>CAWUFW010003416.1:0-1200000 GCA_963921515.1 Calotriton arnoldi | reverse complement strand
TCTCTGGAAAAGTGGGTTTACTTAACAGTTTCCAACATAAAATTGAATTAAAGGATAATGCCTCACCATGTGTACATAAAGTCAGACATTTACCGATATCTATCAGAGATGATGTTCAGACAGAACTCAATAGACTAGTCACTAATGGGGTCATTGAGAAGGTTGAATCTGCTGAATGGGTTTCTCCATTAGTCATTGTGAAACGTCCCAATGGCAAAATCAGACTTTGTATTGATCTTAGAGATCTCAATAAGAATATAATTGTTGACCAATTTCCACTGCCACGTAATAATGAAATTTTTAATGCAACTAAAGATATGAAACTGTTTTCCATCATAGATTTAAAGTCTGCTTACCACCAGGTACCTTTGCATGTTGATAGTAAAAAGTACACAACCTTCATTACACCGTTTGGTTGCTATTGTTACACTCGGGTACCTTTTGGTTTAGCTTCGGCCGCAGCGCTTTTTCAAAGGATAATGTCATCCATCTTTGAGGGCACTGTTGGCATAAAGTTCTTCCAAGACGATATCCTAGTCATGGGCAGTGACAAAACGGAACACGATGCACGTTTGAAGCAGGTGTTTGAAATTTTAAAACAAAATGGGTTAACTGTTGAATTAGACAAATGTAAATTTAAGCAAAACAAAGTTGTGTATATAGGTCATTGCATCAGTCAAGATGGTATTAAACCCAAACAAGGTCTTGTTGATGCCATCCTCAAGGCACCTTGTCCCACAAGCAAAGATGATGTAAGAGCATTCCTTGGTTTAACCGAATTCATACACAACTTTTCGGAAAAGACGTACCACATTCGGCAATTACTCAAGAATAAAGTCAAATTCCATTGATCCCAATTGTGCCAGAATGCGTTTGACCACATTAAAAAAGAAATAAGTGGTGCACCTTTTCTTAAAGGTTTTGATCCTAAAGCTCAAGTTTTCATTACAACTGATGCCAGCAACAAAGGGTTTAGGGCTGTTCTCTCACAGAAGGACTCTGACAACAATGAGTGGGTGGTAGCTTTCGCTTCTCGATCACTGACCACTGCAGAAGAAAAGCATTCAGTGATTGAACGTGAAATGCTTGCAAGCTCATTGGCCCTTAACTACTTCAGAGTTTATGTCTGGGGTTACAATGTTCGCTTACGAACAGATCACAAACCCCTTAACAAAATTCTTTCAGCGGCAGGCTTACAAAACGCTTCTCCCAGACTAAGTAAAATGTCTGTTAAATTGCTAGATTACAGCTATACAGTTGAATACTGGCCTGGTGTCAAGAACAAAGTCGCAGACTTTCTAAGTAGATTACCTCTACCTAATGAGGAGGTCAATGTAGACTCGGAAGACAATGAGAAAGTAACTCTACTTTTTGATGAGGATTTTGGCGGTATTACAAGAGCAGAATGGAAAGAACACATGTTGAGAGACCTCACACTACAAAACGTCTGTAAATACATCAATAGTCAGTGGCCTGATAAAAAACACCTTGATAAGGATACCAGGATTTTTTGGGAACTAAGAAATGAATTAAGTGTTGAAAATGATATACTGTTTAGGATTGGAAAAGCTGTTCCCCCTGACACACTCAAAAAGAAAATTCTTAAACTTTGCCACATTGGTCACCTTGGAATCTCTAAGACTAAACAAAGAATCAAAAACAACTATTGATGGCCTGGGGTCGATAAACAAATTGAAGAACTAATTAGAGACTGCGTAAATTGCAATGACTCAGACAAAAGTCTCAAGGTTTCTAGGGTTCCCCTAAATCCAATTGTATCCCCGAGCATGCCGTGGGAAAGATAAGGTTTGGACATAACTGGGCCCATTGAAGGTCATGATGGTGTCATCAAATACATTCTGGTGGTCATGGATCATTTTTCAAAATGGCCAGAGATCAAAATTGTTCCCAGTGCTGATAGTAACTGTGTCATTTCATTTTTGGACAAACTTTTCATGAATGAGGGGTTACCTAAGTGCATCCTAACCAACAACGGACCACAATTCTCTTCTGATGCATTCAAATCATTCCTTGAGAGGAATTGTATAACTCACAACACCTACTCGCTCTATCATTCTGAAGGAAATGGACTCGTTGAACACTTCAACAGAGTCATAAAAGGGAACATACAATTATCCAGAAATAGCAATCTCAAATGGGAAGAAGAGATTTTTAAGCTCATATGGGCTTACAGAATCACACCCAGTGCCAGCACGAACGAATCTCCTTTTGTCCTCATGAGGAGTAGACAACCCATTAGCAGAGACTTAGGGTGGATGCTAACATCAAAACAAATTGAATGGTCACCTGAAACCATCAGAAGCAACATTGAGAAAGCACAAATGTGCTATAAAGAATGGTATGACAATAGACATGGTGTCAAGAATCACTCATTTAAGGTTGGTGATCTGGTTAAAGTTCGCCTAGAAAGAAAAGTCAGGAAAGGAGAAAGTAGATTCACTACACCCCTTCGAATATGCAAGTTGTACAACAACGCAGCTAAACTCAGTGATGACAAAGTTTGGCATATGAACAGATTAGCTAAATGCAGTGCAGATGGCCAACATCTTAGTCAACAACGTATGAGCAGACGTAATAATGATTTATGGGTTGATTATGAAGAAACAGAAAATGTACCCAGATGTATTAATTCTAGTAACGAAATGCATCTAAGAAACAATGACTCCAGTGTTGATGACGTACCATCTTCTACTGAACCAACTGATCATCACACACCTTACCTCAGTGATGAAATTGATTCGCACTCTGAGTCAGATGTTGCGGGTGACAGTCATGGTATCACGGGAAGATTTGGTAGACTCATCAACAAACCAAAAAAATTCAACGATTTTATATGTGACTAACATCACTTGTCAGCAATGTTTTAAGAGAGAAAGATGTGTTGTAATTACAGTTACTGCCCCGTGCCATGGCTATGGCGCGTGACAGTACTGGCTCGCGGCTTACCTTCACGCGAGCCGGCATTACGTTGTATCACCTCCCTCTCCCATTGGTCTCCCCAACATCCCGCATTCTATGGTTGCTGTTAATGCCGTTTATGCAGTTTATGTTAACGTCTTCACCTGACAGTTGCACCCCAGCTGGAGGACCGTACAGACGTGTAATGGGGCTGTTATAATAAAGCTTCATGTAGCGAACCTCATCGGATCTGCTTCATTATTACACATTCCACCTCAAGTTAAAACCAGCAATATACAAATTAGCCTTGCTCCAATAGGAAGAGTCCGGCTCAAATTGTCAAGCCAGCTGCTCTCTGAACTGGAACACAAACAAACCAAGATGGGTTTCGGCCTCTTAAGTCAAGTGTAGCTTGGTTCCAGTATACAGTGAGCAAGGAAACCATGTCTTGGCATACCCATGGCCACTTGGGGTGTTACATTAAACACACAAAAGTTGATGGGAGGAATGCTTGCAATGCGTTTAATCACTGGCAAACATTAGGGGGTCTCGATCAAATTTACACCAATACATGACCCAGCGGTTCTTTGAGGGGAATATAAGCAGGGACATTTTGTCTTGTACTGTCACCGAAGTTTTGTGGGTGAATGCATGCCTCTCCAAGCAACATTGTACTTATTAGGAATAATGACAATGGTGAATTATGCCTGTTCTCTAAGCACACGCATATTTGTGTAATTATGGTCTTAAGAAAATGAGCGAACAATATAAAGAAAACAAAGATTCTTTTGAGCTTTTTTAAATT
The DNA here is from genome assembly GCA_963921515.1 of Calotriton arnoldi. Classification (NCBI taxonomy): domain Eukaryota; kingdom Metazoa; phylum Chordata; class Amphibia; order Caudata; family Salamandridae; genus Calotriton; species Calotriton arnoldi. Next base: position 1,196,276 of record CAWUFW010003416.1, on the reverse strand, counting down.
CAAATTGCAATGTACTGTAGGGTGTTGTATCCAACAATCAACTTCTTCACAACGTGCTTAAGAAATTAATTAATCAATTTACAGGAATGAATTGCTTCAGGAATAGGCCACACAATAACAAGTACTGTGTATCTATTGAGGATAATAATTTAGTTAATCCAGTGATAGAACACAATTATGATCAAAAAGAGATTGCTGCATAAAATAGTGGTGATGGTGCAGTATGAATCCAATGGGTGAATATAGTCGTAAATTCGGAGTCATGTTTACAGAAATCATATAACTCTAGCTGTGCTATTAAATTTGGCCAGGCACTGGGGGTGTATCGAAGCTCATGTTTTTGGATCAATAGCCATCTAATTTCCTTACAAAACTGATAAAGTTGACCTTTTGGCACCCTTCAATCTTAACACAGTTCATTAAATATAGAATGGACCGCACCCCTATGCACAAACTCAATTAATTGTCTATCATCAATCTCTATCTTCAAAGAAAAAAATCTTGAATGAGAGGATTGGTTGTTCTCCACCTTCTTACTTAACTTCCTTTTCTTAACAGTTTCTTTTATATTGTAATCACCCTTAATTAAACCAACCAGAGTGTTTCATACCTTTGGAATTGTGCCTTTTTTAGGACTGGAAACCAAGAATACAATTTCAAATTATACATTTTTTAATATCCGATTAAAACATGAACTTGGAGAATAACCAGTCCTCTGATTCAAAATGTTCTTCCTTGAAGATATACATTTATGATACACATTGATTTAGTTCTCGCATACTAGTGCAGCCCGTTCTCTGTTTAAACATTGATTTGTTTGAAGGTAGCTAGTAATAGTTGAACATTACAGCTCTAGAGCTGCTGGTTCCTTTTTTGGGATTTGCATTGATTCTCTTCTGTTGTACCGTGGCCAACGAGCAGATGTTTGGGGAATTATCACACAGCCACTATTTGTAGCTTGAATATTGTCAAATTCCAACGATTTGGTGGGATCTTCTTCAGGACAGAGTCTAAGACAGTCATAACAGCAATCCTGGGGTTATACAAAGGACATGACTAATCAGAGTGACTCCCCACGGGGAAAATTTAATAAATGTGATGGATAAAAAAGGCGACATGAGGGCTTAATTTTAAGGAGGATTAATTTGTTCTAAGCATAAATACCATTCTGTGAGTAGTGAGTAGCAAGTGGTATGTTGGATAAAAGTGATTTTGGTTTCTCCTTGTACAAAAACGTCAGTGTTGAAAGTGTGGGGATGCAGTGGCGGCTCGCCGAGGGAGTGCTGCGGGGCGGTAGGGCGGGGCGGGGGCGGGACAGGGTGGGGGGTAGTGGAGTCCGACATACGATAGACAGGAGTAAGGTAAGTAATTAAATAAATAAAACAAATTACCTTGCGCGCGCTGCATCGCCGAATTGGTGATGCAGCGCACGCAAGGTAAATTGTTTTATTTATTTAATTACTTACCTTACTCCTGTCCGTCGTATGTCGGACTCCACTACCCCCCACCCTGCCCCTCCCCCACCCACCCCACCGCCCCGCAGCACTCCCTCTTCGAGCCGCCACTGCGGGGATGTCCCCTACAACAACCCTGAGCTGATAAAGACAGCTTTGTTAATGCACAGGTTGGAAAGCTCATGCTTGGTTGCATTTGAAGAAACAATCAGATTTTAAGAATAGACAGATTGGCACATGCCTCCTTCTGCCAAGAAGATTTATTTTGATGTGCTTTTATTTTCTTTTAAAGCGTACGCATACCCTGGAGCTTCATGGCGCTGATGACTGCCTGTCTGCTGGTCAGTCTGCCTGGTATAGTAGCCAATCTGTCATGTGCTTGGTATATAAGCAGGACATTTTCCTGGTACAGTAGGAAGGCTGGATATGCGTCTATCTATAAGCAGGACCAGTATGCACTGTATAATTGGTAAGTTGCCACATGCTTGCTCTGCCTGCAGGTAAGGAGTGTGTGTGGTACAACAGGGAGGCTGGGATATGCATGCTTGTTTCAGTAAACGGTATCAGTGTATGGCCCTTGGGTGGCACAAACTTGCTTATACTGCCATCCTACAATTATGGTGTTGCTTTTAGGAGAGACAAGAACCGGTTGGTCACCTTCAAGGTAGTCAGTGCAGATCACCTGAGTGTGTAGCGAAGCCCTTCCACTCGATCACTAGCAGGGGGTGATGGGGGAAAGGAAGGGCCTCCTTGAGCTCATACTGGCCATGCAGAATAGTTCACTTTCATTCAGGATCAACTACAGCTGTCAATGACAGGCTGTACCTTGGTGTCTTCTTCTTTCAAAGAAGTATATCAGTCTGTTTCTATTAATCATACTGAGTTCAGGAATATCAGTAAAGTCAACAAGAAGTGGCAACCGGTATACAGTTAATCAGGAATACCAAGGAACAAGAACGAAAAATATGTACCAAGAAAAAACCCCGCAGACCTTTAGAGATGAGAGCTAGACTACTCTCAAAGCAGCATCAAGCAAGATTAAATAACAAGATAAGAGGCAAAAATAACAGGTACCCAGAAATCAAGACACTTGAAATGTTAGAATAAAACGAGATAACATGTTTCAGGAGTTTTATTCTCTATGGAGCTCCTTATTGAATGGAAGTAAATGGATATCGTGATGGATTGGGGATACTCATACAGGCATGTTTGAATAGGTAAGCATAGGAGAAAAAAGATCTGAATCGTCGCCTAGGCAAAACTTGGCTGTAGTAACTTGCATGCATTTTTAGCACATTCCCCTTGGCTCAAAATCATGGCTGCTCCAACTTGCCAGAGAGGTCAAAAGCCTGGATCTCTACCTCCAGTGGTGAGTATGCGGAATAAGGGAAGGGCACAGCAGGTTGGTGGAGGGAGGAGGGGGCAGTTCTGGGGGGAAATGGTGATCATGCAATGTGTGGTGGGCCTGCTGTACAGGAGCGATGGAGGCTTATGAAGAGCGGTTGGAATGCTGCTTGGGAAAGTAGGTTATGAAATGAGAGCAGTGGTGGGTGCGATATATAAATGTGGCAAGAGAATGCAGGGGGGCACAGAGACACAAAATGTGTCAATCTTCGATGATGCAACATTATATTTGCTCACTGTAGAAATAGGAAAAACACCTATGAATATGTGGCTATTATTTGTCAGTCTCTTCTGAAGCTGTGGTAATGAAGAACATCCCAGTGAGGATGTGCCTAGAAAGGAGTTGTGATGCTTAAGGCACTCGTCCTGTTCAGAGAAGCAATAGCCAGATGTAAATGTCGAAATAAGCTACATGTACAAGTTGTGAACAGCAAAAAATCACAAACTGAAGAAGGCTGTGACCCACAAAGTGCACTAAATGTTGGGTAAATCTGGCGCCAATGCTCCCGGCATGGCACAGTGGGTGAGGCAATGGGTTGACTCAACGAAATGAAACCACTAATAAAAGTCATAATTCTCTCTGTATTACGGAGACCACCTCATTCCATGTCATTGCAGACAATGCTCCCAGTACTGAAATTTTCACCGACAGGTCACCGATTTCAGATGTTTAAGTCTAATAAATTTGATGTAAGCAAAACAGACAGAATGCAGTAGGCTATCACACAAACGTCCAGAGCTGGAAACAGTGTCTTTAATGATCTGGAGGGAAGTGGTCATCCTACTCTGGATCACCTCACCCTAAGAGTAGATTAAAAATCTGCTCCTCCTCTGTGTGCATTCAGCCCTAGGCAGCAGCTTCGTTTTTTCAGGAGCTTGTGTTCAACTCTGCTTGGGAGTCTGTGGAAATAAAACTGTGTGAAAAAACATGCTTCCTGCTGCTCTAGGGGGTCAACCCACCCACAAGCTGTAATATGACCTCTCGTATAGTTACTAGAAGAGAGCCTAGATCTGAAAGCATCATCTCCTAAAAATGCTAACTGGAGTCCTATTAGATCCTAGAGCTTCCTAGAATATTGCACAAATAGGCAACGGTTTGAGCCTGTCCTCTTATATAGGTTTTCTGATTTCTTCAGTTCCTGATGCCCCCTGCAGTCTCTATCCATCCACATTATATTGTCTCTAAATCCTGGAAAGATGTTTTGGTGCAAGCAAAAACTTCTCAGATGTGCCATATAAAAATAGCTTATATATCAGAAACAATTGGTGGATATGCTACTTTGACCTGCACATCAACAAAAGTTCATTAGTAGTGAATGTCACAATAAATCAATCTCATTTCATTTTATGTTGGGTGCTCACATGGTGCCAAATACTCACCCACCTTGAGTATTGCACTTTTAGATCTACAAACGTAGTCCAAATCCAATTTACTCTCATAAACACCAAAGCACACCAAAGAAAAGTAATTATAGGGTTCCTTGATCAATTCAACATTGTCTGAAAAAAGTCCAGATTATTTAGTCCAATCTCATATGTGCTATCTGAACACACAGTCCACAAAAGAATAGTTCACATCTGAAGAAAGTGTTCCGTTATCACTTTTTTATTCCATACACAAACGGCAGCTGACGCGCGTTTCGCCAAAGCAGGGCTTCCTCAAGGCTTGTTTCTACCTTAGATGTGCATAAAGTCAGTCAGTAGCTTTCTTAGAATATAGGGGCATATTATCAAGGAATAGCGATATTTATCGCTAACCGCGCTTAGCGCGACTTTGGTTAACGCCGCCTATCGCTGGAAAATATCGCTGAGATAACACCCTATTAACAAGGTTTATCTCCATAGCGATAAAATTTCCAGCGATAGCGGCAAAATGTGAGAATATCGCTGGAAAAGCAGCGATATTCTCGCATTATCGCTAAGGTGGATTCAGCATTAGAATCCACCTCCTATACTTTAAACAGGTAAGTCATCCTCACTAGCAGGTGATAAAATCTAGCGATAAACGCGCTTAGCGCGAATTATTTTATCGCTTCGCCTGCCTTGCTAATAGAGGGTAGTGGGATTAGCGACTGTTTTCAGTCGCTTTTAGTAGGGAACGCCTTCCTTGCATGTCATTAGCGATAATTATCGCTGACATGTAAGGCGATGGAAAACGCGGCCTCTAACGCCTGAAAGCTGTCGCTAATGCCTGTTAGCGACAGCTTGCTAATAGGGCGATAAAATTATCGCCGCTTTAGCGGCAAAAAGTGCCGCTAAAGCATCGATAAAGCCCTTGATAATATGCCCCATAGTTTGTCTCTAAAATCTTCCCTTTAAGTCTAATAGATCACGGTCTTAGTAATGTCTTTAGGGGTTGAAAAATCAGGCTCGTTTGTTCAAGTATTGTGGAAAGCGCGAAAATCAGAGAGCGCGCCATTAGGGCCCGGCCACCTGGGATTCCGGCCACGCCCACCTTGCATGCCGGGGTAGCCCGATTGGCGACCGGCAAGTAGGAAGTCCTTCCGGGTCACCTGGTGACGTAATTCCGGCTGGGACCGGCGCTGGGAGGGGGAGGAGCTGGAGCCTATTTATGCTGGAAGGCTCCTTCTTCGTTCTCTCTCTATCCCGCACCGTATTGGTGGGCCAGTTGAACTTTGCCTTACGGATCATTTCGATGGGGCGCCCCTTCTCGAGGTCAATTGCTAGAGCAATGGTTGGGTTGACTCAGAAGCACCATCATGTAAGACTGCGGTCTGAGGTGAGGGAGGACTTGAGAGTGTGGCGCAGTTTCTTGAAGGATTTTAACGGTAAAGTTGTGTGGCCAGCGCCGGCAGTTACCAGCGAGGCCTTGGGCTTACTCACTGACATCAGCAGGCAGTGTGGGTTTTGGAGCAGTGTTGGGACCACGCTGGTGCAGGGAAGATTGGCCGTCAGCTTGGCACGAGAGCGGGTTGACCAGGAACATAGCCTTCTTAGAATTATTCCCAATTGTGGTGGCGGTTACTGTGTGGGCCGACTTCTTTAGGAATAAATCCGTAGTTTTTTGGTCAGACAACATGGCTGTGGTGGAAGCTATTAACAGACAAGGGGCTACCTGTACGCATGTTCTGAGACAGTTGAAGCATTTAGTATTGGCATGCTTGAAGCTGAATCTGCTGTTCAGAGCGGCACATATCCCAGGGGTAGAGAATCAGGCTGCTGACGCTTTGTCTCGCTCCAAGTTGCAGGAATTCCGGAGGTACCATCCACAAGCAGAGGACCAGATGACAGTGTTCCCGACATCTCTGTGGAGGATTGGAGCCCCGCATTAGCGGGGTTGGTGGGTGCCTCGTTGAGCGAGCGCACCCGGAAGGCTTATCAGCAGCATTTTAAGGCTTACAGGTTTTTCGTGCAGCGCTCAAGGGTAGCGGGCCTCTTTTCATCTGAGGCCATATGTGGTTTCTTGCAGGCTGTAAGGGAGCAGGGCAGGCCTGTTTCTTATGCTAGGGCGCACATAGCAGTGGTGGGCTTCTTTGCTAAATTGGCAGGAGCGCAGGACCCGGGGAATGCATTCTTAGTCAGAAAAGCGCTCACAGGGTGGGCCAGGTTGGAGGGAGTTAAGAAGGATTGCAGAAGGCCTCTGGACTTGCACACGCTGGGGGAGATTCTGGACGCTTTGCAGTCAGTATGCTCTTCAGTTTATTAGAGCACCTTATTTGGGGCTGCTTTCACTCTAGCCTTTTATGGGGCTTTTAGATTAGGCGAGTTGGTTGGGGCCTCCAAGACAGATTATGCTGGCGGTTTGCAATGGCACGACACAAAGTTAGTTCAGGGAGGGCTGCTGGTGGTATTGCGTAGATCTAAGACTGATCCTTTGGGCAAAGGTACCACGATTCGGCTTAGTCCGGCACCCGGAGCGAGAGTATGTCCAATAGCCCGGATGGAAGCATACTTGGCGATCCGTCCACTAGGGAGAGAGCAAGCCCTATTCATACATGAACATGAGTGGTGCCTGTCTAAATATCAATTCAGGGCTGTGTTCAGGAGTTCACTTACGAGTTTGGGGTTAAATCCCATTGGTTACTCATCCCACTCATTCAGATTTGGGGCAGCGACTCTAGCAGCGGGGGCGGGCCTATCAGTGGAAGAAGTGAAGCGGGTGGGGCGGTGGTCGTCCTCATGTTTCAAGCGCTATGTGCGGCCGGAATTATTGTAGGAGGATGCACGAATACACAGGCATGACCACTCTAATGACCTTTCTCTTCCCGCTACAGTATGCCCTCTAAAGTGATATGGGTGTTGGGACACTCTTTCGTACGGCGCCACGGGCCGGTTTCAGCAGCAGCGGGTGTCGAAACCGGCGGGTTTGAAGGAGATGTCGTTCCATTGGCGAGGCATTGGGGGCCTGCGAATCGGGCAACTGCGGCGGCTAGTGGATGAAACGAGAGCACACGAGGGACATCAGTCCCCAGATCTAATTATCCTGCATTTGGGCGGCAATGACATGGTGGATCTTGGGCAGCAAGCAGTCAGAGAGGCATTGCTGACAGAATTCACATGGTTGGGACGGACATTCCCGCGGGCGCGGATCGCCTGGTCATGCATGATTCCACGGCGGGCATGGGGCGCCAGAGTAAGATCAAGAGCACTGAATGTGTCAGTAAGGCGACTCAACGGGGAGCTGGCAAAGCTGTGCACTGGACAGGGCCGCTTGTGCCACATACCGCACAGACTGATCAGAGGCGACCAGATGTTTCACCACGGCGGCGTACATTTGTCAGACATTGTGACTGATGTTTGGATCAATGGCATCTGGTCATTTGTGCAGAATCTGTTCGGTGGTGGGGAGGGTGAAGGACCTGTGGGCCCTGGTCACCCATGTGGCAGTAAAGAGGCCACAGAAGATTGACTCACATGGTTAACGGGAGTCCTCCTACATACTCCCTATGCCAGCACTGAGGGCTAGAGATGGTAAGCTCTCCGCAGAGAGAATGGGGACACCGGCTGGGGGGGCAAGGGCGCCAGGTCACAAGCTAGGGCATGGGGCAGCGGCCCCTGGTTATTCCCTACGAGCCTCCTTGTCAGCCTGGTGGTAGAGGGGTGGGCCCTAAAATGGCGGACAAGGACCAGAGGGCTGGGGCTCACCTCTCAAGGACGCAGGTGGGTTGCGCCTTGCGTGGTTCTCAGTTGGCGGATGCGAGCCGGAGGGCCCCTTGGTGCTGGAGCGATAGAATGTCTTATAGATAAGGAAGTCAGTCGGTTAGGCTGATTGTTATGATTGCCAATATTAAAAATGTGAATATGGATTTGTGCAATGTGTAAATAAGTAATTTCAATTTGTCATGTTTATGTGTGATGGTGTTATAATAAACATGGCCGTTTGTACCCACATTTATGGTATCAAGTATTGATTGTGGGGTTTTTATGGGGGCAGGACTGGGAGCATCCTAGGGGGTCTGGGCTCTATGGAAAGCGCGAAAATCAGAGAGCGCGCCATTAGGGCCCGGACACCTGGGATTCCGGCCACGCCCAGCTTGCATGCCGGGGTAGCCCGATTGGCGACCGGCAAGTAGGAAGTCCTTCCAGGTCACCTGGTGACGTAGTTCCGGCTGGGACCGGCGCTGGGAGGGGGAGGAGCTGGAGTCTATTTATGCTGGAAGGCTCCAGACTTAGTTCTCTCTCTATCCCGCGCCGGCCCCAGTCAGTCACCAGCGAAGAATCTCCCACCCACCCATCCATGAGATTAGGTATTTGGGTAGGTGTACTCGGTAAAGAGGCCACAGAAGATTGACTCACATGGTTAACGGGAGTCCTCCTACATACTCCCTAGGCCAGCACTGAGGGGTAGAGACGGTAAGCTCTCCGCAGAGAGAATGGGGACACCGGCTGGGGGGCAAGTCGCCAGGTCACAAGCTAGGGCATGGGGCAGCGGCCCCTGGTTATTCCCTACGAGCCTCCTTGTCAGCCTGGTGGTAGAGGGGTGGGCCCTAAAATGGCGGACAAGGACCAGAGGGCTGGGGCTCACCTCTCAAGGACGCAGGTGGGTTGCGCCTTGCGTGGTTCTCAGTTGGGGGATGCGAGCCGGAGGGCCCCTTGGTGCTGGACTGATAGAATGTCTTATAGATAAGGAAGTCAGTCGCTTAGGCTGATTGTTATGATTGCCAATATTAAAAATGTGAATATGGATTTGTGCCATGTGTAAATAAGTAATGTCAATTTGTCATGTTTATGTGTGATGGTGTTATAATAAACATGGCCGTTTGTACCCACATTTATGGTATCAAGTATTGATTGTGGGGTTTTTATGGGGGCGGGGCTGGGAGCATCCTAGGGGGTCCGGGCTCTATAACACGAGGTCAGTCCATATGAAAAGGGACCATGTTAAGTCCTTTCGAATGGTTTACGCGGTCCCGAAAGCGTCTTTCCGTGGTGCGCTCCCACGGAAAGACGCTTTCGGGACCGCGTAAACCATTCGAAAGGACTTAACATGGTCCCTTTTCATATGGACTGACCTCGTGTTACAATACTTGAACAAACGAGCCTGATTTTTCAACCCCTATAGACATTACTAAGACCGTGATCTATTAGACTTAAAGGGAAGATTTTAGAGACAAACTATATTCTAAGAAAGCTACTGACTGACTTTATACACATATAAAGTAGAAATAAGCCTTGAGGAAGCCCTGCTGAGCGAAACGCGCGTCGGCTGCCGTTTGTGTGTGGAATAAAAAAGTGATAACGGAACATTTTCTTCAGATGTGAACTATTCTTTTGTGGACTGTGCGTTCAGATAGCACATATGAGGTTGTACTAAATAATCTGGACTTTTTTCATACAATGTTGAATTGATCAAGGAACCCTATAATTACTTTTCTTTGGTGTGCTTTGGTGTTTATGAGAATAAAAATAGCTTGCTTGTAAGTGACAACAACGTGGTTTGAACATACATGTGAATATAAATAAGGCTTAGTTTCTAGTCTGTGAACTTTCTTTCAGACCCTCATATTTGTAGAGGCTTAATTGATTGCTGTTTTCTGTATTGTGTTAAGTCCACGATGCATCATTATAGGTCGGAGAAAGACAACCCCCTAGGCTTCCAAAAACCACTCATCTTCTGGAGCCAGAGCTAATATAAAGGAGTTGGAGCACAGTGCCAGACAGTCGTCCGACTCTTGCACATGGAAAATAACAAGAACTTAGTTTACCTTTGTTGGGCAGACGTTATTGACATAGCATCAAAGTAATCATGCATTTGTCACAAACTGCAAAATGGGGTATAATACGCATGGTGCAGAAACTTAACATGAACAATTCGCCTGATCCAGTCAAGGAAGGTGCTAGCCATCCTCATTCGAGCAGGGATTGGGACTAGATAACGCCACTATAGAGAGTCAAATATATTTGTGGTGTTTAGGAAGACAGTTGTGTGTCGTGGAGCGACCTGGTATGAATCCTGATTGGACAGGCCTGACCAGGTTTGGGAGTAGAAGGATGAGACAATTGGCAATGAGCTTGGCTAGTATTTTAGCATCACATTTGATGAGTGAGAGCGAGTGATAGAACTCACATTTATGAGGACTCTTGAAAGGTTTCAGTAAAGTGATTATGGTTGTTGCATGCATTGATCAGGATAATATTTTTGAAGGCAGGCTTCTTCGTATATGTCTAGCAGGTGTGGGCCCAGAAAGCCTATATATGCTTTATAGAATTTGACCGGGAAGCCATTCGCCCCTGGTGCTCTTCCAGACTGCATACCCATTTAAGCGGTTTGGATTTCATCAAATTCAAACGGCTGTATAAGAAACACCCTTTGGTCATCTGCCAGCAATGACAGCACTGTGTCTTTTAGGTAGTCTGCTATTTGTGTGGGGAGGACAGTGTGTTGTGAGGAGTAGAGTGGTATAGCTGGTGGAAAATGTTGCTAGGATGTGGATGGTGACGCATCCCTGCTGTATCCTCAATTTCTAGGATATAATTTATTGGCCCCTGGGCCCTTCAACAAGAGAGCTATTTATTTTCCTTGTCTTTTGCCTGCACCATATGAACGTGCTCTAGCGTATTTTGTCCTAAACCTGCATTCTCTCTCAGCTCCTTCACTGTATTCTGAAAGTAAATGTTGGATCTGTGCCTGCGCTAATGGGGTCTTGGGCCCACCCAATTTATCCTCCTGGGTTTTTATTTCCCTTGCCTGTCTGTTAAGGTGCTGTTTGAGGGTACTGTTTGGTAACGCACAGCCCTCGCAGTGTTGCCTTAAATGTGTCCCATACCATGCCTACATTGGGTCTGAAGTATTCCTCAAATGCCCTCACTCACCTCCTCATCATACAGCCGGTCCATCAGTTGTTCTAGGTTGAGCCACCATTGTCCTCCAAATGGTAGGGTCACTGGCAGGCGTAGTTTCAACAGGACGGGCGAGTCTTCAGAAAGGATGCGGGCTAGGTGCCTCACCTCAGCCACCAATGTGTGTACATCACATGTGATAAGCACTGTCCCCTCTAGAGTGCGCGCCTGGGCGGCGGCGCACATTGTCATTTATCGCCGCGCAGGGGGCCCTCCAGAGCGCGCATTACAAAGGGTATTTTTGCTTATCAGCAGGAGAGCTCTTTGCACATCTGAAAATCAACAAAGACACGGGTGCCAGCAATAAAACGAACACCACAGGGCAGGGGTATCTGTGTCTCTTTAGTTAAAGCTCAGCAGAATTGATTGTATTTACTGTGGGCTGCGACTGTCCTGTCATTTGTTGTGTTATGGAATCTAAAGTGCAGAGCACTGTAAATTTAAAGTATACACGCAATACAAAGAGCAAATTTTTTTTCTTTTCAGCATAGACTATAATCTGTTTCTACCTTTGTACATTTTACAGACATTCATTTAATTTTAGCTCTAGGCCAATGTTTACTAAACCTTTGATTTATGGTGGTATGTCCAAGGTCTAACTAAAATTTCCTTTAAATTCTGTATTTATCTTGTCAGTTTGCTGCACTTCAAACACACATGTCAAAAGTCAGGCTATGTCTTCGGCTGTTTATGTGTTTTTTTAACACAACAGGTGTTTATAAACTCTTCTCAGTTTGCAGTTGGAGAAAGGAAAGTAAAGTTAATTATGGGACAATCTGGTGGGGTACATGAAGTGTGAAAAAAGGAAAGGGTGTAGGATGTCATTTTTTCGTAGCACACAACAAAATGTAAATACCTGTAAATAAACGGGATATATTCTGCAGTTAGAAAAGCAAAAATAAAGCACGTTTCTGTATAATTCTGAAGTGTGACTGAAACAAAGATTTTAATAGGTTTAGAACAAATCAAGACCCTTCTCTCTGTGTTGCACAAATAATAAATATTGACTGAAACCTGATTTCCAAACACTAATATTTGTGTGCATTATAGTTTAAAACTCTATGTCTGTGTAAATTTAGTGACAATTTCAATGGAAATTTGCTCTCTGTAAATGACAATGTGCTAACACACCATGCATTAGTTCCATTAAAAAAAATCGCCCGCCATTGTGTTCATTAAAGCTAGGTGGGGAGCAACAATTTGGTCCAACTAAAAAGTGATTATGGTTCTAAAACGTTTGGGAAGCACTGGGCTAGGCACAAGTGATGGCAGTAGAATTACACCCAAAAAGTACTTTTACTAAATATCTTGGTCCAGATTATGAAGCTCTGGTCGCAAAATACTGGTCTCACTTTGTGACCAATATTTTTGCAGCTAGTGTGGTATTTTGAAATCCGACCTATGTACTAATAGGCCAGTTTGCAAAATACCAAGTCGTAATGGGTCACAATTCGACCTACCTCAACAATACTAATAAGCCCTCCTGCGGCTGCATAAGATGTATCCAACGAATCCAAACCAATGTTTTAGATGTAAGAAACAGGGTGAGGGAGGATGGGTACACATATTCTATAATTGTAACAATCTGCAGCAATTCTGGGAAGATGTTTTTACCAAGATTTCATTATGTTTGTCTGTGACAATTGAACCATCATCAATGCTGGTTTTATTCGGTTCCTCAGGGGAGGTGAAATGGCTATCAAAATATTAGCAATATTTTATATTAATTTCTATAGCGGTCGCAGGGTCACTCGTCCTGCAAAATTGGAGAACCGATAAGCAGCCTAGGATTGATCACTGGGTTAATAAAATGTGCAGGACTTCCAAATTCGAGGAGGCCTATGCAAAACGTGTAGGAGCTACTATAAGATTTAGAGCTATCTGGCAGAATTTCTGTATCTAATGTACAGCTGAGGAGAGGAGATTATAAAAGGCCTGTGGTGTATAGGAATCTATTTCTCTAATTTATTTTTCATACTGCTGTTAGCTATATGTGCTTTTTCAATAGTCCTCGATATTGATTTGTCAAATTTGATGCAGGTATTGGTCAGATATTAATTGACTCTAGCACCTTAGTTTAAAAAATAGCCGCTGCTATCAGCACAATGCACTTTGAAAACCTCTTGAAGATCTTTGTTTGCAAAGATACCCGCACTATGCACTTTCTGTAGGCTGTGATTTTTATGCTAGGCCATTGTAGTCATTTATTGCTGCTAGTTCATCGTAGTATTTAGTTAACATTTTTTGTTACTAGTTTTATATGCACTTTGAATTGATGGTTCGTACAAGCAGTGGCAGACATATGTATTTGTGGGAGTAAGTTTGAGCATTCAGTATAGCTTTACACAGGTCACCGATAAATTATGTTATATATTCTTCATATTACTTTTTACTGAGTACATGTATAGCTGCTATTAATGTGTCTCTTTGTAACTGAGTGTTGTTGGATAACTGTTAATTGCGCCTCTTCTTATTTACTCTGTGATGTTATGTATTATGTCGGCTTGTTTCTATTTTTTTCTCCTTTCCTGTTCTAATAAAAAATATTAAAAAAAACAAAACAATACTAATAAGGTAAGTCACAAAATGTGGCCCACTACGATTCTCAGCCATTCTCCATGGAGAGAATATGTAGCCTTACGGCTAGGGCGGTTGATCTCAAATCTGGGGAACGGGGTTTGAGTCTCGGCAATGACGCTCAACTCCTGTGATTCTGGGCAGATCACTTAATCTCCCCGAGCCTAACAATAATGAATGTGTCCTTGTGTAAGCAACTGGTGCTCATGTAAAGCGCTCTGTTACCTTTGGGTCAAGTTTGCGCTATATAAAACTAAAAATAAATAAAAAAAATCACACCGATAGTGGCCTGCTGGGGTCAGCAGATCACCTTATCTATGGTTGCATTTAAATAAAGCAATATTTTTTTAAAATACAGCCCACTTCATTAAAGGAAAAAGGGATCTGTTTAATAAAAAGAAGAGTTTAAATAAGATTTTTTAAAGAGTAGGGATAGGACCACTGCGTACTCTTAAAAAAAGGTTTTTGTCAACAGTTACAAAGGGGGTGGGATTACAGTGACACTTATGTAGTCGGTAAAATATCAATGTTTTGCAACCTAATTTCAGTCGCAAAACATTATTGCATCTCTTTTCAAATTAGTATTTGGAAGGGAAGCACTAAACACACCACTTACAAATACAGATTCAGAATTTAGTGGCAAACACAAATTGCAATTCAGTAACGTGTTACAGTAGAAAAATACATATAGTGGGTTCACTGCTCATTTTGTATTTTTTGTAACGTGTTACTGTAGTGCAATGTGGGTTTGTTGTATACCAATTGGCATTATTTAAGGGCGCAAACTATTGGAAATCAGACCTTTTGTGAACACAAAATTCCTTTGCATATCTGGCCCTTGTTCTTGTTAGCCCTTTGGCTTCAATGACCATGGTTTCCAATTCCTGTAGATCCCATTAATATGCTGAAAGATGGATTTTCATTTAACAGCCCTGTGCAGACCAGGAGTTGTAGTCTCGGTTTACATGGATTGATTGATCCATTTGAGCTAACGCACCTAGAAACAATTTCTTTTCAGCAATTTTATATAGCGCAAACCTGGCCCAACGTCCTTGGCGCACTTTATATGAGCACCAGAAAATGTTACCTTTTTTAGGTTTTCCCTAAGACAGCGAATGCAAGATCTTTTGTTTTATATACAGTGGGCTTACCATTGGTTGGCTTCATTGTCACTCTGATTTGCTTGCATCTTATTGGTCAGCTGCAGTAGGTTTCCTTCCTCTTCATGTGTGTGTCCGTCCCCTGGAGTATTGATGCATTACTTTTGTCCTTCCACTGCTCATTTTATATAGGGGTACATTTTTCTTTAGGTTTAAGCACTCTACCAGAGAGTGTCTTTTTCATCTGGCTCCTTCATGTACTTCTTGCCCCTCCTGCGGTCTGTGTTGTTGCTTGCCCCCTCCTGCCCATTGTCCGTGTTGTAGCTTGCCCTCTCCCACCATCCTCTCAATGTCTGTGTTGTTGCCTGCTCTCTCCCACTCTCTGTGCTGTTACTTGCCCCCTCCTACCCTCTTCTAGATGTCTGTGTTGTAGCTTGCCCCCACCCACAGTCCATACTGAGCTTGCTACTACTGCTGTCCATGTTGTTGCTTGCCCCCAACTACTGTCCGTGTTCTTGTTTGCCCTCCAATTGCTGTCTGTGTTCTTGCTTGCTCCCTCTCTCCTCTCGCTGTCCATGTTGCCCCCTCTACCTGCCACAACAAATATAAAAGAGATACAATGTTCTCAACGCTAGCTGCGTCATAGCACTTATTTAAAAAAACTTTCAGCCATGCACCCTTCCTCCCATTTTGTCCAAAAATGAGAGAGGTGTTGCCTTCACCCTTTTTAGAGGTAGCACGCTACGCTCACTCATATAGTCCTGTTATGCCTCAGTTGCGCACACAGCACAGAAAAGTGTGCACACAGACACTGCATTGCCGCACAGCAAAAAAAAATATTAGAGGGAACATTGGTGATAAGCCTCTGATCTAGTCTCAAACACATATCATGGACATAGGAGTAGAATGTTCCTTCCTTTTCTCAGGGATGCCTAGATTTCCATGCATCCAGGAGCTTGTTCTTGTGCATAATGTCTTTTATTCTATATACCTTGTCTGATCGGAATCCAATGACAGTTGGATACCTATCAAGGTCCCCACTAAGCGTGCAGTTAAAATCGACCACCCCATTTAAATATTGGCTGTGTGTGAGCAGTATAGAAGTTGGGATTTTCACATTTGGGCCACAGCCCTTATAGCATATGATGCGTGTGGGTCCCAGACAGACCCATAGTAGGGCATATCTGCCCTGGTTATCAACCTTAGAGCCTTGGAGGCAGAAATTAACATTCTTTTTGTCAGAATGATGCCCATTCTGGTGTATCTGGAGTATGAGGAGGCCACTCTGTGTTCTGCCCAGCGGTTATCAAACTGTAGTGGCACCCTTGGATTCAGGTGAGTTTCCTGGAACAAGGCTACATGAATGCGATGCCTATCAAGGAACGCAGGGACCCGTCGGATCTTTGGCGGTTATTGAAGCCTCCCATATTCTACGTGAGACAGTCTAGTTTTGCCCTGTACTTATTCATAGGGTCTGTAGGTGTGTATCGCGTTCTGTCGTGAGTAGAGGGTGGCTCAACATTCTCCAGTAGAAGGCATGAGTTTGGGTGGGTGACATGGCTACCATCTGCATTTGTATTGGGTGGAATCTTGAGCCTGTGAACTAGTTCCCAACATCCCTCTCTGCCACCCTGGTTAAAAACAGCACCAGGTAATTTCTGTTCCTAAGTAGTAACCATATCAAACACATATGACTGTAACTTGCTATGCAACCCATGAATAAGAAAGTCTTGGGGTGTGACACATAGGAAGCTCAAAAGTAAGCTGGAGCTATGTTTACTCCAGTCGCAAGCTGCACAGCATAGATAACTTGAATGAAAACTATAGTTTTCATTCAAGTTATCTATGCTGTGTAGCTTGCGACTGGAGTAAACATTGCTCCAGCTTACTTTTGAATTTCAAACAGGTGCCCACTGTGACAGGGCATGCAGCTAGCGAGCACGCAGAACTCTTTGCCTGGAGCAGTTATCGTGTTGAATTTGGGATAAATTGGTGTGCATGGACCTATTTACTGTTGACACATAGGAAGCTGCCAGTGGTCCTGCTGTGTCTCCAACTCTCTGTAGGTCAAGAGGTGGGTCAGGGGATTATGTGAATTAGCCTAGTTTTTGAACAATTACATGAGTTGGGTGTTTCTACCTCGGGATCCATAGGACAGGACTTGTCTGAATTTGTGTGTTGCAGGATATACCTCCAGGTGGTAGCCATACTCAGGGTGGGAGGAATGCAACAGTAGTGTTTAATCATTGTGGTGCATGGTTCAGCCTGAGTTGCTCTAAATGGACCGGATTGTTGATTTTCTATTTTGCTCCAGTCTCTCGGTGCTCCTTCTGTTGTTTTTATGAGGAACTCTGCTGCGGGTTTTGGAATACATTTTGCTTCCCCCTGAGTGTGTTCTTGAGCCCGGCTGGTTAAAGCATTGCAAATGGGATATTCCCCTGATCAGCTGCTGTTTAATATGAGCGTATTTCCGACACGCCTCTTGGATGGCCATCATGAAGTCTGGGGAGAGGGATATGTGATTGCCATCAAATGTCAATTTACACTGCTCCCTTGCCAGTCGGAGCGCTGTATCCTGGTCGCACAAGTTAAGTAGGCATGTTATAATGAGTGTTGCAGAGGTGCCCGGGGGTGGCCTTGATGCCAGGGTCCTGTGAACTCTTTCCACTATTAATAATTTTGAGAATGTCTCAATGCCAAACAGAGTGGTCAACATGTGCTTTATATAGTCTTTGGTTTTTCCCGTGTTGGCATGTTCTGGTACCCTTAGGATGTGGAGATTGTTTCAGCGTAAGCGAGCTTCAAGATCTTCATTTTTGGCCGCAGCCACTTGAAGTACTTTTTCCATTGTATGAATAGTATCACTATGTTACTTGAAGCCGTCTTCTGATTGGGAGATTCTAGGCTCTGATTCTTTCAGTCAGTCATCATGCTGGTTGAGTTTGCACATGGTTGTGTCTATCTGATCATTAAGAGTGTTCATTTTTTGGATGATAGTAGGGCACGCATATCATCCTCACTGTCCTCTCAAGTCACAGGCTAGTCTGAGGCAACCTTGTTGCCCCCCTAACTCCTGGGCCTGCGCTTCATGTTTAGTGGTAGTTGGGTTTGGCTTGCATCCACTTACCCCATTTTGTAACTGTGGGTAGTGTGCGGTGGGTCAAAGGGGGCTAAGGCAGGATGCTCTGCCACACTGTCAGGTCCCGGCGTGGAGTTGGTGGTAATAAAGCAGTCACGGTGGTCGCTCCGTGTCTGCAGATCAGTGGCCTTTAATCGCAACTTTGTTGTCTGCATCACTGATCTGTTAGGGCATCTTCCTCGCAGCTTTTGCCAGTCCTTGTGTCATAGTATGGGGCTCCAGTATCTTTTATTGAGCAATCTAGCATGGGCAGTGACGTGGCCCAGCCTTACCACCCACTGCGGGTTAGACATGAGCAGGCCCAGGTATTTGTGTCTCTACTGGGCACTGGAGATTCACAGCGTGTGGTCTGCCTTCTCTGGTGCCTGTTTGTGCAGTGAAAGTTGCGACAGGGGTTACTCTTTTGGTGCGACGCTGTAGGGGTCATGATTTACTATTGAGTGGGGTATCAGGGCAGCACACTCTGTATGCGATTACAAATGTTCATGCTGCTTGGCAGTGGCTGGTCCCCTCTTCACTCACTCTTGGTCCCCGTTGGATATGAGACCCCTCCTTACCCCTTATGTTGCTCCAGTGTCTCGTCATTTGCCGGGGGACACCAGCAGGTCCCTCTGGCCGTGGTGGGTGGTGAGCAGGGTTGTCCCTTGCAAGAGGCGCTCCCCCCCAATCAAAGTGCCACGGGGATCTATATTGACCGTCGAGTGTCGATACAGTATAGTGGGTCTGACGCGTGGCAGGCATTCAAAAGCCCTGCGATGTATCTCACCCAATCAGGCACACCAGGCCAGACCGCGATCAAGGGCGCACCGCAGGTCCTGACTGCCCTGTCCACCCCAAGCATCTCTGGTGGTGACCCTCCCCCCCTCCACTCACTACACCACCTTCACCCACCTCTTCCAACCACAATCAGGGTCCACCACTCGGTCTGTAGTAGTGTAGTGCCAGCCATTTTGCACTCCGGCTCTCTGGCTCCCCCATTATTTCAGTATTTTCAAATGCTTTAAACTATGACATTTTACAGGGATTAGATATTTGAATCTAGTGACCCTTTAAGAATTTAATATTTTGTCCAGGAGATCATTAAGAAAAGAGGGGAAAATTAAGAGCTTTTATGTGTAAGCGAGAGTACCAAGTGTTCCTGAAGATCTTTCAAAGGCTTTATATGCCACTATCTGTACCCAATTATATCTGTAAATGGTGACATACTATTAGAATTCTTTGAATATTTTTTCGTGCTTTAATGTTTTATTATATCACAAATGTGCCAGTATTGTATGCAAATGACAGTCTAAAAAACAACAGTGAAAATATCCTTCTCGTGTATAGAACAAACACCAAGTACATCACCCTACCTCGAAAAAGTCATACAAACGCCAATCATCCCAGAGATTTAAAGGGTGAAGCTAACATTGCAACATCTCGTTATACAATCAGTCTTCTAAGGAACTCCTCCAATTAAAATGAAATTTTTCCTTAAAAAATACTGTTGTAGTTGGTGACACTTCCACAATTGCGAGCCCGTTAAATTATATTTGTAACATAAATATGCAAAGATC
Organism: Calotriton arnoldi; assembly: GCA_963921515.1. Taxonomy (NCBI): domain Eukaryota; kingdom Metazoa; phylum Chordata; class Amphibia; order Caudata; family Salamandridae; genus Calotriton; species Calotriton arnoldi. The sequence continues at coordinate 1,176,745 of CAWUFW010003416.1, read as the reverse complement.
TTAAAGGTACATACAGAAGAATATCCCCTAATGCACTTATACCCCTACTCATCCAAAGAGGTCATTTTATTGGAGAGTTGTTTATGGCAGAAGGCTGTCATTGCACCATAGTGGAGTGATCTTATGAGCCTTTCGCCATATGTATACCAAAGAGTATATAATAGGTTTTTTCGTGGCAGTAACTATGGACCCTTCAATGTAAAGTGTTGCTAAACTAACATCTGTATTAAAGATTATCCATTCAGAATACACCCAAAATGGATTATCTGTGCTGTTGGGGATCTTATACTTTTTATGACTCCGTTGATGGGCAATCCAATACTTCTCCATATGGGGGATCCTCAGACTCCCCATTTTCCGTAGTGTGCTTCCTATAAAACTTTAATCTAATTTTGGAACCTTACCGAATGAATCGTGTAAGTTTACACTCCAATGAGCGCAAGTTATCAGGCACCATAGCAAACACATACTTGAACTTGGTAGCAATATTCATTTTAATAATCCGAGTCCTGACTCACATGGAGAATTGCAATTTGTCTCCTCTCTGAAGGTCAGCAAGCGTCCTCTCCAACAATGGGAGCAGGTTATCCCTTATCATGTTCCCTAGACCCTGTTAAGAAGTATTCCCAAGTCTGACATGCAAGAGTCCATCCACTGAAAGGGTGCGGCCCCGAGGGAGGCTTGGGTGGTCAGCCTTGTATGTGGTAGAACCTCTCATTTTCCCCAGTTAAGTTCATATCTGGAGAACACAGAAAACTTCAATATCAGTGTAATTTAGGCAGGTATGGGCTCTTACGGCTGGGATAGGGTTGCTAGAATGTCATCAGCATACAACAGAATCTTATGCCTCCCTGCAGGCTTAGCAATAATAGAATGGCTAATGGTTGCAGGGACAAAGGGAAGAACAGCGGGGAGAGAGGGCAACTCTTTGATGTTCCCTATGTCACTTTAAAGGAAGGACGCAGGCACTGGGAAGAGAAACCAGCCCTGGCAATTCCACTTGACCGGCGTCGGGGGGGGGGGGTTTTGGGGGAAGGTTTGTGGCCCTGAAAAGCTCTAGTTGCGAGCACCACTGCAAAACCGGCCCCCAGTGACAAAACCGGCCCTAACGGACGCAAAACTGGCCCCCACCCCTCTGGCCCACCAGGGAAACGCCAGGTGTCCGCTTCCACAATAGACTAACGCCTTCAGTACTGTATAGAGCCAGGCAAGTTTTCAGACAAAGTGTTACCCAAGCCCCATATTCCTCATGGCATTAAATAGATATTGCCATTCGACTCGGTCAAAGGCTTTCCCTGCATCAAGTGACACAGCCAGCTTTTCATCTTTATCATCTCTCAGACTCCAGAGGATGTGGCTTCTTATATATTTTGAAGTAAAATATATAAGTTAATTGCAGATCCTTTTCTGTTATAAATTAAAATATTATTTGCAAAATGTTGCTGGTATTTTTCTATTTATTTTTTTAATATTATTTGCCTTGATTATAGGGTACATAAAAAGGGCAATTGCTATAAAAAAGTATTTCTTCTCAAGGAATGATTTCAAACCACAGTCCAGTGGGGGAATTGTCCTGTGTGAGTAAGCACTTGGGGCCCCATTTGCAAAAAAATGAGGCAGCGCGGCGCCGCAAGCAATTTTGTTGCACCCAGCTGCGATATTTTAAAAGCACAGGGATGCGATGTAGTAACAACAATACAACGCATCCGTGTGCTTTCCCCTGCGCTGGAACAGAATTGGCTGCCATGTGCCAGTGCAGGCACCCTTACGTCATGTTGCAAAGGTGCCTGCATTGCAGGGATGACTGTTTTTGTGCAGGAATCGACCCCTTCCTCCACAAAAACAATAACTGAAGGCATTTTCCTCTTTCTATGCATGATGCAGAATGCAGCACACAGAAAGAGGAAAAAATAAGCCGAAATAAAAGTATTTGTCCTTGTTGTGCCACGCATTCCCAGCTTTACAAAACTTTGTAAATCTGGGAATGTGTCAGGTTCTATGGTTGTTGCATGGGAACATCCACAGCAACACCCATGGAACGACCTTTTCACGCAGAGTAATGCGTGAAAGGGGCCCATATTTACAAGGCCATGAAAAGTCACGCTGGGTGACTTTACATGGCCTCGTAAATATGGGCAGGCACACTACGCTGCCGGTGTGGCAAAAAAAGTGACGCACCGGTGGCGCAACGGACTCATAAATGATGCCCTTGGTGTATAACTAGAAGATTATGGTCCAGACGTACAAGCAAAATACTGATTGCAAATTGCCATCAGTATTTTACCAGTAAAGTTTTATCAATAGACCAATGTACTAATAAGTCAGTCCATAAAATTCTGAATCATAGTGGGTTGTAATTCAACCTTTCTCGTGTATATTAATGAGGTAAGTCACAAATTGCGACTCACTACGATTGGAGGCCATCACAGCGATGGTGGCCTGCTAGGGTCAGCAGACCACCATGTCTGTGATCGCATTTTAATAATGTAAACTGGAACACTGCCTACTATTAGACAAACATTTTTTTTATTCCCAAAGACGAATGCATTACCACTCCGACTATGAAGTTGGTAATTTTTCAATTATTTTGTGACCAGATTTCGGTCCCAAAATATTGAGACTAAGCATACCGAATTGGTATTTGAAAGTGACACCTACAAGACGCCCCTTCTGAATTGCAATTTGATATGGACGTGCAATCCTAGTTTAGTTAGTTTACCAAATCCTAAAATGGGATTAGTACATTTAAAAAAGCATTTTAACAGTCGCAAACACCAAATTGTAATGCATGTGACCGTTAAAATGCTTAGAACATCTGGCCTGAAGATTCTAATTTATCTATCTCTATTTCAAGTACTGCATATTTAAACAAATTGGAAATCCTTAGGATAGAAAAGCATAAATTTGGATTTCTATATTATTTTCCTTTGACGGAAATGATTTTCTCTGCTTCAAAGCTACACTACCTCCTTTCAGCCATGTCTCATCTGAAACTGTGTAGTACTGTAAAATGATCACATCAGTTAAAGTAACGCTTTAGTTAAAACTTTTAAAAATCTAGACAGTAGATGTAATGTTTAACACAACATAATACATGGATTCGTACAAGCAGACATCGACACTGAAACAGGGTAACATGAACAGAGACACTGGGATGGGTCTAGGGATGGGTCCACGTGACACTGACATACACCGGGACAAGGAGGCAAGAAGATAGCCGCAGTGACAAACCACCACTGGGCCATTGAGAGTTGTACACTGACAGTGGGATTGGTAGCTACAGATATGGACACTGGGAAAACAAGACAATAAGGCAGGGAGACACAGAAAACTGCATAGTGGCCAGAAGAAATGGACAAAAACACAAAGACAGGGCATAGCCAGGAAAAGGGAAAACATGGGCACCGAAACAAGGGGGTACAAAAATGGATACTGGAAAAGGGAAACAGAGACAAAGAGATTGAGACTAGTAACATTGTTGTATTTCTACTGCTTGGCATAGAATCGAATAATGATGTCCTGGTTTCAAAGTACTACCTGCACCATGTACTAGATGATACCTTGGCACTTAGTTTCTGACAGCCGTGGCCCATCCATATGGGCGAAGGGGCCACACACCCCCTACCTTTTTCTGGAGAAGAAGGGTGTCTGTCAGGCTGAGCAAATGTCAGCCTGACAGACACTCTTCTTGTTCATGTCAGGCAGGTAGGATCTACACAAGCGCTAAAAGGGCAGGCTCCTGGCTGCCTAAGCTGAACTTTGCCAGGCTGAGGATTTCTCTGCACTGTGGGCGTGACCTCCTCAGCCAGGTAAAAGTGCCTTGAAGCCCTCCCCCTTGTGATGAGGGTGAACGCCACCGAATGCCTCGGACCTGGGCATTTCAGTTTTAAGCCTTAAGATGTCCAGGGCCAGGTGTCAATCAGTGACACCTCGTCACAGAGTGGGGTGGGGTCAGCAACTCTCACTGAACCCATCCCACTCTGTGAGGAGTGAGTGACTGCTGTCTTCCCTCATAGGATGACATAAGGTCAGCCAATATGGGAAGGCAGCAGTCTCAACCCTCCTGGGACCTCCAAGGCTTTCCACCCTCAGAGCTGCAGGACAGGTACGTTTTCTGTTTTTGAATTTTTGGTGCGTGTGTGCGTGTATGTATCAATGTATGAATTTGTTGTGAGTGAGTTGTGAATGCTTGGTGTGCGTGTGCGCGTTTGTGAATGCATGGGTGTGTGTGTGTGTGTGTATCTGTGGCCCCCTCCCAGTCAATATTACCGTCCGCCACTGGTTTTTGACCTTGAGTAGGACAACTTTTCTGAAGGCTAAGGCGATAGGAAATAGCTGGTTGGTAATTTATGAGGAGTGTAAGATTGTATTTTTTGTTTGATAATCTAAACCCTTTTGTTTGGTACTCTTTTTGCTCCTCATTCTCTGTTACAAGATGGAGACAACTTACAGAAAATGGATGAATCTATTTGACGTGGTGTCTGACTATTCATCTTCCAGAAAGCCCCTCTGAAGACTATTCCATTCACCTTTACTTCTGGTCAAAGGGCTGCCTCATAGAAGGTGCTTGCTTCAAAAGAAGCAACATTCCAGTTTTTATTCCACCCAGAGCCACACCATCTTGTTTTCCCTGAGTTTAAGAGCAACAACGACTAGATTTCCAATAGTCTTGGCCTTTCTGTCAGTGAGTCCTACGCTCTCAAGTGAGCACAGAAATGAGAGGCATCATCGGGCCCCATTTTAAAGGAGCACTCTCCGCTGGTGGTGGAAGGTATGAGTGTATGGAGGAGCTGTTGGCTGGAGGGGTAGGTCTGCTGTAAGAAAGAGACTGCCACCTTTAAAAGGAGAAAATAACTGGATGAGTCCAAAAAGGGGTTTCCATTGCAGGAAACAGATAAGTTGCTAATATTAAACATAGATGTCCTGAGCCATGGATCCTGGGTGTGATGAAAAGACAACCTGTAATCACTGGATCTCTAGAAATTGTCAAACTCAATGAGAAAGTTTCCACACATGAACCACAGGGCCCGAAGAGTGGCTAAGACCCACAGATCCACCACTTGGGGTTTGCTTTGGGTACCAGAGACTGGAGTGCGACTTGCTTCTGATTCTCTCTATATATAGTATGTTTTCTTAATGTTAGGAGGAGATATATACAGACCTCTCCTTACCGATTTATTTCTCTATGAGGATACTGGATAGATAACAGATCCTCTGATATCTGGGCTTGAAAGCGAAGTGAGTCTACCTAGGGCAGGCTCCCTTTGTGCTCCAAAATCCTCGTTTTGCTGCCCTAGCAGAGGGAAACTGTATCATTGCCTAAGTCTCATGTCTCTAGAAACCCAGATATTTGAATTTCAGTGCCTCATTTTAAAGTCACTTTGGTACAGAGTAGAATGGTCCGAGTAGTTAAGAAATTAATGTAATTTTTGTGCAACAAGGAATTTTTATATACCCACTCTGTATAGAGTTTCAGGCATATTTTAGGTGAGGACACGGCCAGTTTCTTGTGTATAATTTGTGCAGGCCATATATATTGTCACTTTATCTGAACCCCCCCTACCCTCCCATATATGTAATTTATGCTCCATGAGCATATGATATAATTGTAATATTGGTGTCAAACAGGATCTAGTGAATGAGTGTGTATCGATGCCCGAAAGAAAGAATGTTACAAATGGCTTGGAAGGCAGATGTCACAAAGTGAAGATGTGGCCATGTGCATCTGTCAGAACAGGACATGGGGAGCACTCAGGTTACCATTAAATCCAAGCCACCGATCATATCTGTGGAAACCATTACAAGGAGTGATGAGAGGGTTTGGGTTGAGTGTTGTTTCTAATGCCAAATTATGATGAACGAGTTATAATACAACCAGAATGCCACGCTCCTGACAGGACCAGGACAGAGCGCCTAGGGTTGGTTTTAACTATCTATTAATAGCGACTGAGGGTTTTTCTGGACAGGCTTGTTGTATGTCACTCGTGCAGAAGTAGAACAAACTTTCAGTATACCTGCGCTCATTCATCTCATTGTTGATATTTTTAAAGAAATTGACCTTTGTTAGCCAATCTTAATTTATAAAAGTGATCCAGCGGGTTACTAGCAACAAGCATTCATACACAAAATACTCACTTGGGCCCATACATTCATACTACGCTAGCAATTTCCGCTGGTGGGTCAGTTGGTACTCTTTATCAAATCCCTGCTACCAATTACCTTCTGATTGAAGAGTAATGACTTACCAATGAATCCTTTGCCAATTGGGAAATTTAAAATGAGTGACATTCCATACAATTCATAATTTCTAAATAATCACAAAGTCAAGAAGTTTTAAAATGTTTATCTAAAGATTTAGTAGAGTAAAATACAAAGCCACATAGTACTTGAATCAAATCTCATGGAGGAAGCACAACAATGATTTATCGATTAATGACGGTCCTTTAGGAAAAGAGAAGATAGAGACAGCAGCGCAACTAAGGTTTGCATTATATTTACCTAAATGCGAGAACCAAACCCCTTGGCCAAGGAGTTGGAAAGATAGGACCCTGGAAGGATGAAGAGCAAAGACTCCTCCCAGATCAGGACAGGACCGGTGACCTCTCTACCCACGACGCCTGCGTCGTTCCCCTCTCTGGTACTTCGCTTCTCCTCGATTCTCCCGTTTCTTCCTTCTAATGGATTCCGCCGCCCCCACCTCAGGACCTCTCTGGACAGCGGTTCAGTCTGCAATTGATCAGCTCGTATGTCTGGTGCCAGAGCGTTCTCTCTAATGTCTGTGCTAACTAATTTGCTAATTCTATATCTATTATACCCTTCTACGCCCATGTACCTCCCCTTAATGTTGCTAACTTATGGGGCCACTACTTCTGATTGGACGGGGACAGGGGGTTGATCCTCACACCATATTGATTTAATTCATTTCTTAAAGCTCTTTGTTTTAGAATACCGCCCCTCAAATTTAATACATTTGCTTTATTTCCCACCCGTCTCATGACAAAGTTTGTGCCTTTCCATGTACATTGTTACAATTTCATAAGGACATTCATGAATATGACAATATAGGCCATCAGGTCGCGGCCTTGGACGACGTCCAGGTTGACTTCATCCTTTTCCGCTCTGGGCAGTCTTTCAAGGAGCATGCGCAGAACCCACGTCATTCGAGTTTTCAGTTCACCAACCCCAGGCCCAACATTTACGAACTAATAAAGTCAAAGAAGAAAAAATTAAAATCACAAATAAAATGTTTCACTGTATACCCGCTCTGTCTATTCTATTCCCATATGCTTATAAACTTATCCCCGCATTAATAGCGTTAAAATATTAGTTTAAACAAAACATAAGAGCAAGCTGTAGCATGTGAGAACATATAGCAGCCATTTTAAATCACACTGCGCAGAAGCAAGAATTTTCCCACCAAGCAAAGAAAGACGTCACACCACGTGATATGGTTGAGACATGCGCAGTAAAGTTCCCGCGTTTTAGTGGCCATTTTAGAATAGACAAGCGTTACTTGTTAGTAAAACACATAGGCAAGCTTCCTTGCTATTTGTATTTGTGTGTGCAATAGTTAGTATAAACAATACAATTTAATACATTAATACTTTAAGAGGATTGCATCCGAGCAAGTCTCATTTGTGAGTCCTTGCTCCATCAATCCCCTCTCTGATGGCGTTTCTGAGCCATCAAAAAAATACTACCCACAAACAGATGCCAACCTTTAGCATATTATGGTTTCATTTTCATTTTTACACTTTCTACTTTTCACATCTCCTTTCAGTTTCTTGTAAAATTCACTTCTTAAATCTTCAAGTTCAATCTCATCAAATTTTCTCTTCTTTCCTTTTTCTGTCACATTATAGGATTCCTTCCTTCTACAACATTTGCACCATATTATTATTGAAAAACTTAGCCAATCTTAATTTATAAAAGTATAGTTTTAATTAGATTAAGTACCTGATGTGTTACCATCTACAGTACCAAGAAACCTAGGTAAACGTGTGTTATACAAGCAATAAATAAAACAAAATAGCAGACTGGCACAACTGAGACAATGAGACTCAGATACTGGTGGCTGCTATAATTGTGGCACAAATACACCCAGTATTCTTGGAAATGTTCCATATGGATTTCTAAGAATGTCATGTGACACATTTCATGCACTCCTGTTCCTGCTGAGTAGAAATCTATATATTGTAGATTTCTACACAAGGGAACAGGGGCAACCTAGGCAAATGTACATTTTTTAATCTGGCTTGACAGCTCAGCCGTTACATTACCTTTTGTTAGCAGTTCTTTAAGATGCACATAGAGAGGGCTTCGGCTCAGTCAAGAGAAGTATTTCTTTCTCACCTCATGCTCTTGGCTATTTGGTGTACCATTACCACTTTCCAGGAAGTGCTTCCATTCGAATGCAAGGACTATTTTACATTGCAAAAGTATACTCAATCATCATAGTTTGTCACATTTACTTCTTTAGCTCCAATATTCATTCTTTACAGGAAGCCATCCTTTTTTGATATTTTTGTCCCAGCACTGTCAAAGCCAGTGTGTCGGGCTTTAATATTATATGCAGCCTTTGTGCAAGCAAATCATGTAAACAACATTTGTGATTGCCTGTTTTTGCACGTGTTCCCCACTGCAGCCAGATCCATTTGCTTTACCCAAGCATTTCTTTTTTCTTCTCAGGAATATCAGTTTCCATGTGGAAAATGCACTTTTCCTACACCTCCAGTAAGTCTGTGTGTGAGCCATTCAACGTCCCATCCTGGAAAAGGAGTTTTAACTATACAAATCATTTCCAGGGTAGGAAGCGGTGACATTTCAGTTTGTGATTACTCACAAACATACGTTGTGTGGGCGTTCATAAACTTACAAGGTAAACCACACCTTGGTAATGCTCACTTCCCACTCTTGTCATGGGATTTACTGCTGCAATTTCACTGTACTTGTGGGGAGACATCTGCAATAGTAATGCATTTATGCCTACCAGGAATCATTTTATGAACTACTGGCAGGAATAAATGAATCATTTTTAGCTATAAACTGATGTTTACGGTCGAAAATGCCTTTGTGAATAGGACCTAAAGTGTTTTTGCTGTTTGTCTATCTCAACAAATCTGTATTAGCAATCCTTGAAAGGGGAGATGTGATGGTATTATCACCATTGGCGGTCCCCAAATACAAAAAGTGGTGGGGCGGGGGTGAGGGGGGGAGGATCCGGAGGAGAAGAACGGGGGAGGGGTTTAATAATTTTTAAAAAGGAAGACTTACCTGAAGCTGCCGGCCACGTCCCGCGCCACGCCACGTTCTTCTTCCTGGTCCCAGCAGACACTAGGACAGGATCACAGACTCCATGTACAATCCCCGCGCTGCTCTCTCGCATGAGAGCAGCGCGGGGATTGGCCTGAGCGCGTTGAAAGGACGCTTGCTTAGGCACAGGGAGCCTGCGCTGTTTATCTAACCCAGCTGTTCAATACAGCCGGGTTGGAGAAACCTAAGTGCGCATGTGTGTTTGGCTGGCATAAGACGGCCGGTCAACACACACATGCGCACTTAGAGAGTGCGCTCCAACTCCTACACCCCCTCCCATTGCCCCGCCCCTCCCTACACACGCTGGCTGAGCCAGCTGCTGAAAAATAAAACGATGATAGAATACTGTTTTATTTTTCAGCTGCTGGCTCTGTGCCAGTGGGGAGACGCTCCTCCGCCATTGCGGAGGAGCCGCCCCTGATATTATCACATATAACTAGAGGTGTGCCGCAGAGACTTTTAAGGGATGGACGATCACAACTGGCTGTCAGGTTCATGAAAATATTTAATGCCACTTCTCATTAAGTGCCATCATTAACAGGCCAACAAAGATATTAGTACGGTGAACATGACACCTGATGAGAAATCCCAACACTGGAAGTCTCTCACTGCGGTCTCCTCACTATGGGCAGTAATAACGATGGTTAGAGGAAGGAACGTGATGGCATGTGCAACATTGTTTCTGCTTCAACAAAGCAGAGCACGCAAGATTGATTCACCTCTTGCAAGTGCAATTTGCCAAATGTGCAGCTTAGCATCACCAAATCCAACACTGAGGTTCAACAGTCCCCGAGTTAGCCACTTTTAACCAACTATGCTCGTTGAAAACTAGTCATTACCTAGAACATTGTTTTCGAAAAGCAGTTTTGAGATACCAGAGAAAAACAAGTATCGTTTTTCCTCTGCTCTGACACCTAAGCAGTGAAGCAACATATCCCAAAGCTGGCAGCGATTAATTCCCTCTCCTGGAATTCTAGAGTCCAGAGGGAGATTGCAGGTGGCACGCTTGTGCCACTAACTTAATCTCCACTGTGAGCTGAGGGTCACTGCAGACCCAAACTAGTATGGAGAATATAAAATTGTGATATAAGCACATGTTTGTAGTAGAGGAATATCCCTGATGCTACCCTCCTTAACTCAGCTTCCCAACTGATGATCTTCTCAGCTACTTTATATCAACAACATATATTTTGGAGATACCACCGTTCATTATTTAATCATAAAGCATCCAAAAGCAAAGTCTTATTATGTGCAGAGATATATTACTCTTGTCATTCAAAACTGAAGGCACATATTAATTCCGTTTCCATCAATAATTCCTCGTCAGTGCTTCAAACAGGTCAACTTTGTGATTTGAAAAAACATCACAATTATAACAGTTTAATTGCTCTGTATGTTCATATCCAGCCATGTGTTTCATAGTTAGAAACCCTTACTCAAAAATGTAACAATTAATATGAACATCAATCAATACTGCACTAATTCACTGTTTTTAGTCATTGAAAATATATGCCCTTCTTGCAGATCTTATTCCCAAATATATATCATTTCAAGTTGATAGATAGAGCCTATCTTACATTGCCAAAACCTTTTTCAAAATCTATTACTATGTAGTGGGCACACATATTTCCTTATTTAACTGGGGTTACTAATTATGTGCATTCATCCTTTTCCCTTAAAAATATCATATGTTCGGATCATATCCTTCCTTAGTGCTCACATCATTCCTCTCCCTTTTAGATCTACGTGATCATATGCAATTAAGTATCAACAATTCGGATGTTGTTGTTTGTGACATTACAAATTTCCAAATTGAATAAGTGGTCTTGGACTAGAGTACCATGAAGTCCATTCATATCAATCATAATCTTTACAAAACTCTCTCATTTGCATCTACTAATTCATTCAAGTTAACCGTATTCTATTGGTGTATAATAAAGATTTTTAGTCAGTGTTTCTAATCATCTACTCCTAAAACCTGCACTCAACATGTTGTCTGTGCAGAGTAAATATCATCTCCTAATCTCCTTATAATTGATATTGTTTCATTAGATCAATATTCTTCACCATCCTGAGGGATAAGGATATTTAAAAAAATTAATTTTAAAAAGTTCATTTATCAGCACTCTAATCTGACAGACTCCTTCTAATTCTTAGAGATAACCTTATTCTTCCTCATTTTGAGAGTGGGTATGTCTTATAATTATTATGCTTAGAAAAGCTTCTCGCCCAGCAATCCTTTCAAAATTACCAAATTTACGCTAACTCACCTCAAAAGAATTTTTTAGAAGCTTGTTTTACATTTTCATACAAATTATCTTCCAAATTCTCTATTCCATGGATTCTGTTAAGGGTAGATCTCACAAAGAAAACCATAAGGTGGCCAATTCATTAGTGCATTCATCCATTTTATCTCTTGCTAAAATAACTAAACAAACTCACCTTATTGGTGATTGCCATTCATGTTCAACACATAATATGTGGGATTAAATGATGTTACGATCTTTCTGTAATTTAAAACATTTAACAAAATGAATTAGAATTGCCTGAGAGAGTCAAAATATATACTTATCAGTCCATTTAGGATTAATAGTTTATTAGTCATAGCCCAAAGCTTGTTTCTTTTATTCACTTCTTTACATTCATTTTGACTGAATAAGTTGTATTCTTCCACTATTTACATTCTGGGAACTAATTTTCATTCAGCACTCCATGAGAGTGCATGCATTTTCTTGCCATCTCCCTCCTGTGTTGCTTCTCCACTCAAACATCTGGTGCACCTATCCAATGTAATTTAAATCATTGGCCTCTGTGAGAAGACCGGAGCTTCATTGGAGAGGATGTGGCTTAACGGTCTGAGCGGCTGACTTTGAAGCTGGGCAACCAGGTTGGAGTATGGCAGGAGGCTCAAGCATCCTCTGATTCTGGGCTAATCACTTAGGGCCTTCCATTTTGCGAGTCACAAATTGCATAGTTTTGCGACTCGCAAATTGGAATGTACAACACTGTCTCAGACACTGTTTGCGATTCCTAATGGAGCCGCAAATTGCATGCCTCATTAATATTCATGAGGCAGATGTGATTTGCGACCCGATTAGGAATGGCTAAGCACTCACAGGGATGGTGGCCTGCTGGGTTCAGAAGACCAGCATGTCTGTGACTGCTTTTAAAATAACGCAAAACACACAAGATGATGGACGGAATGTTGCACATTGGCAAACATTCACCCCCAGTCACAGATCTGGGTTTAATCCATCGTTATTTTGCTTCACCACGCCACCCCAGTTCAGACATAGCCATATGCAAATCAGTCTTGACCCTGTGCCTCATGGGAACAGTCCAGACCGAACTGCCAAGCCATGTCTTCCCTGGACCGGAATCAAGCGTCCTAGGACCGGTTTCGGGCATTCAGCCCTCATCAGCCAGGATAGCTTGACTCCAGTGGCGTAGTGAGCACGGGACCCACGTCTGGGCATACCCTTCCCACTTAGGGCGAAATGCAAAACACACAAGATGATGGACGGAATGTTGCACATTGGCAAACATTCACCCCCAGTCACAGATCTGGGTTTAATCCATCGTTATTTTGCTTCACCACGCCACCCCAGTTCAGACATAGCCATATGCAAATCAGTCTTGACCCTGTGCCTCATGGGAACAGTCCAGACCGAACTGCCAAGCCATGTCTTCCCTGGACCGGAATCAAGCATCCTAGGACCGGTTTCGGGCATTCAGCCCTCATCAGCCAGGATAGCTTGACTCCAGTGGCGTAGTGAGCACGGGACTCACGTCTGGGCATACCCTTCCCACTTAGGGCGAAATGCAAAACACACAAGATGATGGACGGAATGTTGCACATTGGCAAACATTCACCCCCAGTCACAGATCTGGGTTTAATCCATCGTTATTTTGCTTCACCACGCCACCCCAGTTCAGACATAGCCATATGCAAATCAGTCTTGACCCTGTGCCTCATGCGAACAGTCCAGACCGAACTGCCAAGCCATGTCTTCCCTGGACCGGAATCAAGCATCCTAGGACCGGTTTCGGGCATTCAGCCCTCATCAGCCAGGATAGCTTGACTCCAGTGGCGTAGTGAGCACGGGACCCACGTCTGGGCATACCCTTCCCACTTAGGGCGAAATGCAAAACACACAAGATGATGGACGGAATGTTGCACATTGGCAAACATTCACCCCCAGTCACAGATCTGGGTTTAATCCATCGTTATTTTGCTTCACCACGCCACCCCAGTTCAGACATAGCCATATGCAAATCAGTCTTGACCCTGTGCCTCATGGGAACAGTCCAGACCGAACTGCCAAGCCATGTCTTCCCTGGACCGGAATCAAGCATCCTAGGACCGGTTTCGGGCATTCAGCCCTCATCAGCCAGGATAGCTTGACTCCAGTGGCGTAGTGAGCACAAGACCCACGTCTGGGCATACCCTTCCCACTTAGGGCGAAATGCAAAACACACAAGATGATGGACGGAATGTTGCACATTGGCAAACATTCACCCCCAGTCACAGATCATATGCAAATCAGTCTTGACCCTGTGCCTCATGGGAACAGTCCAGACCGAACTGCCAAGCCATGTCTTCCCTGGACTGGAACCAAGCTATCCTGGCTGAAGAGGGGTGAAACCCCGAAACCGGTCCTAGGATGCTTGTTTCCAGTCCAGGGAGGACCTGGCTTGGCAGTTCGGGCTGGACTGTTCCCATGAGGCACAGGGTCAAGACTGATTTGCATATGGCTGGGTTCAAACTGGAATGGCATGGTGAGCAAACAAACGATGGATTTAGGCCCAGATCTCTGTACTGGGGTGAATGTATGACATTGTTCTGCATTCTGTCCATCAACTGTTGTTTTTGCATTTGCTTTTAAAATAAAGCAGGTTTTTTTATTTTTAAATGCAGGGATGCATTCAAAAAAGAAATTGAAACGTTTCTGTTTCATTTTTTAAGGGCAGGCAGTGGTCCCTGGGAAAAATATGTTTGCGTCCATTCACAAAGGGGAAGGGGTCCTCCCCTGGGGACCCCTTCCCGTTTGCGAGTGGCTTACCACCTACTTGAAGTAGGTGGTAAACTGTGAGTGTTTTGCAGCATCAAATGCGGTCGCAAAACAATGGTACATTCCATTGTCACTCGCTATTAGGAAGGAACGCCCCTTCCTAATAGCGAGTCGCAAACGCTATTTTGCAAGTCACCGACTTGCAAAATAGCGTTTGTACATGCCAGGACCCTTTTTACGGTCGCATTTCCGTTTGCGACCGTAAAAAACGGTCGTACATCTGGCCCCTGAATCTCTCCGTGCCAAAAAAAAAAAGAAAACAATGAATGTGTCCTTCTGTAATGAAACTGGTGCTCATGCAACGCACACCGATACCTTCGGGTCAAGGCACACATAGGGTTTGAGTGGTTATGATATTAGGAATCTGAAGGCCGTTCAATCTAATTAACGCTGAGTGGGCGTCAAGTTAGCCCACTTATGTCTGAGCAAATAAACGGTTGAAAGGACTTTCAGAGGCCCCTCAATATATTTTGAAAATATGCATGCTGCAATTTCGCCCCATGCCACTTCCTGTGGACAGTTCGTTTGCCGTGGCTGGTGAACCCGCAAGGCCTCGATCACTGAAGACCCATGTTAACCAAGTTTCCCACAACCAAAAGCGCAGAAAGACACCTCATTGTTTTTCAAACGATAAAAAAAGAAAAAAACACAGGCAGATGCCTCTATCTACGGAAACCTGACAGAGACCTTATTAGTGTTATATATTATTCCTAAACTGCGAGCCTTTCTGTAAGTCATCATTTTTTATAGTTTTTAACAATGACAGTAAAATATTACCACAAGCGGCAGTCACCCATTCGAGGCTCGCTGCCGGTTACTCGGTAGTGACATTCAAAGCAGAACTTCTCCTTCATCTGGCGGCGCCGTGACGTCCCAGCAGCATCCTAATGGGACTCTTCATTTAACCCGCGCCAGAGACACGGGCGAGGAGCTCTGTAATGTGCGCAGCCTCCTGAGGGAGCGCAGCCTCGCGCCGGCCCAGCTCAGCTCCCGCCGCTTGATTCATGAACTGCGCGTGCACTCCGAGCGCCACTCCGGCAAACTTACAAAGAGGATAGCGCGCAATGTCAGAGTTCTTAGAACTAGTATCATGCGCAAAACCACTTATTTTATCGTCACATAGGAATAAACAGACTAGTTTTCTGACATGCATAGCTGTCAACTGTTTCCGTGTCAGGAGAGTGACTTTCAGCCAGTCCCAGCTTTTCAAGCAACAGTAAGTACTAAGCATGGTGGATGAGTAGGCGCAGACACATTAATGATGGGAAAAGTGAAACTACAAGTGTCAGTATGCTTAGCCCCAATGCCTGAGAAACGAGAGCCTGGTGAAAAACAACCTTGTGATATGGGGCAAGGCTTGAAAGCTATTTCCGATGTCTGGGGGTATCACCATTAGAGCTTATGATAGGCTTATAATCAGAAGCAAGTATGTTTTTGTAGTGCCAGGTACGGAAACATTGTGTCCCACTCCTTTCAAAGTATGTGATCTTCACCTCTCACGTATCCTTTGCATTCCAAGGACTCACAAGTGACCAACAATAGGCAAAGGCTCTCTTTGTAAAGGTATTTATTTACCACATGTAGTAAATACCTCCTATTTCGAGTTTTCAACTTGCAAATGAGGCATAGTACACAAAATTGCCTTTGTTATGGGCCTGTTACCTGATCATTTTCAGCATGTTTTACCTGCCTGAGTATACCAGGGGAAAACTCTGGGAATGTGATAATTATGGAAGAACTTGCAATTCTGATACCTGTGCAATTTAGACCTGAACATTCACTCCAGAAACATTTTATTTGCTGTCCGTATATATCACTGCTGGATGTTTTGGGACCGGAAAGAAAATATTTTCCTAAAACCATAATATGAATTAGAACATTGGAATGTTGAGAGCTTCATCGAAGACAATGGAGTAGCTCTGGGCTTATAATGGCTGCTATAAGCCCGGACAGTGCTTAATTTGAGCCAGTGGTTTCCAGTGCTCAGCACCAGCACTTAATCATCAACACAGGCGCTTTTCATGAGCACCAGTTAAGGACACATTAATTGACGGGGAGATTAAATGATTTGCCCAGAATCACAGAATTTGTTGAGCCAACGCCAAGACTCAGAGACTTGAACCTGGTTCCCCAGCTCCGAAGGTGGGAGCTCTGGCCATTATGTCACATCCTCTCCCCACTCTCATGGTTAGTAGTTGGTTGTGTTTTAGGCGGTGCTAACAGGAAAAATGGGCTGCTGCAAGCTGCCTCCTGACGAGATCCCCAGCACTTATGTTTTTTATAAATTAACCACTGAGCCCGGAGCTCCAACATTCCAATGTTTGTCTTCATGTTTCCCCCTTTTTAATATAGAACATTCTACCCTAAGTGGGTGGAATGTAAAGGCCCTCTCCCTCCTTATAGGACCTCGAATCACTGACAGAATATCGAAGGTCAGAATATCGACCTACAGAAATATCGACGCAAGAATATCGAAGTCAAGAATATCGACATCCTGTCTACATTATGGTAAGTACAAAAATATCGAGAAAAAAATATCGATGTCAAAAATATCTTTGTTAAAAATATCGTTTTTTATTTAAGTTAAAAAAATAAAGTTAAATAAAGTAAATAATACATATAATTAAAATAAACATAGTTAAAAATATTTTAAAATGTTTAAAAATTATAAGTAATATATATGAAATGTAAAAATAAATTAAACATATACATATAATATATAATACATATACTTACTTACTAATAATTTTTAATAATTATTTTAATAACTTATAATTTGTTTAAAAATATCATATACATTATAAATACATCTATACATATAAAACAATAAAATAAATAAAAATTAAATAAATATATATAACAAATTAAAAAAGTAAAATTATTTTTAATCTTTTTAAAATTAATTATATACTACATTACCTAAAATAATACAAAAAATATTAGATAGCGGAGGTAATAAAATTACTATTCCAACTCCAAACAGTGCAACAGTAGGAAAAATGTTGGATAGCGTAGGGGTAAAAATTACTATTCCCACCCCAGTGAGTGCAACAGTAGGGAAGGTGTTGGATAGTGTAGGGGTTAAAATTACTATTCCCACTCCAGGGAGTGCAACAGTAGGGAAAGTGTTGGATAGCGCAGGGGTAAATATTACTATTCCCACTCCAGCTAGTGCACTAGTAGGGAAAGTGTTGGATAGCGTAGGGGTAAAAATTACTATTCCCACTCCAGTGAGTGCAACAGTAGGGAAAGTGTTGGATAGCGTAGGGGTTAAAATTACTATTCCAACTCCAGTGAGTGCAACAGTAGAGGAAGTGTTGGATAGCGTAGGGGTAAAAAATTACTATTCCCACTCCAGTGAGTGCAACAGTAGGGAAAGTGTTGGATAGCGTAGGGGTTAAAATTACTATTCCCACTCCAGGAGTGCAACAGTAGGGAAAGTGTTGGATAGCGTAGGGGTAAAAATTACTATTCCCACTCCAGTGAGTGCAACAGTAGGGAAAGTGTTGGATAGCGTAGGGGTAAAAATTACTATTCCCACTCCAGTGAGTGCAACAGTAGGGAAAGTGTTGGATAGCGTAGGGGTTAAAATTACTATTCCCACTCCAGTGAGTGCAACAGTAGGGAAAGTGTTGGATAGCGTAGGGGTTAAAATTACTATTCCAACTCCAGTGAGTGTAACAGTGTGGAAAATGTAGGATAGCGTAGGGGTTAAATTAACATACTTATTAATTACATAATTTTTGTAAAATAAATAACATATTAATAAATAATTAACAAAAAAATTAATAATAAATACCAATAAAATAAAATTAATATTTACTTAAATAACATTAAATTACTTCCCACCCTATTCCCCTATAAACACACAATCCGCTACACATAAAAGAACGCAATTAATTTACTTATCAATTAATCAATTAATACAAATTAATTACCAATTAATAATAAATTAACAATAAATTAATTAACAATAACAATAAATAAAAAATAATAGTAAATTAATTATAATTAATATAATTATAAATGAATCAATTAATAAAAATTAATTACCAATTAATAATTAATTAACAATAAATGAATTATCAATAACAATAAATAAAAAAATATTAATTAATTAATTATAATTAAATTACTTCCCACCCTATTCCCCTATAAACCCACAACCCGCTACACATAAAAATTAACATCATTAATGTAATTATCAATTAATCAATTAATAAAAATGAATTACCAATTAATAATTAATTAACAATAAATTAATTAACAATAACAATAAATAAAACATAATTATAATTAACATAATGATAAATTAATCAATTAATGAAAATTAATTACCAATTAATAATCAATTAGCAATAAATTAATAATCAATAACAATAAATAAAAACATATTAATTAATTAATTATAATTAAATTACTTCCCACCCTATTCCCCTATAAACCCACAACCCGCTCTGATACTAAAACGCAAAATGTACTTTAAAAAATTACTAATTTCTAAACATTTAATATATATATTTAAAAATAATAAAAATACATTACAAAAAATGTTAAACATACATGTAAAATACATACTAAAATACATAACACTAATATAAATATCGATATTATTAACAACGATATTTTTGCTAATAATATTACTTACTTCGATATTACTTACTTTGATATAAAAAAAACGATATTACTTACCTTAAGGTCGATATTCTGGTCACCGATATTCTTGACATCGATATTCTGTCCCTACGATATTAAAAACTCGATATTAGTGTAGGTCGATATAAAAAAATCGATATTTTGACTGCGCACCATAGGACCTCACCTGCGCCTCAGGCCTATAACTCTGGTTCAGGGCCTTTAACAACTGGTATAGCTCTCGGCAGCAGGCTCTAAGGCTATGTTTAAAAGCAAATAACTTTCAAATCTGGAAGCATTCAAGCTTCCAGCTGAATTGGGAATTACAACTACTGTGGGGTTTCCGCTTTTTCTTTCAGACATTTCACCAATTAAATCTGGTAAAACTTTAAGTGAGAAATGAACAAAAATGTGGAATTACTATTGGAATCGTAACGTGGTAGCTGAGATTCCCGCAGTAATACAGTATTTCTTACTGTGCCAAGTAATCCTCATCACAAAATTACCAATACCATGTGCACCTGCCGCAGACTGAGGCAGTACGCCCTATTACATTGAATGTGCTGCACCCAGGGCAGCCGCGAACTAACGGCTGACCTCGGGGCAGCTCAGTAATGAAAAATAGAGTGGCTGCTTGAAGCTGCCATTCACTATGCAAGCAGCACTTGCCTGGACTTCAACGGAGGACAGAACTACCCCTTCAGGCAGGTGTTGTGAGTGACTGCACCTACCTCCAGGGGATGACTGAGGGGTCTATGGGACCCTCTTTAACCCCTCCACAGGGCTGCCTTCAGGGGGTGCACTGACTGTGAACCACCTTTTTGTGGTGCACAGTCAGTACACCTCCTAATCGCATCTTTGCCGCTATGCTTGGATCCATAATATAGCATGGTTGCAGCATCACAGTGTTCTCTCATTTACATTGGGCCACACTCCCATTCAAATGAGGAAACACTGATGGAGCAGGGACTCACAATGAGACTTGCTCGGAAGCAATTCTCTCACAGTATTAATTAATTTGTACTAAAACCATGTAATGTCTTATTAATAATGTGCAACACAAACATATTTATCTAGAAGATGCTTGCCTATGTGTTTTCCGTTAATAAGTAATCCTTGTCTAATCCAAAATGGCCGCTGAAACGCGGGAATCCTACTGCGCATGTGTCAACCATGTCACGTGGTATGACGTCTTTCTTTGCTTGGAGGGAATCTTTTGCTTCTGCGCAGTGTATGCTAAAATGGCCGCTTTAATGTTCTCACATGCTAAAGCTTACGCATTGCTGTAATTAATAATGTGGTATTCTAAAGCTACTAATGCGGGATAGACATTTATAATTAAATGGGATTAGGGTAGAAATAGGAGGTATACAGTGAAAACATTTATTTTCGATTTTAATATGTTTCTTCTTTGATTTTCTATTAGTTTGTAAAATGGGCCTGGGTTGACTAAACGGCAGCTCAAGAATCATGTGACCTGCGCATGTGCCCTGAAAACTAACAAAGCAAAGCGATGAAGTCAACTTGGAAGATGTCCAAGGACATGACCCGCTGATCACCTTCAGAGTTCATCCAAAATGTCCTACAAAATGATACATTTTGTATACACTTTGGGGCCGATTCCGATTCCGGCCGGAAATCTCCCCGACCGAGCCGGACCCGGAGAGAATTCCGACTGAATCGGACCCTAGCAGTCCGACCGAACGAGTACGATGCGCACGCATGCTATCGGACTCGAGTCGGTCGGACTCCCATTGAAGTCAATGGGAGCCTGTCGTACAACGCGTACGCGGGCTCCCATTGACTCAATGGGTGCGAGGCGGACAAGGGCGCCCCCTACAGCGTGTACGCGTCCATGCGCATCGCGGCATACATGCACAGGTAGGGGGGACCCATGGGTCCCCCCTGTGTGCGACTCGCGCGCATACGCGTACAGGGGCATCCGACGCGGACCCCCAAAGTCCGGCTCTGACAGCTTTTTCGAGCCGGACGGCGCGAGTCGATCGGACTGCTCGCGGCGCGCATCGTACTTACCCGGCCGGGAAACGTCCCCATAGCGCGGTGCGAGTCGTGTCCCTGCGAGTCGGTCGGAGCGTGTTGAAGCCGCGTTCGAGTCGGTCGGCGATTTCGCGGGTGCTTGCATCGTACTCGCTCGGCCGGACCCGCGTACGATTCGGTCGGGAAACAGGGCTCCGAATCGGATCCGGTGAATCCGAATCCGATTCGGAGCACTACCGGCCGAGATCGGAATCGGCCCCTTTGTATTAAAATTGTTGTGAAACGGGTGGGAAATAAAGCAAATGTATTAATTGAGAGGGGCGGTATTTTTAAAACAATGGGCTTAAGAAAATTGAACTAAATTGACATGGTGTGAGGATCAACCCCCTGTCCCTGTCCAATCAGAATTAGTGGGCCCATAAATTTGAAACATTAATGGGAGGAACATGGGCATAGAAGGGTATAATAGATATATAATTAGCTAATTAGTTAGCCCAGAGAACAGATGAACAGATGCTGTAGCAGAGAACCGATCCTATTGCAGAACAGAGCAGACTGAACTGCTGTCCGAAGAGGTCATGAAGTGGGGGCGGCGGATAGTATTAGAGGGAGACGCGGAAGAATCCACGAGGAGGAACGAAGTGTCAGAGAGGGAAACGACGCAGGCGTCGTTGGTAGAGAGGTCACCTATCCTGCCCTGAACCTGGTCCGGAGGTCTTGGTCTTCATCTTTCTTGGGACCCTTTTCCAACTCCTTGGCCAAGGGGTTTTGTTTTCACACCTTAGGGTAACTATAAATGCGTAATTTTAGTTGTACTGCTGTCTCTATCTTCTCCTTTCGGAGGGACCGTCATTTTTGATTAATAGGTGACTATAAAGTGTGCTTTCTCCTTGATATGCGATTAAGTGCCATGTGGCTTGTATTTTACTCTGCAAAATAATTTTAGATAAACATTTTAAAACTTTCTGAGTCAGTGGTTATTTCAGGTGTTTGATGAAATTATGTTTTGTATGTTCTCATTACAACCCCAGTTATCAAAGGTCCATTGGAAAGTCATTACTCTTCAATCAGAAAAGGTCATTGGTAGCAGGGATTTTGATAAAGAGTACAACTGATTCCCACCAGCGGTGATTATTAGTTAGTGTGAATGAATGGGCCCAGGTGAGTATCTAGTGTATGAATGCTTGTTGCTAGTAACCCACTGGATCAACACCTTCTTAAGAAAGTGCTTGCGCTGTATGTGCACCAGCACTATCAGCATTCACATCTTTCAATATGGTCAAGATGCAAAGGATACATAACCCATCCTCAACACATCTCACTGTTTTTTAACCTTACCCCATTCTAGGTTTAATAAATAGCCCCCCTCTGGAATAAGAGGTCATTTTATTTCACCTCACTTTTCACAGATCCCACCATGTCTCTACACACAGAAACTCTTCATCCTGGTGGAGGCAGGACCCGTTGATGAAGCTATTGGCTACTAGTACATCAGTGGAGATAACAGACAGCTGATGGAAGCTAAGAATAGTGTGGCTTTACTCACCTTGATATTTTCGGTATAACAACAGGAAGCTAAGAGAGCCCCTTTTGCTTCTTGCAACCCCTATTGATTCCTTTGAGGACACTACCCAACACCCACATGACACAGTTAGCTCTCACATGGCCAGTAACAGGTACAGCAGCTTCCACATGTCAAGTTACAGATATACCAGTCACAACACATTTGCTATGCTGTCAATGGAAATGCTCAGATTTACACTCAAAAGCAGAAGGTCTTGCAGAGAGTGCATGGGTTTCTCCTGGATGTCTTTTCTTGGTCAGCTCTGTGGTCCTTCTCGCTCTGCATCCTGTGCCTTACAGTTTAGGATACTTTCTCTCACATCTTCCATGTGCCTCTTTTTGAATCAAATCTTTTATCCTTCAAGTCTGTGGGCCTCTTTCTGCGTAATCCTTTTACTTGAATATTTTTTGCCTCTCACAAATCTCATTCCATTCTTTTGTATTTTCTTGGATTCTCTACAGGATAGGTGACTCACCACTGTTTGCATCCTTCTCATGCTTGTTTTCATAAAATGTGTGTAAATAAAATGCAATGAAATAAGGAGTAGTCAATTGAATGTGATCTGGAAACTGCTGTAAGGGTAGGCGGGGAAGAAAATGCGGCATGATTCCTCACCTGGGCAAGAAAATCCATTTCTTCCTCCTATCTACGGCTGTTGGGTGAACAGAGGAACCATCTCACTGAAAAGAAGTCACTTGGAATGACTAGCACCAAGGTCTCCCAGACTTATGACAATCTTACGTAGGCATATGTGTCAGGCGAATGTCTAGAGGGCAGTGTCCACACGTGCACTCACACACATACACACTTCAGCTGCACAGTGCCCATAGGCAGCCTCAGTGCTGTTATTGCAGCTCAGTATGAGGCACCTGGATTTGGAACTTGCCCTTCAGGAGTCCATTCCTACCTTCCTTACAGGGGAGCTCACACTAAATAGGACAGCTCGGAAAATACCTTATCTTTCCCAGTGATTGCTACACCAACCCTGTGAGTTGTGTTATTTAATCACAGAAATATATTCTTTATAAAATAGAAAAGGTGAATCTTTAATAGCTTGTTTTAGATAAATGTTACCCAGCACCTCTCACTCAATGAACAGTGTGGACAACTTTTAAAGGCAGCCATGGTAAATTGTATACTGTTTATTTATTGAGGCTTGTAGGTATCATGCCAGGAATCTGGGACGTGGGGTGAAAAACTCACACTTCATCACTAATCACCAGTTCCAGAAGAATTCCTTACTATCTACACTTCATAAAACTTCTGAACTTCTATATTGTTGAGCCAGTCCTCCAACTGAGAATAGTTGTTAAGGAACACAGAGATCGCTGACCATTGATCGATTACAAAAACATCTCCTGACATTCAAGAGTACCTCTCGGCCTTCCCTGCTCACAGCTGCAGTTTCTGCGCTAAGGCGGAGGAGCATCACCCCACTGCTCTGCGAGCAGTTTAAAAAGGAAAACTAAAATTAAAATAACTAATGTTATTATCATTTTAGTTTTCCTTCCTGCTCAGGTGCGGGGGGGGCGGGCGGGGTGGGGCTGGGCTGGCCAGAGCAGGGGGAGGAGTGTTAAGCACACTCTAAAGTGCACATGACGGGTAGGCCGCCCCTCGTAGGCCAGGCAAACAGTCCTGCGCACTTTGCATGTTCCCCACCAGACTGTATTACACAGCCTGGTGGGGAACATGCACAGCCTCCCTGTCCCCGTCTGAGCATCGAACTATAGCGCTCAGACCAATCACAACGCTGCTGTAAGGCAGCGTCGTGATTGGCCAGGGTATTCTGGGAGGCTTGTGCTTCCTGTTGCGGCACGGAGAAGACGACGGAGGAGAGGCACAGGTAAGTCCTTTTATTTTATTTTTTATTACACCTCTGACTTTCAAAGTCTGTGGGTGTTTTTCTGTATTTTTACTAAGCCTGGGTGGAGTTCGCGGAGTGCAAAAAATCTCCACCGCGCTACGGGAAGCTCCGCGAGCAGCGGAGTGCGTCAGTTAAATGCAGTTTACAGTGATTTTCAGTGCCAGGTGCTTGTCCGCACTGTGCAATCATCGCGAACGGCACCATGCACAGCGCAAGTGGGCGCTGCTTCTTTTCTGCCGCTAGAGTAGATTTTTACACGAGCGGCAGCTTTCTGAACGCGAACGGATGGTTTCTCAACGCAAGCAGTCGTGAGCATACGCGACCACTCACAATAAAAAATCTGACCGCCCACGTTGAGAAATCTCACAGGGAGGTTGATTTTCCACACTCGCGCTCGCCAACTTGATGTTGACGATCGCGAACGAGGAAAAATCTCGACAGGAGTTGGATTTTCCTTGCTCGCGCTTGCCAACTTGATGTTGACGAACGCGAGCGAGGAAAAAAACTCCGCTACTCGAAGCAAAGCGAAGTTTTTCAGAACTCCTCGAGCTCCGCGTAACGCTGAGTGTGGAAAACTCCGTGAGCGGAGTTCACCGACAAGGCTTAATTTTTACACCAATTGGCTGTCTTGTGATTTCCATGTGTTTGTCTCCATAGCATACCTGCCAACTCACATGGTGCCACAGTGTGACACAATATTGGCTCCCATCACCTGGTCACCCGGTGGGTAGCGGATATCACACGGTGGCAGGGAAAGCAAGATGAAAACCACTATAAATAGTAGATTCCAGCTCCTTTTCCGAGGCTTTGAACTGCCGACGTCCATTAAGGGGTCTGAACATACCCCAGGACATCGTCACCAGACTCAGCAAGCCTTTATTTTTTTTTTTTAAGGAGGAGGGAGCTTGGGGGAAGGGTAGGGTTCAAAACTGCCTCGTAAGTACTTTTGGCAAGAGGCCCACCCCCTTCAAGGCCCCGCCCCTCCTCACACAGTGCGATTGTTCTTCAATTCGGCAGGTATGCCATAGCGTCTCCTGGCTGGTTGCCTCACTCGTCTTTCTCCGTTTTATTTAAGTAAAAGTAATGCTACCCCATTTTGTGATGACGTGAACTCCCTGATGCTGCTCCTCGTTACACATTGCATCGGTTCGAGGCCTGTCAATGCCAATAAACAAACACTGGCATTTAAACAGACAACAAGGTGGGCCTTAATTCAACATTTCTCAGCATAGCACAACAAAACACAACATCACCCAGGGATGAGCAAGGGTTGTGCAGCGAGAGGTGTATTGTTGATCAATGAAACCTTTAAATTGATTGAAATAAGTGGCTGTAGTATAATAACAGGAATGTTAGCTGAAATGAGATAATGGGGTAATGAGGCATTAAACCCAAGCAAGAATCTTTGAACCTAGAAAAAGCAAGGGACGGACGTGAACAGCTTATATTGACGAGCAAAATCCCTAAGTTTCAAGAGGAATTTAATTGTGTCCCAATTAGCATGTTAAGGGTACCGGCAAGGCTTTCACCTTCAGACGTCTTTGGAGCCGCACTAATGCTATCTAGAGCTGTACTAGACCTACAATCTTCGTAAAAATGTTCACTGGGAGAGAAGATGAGGAAGGGGCGTGTCCATGGAGAGGCAGTGGATCTTTATGCAAAGCACTGACTCATAGCCATGTCTAGCTCCCCAAAAACAAGAGCTTCTGAGGCTGTCGCTGATGTGTTGAAGATGTTGCAAAGCCACCGATGGAAATAAGCTGCACCGAGCCTCCAAACTCGAGCTAGAAACCCACTCTTCCTAAGGGTTTCCAACTCCCCTGGTGCAGCGCCTTGTGAAAGTGGCACTCCACCAGGAGACAGCGTGAAGTGAGCCAACAGTGATTGATACACAGTGGCAATGTGTGAGTTGTTCAAATCTGCTGTTGGTTTGGGGGTCGTGGGCCCCCACTCTTGGCACCATTCCAGTCCTGTCCTGTGGACACAACCATGCTGCATGCAAAAAGGTCTGAATACCAGGTCTCCCAGAACTGCAGCCAAGTGGTCAACAAATGAAGCTTATTTTTTTGACAGTCACTCACTTTGAAGCGTTATACTGTCAATATTGGACTTGAACTGAAAGACTTGCTAACGCTTGTGCACATAAATGTCATCATGCCACAGTAAGCTTTGTGCACTGAATTGAGTTTCTTTAATAGTTTGAAAAAATATATCACAAATGTTTTCCCAAGGAATCGAACGCTGTTAGACCTGGCATCTTTTGGCATGTTTCCCCTGTCTTTTTTGCTTTCTGGCCTCCTGTTTTTGGTGGTATACCGGACTTGTTTTCGCTGCTTTAATGGTTATGCACACTTTCTCACTGCTGTTCAGTATTTAAGTGCAAGTGCTCCTACTGTAAATTGTGTTTATGGATTGGTGTTTCCATGATTGGCTTATTTGATTGACTACTAAGTCCCTAGTACAGTGCACTGTGTGTGCACATGGCCTGTAAATCAAATGCTGCTAGTGGGCCTGCAGCACTGATTGTGCCACCCTCCCAAGTAGCCTTTTAAAAGGTTCTTAGACCTGCCACTGCAGTGTTTGCGCGCAGTTTCTACTGCAATGTCACACTGGCAAATGCACCCACTTGCCAGGCACTAACCTTCACTTTCCTTGCATGTAAGACACCCCTAAGGTAGGCCAAGGTATCCCTATGGGCAGGGTGAAGTGTGCGTGAAAGGTAGGACATGCACTGGTAAATGTTACATGTCCTGATAGTGAAATACTGTGCCTTTTGTTTTTTACTATTGCAAGGCTATCTGTCCCATAGGTTAACATGGGAGTTGCTTTGTAACATCTTACAAGCATAACTTTCCATTGGGACAAGATGGAGAAATGGAGGTTAGGCTTCATGAACTTGTAATTTAAAGATACATCTTTTAGTAAAGATGATTGTCATAGTGTATGTTTGAAAATGCCCCTTTTAGAAAGTTTGTTTTTCCATCCTGTGTGCATCTGCCATTTGTGCATTCCCCGTCTGGATCCAGAGTGACAGGAGCAGGGGATGTGAATTCACACTAGACAGTCACAAAGGGGTTTGAGGTGTGTCCTGCCTTTCCTGGGTGACTCACTACCAGGCTGAATAGACCTGGCTGTATTTAGAGTAGTGGGAGGAATTGTCGCTTGCACCTGTCTCCCCCTACTTGACTGAACGTGGCGTAGGCCACGCAGAACTGATTCATCAACTTCAAAGGGGAAATGTGGTATAAATATTGGGGCCCTGACCTCAGAACTTTAGAACTCTTTTGTAACAAGGAACCTGCCAAGAAGAAGGGCTGGAGAAGCTGCAAGGAGAGACTATCACTTTGCTGTGTGCTTTGCTGTGTTGGCCTCAGTGCTTAATTTGTGCCGGTGCTTTCCGGTGCTTAGCACCGGCACTTAATTATTAGGGCCGGGTCTACACGCATCTGCTGCGCACGTCACATATTGCACGATGATAGATGTATATATTTAATTTACCCTGTACTGTACGGTGCAGCCACAGCGTGTCTCGGTCTCCGGTCTCCCGAGTGAGTCACGGACCAGTGCTTAACAGTGCAACTTGCGGCTGTGACTCTTCTTAGTCACTGTGACTTAGCCTTAGCCTGCCCTGAGCTGCGAGCGAGCCCCCAAGTCAGAGGAGATTCAAGATTTTTGGGCTAGATTTTGGTTCTGAATGGGTGGGGTGGGCTGTGCTGCAGGCAGCGTGCGCAGATTTTTTTCACATTGCCACGCCCCAGGGCCCAGCATAACCACTGTAGCAGCGCAGCTCAGCACGAGTCATCGTCGTTCGGTCAGCCCCACCCCGCCCGACGACGACGTGGTTGAGCCTGAGGGCAGGGGCAGGGCAGCGGCAGCCTGAGCAGGCATCGATCAGCCAGAATTGTCTGGTACTAGCGTAGCAAGCATCACCAGGCCGCCTAATAAGTTATTAAAGGCTGAAGGCAGTGTGAGACTAGTGCAGCCAGTGTGCGTCCCTGACTCCCTGCCGGCCCACCACGAGTAAAGGTAAGAAGTTAATCACTAACTTACTTAGTATTAGAGTAGTAGCCAACTAGCGATGTGATGTCTTACATGCCATGCCAAAACCAACGCTGTTTTATTTTTTTGGGACTCGGAGCATGGTGGCATGATGGTCCGGACCGCCGGTCGTCAGATCACCGTGGTGGTGGTAGGCAGCTTGCTTCCGGCACAAGATTCGATTATTAGGATGTGATCAGTACTGTGTGTGATCATCATTCATTCAGATTAACTGATTGCCAGACCAGGCAGTGCCTGGCCCTGGCCTAGTAGTAGCCGCCGCCCAGCACACCCGCCGGCCGTAGGTCATCTCGATAGGCGCCGCGGATAGCCTAGGGCCTGCCGGCGCCGCAGTACTGGAAGTAAGTTAAAGGCAGGCCCTGCCCGCCCAGGCCAGCCCCTGGCTCTCTGAGACTCTAACTTGACTAGTCCAAACATGGCGCGCACCCGCTCACGAATTAATTAAACGTAGTTTGGCTTCACTTTCTCAGTGTGGGCACCCCGTCTCAGGCAGAACTGGTCTCAGGTCTCACTCTCACTCAACAAATGGCTGGGTACCGCACTACCGTCGCCGGGTAATTAATTTGGGCACGCATGCTCCGAGTAACCCCGAGCCTTGCCTAAAATATAGGCAAGAGGCGGCATCCATTCCCTCTTCCTTCCATCAGAAAATCACTTAATCTTCTCCCCGTACCTGAATGTGTCCTGTAACGTAAGCGGTGCTCATGTAAAGCGCAAAGCGCTCCAATACTTCGGGTCGAGTTCGCGCTATATAAATCTGCATTAAAATAAAAAATAAAAAAATAAAAATAACTGGCTCAGGCTTCGCTTTTTTAAAGTTGAAACCAGTTCTTGTGCACGCACGACGCACGCACCGATTCCCTCTTCTTTCCATCATGCCAGTCCGGGTACAATTATGTATGCAAGCAAGTCAAGAAGACAGTTACTAAATCATGAACTAACTGTTAATGGTCTACTGTCGGACTGTAAAATAACACTGTCACTCCGTCCGAATTTCGGAGCCGTCACTCACTACAAATCTTGATTGGAATCGAGCGCATGGCATGCGCTCCAAAAGAATTTTTATTAAAGAGGAGTACTTTGGGCTCACTCAGTCACTCGCCCAAATGCTTGGCGGGCTGGCCTGGCGGCATCGGCATCCTATAATACCAGCCCTCCTGACTGGCCATATTCCCAGTACTGTACAGTACTGCATTCTGCATATATATTCAATCCAGATTGAGATTCATTCATCAGGCTCACTGGCTCAGGCTTTTTTAAAGTTGAAACCAGTTCTTGTGCACGCACGACGCACGCACCGATTCCCTCTTCCTTCCATCAGGCCAGGGGTACAATTATGTATGCAAGACAGTTACTAAAAAAATCATGAACTGAAGATGGTCTACTGTCGGACTGTAAAATAACACTCCGTCCGAATTTCTGAGGCGTCACTGACACATTTTGACTGGAATCGAGCGCATGGCATGCGCTCCAAAATAATTTTATTAAAGAGGAGTTTGGGCTCACTCACTCACTCGCCCGCTGGCCAGCCTGGCAGCATCCTATAATACCCAGGCCCAGCCCTCCAGACTGGCCATATTCCCAGTACTGCATATTCCAGATTGAATCATCAGGCTCACTGGCAGTGGCTCAGGCTTTAAAGTTGAAACGTTTTGCACGCACGACGACGCATGCACCGGCAGTCCGTTCTAAAAGCACTTCTTGCAAAATAAGTTTGCAAGCATGCGACTGAGCATGGATGGAATATCTATGATTATGCAACACAGACACAGTACTGGTGCAACAGCAACTGTTGTTCCTTTGGGTTTCTTTCTGTATGAAGATCCATGAGTACAGGCAGCCAGGAGAATGCACTCTGTGGCTACGTGTCTGTCTTTGCAGTGGAGCTCATAGCCTCTATTAACAAACTGCAGGCCATACTCCAGTACATGCTCACTTCTTGCCCACAGACCGCAGTTCATGTGTCACGAGACCTAAGCAGGCAGAAGCTAAATAGTGGGGCCAAATTACATCCATTTGAGGCAGTAATGGCAATTGTGCAGCACAATTTGCAACAATTAAAAAGTGCATTAAAAGACATTTTCACCAACCGACTGCTACAAAAATAAATATCCCTCTGGCTCTGTCCGATCTGTAGAAATGCAAATCCTAAATTGCCTATCACTGCTGGTGCACATTAATGCAATCTGCTGCCTCTGGCCTGTGCCTATGAACAATTTAATAACTGAATGGAAAGCCGTGGGATGGGAAGGAATGTATTATCTGACTGGATCAGACAGTCTACTGATAAGGTTTCCTTTTCAGAATGGTATTTCCCCCACATCATAGGTTCACAGACGCGACGCGTCACGCCGGCATCCTGGGCCAGTGCCATAATCCTGTCTCGCTGCTCTGGATGGCACAGACAGGAAATTAGAACCTCTAACTGTGGGTGATGATGATGCGTGATCATCCCTTGCTGAAATTCAGATCGATCGGGTATTACATCTGACTTTTAGCAGTGCCAGTTGAGGATGTGGGTGGAGCCAATAGAGTGGGTGGAGCCAGTGGAGGAAATGGGTGGAGACGAAGAAAAGTAGGTGTGGCCTCCAACAAACATTTGAGCACCTGCACTTCATATTTTACAAATTAAGCACTGGTTGGCCTGCAATGGTTGCTTCTATCTTGGGCAGTGAGAGGACTGGACTAGACTTTCTGCATCTTATTTTCCTGAGTTTCTCCTAGGGCTTGAGGTAGAGCTTGCTCCCTGTTCAAGAAGTCTCAGGAACAACAAAGACTTCAAGTTCATCTGCTACCAGCACTGGGAACTGTGTGTTTTGTGCTGCAACAGAAGAAAAAGCAACCTGACGCCTTCAAGGATGCCGCTGCCGGCTCCATGACCTGAAGGCACCACAGAGGGCATGCCACATCTTGCACCTCATCCCTGGTCTCACCGACGATGACGTCCAATGCCACCACCGAGACGCTGCTTGCACGTGACCTGTGGGCACCGCACTTCACGCCGCCTCGCTTCGCTCTGCAGCCTTGGTATCCCAGACGACACCGCTGCCTGCACCGTGGTTTGGGGGCACCGCTTGTAAGTTACATGACGCACCGCTCTGTTCCACACCGCTGCCTTCGCCCATCGACATCAGCGCAATTAACTCCCGTACGTCAGCCGACGACAGTGCTTCAACGACGACGCTGCCAGCACCGTGACCTGCCAGCACCGAGACGAGCACTGTCCCACTTCGCACCGCAGCCCTGGTCTCACCGACGCCGCTGGATGCTGTCACCGAGCTGCTGCCTGCACTGCAACCTGAGGGCACCGCACGCTGAGCCACTGCACTTCGCACTGCAGCCACGACGCCCACCGATGCCCCCGACTTCAACCGCACGGAGTTCGATCTGCAACAGGTGTGACTTTAAGGGCCAGATGACTCCTGCACCGACCTCCCAAACCGATGCCTGCTGACGCCGGATCTTCGTAGTTCATCACGAGGTCCCCGACGCCCTGCTTTTTTAAAGGACGGAGCTATCGACTTCAAGGAAGTGTTTTTAAAGTCTATTTGTGCTATATTGATATTCCGAATAACTGTATGCTGGAATTTTATTGTTTTGGTCTTGATTTACACAGAAAAATATTGACTATTTTTCTAAACTTGGTGTGGTTTTCTTTTGTAGTGTTTTCAATGCATTACTGTGTGTTATGTGCAAATGTTGTGCACACTGCCTCTGAAATAAGACTGACTGCTCATGCCAAGCTACCAAGAGAGTGAGCAGGGGTTATTTCAGAAGTGTAACTCCCTTATCCTGACTAGGAAGAAGGGTCCATACTTGGACAGGGTAATAATCTGCCACCTCGAGACCCCCATTTCTAACAAATGTACATTACAGCTCGTAGCATGGTACTTGGACAGTGTGCTGAAAAGTGGTCCAAACGAGAATCATAGCTTCAACTGAAAGCAAAGAATGCTGGTCAGATCAGCAACAGAGTTTAGAATGTAGAATGAATGTCCTTGCAGTTTCTTAAAACCCAGTATTTTCAAGCGAGTGATTGCACTGGTAGTCTATAATTGTCTTTGTAACCCCCACCTGGAGGATTTCTCCCATGCATAATTAGACCACGCTGTTTTAGATATTGTTGACAAGATACTCGAGAGGTCTTTACAAGGAAAAAGCGAATTATGCAGGGGGTCTTAGAAGAAACAGAAAAAATCTGCATGCGCACTAATACATTTATCATACATAAATATCCAATGGATTAAACCCACTATGTAGCACGTGCCAATACCAATACCAGGACCAGATTTAGAATAGTAAATCAACCCAATGAGTTGATCTCGATTTATGAATTTAAAACAGGTCAAAATTTTATTAATTTAATATAGAGTCAAAATATTGATAGGGAGACATCTGTAGGGTAATCATTAGAGGTATATGTTTAAAGTAGTTGGTTTTGCAGTCCCTGTTTCTTCAGTCTATATGTTCACAAGGAACCAATCTTTCCAGTTCCAGAACGCTAGTGTCTATTCAAACTGAAAATGAAAAAAGTGCTTCAAAAGACAGCCAGAACATCTGCAGCTAAGGAATGGGAGAGGAACATAGTATGGGTGGGGGTGAAACCCCAATGCTGCACCCAAGGTGCAACAATGGCCTTATCTAACAAAGGCTGATACTGCTACCCTTTATGTTGAAGGTATTTGTCAGGCAGATGGGTGTTATCCCTATGCATGATCTGTAATATATAACTAAGCAAATCACACCAAGCTCTATGTCTCTGTTAAAGAGCCAGGGAGAAGAGGCAAGATATAGTGGCATGGAAGATGTCCACAACCCCCTGAGACACGGATCAGTCTAGGCTGCAAACGTCCGCAGTGGTACAACCAGTTTCCATGTCATGCACATTCTCTATCCATGAAGCAAACACAAGGAGATGATGGACAGAGTGCTGAAACTTTTCAGACACTCACCCCCAGTCACAGATCTGGGGTGAATCCATCATCGTTCTTTAGCTCACTCGCCACCTCAGTTCAGACCCAGCTATATGCAAATCATTCTTGATCCTGTGCCTCATGGGAACAGTCCAGCCCGAACTGCCAAGCCAGGTCTTCCCTGAACCGGAAACAAGCATCCTGGAACCGGTTTCGGGGTAACACCCCTCATCAGCCAGGCTAGCTTGAATCCAGTGGCAAAGTGAGCAAGGGACCCACATCTGGGCATACCCTGCCAACTTAGGGAGAACAAAGCAAACAAAAGGAGATGATGGACAGAGCGCTGAAACTTTTCAGGGACAGGGTCAAGACTGATATGCATATAGCTGTGTCTGAACTGGGGTGGCGAAGTGAGCTAAACAACGATGATGGATTCAACCCAGATCTGTGACGGGGGGTGAGTGTCTGAAAAGTTTCAGCGCTCTGTCCATCATCTCCTTGTGTTTGCTTCATTCTCCATCCAGGTCATAGCTGTTGTACTCACAGCAGGGGAAAAATCTATAACCCACCAATGGGAGAAATGAGACAACATAAAACAAAACAGGATGACTTTACATAGCCTCAGGGTGTCTGTTGCTTCATTCGTCCCTGAATAGCCAGGTAACAGCAGCAAGGGCCTAGGCTGGTGGACACCTGAAGAATGGATCTCTACGACCTTGATCCCTGAGACTACTGGCTAGAGCTGCTTTGGTTAGATGAACCCAGTGATTGGAGCTGGCTTACCTAGGCCAAGAGTTCTGTAATTATCTAAATAAAGATATGTACTAAGTGGTCTATTCGCCTGTCACCACCATCCCATAGACCACAGTCTCCTTCCAAGCCATCTGAGAGATAGCATTTGAAACCATAATCAGGTGCTTGGCTGAAGTGGTCACTTGCTGCAGGAAAACTGTTTGAAGCTCAAACTAAACAAGATGGACTTAATGATACTGGGGTTCAAGATTGAGTTTCGGAGGAGTGTTACTGGCCCTAATGAGTACATCCTCTCCCGTTAAGTAAGCTGTGCAAAGATTGTTCTTTTATTGACTACAAGAGTATGCCAAAGTCCCTGTAAACTTTAGCACTATACTATAATGTGAATTATACATACTGATAGTGTTGGTGTTCTAGTCATCCAACTATTCCTTTAAGAACGTGAGCACCTGATCATGGCCCATTTGTTCAATCTGTAACTTGTTTGGGGTTGGCAAAGAAGAATGTAGCTCACACATAATTTTATAGCACTTTACCTATCACAGGCAAATCACTGCCTGGCACAGAAAAGGGGAAGCCAGAAAGCAGACAACCCATGCCTATATGTGGTTCTAAAGTCATTGAATATCAGATCTCTCAGTTGTGGGTGTCCTATTGGAAACCCCAATGAACATCTACAGGTTGTGTCATCAATGACCCAAACAGCCATATTTCTTTGAGTCTTTTCATGCATGGACAGCTCTTGCAGGTGGAGCTGGCTGTTTGTCACAGCCCCGATACCGCCCTTTTACACAGAGCAGGCCTTAAGTGGACAGAAGAGGCCAACCTAACTTACAACACCTTAAGACATTGTCTGTTTGAGGCATCAGAATTAAGCCTCGGTGGGGTTCATGGAGTTTCGTTATGCGGACCTCCGCAAAGTGACCAAAAACCTCTGCAGCGCTGTGCGGAGTTTCGCGAGTGGCGGGGTGCATTAGGGTCATGCCGCTCGCGGTGATTTTGAGTGCCAGGTGTTTGTCCCGCGCTGTAAAATCATTGCGAATGGCACCATGCGCAGCGCAAGGGGCGCAGTTTCCTTTCTGCTGCGCGAGTAGATTTTCTACTCGAGTGGCAGCTTACTCAATAGAAGGCTTCTCAACGCGAGTGGTCACGACCTGCAGCGACCACTCGCATTGAGAAATCTGACCGCCTGCGTTGAAAAATCTCACTAGAAGGTTGATTTACCTTGCTCGCGCTCTGGAACTAGACCTTGGCGAGTGCAGGCGAGGACAAATCTCGCAGAGAGGTGGATTTTCCTCGCTCGCTCTTGCCAACTAACGTTGACGAGAGCGAGCGAGGAAAAAAACTCTGCTCCGTGGAGTTTTTGGGAACTCTGCTTGCTCCGCTGGGCGCGGAGTGCGGAAAACTCCGCAAACTCCGTGAACGTAGCAAAGTTCACTGCCCAAGTCTAATCAGAATTACTGTTTCCTTATTTTAAGCAGTTTCTCGCTGTGAAAGCTGATGCATTTAATTTGACTCAAGTAATATTTCTGTCTCAAAGACAAGTCATCAAAGGACTCGTATAACTTACTGCTTATTTTTCAAGTAAGTTGAGTTCCACTGATATCAATTGCACCGTGGCTGATAAATATCAGTTGATGGTGAAAGAAACTATCGCAAAGTGGCACCTAAACCTCTCGGGCCTAACATCCCATCACTTTGTATTGCATGTTATGTTATGTAGATTTGTAGAGCGCGCTTATCACCCAAGGGATATCCAGGCACTGGGTAGGTGAGTCGGCCGAGCGGGCTCCTAGTTGAATGCCAGGTCTTCAGTTTTTTGCAGAATTCAAGATTGGATTAGTAGGTCCTGATGTGCTGTGGATGGTCCTTGAGATTCTATATTTATTTTGTATGTCAGACAATCCCTGTCAGCACAACAGTTGATATGTATATTTCGTAGGATACACATTGGGTATCACATTCAGGTACACCTTTTACTGCATTGAAATTAACAATAACAATACATAATAAAATATAACATCACAGCTCATGATCAATAGATCAGAAAATACTATTAGAATTTATATTGGTTACTTTTGTAGGGCTTCAATTTGACACAGGTCTGCAATCATGCTTAGAGCCTTTCTTGTTACTGGTCATTCGGTTGTTACGCAGAAATGTCTCTGGCTAACATATTCCCCATACTCCAGGCTCCCCATCACTAGGTAAATTCTCCAGCTTTATATACAAGTTGGACAGAGCAGAACCTAGGAAATTCCTTATTCCGCATGCACATTTATTGACATCTTTGGATAGCAAATAATCTAACAGAAAAAAGTAACTCTTTCACTATAAACTGTATGTACATGGTTCCATGCAACTAAGATCACCTCTGGGAAAAATAAGAAGTGGGGGGAGAAAGTCTCCTTGTTATCTGCTGTATGGCTGGGAGAAGAACGAGGCCTGGTATCCTCCCTTGCGCTCTAGACTCTGGAAACCGATCTCAGGAAGTGAGGGACAGGCAAGAGATGAAGGAACCAGCAGGCACAGTGAAAGGAGGGCGTGAAGAAGCATAGGCAAACAAGGGGTCTCCTCCTTGAATCTGTGACCTGATCAGCCTGTATAGAGCTCCTGAAAGTTACGGCGCACTGGGAGACTCCCGGAAGAACTATCTAACTTTTGACAAAGTTGGGACTGGACTTTTGACTGTGTCCCAGAGGCAGAAAGGTAGAGAAGTCTGCTCACCCTAAAATCCATAGCATGAGTCCCCAGAAGTGCCTGTGTGAGGCATAGCAGGTTGCTGGTCACAATTTTTCATTGTTGGTACAGAAGGGGCCTCCGGTGACAGCTTTTGCTAATCCACATCGACTGACATTGACTGTGGCTCACCCACTATCTTCTATGGATGCACTTTACATTTTCAACATTCATAACTCCGAATACACTATAACTGGTGGAGGGGTAAAAGTGTCTCTCAGGCTTCGCTCATACGAAGCCCCTCTGCTTTGCCATGGATGCGCCCTCTCTTGAGCCTGATGGCTCTCCCCTCTCAATCCCTCGCCCCCCTCCAGACTGTCCCCAGAAGGTCCTTCCACCGCCTCATCTCATACCATGAGAAGCTTTTCAAACCCGCCAGGACTGTTGGTATGAATAAGATGCAGGATCCATTCAATTGTTAATAATGAGCAATATTTGATCAATAAAATAAAATACTCAGACTAATCCCTGTCCTCACCTTAGCAGTGCTCTTGCGTCAATAGAAATGTTTCACGTGTCAGCATTTTTCCTCGCGCCTGACTTCGCACACCTTGCAGCGGTGACTGCCAGCGCACTGCAGGGCTCTGAGGGGGGCGAGAAACACTTCATGCTTTTCGAAGAAATCACGCTATTGCCGTGAACGCAGCCCTGATATAAAAAGGAGCAGGCTGACAGCGCAGGGGCCTACAGGCCTCCGCGAATCCGCAGAGGAGCGCCTGCCCTTCTCCCTTCTTGATGCGCTTCCTACTCTTCTAACTTTTCAGACTTTAATGAAGAAGTTGACTTTCAATGCTGAAAATACCTTAGATAAATCCCAGCCTGCCATTTTCCGAGCAACGTCCTGGGGGAAAAACCACTTATTTCATTGTCTTGATCAACCAGAGATGAGCAATGAAGGTTTATGCAAAAGCAAAGTCTCAAACATGGCTTGCACACTTCAAGTTACTCCGGTGAGCAGCTCCCGGGGGAGGCTTGCTTAAATCACTAAACTTATTTCAGGAAAGGGGAAAACCCAAGAGGGAGATTCAAGGGACGCCGGAAGAATTAATCAACTGGTTGCTGCGGCTGTGAACTACATTTCTTGACAGGAGACTATGACAAACAATTTGTACTTCCCACTTACCTGCTGAGAGCCGGGGCCTGGTACTTGTATCTGCTCGCCATAGCTGGTGCGCTGAATGAGTCGAGGGACTTCCACTGTTAGAACTTTCCAGGAGAGTTCTGCAGTTCTGCTGTGTTCTGTAGGCGTCCTTGGACTCTGCCATCTCAAGGTGAAAATAGTTCTTCGGAAAAAACTGTAAAAATTTGACCTCTGCACTGCGATGATTGCCTGTTGCAGATGCCTGTTGTTATTTAACAGCATTCCCTAGTACAACCATCCTGTTCGCCAGTTGCTAATGGTTTGTGCTGATCGAAATTGCATAATATAGCCTTAGAGCCCGCTTTTGTAGGCCCGAGCTGAAGGCAAGGGCCTTTAACAGGGGAGCTGGCCTTTAATGGACGGTAGAGCCCGCTACAGCTGGCTCTAAGGCTATTAGAACATTCTGCCCCTAGAGGGCAGAAAGTTATAATTTGTAAAACAAAGGCCTCACAGATCCCGATCTGGTTGAAATCCCCTCAGGCTACGTGAGTCCTTTGTTCACAACAGCGGCTTTGAGTAAACATTGGAATGTTGATGCTCCAGGCTTCTACCAGCCATTAGAAGCCGGGAGCACACCATTGTCTTCAATGGAGCGCTCAACATTCCAATGTTCTAATATGGGTTTTAGGACAGTGAACTGTATATGTTCAGTGAGATGTACAAGCAGTGCTTAATTTGAGCCGGTCGTTTCCGATGCTCGGCACCAGCACTTAATTATAAACACTGGCACTTAGGACAGCTGCCGCATGGTGGCTGTGTTTGTGTAATTCAGAGATAAGCAGAACAACAGTTGCTTATTAATTCAATATACATTAAAAACGAATACCCGGTACCAAGCCATTCTTATAACTTTGGGGTCCTCAACCTGTCTGAATTGTCACAGTTGTAGGAGTGTGAGGATTAGTAGTTGTGCAGGTACTGTCATTGGAAATGGGTGGTGCAAGCTGGGGTGGCCTCTTGATGAGGGCCGTGACACTTAATTTTTTTACAAATTAAGCACTGGGTAAGAGGGAACCCCTATTGGTATAAGCAAATACCAACAAACATCCACCAATACTGGAGAGCTGGAATCAACTAGAAATTGGCACTTAGCCTTTCAGAAGTCCTCCAAAAGCAGATATGCTGGCAACTGGAACTAGGAGAGACCATTTATTATCTTTCAAATGGAATATGCACAAGAGTTAGATTCCTTTTATTTAGCAAGTCTCATCAAGTCACCTCTTCTACCCAGGGCCATAATCACAGGAGTTGTGTATTTCCCCTAATGCATCTAACTGGAGCAGATCTCATCCTGCAGCAGTGCTTTAAATGGGCAGGTACCCAGCACCTGCACTTCTTTAATTTGGAAGGGATAGTATTAGCACTTCTGAGCACTGCTACAAAACTTTTAATGGGCGAGTACTGACACTTCTCAGCATCAAGCAGGTACTCTGGGAGAAGGAGTACCTGCACTTCAATATTTTATTTTCAAGCATTGATCAGCAGTGATCTTAACTCTGTTCCTCACTCTCAGAAAGATCAGTCTGGAGCAGCCCTGGCTGCTGCTCTGTTGTTGAGAAAAAGCCACAAGAGGACAATCTTACAAGAAAACAAGACAAGCGTAGCTGATCAAGTTAGTGACTACACAACTAGCTGTTCACCTCTTAAATTCCAATGTATTTCAGGGTAATTAAATATATACTGGTACAGTAAATTTACTATGATTTAGTTGTACATGCAGCTCAAATTTGAGGTTGAATTTTGTCATCTTTAGAACTATTTGCAGCTGAAATTCTAATGTAGGGGAGAAGTGTGCATCAGAAGCCAGAGCGGCTGACTCGGGAGAGCGGGGTTCACGGTTCTATTTCTGGTGGCAGCTCAGCTCAGCATCATGTGACTCAGGGCAATAGTTCACTTAATCCCCCCGGAGGTCCCCAGCGCCTTGAAA
Source organism: Calotriton arnoldi (assembly GCA_963921515.1). Classification (NCBI taxonomy): domain Eukaryota; kingdom Metazoa; phylum Chordata; class Amphibia; order Caudata; family Salamandridae; genus Calotriton; species Calotriton arnoldi. The sequence continues at coordinate 1,136,768 of CAWUFW010003416.1, read as the reverse complement.
CCCTTAAGGGGTGATATGTTCGCGCTTTACAAATATGAACTATTAATGTTTACAAGGAAACACAAGATCGACACAGAGGCAGTCATAAGGTGACCATGAAACTCTATGAAGGAGCTCCTCCTTAAATGGCACGGATCGGAGTAGATTCCTCGGAGTAAACATGCGGCATTCAATGCTGTTGTCTATCTGGATTTGTGTATTGTGAACCAGGTTAGAATTCAATGGAGCGCTGTACAGTAGTGTGGGAGGGATGCAAGCAGAGGAGGTTGGGCCAGAAGACACTGGACAGTGAAAAACAAGGTAGAGAAGGATAGATTAGGAAAACGAAGGCGAAGTGGGGAAGAGGACATGGAGAGATCTGTCCAGCAAAAGTAGGGTAGAGATGGCAAGAGGAGACTGCTTGTGGAAAATGTGGAGACGAGGATTCTGAGAGATTTTGCAGGGTAGGCTGGACAATGGATTATGCAATAAAGCTGGGGAGACAGACACAGTTTATACTCTATGATCAGTGGCATTTGTTGTAAGTCATAATATAGAGAAGAAAAATATAATATGAGCAAAATCTAAAAGCCTAAATATCAAGGACAAAAATTTGTGGGAGGTAAGTGCATATAGGTAAGTATAGATTTACTATTCTTAACACCACATCTATGTATCTTGTAGATAGGAAATACAGTATGGGGTGCTTTTTAGCTCTTTTGTTTTTTCTAAGAGAGACCTCTTAGAAGCTAGATTTTGGTTTTGGACAAAAAAAGGAATGACCCACATAATGGGAGTTTTCACCTGGCAACAGGGAGGCAGAACACTGACATACAGAAGCGTTGCTTCAGCTAAACCCTTTAATTAAGAGTCGCAGAGAAATGGATGAAAAAGATGACAGGTGAAAAAAAGGCAGCATTAAACCTTCCCAATAGGCAAAGAATGCTTATCAACATAAAAATAGGCTATTGTACCGAACAGGAACCTGAGATGTGTTAGGAGCAGAGTAACTATATTTTAGGAGAACGAAGAATCAGACCAGGATGAATGCAATGGACATTATTATAATTATACACAATTACTTTGTTTATGCAGTGCTTCAATGTGCCTGGCATTCATTGCTTCAGAGTAGAAACGCTCAGTGTCCAGGGAAGTCTCTCAGGAAAGCTAGGCACCACTGGAAGAAATAGTAGCTCAGTTAGTCCAAAAAAGAATGTGGCAACTCTAAAATAGCTGAAGATTGCTCGGTTCTTGGAGCTTAAGATAAAAAAAGTGCCTCGCAAGGGAAATCCTCACCTAGGGTGGGATAGACGCCCTGAGTCATAGGGTAAGGGGATAGGAAATGGAGGTCTCCACTGGAGTGTTCACACGGATTCTGATCATTGGCACTAGGGGAATAAGGATGCTGTTCCTTAGCAACAGAGAACACGGCCCTCGGTAGAAAAAGAAATCCCAGCTGGGGCACTGGAATTAGCAGACATCATGATGCAGGCAGCAAGTTCCTGCCACGGTACAGTTCAGAGACAACAACTACCAGCGGGAACTGGAATTGTACGAGAAGCAAGATGGCGGCCGGCGAAGGTGACCGCTGCAGCTCGCAGCACCATGATTCAGCGAGACCCATCGTGAAATATAACGGCAAAGGGGAAAAAAAATGCTGTCACCCTTACTAGCCTTACTAGATGCCCTGCAGAGATTAGTGGCAGGTATCTGTGCATCTAAGTGCAAGGTTACGGCAGGACAGCAGGAGCTGCTTTCTGCCTGCCAAAAATTACGGACTGCCCTTGACTCCACTGACTGTCCTGGATGGCACTTACCAGCAGTGATGAAGCCTAAAGCTGCTCCTCCCGAGGCACACGGAAAAGGATCGACGGTCCCTGCAACCGGAGACAGCCCAGCGGCGGACCCAGCAACCAGCGTGACGAGCTGCTCCAATGGAGAGCCGAATGTCGGAGCAGTGCGGCAGCTCGGGCGACGCGGCCAGGGAGTTACCCGGAATGAGAATGCTCCAGAGGGAAGGGGAAAGGCAGAGCTGCTCCCCAGCAGTGCCTCACCGGCCCTACAGTGGCGGATCTGCTGGCATATTGATTACGCAGAGTGCCACATAAAGTATTCTTAACAAGATGCGCCCTTATTAGCAATGTAATTGTCTTCTTCCCGACAGAGCCACTGGAGCTTTATTTATACTTACCCAGGTTCTGAGGGACACAGGGTTCCCCCATTGTACTTATACCTTGAGGGGATCGAAGAGGCGGGCCAGACTCGGCAACACAGGAACGACACCAGGCACTGGCAGCCTCTGCAAGAGTGTGGTGGAGAGCGGCAGGAGCAAAGAGCTGAGCAAAACCTCCCAGGAGCACGCCCCTGACTATCTAAAGACCGGGATGCCGGCAACCAATACTCAGCAGCACCATGAGGCCACCGGAGCAGCGCCTACATCTGGTAATAGGGAAATAGGGGCTGTGGCAAATTGTAATGAGACAAATACCAATATGGAGGTGGATGGGAGAGAGGGGGCAAAGGATAGAACAATAAGCAGCAATTCCACCCAACCTGATCTTCACAAGTACAGTAATGGAAAGGGGGGGGGGCAAGACACACCTGAAAATCCTCCAGAAAAATCGCAACAACCCACACAATGCGATCAAGACACCTTAGAAAGGTCAGGCCAACAGCTAACACAGCTAACACAGTGCAGTAAGGAAAACAGAGGGGGGAGAAAAGAGAATGATGGAGGCCACAGACTGCTTCTATTCTCTCTAGGACGATACTTGCTCTGCAGACAAGTAAATTTCACTTACAGATTTAAGTGAAAGTGGAAGTCCACTGTATACTAGCGGGATGGACTCCGCTGCAACTCTGCGCAAAGCAAACAGAAAATCAAGGCGCCTAGAAAACGTTGAAAGAACCAAAATAGGAGAGAAAGAAGATTTAAAATGAGACTACTCTCCAGCTAATCAACTGGTGGGAGCTGCGGGAGGAGCAGCAAAGGAACCCGAAAACAAAGCCGTTTCAATGCTGGATGTCATTTTACAGTCCATCATGTCGCACCGCGAGGAAACAAGACAGGACAGTCGTCGCTCACAATCCGCTCTCCGCAAGATGCAAGGCACTGTCCGCAAAGTCGCTAAAGTATGCAACAATATCAGCGATCGCTTAATAGATCTAGAGACAAGAACCAGAGCCCTCGAGGAGGACATAGCAGGATCCCAGGCCCAAACAGAATCGCATGAGGCCAGACTGGTTGATATCCAGTTGAAGCTAGAGGATCAGGAAAATCGACAGCGTCGCAACAACTTGCGCTTTTTAGGTATCCCCGAGGGCGAAGAGGGTACAGATGTACGCCTCTATATGATAGAACTGCTTGGGAGGGCTTTTCCTGATCTGGAAGGATGGAACTGGTCACAAGAAATTCAACGTGCCCACCGAGTTCCCTTCAACCTGAAAAAATCAGCCGGGCCTGACCCCAAGCCTAGGGCCATTGTAGTATATTTCAGGAACTACCTACTCCGGCAGAACATCTCTGAAAACGCCAGATCAGAAAGCAAGCAGTAGGTAGAGGATGTTGCCTTCATCGCCCGACCTGATTTCTGTCATGTCACAGTCAAAAGGTGCTGTAGACTGCGACAAATGATCACTTTATTTCAGGCAAAGGGTTCACAGGCGTATCTGATGAACCCCCACAAAACTGAAAGTAGTAATCGGTGACCGGACTCGCTTTTATACCTCAGAGATTAAAGCGAAGGACGCTCGGGAGGAACTTAGGGGGTAGGAGAGGCAATGACCTGCTATATGGCAAATGCGATTACAATAGAACCAGAGTCATAATAAGAGCCCGGAAAGCCAGGGGGGCGGGGGGAGATGAATTTATGCAATTGTAAATGATCAACATGGACAACATGTGATGCAGGCTATTTATTAAACAAATATTTCTATATAGTATCTCTCTGCCATTTTTCTGTCTCTTTTCATTTCTCACCTTGGGTGTTATTAGGAGGGTCTCAATGATCATGATGCTATGCTGCTTCATCACGTACAGACCACCGGTCTGGAAGCTTCCACTAGGGGGTCGGGGTGGCGGAGGGGCAGGCCAGGGTTAAGGGTCAGAGGGAGGCGGGGATGGCGAAGGTGGGGGTGTGGGTGCAGAATAAAAGAGAAAAAAAAAGTCAGGAATAGGTAGCAAAAAGGGAAAAATTAGAGTAGGAAATTTTAGTACAATATGGTTCAGATGGATAAGCTCTGCAGATAAATATGGATAGACTTAAGATCTGCTCTGTCAATGTGGGGTGGGGGCACGATAAAAATAAGAGAGACAAAGTGTATTAAATATTAAAGGCTATTAACCCCGATTTAATTTGTTTACAGGAAACGCATATTCCATGGCGCAATAAGGACGTTCTTCGTATAAGGGGCTATGATCTTGCTGTATGCTCCACTAAGACCTCTATGATCAGAGGGGTAGCTATATACATTAAGTTTCACGCTGGGACAGTGAAGCGGGCACTGGCTGATAAATGGGGGCATTGGGCTGTAGTCTGATTAACTACAGGGTTGACGATAGGGACCATATATGGGTCAAACCAAGATGATCCCAAAATTTGGGAAGAATTGGAAATAGAGCTTGCCTCCTGGTCCGAACCCCTGATAATTTGTGGTGACCTAAATATACACTTACAAAGTACTAAGGATCAAGCCGAAAAATACAGTGGGAGGAAACCCTAAGTATTTAGGGCATTGGCCACCTTTAAAGATAGCCACAGGCTGGCAGACGTTTGGGCGGAAAAAAATAAGAACGATCCCCGGTTCACCTACTTCTCTCACCCCCATAGAAAATATGTGCGCTTGGATTATTTTCTTGCCTCAAATAAAATACTGAATGATGTTAAGATTAAGAAACTTCTGAAACTCTTCTCGGACCACAACCCACTATTGCTAGAGGTTACAGGGCAGGGGGAGGGGCAGGAAGCAGAGTAGCTGGTCATTTGACAGGAAACTGCTAGCAAATGAAGAGTTCCTTGCACAAATTAAACACTGGACCATAGAATTCCTAGATATGAACAGATATAGCGCCTCACACAGAATAGTGTGGGATACCCTTAAACCTGGTCTGAGAGGGGAGGCCATTATTTATGTGGGACAGCGACGGAAACATCAGAAGAATGAGGTTAACTCGCAAATAGAAAGACTGGTCAAACTAGAGGTAGAGCATATGAATTTGTTCAGCAAGGGGGGGCAGGATGAGATAATAAATGAACACACAGCGCAACTAGCTATAACAAAAGCAGAGATCAACAGCTATTTTCAGGAAAAAGTGGCCCAAACCTATCAGGTACATAGGGGTGAGATGCATGAGTATGGAAAGACAGCAGGAAGATTGCTAGCGCTACGCACATGACAGAAAAATGCTAGAAATAACCGCTAAAATTAAGAGCAGCAATATACAGTACGAGACGAGGCCTGCGAAGATTATTGTTGTCTTTGAGCAGTTTTATAGAAAGCTATACCAAGCCGACGCTCCAGGAGCAAACTCAGTAATTGAAGGCGATAGGGGGACGGTGCTCAAAAAAATTGATGAAACAACATATCGGGAGCTGGAAAAAGAGTTTGTACTGGAAGAGGTTTAGGAAGCAATCGGCTCTCTCCCTTCAGGGAAAGCGGCCGGTCCAGATAAAATCCCCCTGGAACTCTATAAAACACTAGCACACGAGATTGCCCCGATTATGCATGACCTGTTTATAGATGTGCAATATAGTGGGATCCCGGCCTCATCATGGCAGGGAATGGACGTAGTGATATTTGCCAAAAAGGGAAAACCACCAGAACTACCAGCCTCTTATCGCCCCATTTCGCTGATGAACTCTGATGCCAAAATCTTCTCAAAAATCATAGCTAATCAGTTACAGAGAATCATAGTGACACTGGTATCACTGTGGCAACATGACTTTGTACCAGGCAGGGGGACCACTGACCACAGCAGGCGGGTTATCTCAATACTAAATATAGCGGAAGCAGAAAGTAGTGAGGTGGTAGTGGTCCTCCTGGACGCTGAAAAAGACTTTGATCGGGTATCGTGGCAATACCTCTGGAGAGCTTTGTCAGAGAGGGGGCTGGGTCCATGTCTATTGACTGCTGTCTGGGCCATGTACTACAAACCGTAAGCACAACTGCAGGTGATGGGTAACACATCATCGAGAATTGAGATAGCCAGAGGGACAAGACAGGGGTGTCCCTGCTCCCCAATTCTATTTGCCATATATTTAGATCCCTTTAGTAACCAAATTATGCACAACTCTGCAATCAAACCTGTAACAAGCAAAGGGTACAACACCAAGATTTTAGCATATGCAGATGATATTGCAATAATCACCACAGAACCGGATAAGGCAATTAGAGAAGTTGAAAATATGGCAGAGGAATTTGGAAAGAAATCTGGGTATCTCCTGAATAAGGGGAAGACACAAATAATCTGCTCTCCCCAATGCCATACCCAAGATCTCAGTAAAGTTGATTCGGCCACATACCTAGGGGTTAATATAACATCTATCATGGATACAATATGGGCAATTAATCTTGACCCAGCACTAGATAAAATAAATCTGGAACTCGGACGTTTAGAAAAGCTACAGCTAACGATAATAGGAAGATCTAACGTACTGAAAATGAAATATTTTCCCAAATTACTATACTTATTTCGCTCAATCCCCCTTGAACTTGTAGACGCCAATATAAATAAAATGAACGCTATGTTCTCTAACTTTATCTGGAGCTACCAGAAAACACGACATGCACTGAAAACTATGACGCTTCCTCTGAACGAGACGGGTGGGGAGTTCCGAATCTGCTATTTTACTACTGGGCCTCCGCATTACAACAGATGGGTACTCTCCTACAGCCCGGTCGGATGAGCAACGATGAGTCTGATCTACCCTCAATATACCACATATCCATTGGGAAAGAGGCGGAAGGGCTCTTCCTCCGACAACTTGAACCAAGCTACTATAAGAAGACGCGATTCAAGTGTGTCAAGGCGGCCTGGAAGTTCTGGAAAAAGGTTAGCAGACTCTTGAAGGTCCCCAGATATAACAGGTACACGCCCATATGGCACTCCTCTCTCTTTCCAGCTGCACTGTATGATGGTATGGCTATGAACCGGGATCAGGCTGGAATAGACAGGATTGCAAATCTTTAATAAAACTGAGAATATTCAATTTTTAGGGCTTGTACAAAGATATGGTGTTAATAGTAGAACACAATTTAAATATATACAGATTCAGGAGTGTTTTAAGCGCCTTCCCAGCGGCTCCCTTAACCTAGCTAAAATCCGAATCTTGGACACTGCAAATCGCCAAGATAGCAGGATTAAAGACTATTATCAAGGTCTAATTGAGGTCCTCCCTGATGATATGGAAAAAACTGAGGCAAAATGGGCAGAAAAGCTGGGTGATGGAGATGTTGACTTGGATATGTCAATCGAATTGGGGATAAAGATCTTCCTATCAGCTAACTTAAAGGCCCAGCACTACAAAACCATATTTAACCTGTATTATATGCCGGCCAAACTATATGGGTGGGGGAAGAGGGAGAATGACAAATGCCCTAGATGCCAAACAGGTTCGGCGGACAGCATCCATATGTTTTATTCCTGCACTAAACTCATACATCTTAAAGACGGTATAGAGATCCTTTGGCTCCAAACAATTAACAAGGCAATCACCATCAGCCCAACTTTAATGCTACTAGGATATGACTGTCAGGCCAACTTAGATCCATCCCAAAGAGACTTTGGGGCAGATTTACAACTTCTGGCGCATCCCTGCAAATCAGCAGGGATGCGCCAGAATAGTTGCGACACGCAATTCTCTCCTTGCGCCACCACGGAAGCGCCGCATTTACAATGCGGCGCACCGTGGCGCAAGGAAAGGCCGATGCGTGTCGCATCCTGTGGCGCAAGGGCGGCGCATTGCTGGAGTCGTGTCGCAAGCGCGACGCAACTCCAGCAATGCTCGTGGGCCGCCCATACCTAACGTGGTGCGCCACTCCTTACGCCTGCTTGAAGCAGGCGTAAGGATTCGTCGCAGCGGCAGTCGGAAAAGTGACTCAGTGAAATCTTGTAGATTTCACTGCGTCACTTTTACGAGGCATTCCTTCGACGGAACGCCCACCCTGCGGAGGAACGCCCACATGAAACCTGACGCAGGTTTCATGTGGCGCAGGGCTTACAACGTGACGCATCTCCCTAGATGCGTCACGTTGTAAATAATGCGCAACGTGGCGCATGGTTTACGTCGCCGCTGCGTCACAAAAGTGACGCAACGGCGGCGCAAAAGTGGCGCAAGGGGCTTGTAAATCTGCCCCTTTATATTTATAACAGTAGCTGTGGCTCGGCTGCTGATCGCCACTGCATGGAAAGATACAGACCCACCCACATACCAGTTGTGGCTTCATCGTCTATTAAATATTTATGTGCAGGAAACTGCACTAAATAAGAGCAAGGGCCGACGGGCCAGGGAGAAGGGTAGAAAGATATGGGAACCCCTGATGGTATGGCGCAACAATAGAGGAGTTCCGGGGGAAACATAAAATAGCAACATGAGTGCATATTATTGTTATTGATCTTAAGAAAACTTCACAATGAAATAATGTATATATATATATATATATATATATATATATTGATGTAGCTAAACAGCTATTTATTTATGTAAATAATGTGATTCGTAATTTGAACTATGTACTGTACCGTATTTCTTTTATTCAATGAAAATAACGTCCTTTTTATACCTACCTGACTTTTGAATAAAAAAAAAGACAACTACCAGCACCGCATAACAGGTGCCAGGCCCCCGGCGAAGTCTTACATTTCTTTTCTACTCCATGAAAGCAGGGCCTTGACTCATCTGGATTTATATCCAGTGAGTGTCACTGAAGATGCGAAACAGGACTATGAAATTCAAGGGGCCAGACATCCCTTGGTATTCTAGTTCGCAATCCTACCTTAGCCGTCAACAATCTGGGAGTCAATAGAATCTATGGTAAAACATGGTGCAACCGCCCCAACCCCACAGCCCTATCTGAACTCCATCAGGTGTACACTACAACCCGGGAACTGCAGTCCCAGCGAGCTCCAAAACTGATTTGAAAGGGTCGACCCTTACCTTAGTAAAAGTATGAAAACCAGAGGCGTATTAAAAATATATTTCTACCTATCAAAACATGCACGATGGTGGTCACACATGTAAATGAAATGAAAAATGGTTGAAAGCAAGTCTTCAGAGGGTGGTAACGTCATTCATAAATTAGTGATGAATGTAAATTGCCACAAACCCCACCTGTTCGTGCTGCCAAACCCGATGCATCCTCTTGTAAGCGCAGTGAATTCTTACATCATCCTGCATTCGAAAGGGTCGTACATGTAGGTCTATAGAAATAATACTTCAAATATATGAGACCTCAGTCAGCCCATGTTCTCAGTCAACCCATGTTAAAGTTGTTTTTGTTTGTTTGCTTTGACAGCATGTACAAAGGCATAAATGTGAATTGGAAAATGTTCTCTGTTGCCCTTTTACATGTCAAAAGGCTGCACAATGGTCAAACCGCTGGTAATAAACAAACTGTTGCTCCTATAATGCAAGTCGGAAGGAGCTGGTGTCTCTGCACCTACATGTTTCGATCAGAGAGAAACTCGGATTGCGAATTTACTGGAAGGTCATGGTGAGACCAACACCACGGTCTTTCATTTGGAAAACCAACACACGTGCATGGGTTTGAAGACTGACCTTGAAGCCCCCCTGAAGGTGAAGTTGAGGTGATGGCGAAGAGGCAGCCTACTGCGTTTGCTGCGCATGGAGAATTAGGCTCATAAGGGTGGAGAGGATCAACTGGAGATGAAAGTTGTGAAACGTTTTTGATTATGGCCTGCTCAAAGGTTCACATCACTGGTGGCCGCCAGTCAGCCAACTTTATTTCCAAGGCATTACAGTTTTGAGTCTGTTTGCTAATGTAACAAACTTACTGTTCTAGCTTAGTTGTACCAAATGATTTGTGCCATATGTGTGGTGACATGGTATGTGTTAGTTTTTGTGTGCTTGTGTCTTTGCAGGGAGTGTCCTGTGGAGGGTCCAGACCACAATATCTCAAGGTATCTCCATTTTTTTTTATAGAGTTAAGGGACAGCAGCGACTGTGGGATCACCTTCAACGTCTGCAGGACTAAGGCCTTGGCATCAAATTATCGATGCTGGCTTTTAGTAAGAGTAATAGTGTGTCAGGTCAAGAACTTTCAGGAACCACCCATCAAATAATTGGGATTTTAGGCCACTTCTACGGCAAAAAGGAAGATGATTTAACCACTTGGAAGTGAGTATTGATTTTATAACAGCAACTCTGCTTTCATTGTAGACGCAACACATGTTTTTAATGTTAAGTTGGAGGAGATTCACATGGGCATTGCTACTCTATGGATTAGCCTGCAGACCTTTGCTTGTAGTAGGTCCTTTCTGTTTCATCCCACTTACCTGGATAGTGGTGGTTGTATCGGCACAGTTTCATCCTGCTGGAAGATGGCAATCGCTGTTAGTGTCTGTCCGGAGTCTAACACTGTGGGCGTGGAGTACTCAGAGGCTATTTTCCCCATGCTGAAGCCAAAGCCATCAGTGGCTGACTTCTTCTATTTAATGAGTCCGGATAATGTTTTCACCAGCACATGGCTTACAAACTGGCACCTGACATCAAAGATCTTCACATTGAGATACCCTGCAGATATCTGCTCTTATATCCTTCACTATTTCTTCCTCAGAAAAGATGTCTCTGTTTTGCACCCATCAAACTGAATCTTTCTTTCACTACACTACATGTTGGTGTTTCCTCTGCTCTTACCATCAACTAACTTGCTCACTGTCTACAGAAATGTAGCCCTTCTACGAGTTGGCGTCTGGATTGTACGATACTAATCCAGGAGCAAACAATTGGGTCACACCAAGGTCTGTCCAAAGCCCACAGCACAAAAAGCAAATGTGCTGTTAGAAATGGGATTCCTGGTTAGTTGAGGTATGCACCCAGGCAGGAACCACCATTCTAGTCTGGGTAAACTAAATACACACTAAAAGATAACCTGTGCTCACCCTGTGGTAGCTTGGCACAGAGCAGTAAGGCTTTTCTAAAGAGGCAATGTGTCAAGTATTTGAGCAACACGCACAGTAACACAATGAATACAGCACAAAAAGACTCCAAACAGGGTTAGAAAAAATAGATTATAATATTTTGAACAAGACAAAACCAAAACGACAAAAATCCAATGTATAGACGTTGAGATATTGAAGTTTAATTAAATAAATGCAATAAAGCACTTAGAAGGAAGTAAGGATAAAAAGGTTACTTTAGGTCTTGCTTTGCTGGGGCAAAAACTATCCTTCCAGTGATTGCTACAAGTATTACCAAGGAAAAATGGTAAATTTCTTTTTCTTAAAATAACCCTCACCTACCAAAAGGTCCCTTAGTGGCATGCTTCATCATCGGGTTCTTCCTGCCCTGCTGCAGGATGGGCATGCTACGACCGACGGAGACGTGGGAGCACTTTTGTGATGTAATACTATGTGTTATTGTGAGAGTGGAAGGGTCAGAAGAAAGAGTGAGTCTAAAAAATACCTGGCTACGTGTAACCTACACTTTATTAATTCCTGTAGCTGGTATTGTTAAAATGGGGGGAGGAGAAATATGCACTATGATGAGTGGATTTCTCCTTGGTCTACATGTTTCAAGCGTTCCTCTAGGCTTTTCCTCAGGACCAAAGTAAATGATCCCTCTAACCACTCCTGGTTAACCTAATCGGTCCCCCTGATTAGTGTCAAGGTACAATGAGCATTTAAACATGCATAAATACAATACCCAATCGGTATAACTTGTCTATGCAATCTGGAAAAATAAAGTAAAACATGACATAGGTTATTATTGAATCATAAACTCATTGGATAACTTCATCGTCAAATTAGTGGAAAGAAAATGTGATATATTTTCCATTTGTGCACGACTGCTCATTTCCATAATCTGTGAGTGTCGTGCTGCCCTTTTTCTATATGTAAAGACAAACTTTGACAAACAATACATACATCAGAAAACACACACTCTATTCGGGTTCATATTCGTGGGATATCTCTTGATTCCGTAGTTCTCCCAGTGTTATTGAGGGTGACTCGGTTTGGTATGCCACTGAAATCAAGATAGTGAAAATAATAATAAATAAATAAATAAATAGGACCATACATGTTTGTAGCCTAATTAGGGCCCCATGAGCCTTTACAGGAGGGGAGAGGCGCTTGTAGTCAAACACTATGAAAGAAAAAAGACAACGGGTTTCAGAGTAAAAACAGAGGAGGCTTTTCCAGCCTGTTAGGCAATGCTCGTTGCCCAGGGGTTTGGCTGTGCCGTACTCACGTCATCAAAGCTGCACTCTCACCCATTTACTGCCTGCCCGTGGCTCCGACGAACACTATCCGATTGCAGTCACCCGGTTAAGTACCTGGTGACTTCCTGATTGTCAAGCGCGTGCGAGTAAGTGCTAGAGCTCTGACCTATAAAGATGGCCGCCTAAGGTAGCATCACTTCCTGGTTTGTTCACCGGTCGATGCCGGTTCGACGCCCAGCCCGGTGATAATTGCAGATGATTGTATTGTCTACAAAAATTTGTGCAAAATTAATGTGCTTGAACTATTTCATCTTTGATAGAGATATCTAAAAGGGAGTATTTCAAACACCCGTCTTAATCATTATCAAGCGCGTGCGAGTAAGTGCTAGAGCGCTGACCTTCAAAGATGGCCGCCTAAGGTGGCATCACTTCCTGGTTTGTTCCCCGGTCGACGCCGGTTCGAGACCCGGCTCGGTGATAATTGCAAAGGATTGTATTGACTACAAAACTTCGTGCAAGATTAAGTGTGCTTGAACTATTTCATCTTTGATAGAAATATCTTAAAAGGAGTATTTAAAACACCCGTCTTAATGAAGTGGTGCTTTGGTGAAAGCAGGGAGCTAAACTTCAAACACAGGCGCTAAAGGTGGCATCACTTCCTGGTATTATTGGTCGATGCAGGTTTGTTGAAAAACAGGGAGCTAACCTTCAAAAAACATGGCATCACTTCCTGTTATTACTGGTCGATGTCGGTTCGAGACAAGGCTTGGTTATGTAAACTCGGATTGCTTTTCAAACTGCATATTAGGTTTACAGGGCCTAAAAACCTGTCTTTAATGAATTGGCATTTTTTGTTACGCTATGAACAGGGAAGTATTGTTCATGGAAGGCGACCAGTCGAAAAAAGTTATAGGTATGCCTTCACAGTACTAGGGTTAAGGGGGTCTAGATGAGTATGCCCCAGGGTATATCATCATTCAGCCCCCTGGTGTGCGTACTGAGGCGAAACACCCAGCGTTGTTCCTTCTCAAACAAAAGAGTCTCTTTTTTTAACTTGTTCTATTACTGTCCATTGTAGGTCCTGTGTAGTGTGATTTTCTCCATATAGTGTGAAGACATCTTAGTTGTTGACTTTCTACACCTGACGTTGCTCCTGTGTTTGCATATTCGTGTCTTTACTGGGCATGTGGTCATCCCAAAATAGTGGACACCGCATGGGCACGTGATCATATAGACCGATGTGTCGATCTCTGGAGGCAGAGCACTGGTTCCGATGTGATGCGCCGATTTTACTACCACTACCGGGTTGATTTGCCGGTTCTGCTACATGCAGATGGGAGATGCGAAGAAATCCATGTTGCAAGTATTTGGGCCACTTCCAGTGAGCCAGGCACAGGAGCAGGGGTAGAGAGACTTGCATGAGACCCCTGAGTCTTAAGAAATGTGAGGCAAACCAACAAGCCCTTGGAGATCACTTGGAGTGAAGGCAGAGTCCAGCTCTCCTTCAGCAGAGGTGGCTGGCATGGTTAGTGGGTGGCGGGCAGGGGTTGGGGGGAAGAAAATACACTTACCTTTTCCCTGCACACCTTCTCAGTTGTCTCTTGTTGTATCTTCCTTCCGGAACCAAGCAGGAAGCACCCAGGCTCCCCTAAGTCAATCACAATGCAGCTATCCAGCGTTGTGATTGGTCTGAGCACCGTGGTTCGGCACTCAAACAGGCAGTGGGAGCCTGGACATGCTCTCCACCCAAACTGTAATACAGCTTAGATGGAGAACATGCAAAGTGCGAATGACTGTTTGGCCGGCCCAAGAGTGCTCAACACTCCTCCCCCTGCTCTGTGAGCAGAGCAGCCCAGCTCACCCTGCAAAACTGCTTCAAACAGGGAAAAATGAAAGGATAACATTGTGTTATTATCATTTTATTTTTCCTTTTTTACATTGCTGAAAAGCAGTGAGGCTACGCTCTACCGCCTTAGTTGAGGAGCCGCCACTGTCCTTCAGCAGAGTCAGAGAGCAGCAGGGTAAGAAACAGAAAAGCAGGCCTTACAGATCAGCAGTCCAGTTGAGTAATTTAAGTAGCACAGCAGTTCTTCTGGCAGAGCTTCAGTAACAAGGTTATTAGTGTCTAATTTTAGGGGGTCAGAGACCCAGTACTTTTACCCAAAATTGCCTTTGATGTGGGGGTGACTTCAAAGCAGCCCTCTGAAGTGCACAAGGATCCCTTTCAACTCAGTGCTCTCTGCCAAGCTATCTGTAGGGGGTAATACGTCCTTTGTCGGGGGACAGGACACAGCCTACTCAAATGAAGTGTTAGCCCCTCCGTTCCATCCTGCCCAGGCAAGGCCATCAGAATGCAGATGTATGTAGATGGGTACTCAGACACACCTATCCTTCCTATGTTGTGGTTGTCTAGAGGCAATGAACAAAGTGTAGCTGTCACCCACCCCAGAGGTGTTTTGGAGACAGGCTGTCAGGCACACAGAGCAGTAAGTGCAGAGAAGTGTCTACTTTTTAAAAGTGGCATTTCTAAAACAGTAATGTTAAATCCAACTTAACCAGTAAGGAGGATTTATTATTAACATTCCAAACACATGGAACATGAAAAGCTACAACTCTCCGATCAGGAATTACATCTTAAAAGTGTATTAAGAAATTCCCAATGCGAGCCTATGAGAGGAGTAGGCCTCACAGCAGTGAAAAACAGAATAGGTTGTTTGGCACTACCAGGTACAAAACAGAAAGGTACATGTTCTACCTTTTATTTACATAGCACCCTGCTCTTAGGGTTACTTAGGGTCTACAATAGGGGTGACTTATATGTAATAAAAGGGAAGATTAAGGCTTGGCAAGTAGTTTTAAATGCCAAGTCGAAGTGGCAGAAACTGCACACACAGGCACTGCAGTGGAAAGCCTGAGTCAGGTTTGAAAGGCTAATTCTGTGGGTGGTACAATCAGTGCTGCAGCCCACTAGTAGCATTTGAAGTACAGGCCCTAAATATATGGTATACAACTTTACAAGGGACTTACCAGAACAACATATATGCCAATCAGGTATACACCAACGTCATCATGTTTAAGGGCGAATCACATGCACTTTAGCACATGTTAGCAGTGGTATAGTCCTCAGAGTCTGAAGGCCAACAAAAAAAATCAGCAAAAACAGGAAGTAAAAGTCAAAATATCTGGGGAAAGACCACCCTAAGGATGACAGCCTGGTCTAACATGTGCCTTTCCATCTGTGTGTGGATTACATCAGAATGTTTTGTTTTAGTCCTCTTTATGTTTTTGCTTGATCGTTGAGTTTGGAATTATACAGAACACTCATCTTTGAAGAAAAGAAATACCTCCATTTCCTTGTAGTGTAAGCAGACAGTTACTATGTCTTTCAGAATCTCGGTGATGACCACTCCAAGGGGATACATTGTGTTTTTAATATCCCTTTTACCTCTCGCGTATAGACAACTTTAGCTGTTTGTCTGGTTAAGACATTTTGTGCACTGCTGAAGCTGGAGGGCGGGATCCCCATTCAAGCCCCTGGAGCCACTCAGGTTGGAGGTACGTTCTTTATTTCATATTAGGCCCTTGGGCTACAGGAATAGCAGGTAGGTTCCGTCAGGGATCCATCCTCTCTCCAACTGTCCCTATCTCCAGCTTCCACTATA
This sequence comes from Calotriton arnoldi, assembly GCA_963921515.1. Lineage (NCBI taxonomy): Eukaryota > Metazoa > Chordata > Amphibia > Caudata > Salamandridae > Calotriton > Calotriton arnoldi. Next base: position 1,120,728 of record CAWUFW010003416.1, on the reverse strand, counting down.
CACCACATACCAACATTCTACTACATCACTTGCTCTTGGCATTCTAGACATCAGGTCAGACACTCAAGGAATGGGAGTCACATTACATGGAACCTACCAAAAACTTGCAGTGGGGTTGGAGCCCGTCCATCACTTACCATTATTTGGCTTTACTGTCACTCTCATTAGCTTGTTTCTGATTCGATGGCTTTCCTTCCTCTTCTTGTGTTTGTTCATCCCCTGGAGCATATCCCCTTTACCATCCTTTTGATTGGCTGACTTGTATTCTTCCACTGCTCTCATTTGCAAAACTGCTTTATTTCTTTTTCTTTAAGCACTGCTAGTGACTGCATGTGTTTTCTTGCTTTCCCTAGCGTGCTGCTTACCACCCCTAAATACACGTCCTCTTTGTTGTTTCCCTTTCATGCTCCTCCATTGGTCCCCCATCCCTTGCAGATATTTCAATAAATTGTTAGCATTTTAAGGCCATTTGCTGCCGGGCTACTCTGCATTCAAAGACGTGCTTTAATGTGCCGGTGTTGCTCCCTCCTCACTGCGTACTCCCTATTGCTTCCACACACAGTCATCTCAGCCACTCCGCACATGCGCATGCGCATATGTCATTAGGCATATGTCCAACTACAAAATTATGAAGCTGCATTATCACCTTTTTTTGTTGCTGATGCTGCATAGCATCAGCCAAAAGGACTGGCAAAGCCAATAAGTCACAAGGTAAGACCTATTCCCTCTACTACTGCCATTTATATTAGTCCTCTTGCCTCACCTTTTGAGAGTCCTGCCTGCCTCTAGAGGGTTCCCATTAGTTTAGTTATTTCCCTAATGTCTCAGGAAACCAATTTCCTCCAGCCACAGCCCCTATGCCAGTTGCAGACCTGTACGCTTACACTGGTTTAGCATTTTGCACTGGGAGTGATATGACCCTCAACTGTGAAAATCTAATCATGTATTTCTCACTGTGTCACACTCATATATTCATACTATCAAAGTACTGTTCTTTTTATATATATATGACCAAGAATGTAGCGATATTTTATAATCAAATATAGATGTCATTTTTCATTGTTTTAAAATATTTGTTAACTCTGAATATGCTTGCTAATTTACATGGTTCAAGTAGGCCACAAAGCCATGTTATTGAAGACTGTACATTTGCACATTTCCAAGAAGCACAACTTCACTTTCAAACCTGCCAAATGGAAGAGTGGTTTTAGGAGAATAATGGGCCCAGTATTGTATTTATGAATGACATTGCCTTCAAGGATCTTTTGCATCTCCTCGGAGAGAAGACCTGGCACCTGCTCAATAGATACGTTTTTGCTGAAAGTAACACATTTCTGCCTTGTGATTATGTTCCATAGTCTGGCATTGAGAGAAATATATATATAGTCGTCTAAATTTTAAGCATTATGCTCCAACTGACCATTTTCTAGTGAGAGCCTTGCTCAGTTGAAATGACAATTGTCTGTGATCATTTTGCTGTGCTGCTCGCTATTTTGCATTAACGCTAGTTGGATTTTAGCCTTTAGGCTTACGACTTGGTATGTTTTTTTTACCTACTCCATCCTTTGATTAAAAGGTTAGTGCATAACTGATAGGTAAAGTGCCCTGTACCACACACCTGAGCCAATATAGGTGAATTGGCAACAGTTTGGGTCTACTATTGGCTGATCTAATAGCTCAGCTAAAAAGCCAGACATCAAGAAAATGCAAACGCACTGCAATCAGATAATGTTCTTCTTGTACTCGCATCCATGAACCACTATTTGATGGTCCCTTACCATTACCACAAAAAAATGAATAAACCAGACGACAGCCAGGCAGGTTCAAAGAGAACCCAGCTAACCTGCAGATTTCCAAATCCAGTGCCAATTACACTACCTGACTAAACCTTTTTCCTCGCCAAATCATCATATTCAATTTGAGAGGGGATGCTTTACTTGGCTAATCCAGACCTGTGTTATGATCATCATATGCTATATGAATAAAACACCTTTTCTTTATATTTACTAGCCTCGTTGCAACCACATTATGCATGAAAAGCTAAGGGATGGGCACCTATATTTAAAGCAAGGCACACATCGTTTGGTGTTATGCATAGCACAGTTTCACACTAAGTGACCATATTTCATTGTGGATTGAGGGAGTCTATCAATAAGCCCTGGCACAGATCATGTGAGCTCTAACTACCATTATAAGTTTCTTTGATCTTCCTCTTGAATTAAAGCAGAGGAACACGGAATGCCAACAATGACCTAGCATCCTTACAGAGACACTTTGAGGCCTGGTGTCTGGTGTGCATTCATACATCACACTTTGTCTTCTGCAGCTGAACTCATGCATGGAAGATAGGTAAGTGGTCACTTACTGATGAACACAAAAAATGTTCTCCAATTGCAGTCCTACAGCACTTGAGCCTCAGGGTAGTGAGGTCGAGTGGTCCAAGGCTTAGTCAGGTAGGTGCAAGGGCGTTGAAACCAAATTGTTCAGCAAGTGCTTTTACATAAGAAACAAAGTACTTTATTTCGACGCACTGGTCACTACTGATCATAAAAGTCATTGTGAAAAATATGGTACACAATTTACAAGTTTGTAATCATTGTATGAGGAAGCTAGGTGGTTTATGTGGATGCTTTTGTACTAGTAAAGTAATGTATAATAGATTTCAGTGTAAGCTAGGGCTCATTGCCTTCCTGATGAACAGTGGTGCGCACACATTTTCTGGCTCTCTCTGAGTCTCCCATCACATCAACTCTTCCAAATGAAACTTTTTTGTTCCTTGTAGCGCGTGAATAGCCCTAAAAGCACAGTTAACCCAAATGTTGCTACCTAACACTGTACCTTAGCTTAAGTCTATGGCACGTCAGGCTGAATTCATCAGGCTATGGAAAGGGGCTGCTTGCTCCTGGTGGTGTGTGATACTGCTCTACCCATTAGCAGTGGTAGTGTGATTTGGCCCTCACCTAGTCTATGCTGTTGCTCTCTATGGCCAGCATGTCTTCTGCATACAAGCTGAGGAGGCAGCATGGACCGCACAAAGGTGACGGTGAAGTCACGGTCCACATATCCATTCTGCGTTCGGTAGATCTTCTCTTGGGGATCTTCTTTGACCCAAGTCCAAATCTGTTATGCATGGAAAGTTAAAAACCCACCCCGGGTGGTCACCGTGATCCAACGGAGGTTGAAATAGCCCTCTGTTGTGGTATGCAATCTGTATGTAGTTCCAAGGTCCTTCGGCTTCTTCTGGTATGACCACTGAAATGAAGTAGCATTTCTCTAGGTGCCTATAGGTCACAGGTCGGTGCTTTGTTCTAGTTTACGGAAGCCACAGGAATGTCAAGCCATCACATTCTCTTTGGCTTCTAAGCCTGCCACATAGGCACCAGGGTCTCCAGGGCTCATCACACTGCCTACAGCGCAGATCCTTCCCTGGGTTGCAGCAGGCTAGACTCCACTCCTCTTGCCTCGGCTCCACAGTCCTCCTCTTCTGGGAGCCTCTCTTTGTGCAAAAAGCCCTCCAGCAGCCCATCCTCAACAGTCAGCTCTTTCTCTAAAGGCAACTCTTCCTCCCGGTTGCTGTGCCCGATACAAGCAAATGGGATATGGCAGTCAGCAACCCCAACCCTGTACACAGAAGAGATTCTCAGTCACCACTGCACTGGCACCCTGGATTCTGATTGATGAGAAATATTAACACCTTGACTGGTGGTTTCTGCCCTGTACCTTATGATTAGTTTACAGACAGAATTTGTATAGTCCACAGGTCCAGGTCTGGGACCACTTTCAGGCAGTTACTGCCTTTTGGGTATTTATCCCAGGCAGGTCCAGCCATAGGCTTTGTCAGGAGCTGGTAGTCTCCTGTCAATGACAGTGCTTAATTTGTAAAAATAATATAAGTGCCAGGGCCCTCGTCAGGAGGCCACTGCAGCTACACCACACATTGCCTTTGCCAGCACTGCCAATGATGGTAACAGCTACTAACCATCACACCCCTCCGAGTGTGTCAATTCGGACTATTTTAAACCCCCAAAGCTATAAGAAGGGCTTGGGAGGTAAGTAACAGTCATTTTTAATGTATATTGAATTTCTAATTAACTGATGTTGTGTTTCTCTCTAAATTACCTAGACAGTGCCACCTTGTGACAGACTCTCAAAAGCGCCAGTGTTGACAATTATGTGCCGGTGCCTAGCACCGGAAACCTCTGGCTCAAATTAAGCACTGATGGAGAACCAAAACGAAGGAACAACAGACCGAGAGGCTCCCGAACCTAACTAACACTCAGCTCTTTTGGGTGCAACACTTCTAGGGATTAATGAGGAGGCTAAGAGGTTTTCCCTACCCTTTAAAATAATAATTTGTCTCCTATCTTCGAAGACCTAGAGTCTGGCACACTACAAAGAGCCTTAGGAATGCTGGGGAGCAGCCCTGCAATTCACATTGCTACCGAGGGCACTCTCCACCCTCCATCTTATGTACCACTTGTTTCAGGAAATCAAAATAGATTCCTGAGTTGCCACAGTAAAATGAAGCACACTTGCTCCAAACACATTCATACTGCAAATGTATAAATTACACACGTGTCATCCATGTCTTATTATGGCTGGAGTGAAGGACCTGGTTGCATGGGACTGACAGGCCAATTGAAAAGACAGGAGAGGTTAGTAGCTGATCCTCCGTGGCAGGAGAGAGGTAAAAGGCCTGCCCTGCCATTGGGATCTTTTGCTGACCCCCACTGTCAGTCTTCTACAGCCCGGTGAGCAGTGGCGGCCGGCACAGATCAGTGGTGGAAAGGCAGGGTGGGGAGGCGGGCGCGGGTTGGGGGGAACGGACGGACTGGGACGAGGTGTAAATTAAAAAAAAAAAAAAAAATGTATTCAACTTACCTCCTTCCCGCATCCTACGTCGCGTACTCCCTCGCCGCGTCTCTCCTCTGCTGGCCGGAACAAGGCACCGGAAGCACCCAGGCTGAAGCTCCCCATAGCCAATCTGAACGCTGCATTGCAGCGCTGTGATTGGTCTGAGCGCCAAACCACAGCGCTCAGACTGGGATAGGGAACCTGGGCATTTTCTCCACCCAGGCTGTAATGCAGCCTGGGTGGAGAACATGCTAAGTGCGCATGAATGTTTGGCTGGCCCAGGGCCGACCAAACATTCATGCGCACTTTAGGGAGTGCAAACCACTCCTCCCCTCCCCTGCTCTGTCAGCAGAGTGGCCCCGCCCTGCCCTGCCTGGCAAAGATGCTGCGCCTGCAAATAAAATGATAATAACTTTGTTATTATCATTTTATTTTTCCTTCCACTGCTGAAAAGCAATGGGGCGACGCTCCTCTGCCTTAGCGGAGGAGCCGCCACTGCTGGTGAGCTGACAATAATTACACTCAGAAAAGATGAATACACATGGTATACCCCTCCAGACCACAGAGCCAAGATCTGTGCCTCATTCAGCATCGCAACATACCCAAAGCACACACACATGGTTGTTGTGTGTGCTGAGGCAAAAATCAGAAACCCACAGAAACTCGCTATGGGGGACTCAAAGCAGAGGTACATGCTCTCCAGGGCCAACCAGGGGACCGTTTAAATCCAAAGCAATGAAGAGTCCACCCAGATGTTAAAATCACCCTTGATCAGAAGCTGTGGCGCAGGCAGCAGGTATACTGATAAGAAGAGCGCTCAAAGGATTGAGTACAATTTCTTAGGTTTAAAGGAGGGGACTGTAACCTAAGTTCTGAATATGAGTTGTTTATTCAATGCAATATTATACTGTAATGCTTCAGTGTTTCCTATATAGTTACCCAAGGTGCAGTCAGTTCTTTTTAGAGTAGATTCAAACATAGCATCTGCCTAGCACCTTCCCTGTTCTGGCGATTTGATGTAATAATTCTATATCCATCTCTCATAGCGTGCACCTGCCGAGTCGTGGACATCTCTAAGCATACATTTTAATGCACACATCAGCTATTAGATGTTACGGATTCAAGTCTCCCTTCCCCAGGAGGGCCCATGGATAATCAAGTGAAAGATTAAAGACATTAAGGGCGGGACTTTCTCTCTACTACATAACAGAAACATTCTCTGGGCCCTATTTATGCATCTCTGTGCTTCCGCCTGCGCTGGCACACAAACTGCTGCTATGCGCTGGCGCAGGCACCCTTGCACCATGGTGCAAGGATGCCTGCGTCATGGAGAGATTGTTTTGTGCAAGAAGGGGCACCTTCCTGCACAAAAACAATCAATTGAGGTGATTTCCTCTTCCAATGCGTGCTGTAGAATGCAGCACGCATTGAAAGAGGAAAAAAACGAGGAGTAATGAAAACATTTCTCCTCGTTGCACCTTGCTACACCACACCTAGGGTGGCGTAGCATTGTGATGCATTTCCAGGTTTGCGATTGCTCGTAAATCTGGAAATGCATCAGTGGACATGGGTGTAGCGTAGGAACACCCACAGCAACACCCATGTCACACACCTAACAAGCAAAGTCTTGTGCGCAATGGGGCGATATTTACAAGCACAGGTAAAGCCACGCACATTGGCTTTACGTGTGCTTGTAAATATCACGCAGCAGTTTGCACCGCCGGTGCGTCATGCAATGTGACGCACATGCGGCGCAAGGGGATTGTAAATAAGCCCCTCTGTTTCTTATCCAGCTCCCGGATCCTATCGCCATCATGAAAGACATTTTTATTTTGCTATCCTATTAATTCATTTAAGTAGTATCTCACCCATACTCCTGGAACGTGTGGCTTGTGAGGTAAATGATTTGGTGTTGCGCATGATAACTGAAGCGGTGCGCTTATTGTTACTACAGTCTAGTAGCAGTGCTGATGCATGGTGTGGATCCAAGATGAGCAAGATATACAACAGCAAAGTCTCATTCCTCCTTTCTGCTCTCCGGAAGGGCTGCCTCATGGTTCCACCATCACCGGTGTACTTGTTAACACATACCTGCCCTCCTCTATGAGTGCCTCACTTCCCTCAACCTAAACTGACACAACCACATCTATGAAATACAGATCATTCTAAAAATGGAAAACCCCTCACACTTGGACACTTGTGCCCTTGTTCAGTGCCTCCCATTGGCCGACCATTGGATCCTGCAGAATCACCTGAGGATCAGCTCCTATATGTCAGAGATTCTCTCCTGCAGTTCCTAGTATAATTATAACTATACCACAACATGGTTCCAGGATCTTGAACCATCATTGACTTCAGCCTTTCCCTTTGAACATAGGTATTCCAAGTGACCATAGGCAGGTCTGTACCATGAAAGAATTAAGCTGAACTTCTTTAAGTGGGATTTCCCCAGAGGGTGCATGACACAATTACCCTAGAGTCATCTTAGCTTGATTACAATTACGCTAATTACCTCTACATCGGGATCCTTTGTATCTTCTCCATAGGCTACCATTAATCCAGAATACCACCACAAGACAGATTTTAACTTGTGCAGATACAACAACATCACCCAGCCCTCCAAGTTGTGCACTGGCTACCCAATGTAGGATCTCTCTCTCTAAAGGCACTCTGTATTTCCCACTGGATGACCCATGTTGCACGACTACTCTTCATGGCTGGATCAGTCTAAGAGGAATACAAAAAAGTAAGGCACCGCCTCAAACCCACAGTGTTTTACTTGTGAAATACACAAAGTATGTCTGCATAGTTACTGTAAGTATGGGGAGGAAACTATCAGCCAGCCTGCTAAGATTTCTCTACCAGAATTTGTCGACCTTACACTAGGGGTGATTAAGAAACTGTTAGGTGCTGGACCAAACTCTGCCCTTTGATAGGTTCAGAAACAGGAACCTAGGCACTCTGCAACCTTCCAGGAAGAGCTGCCTTGGAACTGCCTTGAGGGTAAAGACCTACTGACTGTGGAGGGAGGACGCTGGAAGTGCCCTTGCATGAGCAATAGGCAACCTAGAAGAGGAGGACTGTGAGGAGCTGAGGCAGGAGGAGCAGAATCCAGTCTGCTGCCACCCAGGGATGGAGCTGAATGACCAGCCTGGGTGTTGAAACTTAAAGACCCGTGGTCCCTCAGGCATGCCCAGCAGATAAATTGTCTGTGACAGCTTAGTGTTATGTTAATATGTTTATTGAGCGCTCGTATACCCACCAAAGGCGTCTTGGCGCTGGCTGGGACTACAGGTCAGAAATTATTCAACATGGATGCTAAAGAGAGGAAAACAACCAGGTCTTTAGTGCTTTTCTAAAGGCCAGGAGGTTAGGTATGGATCTGATATGAGGAGGTAGGTTGTTCCAGGCCTTGGCAGCGCCAACCACGAAACTTCTACCTCCCCATTTTGTAAGTTTGAACCTCAGAGTCACCACTAAGTTGCTGGAGGCTGAGCGTAGTGTTCTAGCGGCGATGTACCGGGAAAAGCTATTCCTAAGGAAAAGTGGATCCTGGTGGTGGAGGGCCTTTTGGACCAGACAGAGGGCCTTGAAGGTGATCCTCTGTTCTTGAGTTCTTCTGAAACTGACTTTTATTTAGAAATCTACGTGCTGCCACGTTCTGAAGCATCTGTAATTTATTCACAACATTTTGGTGGGCTTGTAGGTACAACTGTTGTAGTAATCAAACTGAGATAAAATTAATGCTGAAATTGCTGTTTTTTTAAGGTGAAGAGGAATAAATGGTAGGATCTTCCTGACCATCTTTAAGATTGTAAAAGTGGCCACCGTAACTGCCTTTGCCTGATTCATATAGGACAGTTTGTCGTTGAGCATGATGCCTAGGTTTTTCACAACCTTGACCGGGAAGGGAGATAGCCCCAGAACTGATGGTCACCACGATGAGGACCAGAAGGGAGATTGGGTCCCGAATGTCATCACCTCGGTTTTGTCTGCATTAAGACTGAGTCAATTAGTTGCCATCCAGTGACTGACCTTTTCCATGCAGTTGCAGAAGTTGTTAGCAACTGTTTGATCACCTGAGGAAAATGAAATGACAATTTGTGTGTCGTCAGCATAGGAGGTAAGGGAAAAGCCTAAGAAACTTACGAGATCAGCTAGCCAGGTAACATGGATGTTAAAACGCGTGGGACTGAGTGGGGAACCCTGAGGGACCCCACACGGAAGGGAGAAAACAGGGGAGGAAAATACACCCAAGGTCACTGATTGCTCGCGTTCTGTCAAAAAGGAGTGGAGCAATTCCCATGCTGATCTGGTCACCCCTAGGGTGCTAAACCATTCTATTAGCAGCCCGTGACTCTGTGTTAAAGGCTGCTGACCAGTCCAGCAAAATGATGGCAGCCTTGCCTCCATGATCAAGATTCTTCTGAATCTCATCCGTGGTCTTGACTACAGTGGTCTCAGTACTGTGTTCAGAATGAAAACCGAACTGGGTGTCTTCAAGGCAATTGTTTGTACGGATGTGGTCCATCAGCTGTTTGTTCAGCATCCTTTCAATGATTTTAGTTGGAAGGGGAAGGCGGGCAATTGGTCAGTAACTGGTGGTATCTAACGGATCAAGTGATGACTTTTTTTAAAGAGGTTGTACCGATACCTTCTTACAAGCAGACGGAAAGACTCCAGAGAGACACATCAGGTTGAAGATGTTGGCTAAAATAGGTCCAAGAATGGTGGCAACTAAGGATTATTCCTTTTTCGGATGGCAGGGGTCTTGTGGAGAGCCTAACTTTGAAGATGTAACCAGCCTAGTGACTTCCTCAGTTGTAGGTGAGGAAAAATGGTAGAGCAGTGAAACTATATTCATAGCCAGGGATGAAATTTTGTGTAGGTGAAGAAAAAGAATAGTGTGTGTTGAAGTTATTATAAACATCTAGAACCTTCTGGCAAAAAGCATTAGCTAAAGTGTTGCAGAATGATTGGCTGCCAATTATCTTGGTAGGAGGCATGTTGGAGGTGAGTTGTTTTATGGTAGAGAACAGCTCTTTTGAGGAGTTTCCAGCTGCCTCAATTCTTATCGTAAAGTAGGATATCTTAGCTCTACGAATCGCTGTCTTGTATTCCATCATGCAGCATTTGTATATGCTCTTTTTGTTCTAACTATAGCTCGATCTAGACAGTCTTTCCTGTCTTTTACAGGATTGTTTTAGAGCCTTTTTCTCGTCCAAGAACCATGGGCCAGTGGACTGACAGGCGTTTAGACCTAATGTTCTTATTGGGTGATAAAATGGTGCAGGCAGAGCCTAGCCAGTTTGAGTATTTTTCTACCGTGGTCTCTACATCCTCAACAAAGCTTGGCAGTGTCCTAGTAAGTAATTGGGAAAAGGCTGGCTCTTTAATTTTGTAGTAATGAAACTAGAGAGGTGGCCCCACTGTCCAAGGGAACAGGGCACTGGAAACCAGCAGTAAATAAAACTTCCCCTGGAAGATTGTTCTCACACTCACACAACACTCAATATTAACACACCATACTCTCTACGCATACATGGTATAGAGGTCCATACTTCTACAATAGGTGTCAAATATATGCCCCACGAAAATCAAGTAGTGCTTACACTATTTTATTCTTTAGATCATAGAAAGCACATTCTCAATCTCTTAAAAATTCATTTTTGGGAAAAACATATACAAAACAAAAATAAATTTCATGAGTTTCTTGTACTCCCCATCCTAATACAAGTCACACTAATATTTAAAAACAAGTTAAAAACATAGACGATGAAATACAATAAAACAATACCATGTAATCAGACACAAGATTAGTAATAAAACAAAACAAAGGAAACCCTATAAGTACAGTTTCATTTAAGCTGTTACAGATAATGATCCACCATCTAATAAACAGAAGGGCTGGTGGGATTGTTACTCCTATCACAGAACTTCATATGGTTGGATTCGATATCGTTGGCGTCGACGCGTTTCGGTGGCATTAAATTCGGATTTCTCAACCACCTTCTTCAGGACTCACATTTAGGGATTTCTCATTTGAGTTATGGGCGAGTTTTTTACCTACATATAAAAGGAAGACATTAGGACAGGGAAAAACTCTTGTGAATAGTGCAAGAAAAACTATTCTATATATTGGCCCGCTTCCTATGCGTGCTGTTAATTAGCTGGGCCTTTAATTAATTTTCTAGTAAAGTTAATCAATATAAGAACATCAGTTAACACTACACCTCCATTTTAAATAGGGTAAAGAAGGACCTGCAAAGGTACTAATAAAATGCATTTGCATGCAGCTATCTGGTATGCCATTTCCCTCATTTGTTCCACATTCATACATCTTAGAAAGCATGCAACTAACTCACCGCGATCAGTATATCATTACATTTAATAGGGCTCTTCGCTGGCCTCTATCCGGATGGTGCCATCATAATTTTATGGCTTACAAGAGTATATAAACGATAATTCTAAAAGAGAAGAAAGCAAATGCTGTCTCTGTTTTTAATTCTCTAATGGTAGAGCACCTAATTTAAGGTGGTGGTTATATCTCTTACCTCCCACTGTTGAATATGTGGGTCTTAAACCTGATTCATCCCCATAAAGTCTTGCTTTATTCGACTGTACCAAGATTCTTTGAGTATTTTATGTTTCTTTTGAAAATCTCCACTGGTTTAAAAACGACAGTTTAACATGTCTCTAAATGACAAAAAAAACGATAGTGAGGGCTTAATCAATAGAGGGAACTAAATTAGATTTTCGAAGTTTTATATCTGAAAAACATGGTATGAGCGCTTACCTTCCATTATTTAATTCTGACATGGAAGAGTTATGTATTTAAAATAGTTTCTTTCTTCTATTGCTGGTCTCAGTGCTATCGCGCTCACCGGTAGCCGCCCTTCTGATCAGGTATTCGTACTACCTATAAGGGAACCAACGCAATAAATTCCCTATCAACCCTCACACATAGATCATACAGCACTTCTCTTAGATGGCGTTTACCAACTTATATCATATATCCGCTTTATATGATCATTAAAATATACTTTCCTAGTCATTAATTTGTATTTGACTCAATGTCCTGGTTTAGATCTTAAAAGGGTCTCAGGATTGCTGGCTATTTACTGAATCATATGAAGCGGCTCCCCAAGTTGCTAGAGCAAGTTCTATAACCACCCATCATGTCGTGTAAATCCAAGCCTTCATATGAAATGTTTTAATGCTCGGAGATTTATTTGCATTTTAAATGAAAACCTCTAACGATGGCTGGGCATATTCTAAATCATATAAAGCCACATTCGACTTTATTTAAACATAATCTGTACCCGCTTTTAAAAGCTAAGGAACTCCCCTTCTTACGTCATATAACTATGTTATGCAAGTTAAAGGTCAGACAGTAGAGTACTGACTGCCGGCATTAACGGGAAATTCTCGCCGCTTGCCAACAGAATTCCCTTCCCGGTAACACAGAGTTAGTGCAGGCTCACTTTGTGCCATGCTCGGGATTTAATCTCAGCAGTTGGCATAGCGTGCAAGTTAGAGAAATTTTTCTGTGCGATCAGGGGTATGTCCTGCCTGATGTGTGGGTTCCGTGATTCACTGGTCTATACCAAGGAATTCTACTGTGGCAAGTAAGGCTGCTGTGTCTAAATTGGCTTTGAGGTGAAAATTGAAATCGCGCAGGACAGTGGTGTTGTTGCATATGATATCTGATTCAAATAGAGAACCGATTCCTTGTGCAAAGATATTATGAGGACCAGGAGGCCTGTAAATCAAGATGCCTTTGAAACTTTGTGTGGAGGAGGTCTCTACCCTGAAAGTAAGTGTCTCACAAGACGGGGGTGAGAGTGCCGTGCAGTGTGCTGTGTATTCAGCGCTGTACATAATAGTAATGCCGCCACCTCCCCTTACAGGTCGGTCCTGTCTAAAGATCTAATAACCAGGCGGGGTGGCAGAGAGAATATCCGGACTTGAAGAAGAGTCTAACCATGTTTCTGTGATGAAAACAATTGCAGGAAGATAGGATTCTGCGAAAAGCTTAAACTCTACACAATGTTTCAACAGGGAGCTCGCATTTATAAGAGCACAGCGCAGCGAAGGTGCTCTTAAGGGTGGTCTGGCGGAAAAGGAGCAGCTATTTTTGGAATGAGAACATACGTCTTTTTGTGTAATAGACCAATACTCCCACAGGCAGAGCAGGTGCCCAGGGAGTCATTGTTCATAGCGGCGGTACCCAGTGGCCTTACCTGATTGATTTAGTGCAAGCAATGAGTCCCAGATTTAATTGATTGTGGGAGAGGGATAGGAAATGAAACAGGCAGCGTGGCTGGCGCTGGGTGCGGTCCTTGCACGGACGGGCACAGACGTGCTTGCCTTTGGGGCGCCTTCGGCATGCCAGCGGTGCGGCCGTGCTCTTGGTGTGGCTAAATAGCCCGCTGTGATTGGGAGTGAGGCCAAGAAGCAGGTCCAGGGCGTGGCTTGCACGCGGCGAAGCGCGGCAAGACAAGCCCTTCAAAACTATTGGGCAATTAAAACAGGGGCTTACCAACCGGGGTCCAGCAGCCCCTGATTTCAGCTCCAGGCTTCCCTGGAAGAAGGAATCTACTGGAAAATAAAAACAGACTAAATTAAAAGTGTGAAGCAATAAAAATTATTAAAATAGGGTAGAACCCTTTCAAGTGTGGCGCAGGGAGCCAGGCACCTCCCAAAACGAGGGTGGAGCTCAGCCTACAAGGAAAACAAAGTGACTTGTGGCCCAAATGTTGAAGTAACAAAGCGTTGGCGCTGCAGCATCAGCGGCGCAGCCGCGCTCTCATGTGGCTAAATAGCCCGCCGTGATTGGGAGTAAGGCCAGGAGGTGTGGCTTGTAGATATTGCAACTGCAACCCTGCAGTTTCCCTGTAACAAAAAGAAGAGGCTGCAACTGCATGGCACCCGAAGAATCGAAACCACATGTTGGCAGTTGCATCAATAGAAAGCAGAGAGGGTTGGCATTTTAACAAGATCGCATAATTCATTAGGTGGTTTGTCAGAAACCCCTATTGGATCACTGCTGCGACCTGGTGGGATTCTTCACTATATTTAGATGGTGAGTTTGTGTTTGGGCCCGAGTAGGAACACCAGTGGAAACCTACCTGCTCCCTAGCAGCACCCCCAGAGTATGGCCTCCATCTCTTTTATGTACATGCCGCTCCACCTCTAAAAGAGAGCAAATTCCTGCACACTAGACTCAGACAGATACACCAGCTATTTTGGCTGAGCTGGAGCTGACTCAGTACCTTTGTTCAGTGTGGTCTGTGGGGACATACATTTCCTGGAGCCGCACAACCCGCTCTCTCTGTCAGCAGAAGTGAGCTGACCTGCTGCAAACTGAACAAGCAAGGTACAGTGCAACTGCATAAAATTGCGGAGAGGACTGGGAACTTTTGGGGACTAAAGTTACATGCTACTAAGATTCTGTCCAGGGCTAACTTTGGGAGAAGTGCGTGGGAATCCTTTTGCCTTCAAGAAAGTCATTCTTGTCATTTCCCAAGGAGGGCAATTGATCATACCCTTCATTGACTATATTCTGCTACAAGATATAATCAATGTGGAATAGTACCAGCTAATGCCGGCTAGTCTACGAACACAGTGATTGTTACCTTGTCCAATTTGTACTACATATTTTTCCTCTAAATGTTATGTCTTCATTGTAACGTGTGTTAGACGTAAAGTACTTTCTCTTGATTGCTGAAGTGCTGGGTGTACATTGACTATTGACTGCTGTCACATGCTTCACTGAGTTTTGAATTCTAATCTACACCATGTCCCTATGAGTAAGCCTGAGCCTGTTTGCATTCTCCACCCTGAGGGTCAAGTGCTAAAAGGGTATATGTAGTGCTCAGTTTGAACAGGAAATGGCTACTCTTCAAAATAAACATGTTTGATGACTTACTGTACTACTATTTGACGTATGCAAATTATTGCAGTACTAAAATCAAAAACAGCAAGGAAGTTCTCATTTGTGTGGCTTAGAACCACATTGACAGGAATTAAATGCTATCGCAGGAGCTTGGAGACAAAGACCCCGATCGGAGTCAGGTGGAGCAAAATTAACATATGGAATCTTGTTTCACCTGATTCAAAGTGGGTTGATTTTTTCACACCCATTTTTCTGGCTATGGCAGAACTTGACCCCATGTTTTGGCAGGTATTCTGGCCAGAATAATTGCACGAGGTTTTGGCTCCAGTAGCAGCCAAGAGTTATTCTCCATTTTATGTTCTTTTTTTGATGTGAGAAGCATTGCATGCATCACTTTCCCAATAAAAAAAGTACCCTTCCCTCCCCTACTTCCCAAACCCACCTTTCTCACCCGCACAATGCTCACGGTTGCTGCATACATATACCACCTGCTCACTGCAGGTGGTAAATATATACTTTAAAACCCAATGCAATATCGATATTGATATTGTTTATAAAGCATGCGAATGCCCAAAGGTGTCTTGGCGCTAGCGTCAGCAAAATTAATGCAACAGTCGACTAATAGGGCAGGGTGGATGAGAAAAAGCCAGGTTTTAAGTAGCCCTGAAATAAGTGAGGTTAGACTGGGTTTTAAGATGCCAAGGCAGCTTGTTCCATAATTTACAGGTGGAAGAGACAAAGCTTCTGACACCCCAAGATGCTTTGTTAACCTTGGGAATTACCACAGTTTTGGATGCAGATGATCGAAGAGCTGTCCTAGGTATATACCACTCAAATTTCTTTCTGAGGTAAACTGGGCCTGTGTCATGAAGGGCTTTATGAGCCATGCAGATTGCCTTAAACACTACTCACTTTCTATCCGGGAGCCAATATAGCTCCCCTAAGGATTGAGAGATTGAATTGAGTTTTGGAATTCTCATCAGGAGACGAGCTGCTGTATTCTGTAAAACGTGTAATTTGTTCAGTAAATGTTGCTGAATCCCCACATGAAGGCCATTACAGCAATCTAACACGGACAGTACAAATGCTGTGATTACGGTTTTCTGGAGTTCAAAAGGAATGAATGGCACAACCTTTCTCATGGTTCTTAGGAGGAGAAAGCAAGAGGAAGTGAGTTTATTAAGCTGATTCACAAATGTTAATTTTGCATCAAAGATTACTCCCAAGCGCCTAACTTTCTGGACCAGAGAGGGAAGTGGGCTTAGATGTTGGGGCCACCAGGAGGCATTCCACAAGGAGGTGTCTTTCCCAAACAGCAGGACCTCAGTTTTCTCTGAATTTAATTTAAGACAATTGTCTCTCATCCATCTAACTACTTCACTCATACAGCTGTTGAAGCATTTGGAACCTTAGCTTTGTCGCTTGAGATCGACACCATGCATTGGGTGTCAACTGCATATGAGATTGCCGAAAAGCCCAAAGAAAAAATCAACCTCGCTAGAGGTGCAACATAAACCTTCAAGAGCGTAGGGCTCAATGAGAATCCCTGGGGGACACCACAGGGCATAGAAAAAGACTTTGATGTAAATTCTCCAAGAGAGACCGTTTGTTCTCTGTTTGTAAGTAAACCCGGGCAGAGAACTCCACTCCACCAGCGGAGTTTTGCCTACTCCGCGCTCCTTTGAGAACGCGGAGTTCACGCAAAACTCTGGCTCCGCAGCGGAGCGTAGATAGCCGGCCCCTCCACCCTCCCTAATTTAATTATAACAAAAATAAAAGGCACTTACCTGCTGAGGTAAAAAGTTATTGCCCCATCTTACGCCTGCTGATGCCGGCAAAAGTTTCTTGAAAAACTTCTTAATACTGAACTTTCAGCCTTCTTGGACAAAAATGAAGACAAAAATGAAGTTCTGGATGGTGCTCAATATGGTTTTAGAAAAAACATAGCACTGAATCTGCTTTGATAGTGACCACATAGGAAATCAGATCGATTATTTACAGAGGAGGAAAGGCTATGGTGATCCGTTTGGATCTATCCACAGCCTTCGACACCGTGAGCCATACTGTGTTAATAAATCGGCTAGCAAAGATAGGTATCAGCGGGTCAGCGCTCGATCTGCTCTGTTCCTTTCTTACAAATAAGCCCGGGCGGAGTTGGCGGAGTGCCACTACGCAGAGTTCCACGGAGTTGGAAAAAAACTCTGTGGAACTACGCTCCGCTCCCCTCCACCCTCCCTAATTTAATTATAACAAAAAAAAGGCACTTACCTGCTGTGACGTCTCCGGGCTGCCCTCCTCCTCACCGTGGTCTCTCTCTCCTCCTCGTCCTCGCCGTCCTCGTCCACACAAACCTACGAAGGACAATGACACAAGCCAATGACAAATATGGGCGGAGAGTGGGCGGGGCTTCAAGCCCATACTCCAATACAGCATGCCTTGCAGAGCAGCACATGCGCTGCTGAGGCTCGACCTAAAAAGTTGTAGTCACTGAACATAAATGCTATATCAACTGTATTATTGACGAAGCAAGTAGCAAACCTTAAGATTTATCTCAAGTTATTAATATTATTATTATTATTATTCAGCTTATATAGCACCTGGTTACTCCAACGGAGTGTCCCCGCACTAGAACACCAACAATCCCTCGCCAGCAGGCCTGAACCTCCCTCCCTCCCTCCAGCCTGAGTCCCCAGAAGAACAGGTAAAAGGCCTACTTTCGGCCCCCCGGGGGGTGCTGGAAGAGCCAAGTTTTTAGTTTTTTCCGGAACGGAGTCTCCGACGGGCACGTCCTTAAATCAACAGGTAGGTCATTCCAGGCCTTAGCCGCAAGGAAGCCAAAGGAGCTCCCTCCAGCCCGTACCTTCCGCACCTTAGGCACAATCATCTTTGCCGTGCCCTTAGATGACGAGCAGGTCTATATGTGGTGAGAAGGGGGTGCAAAAAACTTGGCCCTTTCTTGTTGAAGATCCTGTGGCCAAAACACAAGGCCTTAAAGGTGACCCTAGCCTTTATGGGGAGCCAATGTAATTCCCTCAAGGCCTCCCCCACCGAGGCCCGCCTAGGAATATTCAGAATTAACCGAGTTGCAGCATTCTGAACCTTCTGCAAGATGTTCAGATTTCTTGTGGTCACCCCTAAGTACAGGATGTTGCAATAATCGAGGCGGGACGTAACAAGGGCCTGTACAATGGTTCGTTTGGCATCTAGTGGGAGTAAGTCCAAGATTTTTAGCAGCATTTTAAGAATGCCAAAGCATTACAGGTATCTGTGAAACCAGGGTGTTTGTTACAATATCTCACCCAAGCCTCTAATATGTTTTTCATACACAAAAAACTGGAGACCCATCAATAAAAAAGTTATGTTGGGGTCTCAGATGTACTTTGGCTCACTGAAATGTATGCAATACAAGGGGCAGGCGCTGAACCCAAGAATCTAGGAAAACAACCAACTCCTCTCTTATTTTTCAAGGATATGAAAAGTGCCTCAAATTGAACGTCGTCTCCTAAAAAATATAAATCCCACAAGTCAAGATTTTCATGCACTACTGGGTTTAGTAACTAACACAATTATTGTACAGTGCATCACAAGGATGGTGGATCAATTGCTACTAATATGAGAGAAGCCAGATTGTCTAAAGGAACCAGTGGTGACTTCATTAATTAAGAAAGATGCATTGTTAGATTCAAACGATTTCCAATATTATCGTACACTTGCTGGTCTTCAAAAGATGGCAAAAAACAAAAATTGTAGAGAATGTAGTTGCCTCCGAGGTTCAAACCTTTTTGGATTATAAGCAAAATCTGGATTGTCATCAATGGTAGGTATACCGCAAAACCTACAATAGGCTACTGAGAGAGTTTCTAGTTCAATAAATGGTGATGTGCTAATGACTACTGATGGAGGGAGATTCAACACTATTGTAGTGTTTGACATTGTGAACAGCACCCTGCTACTTGAATGGTCCAGGTCAGAGGCTGCCACAGTGGACGCAACAATCAGGTGTTTTGAGTCATTTTTATAATAGGCCACACGTAGATTTTCAGACTTGAACCCTTCCAATCACTTTAAGTAAGGGCGGAATGTAAGGTATACTTCATAGCTCTCATTTGTTGGAGCTCCTGTGTAAGAGGCCTGTAGTTCCATTAATACCCAGATGATATTCCAAGATAACAGCATAGAAAAGACCAGGAGCGGCTGCTCCATTAGGATGGAGGAGCGTCGACCCACTGTCAAAAGTGCCCCCAGGAAAGCCCCAGAGATGATAAATAAAATGGTAATAAAGCTAATTTATTACCATTTTATTTTTCATCCACCCGTCCTCAACCGAGTGTCAGGATGGCGCGGGGCCATTGCAGCAGCAGGGAGGAGTAGTGGGCTGGTTGTGCACTTAGGTTTAAAGTGTTCATGTCTCTTTGGCCGGCCATCTTGCAATTGCCCGCCAGACATGTGCTTTTCAAACCTCTCTAACCCAGCTGTCTTACACAGCTGGGTTAGAGAAAGCACAGGCCTCTAGTGGTCTTGAGAGCGCTGAGAGAGACCGCTCCCTCCAATCCTGGTGCTTCTCTCAAGCTGGTCACCAGCATGAGAGCAGCGCCAGGATTGGTTAGGGGAATTTGCTGGAACTCGCGGAGCAGAACAGGACCGGAGTGATGAGGAGGTCGGACGTCGTGCAGCAAGCAAGGAAAGTGCTTTTTTCTTTTTATCAACACTCACCTTGCATGCATGCACGCACCGACCACACATTTGCCCACCCCCGCCATTTTGCCTACTTGCCAGCTGCCTCTGGAAAAGACTCACAGGATGGCTGCTTCATCCAAAAAAACAGGGTGGAGGAGATTACCTCCAGGATGACTAATAGTAGCATGAAAAGGAATGCAGCTACAACTGAGGCCCTCTAAATGGACACAAGCAAGGAGCTTCAGGTGTCATGCAATCTGCTTCAGCCCCTCGAATTGCTTGTCTTTGTAAAAACAGCAACAAATTTGGACATGGTGAGCATCCAAATCTCAACTTTGAAGCCCAGGATGGGTCAGTCTTTTGTTACATATGGCAATTAAATCAAATCTTCCTTAGATTGATGAAATTCATCAAAAAGAATTACTGGATCCCCAAATAGATTATGCCAATGATGTTCTGGGAGGCCTATCTAAATTTCAGATTGCATGGTTAAAGCAAGACCGCAAGATCCACTCTTAATATAGGGAATTTTGTGGCATCAAAACAGGCTTCAGACTTTTACATGGGCAGCTGGTGGCCAATTGTATTAAGTTTAAAGTGGCCTGCCTGGTGGTTAAATGTCTTAAGGGAACAGCCCCAGTTTACCACTGGCAAGAAATAACTGACTGTTTGCTGGGACATTCTGTTAGGTCAAGCAATCAAATGCTTTATCGGAAGGCAGACCAGAGATTCTCGGTTCTGGGTCGAAAGATCTGGATCTCAGTGTCTGAGAATATCAATCATTAAGCTGTACTGATGAGTTTTAGAAAATGTGTCTTCTTTGGCACCTGAATACTATGTCCATTTACTATATGCATCTGTGAGCAAGTTTGCAAGAATACATGAATTAATTTGATTAGCATAGTTCCTAGTGCCTAGAAGTAATAATGTTTATGGTGTGTGCCTAACGCATTAAATATATACATACACTGAAACAACCAAGTCTAACTGATGGTAAGTATAAGTGTAAGCAATTCTATCCCTTATTCTGTTTTGCTTCCGTCTAGGCTGAAGCACAGCTGCATGCACGAGACACCACATTCGAACAAGTCTTCGGGCCTCATGTACCCCACATCACTGCTGTCTCCTCATAGGCCACACCATAAACCCACATTCTTATATCTCAGTATAACAAAGGGAGTAGCGTTCTACTCATCCTCTGACAAGCGCTTATGGCCCTTGTCAAGGTTATGAAGTGATATGTAAATGAAGCTGCAATACAATAATAGTTATTGGTGTACACTAAATCAATAAATTTTGATGAAATAAAAATACCAGGCATTGTCTCTTGATAGCAGATATAGTACTGTCTCCACAGTGTAAAAAACGACCAGTTTAGCTTATTTCAAGCACCCCTTTGGCCGTCATTACAAGTTGGCCGAATTTAGGTGCAGGTATACTAGAGGCCTAGAAGCTCTGATTCCAACTGCTATCCCCACAACTAAATCTGGCCATCATGAGTTTGTCCCCAGAATGGGGAATAACCAAGGGGACCTGAAATTGCTGAGTCTTTCTCTCTGATTCTGAGGACAACTCTGCTGACATTTAGCACCTGCTCTGAACAGTTTGTTTATGTCAGTGGCCGGGTGGGGAGCGGACAGACGGAGGAGGCCTGGATAGCTTCCAGAGAGAGGCTGTGGCATGGTTGGGAAGAGTGTTGTCAGCTCTCCATGTGGTCCTGAAGTGGGCAGGTGGGAACGGGGTGGTCCTTTTCCCATAGCCCCTAAACCCCCCTCCCACCCCGGGCTGTGAGATTTTTATGGGTCTGCTGTTTTCGGCCTTATAATTTAGGTCCAGAAAGACCGTACCACTCTCCTCTAAAGATGCCACTCTGTCATACTCGTAATAAGGGCTTTATTGGAGAAATACTTTGGGGGTTGCAGACAAATTTTCCTTTCAGAGGCGCCATTTTAAAACTTGTTAACACATTGCTCCATGCAGCTGAGTACCAGCCTTGTCCTTTGGGCGCCAGTGTCAGGAATCAGCCGGGCGGAGCGGAGCAAGGGCCTGAAGTCCTGCGTGGCCTTATGTTACTACGCGACTATATTTGTTCAGTTAAATACAAGTGACAAAGGCAGCCAGGCAAGCATTTGAAATCAATAAATGTCATTTGATGCGTGTCAGCCAACTAAGAGCAGCCATAGCCCTCTATAAACAGGATCAAAACGATATGGAAATTAAGCGCAACACTGAGGGGCATATTAGCAACAACAGGTGAAAATTATCGCTAACCGCGCTTAGCGCGCATTTTCTTAACGCCGCCTATCGCTGGATATTATCGCGGAGATAACATGCTATTAGCAAGGTTTATCTCCAATGCGATAAAATATCCAGCGATAGCGGCGAAATGCGTGAATATCGCTGGAAATCCAGCGATATTCACGCATTAATGCCATGGTGGACTTAGGCTGACAATCCACCTCCTATTCTACAAACAGGTAAGTCATGTTTTTAGCAGGTGTTAAATTCTAGCGAAATTTTTTTATCGCTTCGCCTGCGTTGCTAATAGGGAGAAGTTGTGTTAGCGACTATTTTCAGTCGCTTTTAGTTGGAAACGCCTACCTTGCATGTCATTAGCGATATTTATCGCTGGCATGCAAGGCGATGGGAAAACGGGCCGCTATCGCCAGAAAGCTGTCGCTAACGCCTGTTAGCGACAGCTTGCTGATAGGGCGATAAAAAAATCGCCGCTTTAGCGGCAAAAAGTGCCGCTAAAGCGGCGATAAGGCCCTTGCTAATATGCCCCAAAATACTTCTTCAACCATTGTCGGCGTTGGAGTCAGTAATTACATCAGACGTGCTCATCGGAGAGTGGAGACCGTGGCGCGCAGCAGGTCGGGGAGCGCGCTATCGCAGCCTGGGCACGGCACTGCGCATGCGTTCTGTTGTCATCCCAGCCCACATTCGGGAGGGAAGTGAGCTGTTAACGACCACAGAGGAGTTTAGGGCACGTACATACATCGACGTGTCTAAAAGGAAGGGTGTGAAAGAGATTCCACCCAAAAAGGCAAATTCCACCTCCGTAGCTCTGGCGCCTGGATACCCTCCTGGGTGACAAGTAGCCCTCTAAAAATCTACTGAGCGATTGCATAGCTGCCACGTTTTCAGTATGTATATGTGTGACCTTTCTCTGTCCGGTGTTTTGTGAAGCATTCTAATGTATTAAAGGATTGCTTTGAATTTTTGCCTCTGGTAGAAAGGCTGAGAAATGTTGAGTGCTCATTAGGAGCAGGATGCTTTATCATCACCACCACAATATTTGTAATTCGAGATTTTTGCAGATTTATATAGCGCAAACTCAGCCCAAGGACATTAGAGAGCTTTATGTGAGTACCAGTTGGATTAAACATGATCAGATTAATTTTTTCCATGGAGAGTGATTTGCCCAGAATCCCAGGATGTTGAGCTGACGCCAAGACTCTACCCTCGTTCCGCACTTCAAAAGTCATCTTTGACCGTAATGCCACATCCTCTCCCCATTTGAAACCCAGATGGCTTCTACAACTACATGACTTATCCATGGGAAAAAGAATGCCTCCAACTTGATGATTGCACCCTGAAGGTCCGCTGCAGAGCTAGCGCTTATCCAAAATGGCACCCAGACAGATGCTGTTTTCAACTTTGAAAGTAGTTCTAAATAAAAGACAAAAAAGCCTATTCGAAAACTAGAGATCAATAACAAAGGGAGCATTAACATCTGCTGCATAATTGCCGAAGCTTTTGTGGGCAGAGGGGTACATCCCTGGGTACATCCGGCTGTACCCAGGGGAGGCACCTACACAATGGCGGAGAAACGTTGCCCCACTGGCTCAGAGCCAGCAGGAGAAAAATAAAACAATGTTCTATTATTGTTTTATTTTTTACCTGCTGGCTGAGCCAGCGTGCATAGGGAGGGGCGGGGCCAGGGCCATGGGTGGGGGGAGGAGGACTGGTTTGTGCACTTCTAAGTGTACATGTGAGTTTGGCCAGCCATCTTAGGCCGGCTAAACACACACGAGCACTTAGGCTTCTCCAACCGGGCTGTACTGAACCGCTGGGTTGGAGATACAGCACAGTCTCCTTGTCCTGAGCAGAGCATCAGACCAGCCCGCTCAGGCCAATCCCGGCACTACTCTTATAGCATGAGAGCACCGCCGGGATTGCACAGGGAGTCTGTGATGCTGTCCAGGGTCTGCTGGGACCAGAAAGAACACCGAGATGCAAAGTGGGCAGCAACTTCAGGTAAGTTATTTTTAAAAAAAAAATTATTACTCCCCCGCGCTCCCCCTTCCATGCTCTCCCCGCACCCCCTCCACCTGCCCCACTACTTTTTGTTTGTGGCGTACCTGTGAGTCTGTGCAGTGTCTGCCCTGCTTGGCTCGTGCAGCCCTCCACTTCATCAGTAAAAAATGACTGTAAACAGACGGCCCCAGTGTCTTAATTGCAGGGGCGGCTCCTCCGCTAAGGTGGAGGAGCGTCACCCACTGCCTTTCAGCACGGCAAAAAAGAAAAAAAGAAAATGATAATAGCGCAATGTTGTTATCATTTTATTTTTCCGTGCTGAGGCAGTTTTGTGGGGCGGGGCTACGCTGGGCAGCGCACGGGGGAGGAGTGGCAGCACCCTCCTAAGTGCACATGAATGTTCTCCACCCAGGCTGCATTACAGCCATGGTGGAAAACATGCCCAGGCTTCCATTCCCCATCTGAGTGCCGAACCACGGTGCTCAGACCAATTACAATGCTGCATTGCAGCATTAAGATTGGCGTAGGGGAGCCTGAGTGCTTCCTGCTTCCTGTCCGAACAGAAGCCAGGAAGAGGACGGAGGAGAGGCGGCGGCTGGCCAGTCAACCGGCCTGCATGTAAGTGATTTTTTAAATTTCTTTTTTAACCCCCCTTCCTCCCTCCCCGCCCTACTACTGCTTCCCCAGAGCAGCATCAACTGCTAAAGTGCCTGGAACACTAAGGTGAGAACGTGTGTTAACACACACGCATCAGTCACCAGCCGTGCACCCACCCAATTAGGGACTCACATGATTGTACTTTTGCAGTGGTCAGACTTTGTGAGCCAATGAATGATTCTGAACAGGGCAGACAGGGAGAGTGTCTCGCTCCTGGGGATTTCTCCTTGGTAGTGAATGCCGCGCTGCTGCTGATCCCTATATCCCGGAGTAGCCGGACATCACCACAGAAGTTTTATTTTAGTTTTTTAAACTGTAAAAAACGCGCGCTGCTGCAGAAAGACAAGTAATTATGTATCAGAGTGACACACTTCAAACTACTGTTAACATAGCAACATGTCAAGCCCTGCAGGGCTGAGTGAATTGTCTGGAGCAGATAGCAGTAAAAACACCAAATCCAAGCACCACCAGGCTGTGGTTGTTAATTATTCCTACAGCGCTTCGTCCAACATTCATGAGGTCGGGAAAGCTATAATGCATGACTAATGCATTTTAGTGCGGTGATGCAGACACCAGCACTAAAATGCGTTAGTCTAACCCCTGATGCATGGCACTTGGCAGGGCTATGATTGGTTGGAGAATTAACCAACTTTTAAGAGGACTAAAGACAGAGGGTAAGCTGTTGCCAGAGGGAACTTCAGCATCTGCAATGGCAGAGTGAGAAGTCTAATCTAAATGTAGTGGTGGAGTAGCTGCCCAGTGTAACCTGATTTGCCATTAGTGCCGGACCTTGAACTCAAAGCAGCCCTGGCAAATTTTGTCAGACCAGCCCCTGCGCAGTGAATAGTGAGCAAGCCTGACCACTACAGGGCGCCCAAATGAAAATTTGGGAAAAATTTGCAAAAATGGTGAATTCTACAGCACATATTTCATTACATATTCAATAGTAGTAGCTTCTAAAGCATTGTAAATTATGACCTTACAATGCACCAGGATACCCAGTCATACACCCAGACATTCTTACGGAGAATAAAAAAAACTAAGATGTCAAGCATGGAACATGAAGTTACATATAACATAAGTGCAAACATTCACTGTTAAGCACAGCCAATACGCTGAGAACACAATGAAATACAATTTAAAGGGATGTTAGCATCCTCCTCCTCAATAAGCAGCACAGCAGGGCCGGCTTTAGCGCTGGTGGTGTCTGGTGCAGCAATATTTAAGGACTTCCTCCCCCACAGATTCCATCTCTATCCAACAGTGCCCCCTCATCCTTACATAGCCCCACTCTCACATGTATTTCATTTGTTTTACAGCGCGTAGCATATATGCGCTTGTTTCATACCAGCATAGGGTGTCGGAGCACTTAATATCACACACACATACAGAGACAATGAATCATACCGATGTAAATCAGTGTATAGAAAATGATTGATAAGACAAAGGTGACTACAAGGTGTAGGATTAAAATGTCATGCATACTGGTAGGCATTTTTTAAGACTGCTTGGCCAAGAGAAGCACAAACTCAGGATTCAAAAAGTAACACAGCGGTTAGGGTTGGCTTTACTAATAAAAATGTATTTCTACCCAAACACACCCTTTCTAACAACAATACGATAAAATGAAAGACTGGGAAAAAAACATGACTTTCTAACCTGTATCATGCAGTTTGCATGCAGCTCCTAGATCGCAGTTCATAGCTCACTGTGCTATATTATGAATGTAATTTATGAACTGAAAGTAACAAAAGGATCTCTAGACAAAAGCAGTAACTCACTGAGCTACCACATAAAATACAGTTCTGTTATCTGCATGGTACACGTTCTTTGCAGCAGGCAGGTTAATCCTTCGTGCTA
The DNA here is from genome assembly GCA_963921515.1 of Calotriton arnoldi. NCBI lineage: Eukaryota > Metazoa > Chordata > Amphibia > Caudata > Salamandridae > Calotriton > Calotriton arnoldi. The sequence continues at coordinate 1,094,522 of CAWUFW010003416.1, read as the reverse complement.
CTTTAGGAGGGTCAAAACTGCCACTCCAAAAACTCAGATCCCTCTTCAGCAGATACTTTAATCACTATTCTAATGTTACTTGAAAATTGCTGGATATAAAAGGATCTCTGCAGCACAATTTACCTAACACAGATTTGCTTGCCAGTTGATTTTGTTACTGGGGGCCGATATTGTATCAGAGCAGCAAAACAGGCCCCCAGTAACAAAACCAGCCCCCATGCTTCCAGCCTCCTGGGGAAATGCCCAAGCCTGGTACGGCCAGTCCGGCCTTGATTGTCATCCACCTTATCAGGGACGGTTAATTCAACGAAAGTTCGTCGTGAAAATGGTGGTTAAGTTTGAGAAAAAAATAAGTGTTATAGTCTTAACACGATGTGACGTATCCCGAACAACAAGCTATGGAAATTACTATGTGAGCACTGACTGTGACCCTCACATTTAAGGGATTCATTTCATTGTGCTCTCAGTGGAGACTCGTCCGCTAAGGCTGAGGAGTGTCGCCCCACTGCTTTTCTGTAGTGACACAAAGGGAAAATAAAATGATAATAACTCGTGTTATTATCAATTTATTTTCTCCTACTTCCGCCTGCTTTGCGTTAGGAGTAGGCGGCAGGAGAGGAGTGGTAGAACCCTCCTAAAGTGCGCAGTAACTGCTTGGCCAGCCCTCTCGGGCCGCCCAAACAGTCTTACGCACTTCGCATGTTCTCCATACAGGCTGCATTACACCCTACATGGAGAACATGCCCAGGCCACCAGGCAACGTCTGAGCGCCGAAACACAGTGCTCTGCCCAATCACAATGCTCCTAGGGCAGCGTTGTGATTAGCTGACTTGGATCCTGGGTGTGCTTCCGGTAAGGCTGCGCGAGGGAGGACTACGGAGGCGAGGAAGCGGTGAGAAGGTACGTTTTTAAATTTTTTTATTCCTGCTTCCCCCGCGAAACCCCCCCTCCCACCCCTACCTCCCACGTCCTCCCCTCCTCCCGCCCCCCCTACCTCCGATCAGTGCCGGCCGCAACTGTGTGCACTGACAGACATTGGCAAATTTTCTACCTAATTATTTCAGCCTTTTTGGTATCAAGACCTCTTCCATCTTTGTGAACAACCCTAAATATAACGAATTTTGTTGCACCCCTGCTTGAATTTATCAGTCCTTCAACTTGGGAGATGGAAAATCCTCAGGCTTTCCACCTAAGCGGGCTGTTCACACAGCACTGGCCTGGGAATGCACATCATGGACCCACACTCCACACTAAGCAGCGCGCGCTTAAGCGGCAGGTCCACAGCCCGTGCCCTGGAGGCTCCACTCAGGTACTGTTCTGCGGTCACTTCCACATTTACCTACATGATGTCGCTTTTACTATACTTTTTATTCACTCTTTAATCAAAATATTCAATAACAATGGGACATGCTTTCATAAGAAGAGTTACCCGAGGATGCAAGACTTGTAAGAGGTTCAGTACTGGAACATCACACAGTTAACAATTACCGACCAGCGTTTTAGCCAGCATTTTTGAAACTTCGAAAAACATGACTCGTGCACTTCATAAGGTCAAATAGTTGCAGATAGTGTATGGATTGGTGCGAAGTGCACTTTTTAAACTTTGCATTTGTGTACTTTAGCGTTCTTGCTTTCTTTTGTAAAATGTTAACAAGTTGTCCTTATTTTGTGAATTTCAATTGTACTTTGCTAATGTCCTCTTACCGAATTTGCAGTAGAGTTTCTGTTTTTTACGCTCTCAAAGTAATTTGCCTTATTGCACGGGTGTTTGCAGCTCTAGTACTACCCGCCTTAAGATTATTTTACCTGTACATGAAAAACTCCTCTCTCTAGCTAAGGACCAAAACATGAAACATGGTATGATGGGTTGCACGAGGGACTCTTCCTTCTACTGAAACGTAAAAGTTTACTCTAATTATAATCTGCAGACACTGAGTTTCTTACCACTGACTGAATGCTAAGTAATAAAGTGTATTGAGTGGTCGATTTCTGTTTTTAAAAAAAATCACAAATATTAATATTTTGATACAAACAACACTTATAAAATATACCTATCTTGACCTTTGGTGTTCTTGTTGCATTGCGTACAACTAGACATCATCACACCCTTTATCTTCCACTTAAACAATACCCGTACTGTGTCATATAAAAGTCAGCCGATTACATTACAGCATCTGTGTCTCTGGGTTTAGGACTTTGGGTATACTGTTGCAGACTTTCTTTTCAGAAAACAAACATGGTTTTAATAATAGCGTATTCCAAGGTTGCTGGACTAAAAGGTGCTCTTTTATTATATTGTCTGGGGTGACTCGTGGTCTGGGTAAATGTCCCGATCAGTGCTTAATTTGTAAAATGTTAAGTGCCAGGGCTCTGACCAGGAGGCCACTGCAGCTTGCACCACCCACCGCTCTTGTAATCGCTGCCAAAACAACTAACTATCTCTCTCGCATGTAAATGCGACAGTTCAGATTATTCCAGGTCCCCAAAGCTAAAGGAATGGCTGGGGAGGTAGGTGTTAGCAATTTTTTAATGTATATTGTATTCCTAAACAACCCTTGTTCTGCTCATCTCTAAATTAAATGAGCAGCGCCACCATGTGATAGACTGTTCTAAGTATGGTGTTGACATTTAAGTGCCGGTGCTGAGCACCGGAAACCAATTAAGTGCAGGTGCTCAGCACCGGAAAGCACCGGATCAAATTAAGCACTGGAATGGATTGCTTCAATTCCAGTCCTGGAATTTCTTCTCAGGACGGTGCTCCTCCCTGGGTTCTCTTTCCACATGGAGCGTATAGAACTACCTTTCTGACAGCTGTGAAGGGGGTCTTCTGAGGACGACTCCTACCTCTCCTCCAGGGTAAGGCTATCGAAGCAAAGATGTGTATGGCTACATCTTTCATCGGGGATGGGAAGTGAAACAATAATTTGAATGTCTTTATGCTATAATAAGCAACCCAAGCTGCAAAGTGAGACCCTTATGTAGGTTATATGGAAATGGAATCGATGGAGTGTAACCTGTCGGGGGCTTAATCATCAGTAAGCAACTGCCCCTCTTTCCTTCTAATCGTCAAGGTGCCATTCCTAGCACTTGGCGCGGTCCCTCTAATACCAGGTGAAGTCGTCTCACGTTCCCGCCAATGTAGGGATTAGTGACCGGAGTCTTTTTTTCTTTATAGACATCCTGCAGGTGCCAGGCACTAGCTATCAGGAATTTGATACCTTTGGTGCTTACATCTGCATGTTTGGGTGTGTTTGTGACTGATAGAGCAAACTCTCTGTTCGTAGCTTAGGGCCCCCACTTTTCCAATAAGTAACTAAATGGGCTGGTGAAGCCAATCAGGTAGCGGCATGCAAGGAACAACGGCCACACATCTTGGGTGCACACAATTCCATGCTTTTATTTTATCCCTAAATATATTTCAGTTGGTGTGCAGCTTCAGGCGCATATCACACCCCTGAAGGTCAAGTTGACACGGATACGTTATTAGGCCCCTGTGACCAGTTGACTATCAATGAATTCTTCAACACCCTAAAGAGGAACATTTACAATCCTGCAGTGGCGGCTCGCCGAGGGAGTGGTGCGGGGGGGTGCGGTGGAGCGGGGCGGGGGAGGGGAGGGGCAGGGTAGGGGGTAGTGGACTCGGTCTTACGACGGACAGAACTCCCTCTGAGTTCTGTCCGTCATATGTCCGAGTTCACTACCCCCCGCCCTACCCCTCCCCCGCCCCCCCTCACCGCCCAGCACCACTCCCTCGGCGAGCCGCCACTGCAATCCTGGTGCACATATAACCTGTGACATATTGGTCACCCCAGAACTCTGCTTTTTAGTTACTTGTATCACAATATTGCTTTAGAGGCTAGTATAATGTTTAAGGCATGCATTATTAGCAATTGATATACTTTCTGAGCGAGGCAGTATTAGAAATTGGTGTTATGTTTAAGTTAGGCACTGTTAGCCGCTGGTATACAGGTTGGGACTGGCAGTGTTAGCAGCAGTGTTGGCAGTGTTAGCAAGGTGGGCAGGGCTGTATTTGGTATACTGTTCATGATTGGCAGTTTTAGCAGTAAGTATTATCTTAAAGGAAGGCAATGTTAGTTGCTGATATGCTCTTCAGAGCTGCCAGTGTAAGCTGTCGGTGTACCGTTCAGGGCTGCATTCTTAGCTACTGATTTACGGTTCAGGGCTGGCAGGTTAGCAGTTAATGTCATGCTTTAGGCAGGTAGTGTTAGAAGTTGATATGCGGTTAATGCAGTTAACACTTGCATTCCTAGCAATAGGTATAGTGTTTAAGGCTGGTAATGTCTTTGAATAGTATGCTCTTAATGTTTGCCATCTCTGTGCTCTGAATGGGTTCCTTCCCACATCAATCCCCTAAGTGCCCGAAATACATTTTCTCTTTCACTGTAACATGATTTTCTTCCCGGAATTTAAAACAAGCATTGGCATACGTAATAGGTCTTGTCTTTTGGATTTGCAAATGCAGACCAAATTGGGTTTTTCTATCCTTTTTTTCTGATGCTGTTCAGCAATGGCAAAAAAAAACATTGCAAAGGCACAAGGTGGTCACTGTTAGGAGTCTTCATTGGCTGCCAGTAAGGAAAAGGAATATCTTTGAGATGCTGCTTGTGACCCAGAAAGCCTTATACAGCACGAGCCCAGGCTACTTAAAAAACAGGATTTTGTTTTATGCCCCACAGAGGAATCTCCGCTCGTGAATCACTTCCTGGCCAGTACCCCACGTATTAAGAAGTTTAGATCAGGGGGAAAGGCCCTCTCCTTTCTGGGCCCATCCCTTTGGAACAAACTGCTGCTGACCCTTAGAAGCATCAAGTCAACGCCTGTCTTTCGGAAGAAGCGGAAAACTTGCCTTTTTTCCAGCTCATAGTTTTGTTCTTACCCACGCTGACACTCTTCGGCATTCAGTGCCAGGACACTCCTTGGAGTAGCAGTGGCGCTTTATATATATCCCTACATAGACATAGACTGTAAAATGCAGAAAAGCTGGCTTTGCCAATGCTTGTTTGCATTGGCATTAGCAAATGCCAAAATGGCTGCCAGTTCATCACGATGCATGCACAAGCATTGGTTTCCTATTAAAGGAAAGCCACTCGAAGATGACTGCCACTGTGTACGTATGAGTTGAAGCACATGTGCACTGTGATGAATGTTATGATGCCATTTTGGCATTTTCAATTTGCCATTCCAACATGGCAGATGAAAATTTTATGATGGTAAAAAAGTAAGTGTATGCCTGCACAAAAACGGAAGCAATGGATCTTGTAACTCTTTGCAACTCACAGGCTGTTAAAAAAACATAAGAAAAATTGTAATTTATGGCCAGGAAGAGTAGTAAATAGAGAGCATGCAGGGCGGGGGGAGATGGTATGTCAGGAGGAACAAGTAAGAGGATAGAAAGGAAAGACGTGCACTCACATTTAGTGCTGAAAAGTAAAGAAAGGACTTTCTGAAATCAAAAGTGAAAGAATTCAAGTCATCCAAAAAGAAGACTGTGAGAAGGAAATGGCGGGACAAAAACAAGAATAGGGAGCAAAGCCATCAAATCAGGAGCAGTGAGTTGAGATACACAACAAAACCATACAATCATGTGCAAAGAGCTGACCCAAAGCCTATTTCAGGTACATGCTATGTATTGGAAACAATAGGCTAAAGCTGTCTATAGTGGAGACCTAAAAAATATTTTATTTTTGATTCTGAAATAAGAATTGCAATGATGTACACATATGAATACGTTATCATGCATGTACACGTAAGCGTCATGATTTTGTGGGGACCTCACTTATATACATTGTTAGAAATGGGGGTCTCTAGTTGGCAGTGGTTTGCACCCTGTCCAAGTAGGGACCCTCACTCTAGTCAGGGTAAGGGGATTACACAGCTAAGATAACCCCTGCTCACCCCCTGGGTAGCTTGGCATAAGCAGTCAGGCTTACCTCAGTGTGTAAAGCATGTGTACATACACACAGAGTAACACAGTGAAAACACTACAGAAGGACACCAGTTTAGAAAAAGAACTAATATTTATCTGAATAAAACCAGACAAAAACAACAAAAATTCAATATACACAGGTAAAGATATCACTGTTAAAAGGTTCAAAATAGTTCAGTCCATAGGAAACTATGGATGCGTCACTTTTAGCACAAAGTATCTGGGATGCATCAAAATCAAAGACGAAAACAGGCACAGGGGAGGTGAGGCGCTGGAAAAGCAAAGCGATGCATCAGTTCCTTACTCCCAGGGGAGGTGATGCGTTGGTTCCTTACTGCCAGGGGAGGTGATAATCGGTTCCTTACTGCTGCACACGGGAGGTGATGCGTAGGTTCCTTACTGTCAGGGGAGGTGAGGTGTCAGTTCCTTACTGTGAGGGGAGGTGATGTGTTGATCTCCGGACACAAGGCCTCAGTTTCTTACTGCTGTGCAACGTCGATGAAGAACTTGGCACTCAGGGACGATGCGTCAAAAATCCAGACACACTGGGTCGATTTCACAGCCATGAAGCAGGTGATGCATTGATTTCTTCAGCCGCACAGCAGGGCCCACATCAGAGTGGGAGCAGGCACCATGGATGTCGGTGACACAGGGCTCGGGACTCGGGTTGCAGCGATCTTTCAGCCACACGGCAGGCGCTGCGTCAATTCTTCAGCCGTACAGTGCCGATCCGTTGGTTTTCCTACTGCATGGCGGTGCTATGTAGGAAAAACAGGCGCGGAGAGTCAATGCGTGGATTTTCTTCTCAGATTTACCAGATTCCACTTCCAAGGGCACAGGAACTGGATTTGGCACCACTTGGCAAGTCAGAGCTCTCAGCAGAAGAGCCCAGGCACTGGTAGGTGAAGTCTGTGATGGCCCTGAGACTTCTTAACAGGAGGCACGCACACGCAAACCCTTGGAGGACCTTAGAAAGCAGGATATAGAAAGAAAAGTCCAGTCCTTTGACTTCCAGGACAGAAGCAGAGTGTCAGTCCCTCCTACAGCAGTCAGCCCTTTATCCTGGCAGTATGCCCTTCTAGTCCAGAAGTGTTCTGGGGTTATGGTGTCACAGCTCCAATACTTATACCAGTTTCTGCCTTTACAATAGGCAAACTTCAAAGGAAAGTCTCTGTAGTGTGCAAGACCCTGCCTTTCCCTGACCTGGCTCCGGGCACACAACAGGTGGGTGGAGACAGCTTTGCAGGCACAGCCCTATTCAGGTGTCAGTGACAGCTCCTCCCACCACTCTAGCTCAGGAAGGCCCATCAGCCTGGTGGTGGGCCGTCACGATATACAGGGCACACCTCAGCTCCCTTTGCATGAATGTCTAGAATGAATGCACAAACAGACCAACTGTCACCCTTCCTCAGACGTGGATTCCACAGGCAGGCAGAGTCTCAGAATTGTAAAGTAAAAAAAAGTGGCATTTTCAAACAGGCAATTTAAAAGCAACTTCACTATAAGATGTATTTTTAATTGTGATTTCAGGAACTCGAAATCTCTATCTCTTCCCAATTGGAAGTTACACCTCTAAGAGGTTACAAGGCAGCTCCAATGATAACCTAAGGGAGAGATAGACCTTGAAATAGTGAAAAACGAAATTAGCAGTATTTCACTATCAGGACATGCAAAACACATCAGTACATGTCCTATCTTTTACATCCACTGCACCCTGCCCATGGGGCTACCTTGGGCTTACATTAGAGGTGCCTTACATGTAGTAAAATGGAAGGTTTGGGCCTAGCAAGTGGGTGGACTTGCCAGGTCAACATGACAGTTCAAAACTGCCCAAACAGACACTGCAGTGGGACATGGTTGCAGGGCTACTCACGTGGGTGGCACAATCAGTGCTGCAGGTCCACTAGTAGCATTTGATTTACAGGCCCTGGGCACCCACAGTGTACTTTACTAGGGACTTATCAGTAAATAAAACATGCCAATCATGGATATACAATTACAGATACAATCTACACAAGGGGCACTTGCAGTTTAACACTGGTCAGCAGTGGTAAGGTGGCCAGAGTCCAGCTGCGGCCCTTGCAGGTTAGAGCGGTGAGGCAGGGTGGGAGAGGGGGATTTCGACGGACGACGATGAGGGAAAATTAATTATTTATTAAATGTTCCCTCATCATCTTCCAACGAAATCACCTCACCACACCCACCCGGCCCCACCGCTCTTACCTGCACAGACCGCGGCTGCCAGAGTCCTAAAACCAGCAAAAAAAAATGCAGCAGACAGTCAAAAACAAGAGGCCAGAAACAAATAAGATAGGGGAAAAACACGCCAAAGATGTCAGGTCTAACATGCATCCATGCATTTCCAGGAATGTATGCACATATGTCATGTTGTTGCTGCCATTTTGTTTTTTTCTAAAATTCACTTTTTCAAGATAGTGGTTTAAAAGGAAATTTAAATTTGTGATTGAAAGACTGAGAAGATCCTGTGCCAGGCAGTGTTTGGGATGTGTGTTTTTTGTCTCTTTCACAATTTCTCCTGCCCACCCATCCAAGCCCACCATGTGACCTTACTATACTTACCGCTAGTCAATGTAAGCTCTGGGATGTCCAACGTAGGTCTGGAATGGCTAAACTCATGCCAAATTTTTACAAACTATGTAAATAATTCTGATTTAGATTCATTGTATGTAACTTGATTTCATGCGGATATTCTAACAATCTGGCATGATCCACGTCGAACACTCCAGAAATACTTCAATTTTACAAGAAATTACCCTCAGAAAGGCTGCAGATGCCCTTTTATGGCAATAGAAAGCACCCACCCCTCCTTCGGACAAGTGAGCGTGGAAAATTTACTCCTGCACAGGAAGATGGAAACGCAGCCTCTTTCTTTTAAAGAGTCAGGCAAATGGAAACGATAAATAATTGAAGCCAACTACGCTCTAGCAGAGACACCTTGGACCACTTCCTCAAGCTGAAGGCAAGTGCCGCACTTCAAAGGCAGGACTGACTGTATTCAGGCCCGCTGCACCCCGCCCCCTCCGCTTCTGCTTTCCAGAAATGAAAAAGACGGATTATAGCTGAAAGGGATGACTGCCAAAGCCGAAGGATAGGAGATAAAACGGGAGAAGACGGCTATCACTACTACTACTGAACTGCCTTCAGAATTTCTTTCTCTCTGATGGACATGGGGGCTTCCTTCAAGGAGTGGGAGCCACTGAATTGTCCACCAGGTCCAGCTCCGCCATCCTGGGATCACTGAGGAAGACCTACACGGAAGGCTGTGTTAAAAGCAACAACAGTCACAACAGAAAAAGCAATAATTAATGATCCAGTCTATGAGCATTCCATTAAGTGCAAGCAGCTGTCATAAACATCTTAATTAATTTAAAGAGCCAGCGACGGGGGAATTCTCCCGCTGCAAAAGGCGGCTTCCCTCGGCAGCTCCACGGAGCTGGAACTTACCAAGCCTTTAAATTTTTAAACAGGCCTTTCATGTTCTTTAGAGCACTAGAAAAAAAAGACATAAACCCTTTGAAAAGGTGGCTTGTTAGGAGTCGCCTTAAAGAGTCCTGCCTTTGGGCGAGGTTGGGTTGAATAGGTCTTTTCCACAATTTGATTCTAGGAGGTGGGAGGCATGAACCAGTAAAGGCAGGGAGACTTAGAGAGGCGCTGACACGGTCTTCTTACAAATGTGGCGAGAAGAAATGTTTCCTTTACGTGCTGTCGTGCAGTGGAATTACGCCCTTGCCTCTCACACTGAATGAAGAGGGGGATTTAACAACAGTCCTCATACTAAGCCAGTGCTTTACACAGGAAGGCACTGTCAGATAAGGAGTAAAGTTTAATTTGAAAGGGAGATCTTTTTACTTTGAGTGGGTGAGTACCAGCACCTCTCAGCAGGGGTGAAACACTTTTAATGAAAGACCACTTGCACTTCTCAATAGCCAATAGATACTTTGAGGTAGTGAGTACCTAGATTTTTAGGTCTGGCATTAACCAAGACCTTTTGATTTTGCTAAAATAATATATATATATATATAGAATATGCTTACTCACAGGGGCTTTCAGCAAGCCCTCTTCACTAATTTTTGTAGTTTTTGTGTCACTCACAATTTTCTTCCATACACTACAGAATATAGCATGGGACAATAGGTCAGCCCAGTTCAACCATTCACTAATTTTACCGTGAGTGGCAACACCTTGCTCTTTAACAAGAAGCACACTTGCACACAAAGTATTTTACTTCAATGCTAGAGATTACTAAGGCAATGTTATGTTATGTTGTTGTGTTATGTTATTCTATGTTATGTTATGTGAATTTGTAGAGCGCGGTTAAACACAGTGAGAGTATCCAGGCTCTGAGTAGGGCAGGCCTGAGGGAGGAGGAGAAGATCATGCCTGTTTCATTTGGAAGAACCATGTCATGAGATTCCCTCTGAAATCCATGAGAGAGGGGGAGGTTCTGAGATGTTTCGGGGGGTCGTTCTAGGTCTTGGCTGCGAGGTATGAGAAGGAGCGTCTTCCATCTCTGGTTTTCTTGATGCAAGGGTGATGTGCTCTTGTCTGGGATGCAGATCAAACTTGTCTGATGTGTTGGTAGAAGTTGAGGCGGTGGTTGAGGTAAGCTGGACCGGTGCTGTGGAGTGCTTTGTAGGAGTGGGTAAGTAGCTTGAACGTACATCTTTCCTGGACTGGGAGCCAGTGGAGATTGTTGTGGTGTGGAGAGATATGGTTATTTCGTGGGATGTTCAGGATGAGTTTGGTGATGGCGTTCTGGGTGACTTGGAGTTGGCGTAGGACATGGACTGGGATTCTGATGTAGAGGATGTTTCAATGATCAAGTCAACTTGTGATAAGAGCCTGGGTGATCGTTTGTCTTGTGTTCAGTGGGACCCATTTGAAAATCTTGTGTAGCATTCGCAGGATGTGGGAGCATAATGAGTAGACAGTGTTGATCTGTCTGCTCATGGAGAGGCTGTTGTCCAGTTTGATCCAGCGGTTCTTGGCATGGTCTGCAAGGGTGGGTAGGGGAAAAGTTTGGAGGGACACCAAGAGGCGTCCCAGAGGGAGTGGTTGTTGTCACAGATTAGGTCTTGGGTTTTGTCTGTGTTAAGCTGGAGGCATTTGTTTTTCATTCAAGCAGCGATGTTGCTCATGCAGTTGGCAAAGTTTGCTTTGGCAGTGCTGGCTGGGTCAGTAATGGAGGGGATGAGCTGAGTGTCATCAGCATAGAATACTATGTTGATGCCGTGGGCTATGACGATGTCCGCGAGAGACGTCATGTCAATGTGGAAGAGTGCTGGGCTGAGCAACGATCCTTGAGGGACTCCGCAGATGAGTTTCTTCAGTTCTGAGATGTAGGGGGAAGTATAACTGGCTGAGTTCTGTCTGTGAGGAAGGAGGATATCCATTTGAGGGTGAGTCCACAGACACCCAAGTACTGAAGCTTTCTTATGAGTGACTTGTGGTAGACCCTATCGAAAGCTGCAGAGAGGTTGAGGAGGATGAGTTTGGCCATTTCTCTTGAGTCAAAGATGCTCCTGATGCCATCGATGGCGGCAGGGAGGGCTGTTTCTGTGCTGTGGTTAGTGTGAAAGCCTGATTGAGAGCTGTCTAGGAGATGATGGAGTTCTAGGTGGTCTGCGATTTGGGTATTGATGGCTTTCTCCATGACTTTAGCTGGAAAAGGTAGGAGCGAGATGGGTCTGTAGCTCCTGAGGGTGTTGGGGTCCGCTGTTGGTTTCTTCAATAGGGCATTGAGTTCTGCATTTTCAGTGAGACGGGAAGGTGGCAATGGTTATGGAGGTGTTGATGATGGTTAGTGTGAGGAGATTATGGTTCTTCCAAGGTTGTATATGAAGTGGGGTCATGGGTCTGAGAGGGCTTCTGAGTGGATGGCATTCATCCGGGCAGGGGTGTGTACTTTTTAAGACCAAAAAATATTCTTGCTTCTAGCCAATGTGCTTTTTTAGATTGATGAGGGTTGGATAGCTCACCGAACAATAAAGTTTTACAAAATTCCATGTCAAAGCAAATCAAGAATTGACAAAGCCAAAACACTGTGCCAAACTCCAGGCCTGTTGGCTTTGCCAATGTTTATTGTATTTAATTCCAAACACTTTACTAATCCAAGTCTTTCAGCATGTGCTCATCTGAGATGCAGAGATTACCCTCCTAGTAAGAAGAGGTGCTCTCAAGTTTGGGGAGGGGGGGGATCTCCCAATCCTGCTGCCTCTTAACCCTTTCCATGCTTATGACGAGCTGGACTCGTCATGGCACACAGTGGTCGTGTGCTCATGACGAGTCCAGCTCGTCATGGGACCCACCCACGGGGGGAGCGCTGGCGCTCCCCCCACGGGTGTCCAATTTCGCCCCCACAAAGGGGGATGGCAGCGGAAGAGTTTCCGCTGCCACCCCCGACCCCCCCATGGGAATCCCATGACGTCAGCGCGCACAGCGCACGCTGACGTCATCAGGAAGTCCCAGACGCTCGGGAAGCCATTTGCTTCCTGAGCGTCGAGGAAGAAGGTAGGTTTCCTCGTTCCTGGGGGGGTTTAGGGAATGCATCGAGGCATCGGGGGAGAGGAAAGAGATTTTCCTCTCCCCTGATGTCTCTTTGCAGGGCATTTCTGCTTCACGATCGCGCACAGCGTCGCGATCGTGCAGCGGAAATGCCCCCACTAGCACCAGGGATTTGTTTTCTTTAGTAATGGAAGCGACCCCTTGGGCAAGGGTCGCTTCCTTGGGGGTAATTTATTTTGGAATGTCTTCTGCCCCCCCTGGGGGCAAATCGGCCCGTTTTTTCGGCCGTTTTGCCCCCAGGGGGGGCAGAAAATGCCACTAGGCACCAGGGATTACTTTGGGGGCCATTATTTTTGTGTATGGAAGCGACCCCTTGGGCAAGGGTCGCTTCCTTGGGGGGCATTTATTTAGGAATGTCTTTCTGCCCCCCCGGGGGCAAATTGGCCCATTTTTTCATCCGTTTTGCCCCCAGGGGGGGCAGAAAATGCCACTAGGCACCAGGGATTACTTTGGGGGCCATTATTTTTTTATGGAAGCGACCCCTTGGGCAAGGGTCGCTTCCTTGGGAGGCATTTATTTAGGAATGTTTTTCTGCCACCCCTGGGGGCAAATCGGCCCGTTTTTTCGTCTGTTTTGCCCCCAGGGGGGGGGCAGAAAACGCCACTAGGCACCAGGGATTACTTTGGTGGCCATTATTTTTTTATGGAAGCGACCCCTTGGGCAAGGTTCGCTTCCTAGAGGGGGCATGTAATTAGGAATGTTTTTCTGCCCCCCCTGGGGGCAAATCGGCCCGTTTTTCGGCTGTTTTGCCCCCAGGGGGGGCAGAAAACACCACTAGGCACCAGGGATTAATCTGGGGGCCATTATTGTTGATGGAAGCAACCCCTTGGGCAAGGGTCGCTTCCTGAAGGGGGCATGTGTTTTGTAATGTTTTTCTGCCCCCTGGGGGCAAATCGGCCCGTTTTTCGGCCGTTTTGCCCCCAGGGGGCAGAAAACGCCACTAGCCACCAGGGTTTCCATTTGGGGGCATTTAAATGTACATGGAAGCGACCAAAGGGGAGGATTTTTGTTGATGTTTTTCTGCCCGCCCCCTTGGTGGCAGTCGGTCTTTTTTTTGTCCTTACTGCCCCCGGGTGGGAGGGGGGGGACAGAAATCCCCAGTAGGCACCAGGGATCTATTTTTTTTTCCAGGGGGCCACAAATATCTGTCTGTTTTCTGCCCCACCTGGGAGATAGAGTGGCTTGGTGGAAAACCTCACCTAATCCCCATTTTTCTCAGCCCTATTTGAAGGCCCATGTGGCCGAATGATCATTTGGGTAGCGACATTGTGTGTTATAATTTTAATTGTCATATTGTTTGTGAAATGTAATAGTAATTTTTTTATTTCTCTATTTTATTCTAGTTCAAGGCTTTTGCTGTTTACACTGTTCCAGGTTGCGGTTTTGTTACTGCTGGTTTTGCAGCGTGTGTTGTTGCATGTGCTTGGTAAGCAAATTTATTTCGTACTATTTACTGTAAATTAGATTAATTTCCCTACATGAATGTGTTTTTTGCAAATGGTGTAGTAATAGCAGTATGTTTGGCTTCTGTGTTTTGAGTGTCAAAATCTTTTTGCATTAGTGCTTGATGTGTACTTTGTTGTCTTATGAGTAATTGGTTTTGTTTTTTCTTTCTAGTGGGATATCGTTGATTTTTGCTGTGTCTCTGCAGAGTAGGTGCTGGTGAGTGTAGCTATCTTTGGTAAGAGTTATATTGTTTTTGAGTATATAGATCTTTGTGCTAAAGCCACACTTTGTTTACTACTTATTTTGCACAGTGTTGGTTGTTGTTGACTTGTTTGTGCAGTCTCCTTTCTTAGTAAGGATAATGGCTAGCCGTAGGATTACTGCTCAGCAGGTTGTTGGTATGCTTTTTGAGTGTTCCTCTGACCGTGGTTCAGAGACTGACTCTGATTCTGAGGCAGAGGTGGGAGGGGATGATTCAGGCAGTGAGTTTTCTCTCCACATGGAATCATCGGATGATGAAGCTTCTCTCAGTGCGGATGAAGTGCCTGTGTTAGAAGTGGACATTGATGTGCCGATAGTGCGGCAAGAGGCATCTGGGCTGCAGCGTGCAGCTGCAAGGCTTCACGTTGCTGTAGTGCGGCAAGAGGCATCTGGGGCTGCAAGGCTTCCCGTTGGTGTAGTGCGGCAAGAGGCATCTGGGGCTGCAAGGCTTCCCGTTGGTGTAGTGTGGCAAGAGGCATCTGGGCTGCAGGCTGGGGCTGCAAGGCTTCCCGTTGAAAGTGCTGACCTCTGGGTTGCCCCTGGCATGGTGCAGCCGGCATTGCCAGACTTTACTGGTGTTCCAGGGTGTAGAGTGAATACTGAGAACTTTTTGCCGATACATTTTTTTCAGTTGTTTATGGACAATGTGTTTTTGGCAGAGATTGTTGAGCAGACTAATTTGTATGCCGAACAGTTTTTGAGGGACAACAGTGCCAGCCTTAAGCCCTATTCTAGAGCTACCCGGTGGACTCCCACAAATCTTGCAGAGATGAAGAAGTTCTTGGGATTAACTTTTTTGATGGGCTTGCTAAGGAAGCCATCAATGTCTTCATATTGGTCTACTAGTCCCTTGATGGCAACGGCTATATTTCCGGCAGTCATGAGTCGTGATAGGTATTTGCTTCTGCTTCGGATGCTGCATTTTGTCGATAATGGTTTAGCGTTGCCACGAGATCACCCTGATTGTGACCGTCTTTTTAAGATCCGGCCTGTCCTTGATCACTTTGTTGATCGATTTTCTGAGATCTATGCTCCAGGAAAAGAAATAGCAGTGTATGAGTCTTTGGTGTTGTTCAAGGGGCGCTTGGTTTTTAGGCAATACATTCCTAGTAAGAGGGCACGCTATGGAATTAAACTGTATATGCTGTGTGACAGTGGGACTGGATATGTCTCTAATTTCAGGGTGTACACCGGTAAGGAATCCAACATTAACCCCCCTGGTTGTCCGTCCACTTTTGGAGTGACTGAGAAAATTGTGTGGGAGCTTGGTAGAGGATTATTTAACAAAGGCCACCATTTATATGTAGATAACTTCTACACTGGTGTGCGGTTGTTCAGGGAATTGGCCAAAGTGGGCACTGTTGCTTGTGGCACAATCCGCTGTAACCGTAAAGGTTTCCCAAAAGAACTTGTTTGTCAAAAGCTTGTGCGGGGACAGTGCAGTGCGTTGCGTTGCGAGGAGCTTCTAGCTGTGAAGTTTTCAGACAGGAGAGATGTCTACATGCTGATTACCATCCATGATGAAAGCACTGTACCTGTGACTGTTTGGGGTCAGGTTGCTGAAGTGCGCAAACCTGTGTGCTTTTTAGACTACAATAGGCACATGGGCGGTGTTGACAGAGTAGATCAGAGGTTGGAACCTTATACTGCTCTTCGTAAGGCTTACATTTGGTATAAGAAGTTGGCTATCCATATTTTCCACTTGGCAACCTTTAATGCTTTTGTTGTGTTCAAGGATTCTTGTCCTGAGTCAAAGATGACTTTTGCTCAGTTTCAAGAGTCTGTAATAGGCAGCCTTGTTTTAGTGGAACAAGCAAGTGTTCCTAGAGTAGGAGTGGTGGAGGATGTGGCTCGATTGAAAGATCGCCACTTTCCTGATTACATTCCTCTCACATCTTCAAAAGACTTTCCCACTAGGAGATGTAGAGTCTGTTGGCGAAGAGGTTTGCGGAAGGAGACTCGTCTTTTCTGCCCCGAGTGTCCTTCTAACCCTGGGCTGTGTGTGCCTGCTTGTTTTAGAGCGTACCACACGCAAAATAATTTTTGGGAGCATCCATGAGTGGTAAAGTGAACTGCCTGGTCTGTATTGTGTAAAAAAATGTATTCTGTTTCAAGGTTGGCATTAGTGCAATGTATTTAGTTTCAGATTTTGTGTTAGTAGATTTGTATCTATTTGCAATTTGTTTGTGGGTTTTTTTTGTATAAAAAAATCCTAAATGTGATGGCGGTGTGTGTAGGCTGGCGCTTGGCTGGCGGTGTGCGTGGAGTGGAGCTTGGCTGGCGGTGTGCGTGGACTGGTGCTTGGCTGGCGGTGTGTGTGGACTGGCGCTTGGCTGGCGGTGTGTGTGGACTGGCGCTTGGCTGGCGGTGTGCGTGGACTGGCGCTTGGCTTGCGGTGTGCCTGGACTTGCACTTGGCTGGTGGTGTGCCTGGACTGGTGCTTGGCTGGCGGTGTACGAGGACTGGCGGTTGGCTGGCGGTGTGCGTGGACTGGTTCTTGGCTGGCGGTGTGCATGGACTGGCGCTTGGCTGGCGGTGTGCCTGGACTGGCGCTTGGTTGGCAGTGTGGGTGGACTGGCGGTTGGCTGGCGGTGTGCATGGGCTGGCGCTCGGCTGGCGGTGTGCGAGTAGTGACTTGCTGTTGGTCACTACACACACTGCTAGCTGAGCGCCACTCCACGCAAACCATCAGTTTGTGTAGTTGCTGTGTCAGGAATGTGGGCGTGTGAAAGTGATGGGCCCTTGAATGGCGCTGTCTGCGGGTGTGAGTGTTGTAATGTGATGGGCCCGCGGCTGGCGGTGTGAATGTTTTGTATGTGTCACACGTATGAAAGGTGTATGAATGGCCTGTAAAGAGTTTGGTGCCTTGTCGTGGCTTTACAGCTCACGAGCTGTGAGTCAATGGTTCAGTTTCTTGTCCTTTCAATTATTAACAGTGCATTTCATTTTTGTGAAATCACTTGCTAATACAATTGTATATACTGAACCATCACTCACCCTCGTGCCAAATCCAACCAGTATGTGTGTGTGCTTGAGGATTAGATGGCTGTGCAGTAATATTTGTCTTTCTGAAGCAGGGTGTACCTTGTCCCTTTTTTGTGAATGTTGTGATGTGTTGGTTTTGTGCCTGGTGGTGTGAATGGTCTTGTGTGTATCACGTATGAAAGGTGTGTGAATGGCCTGTAAAGCGGTTGGGGCCTTGACGTGGCTTTACAGCTCACGAGCTGCGAGTCACCGGTTCGGTTTTTGTCCATTTAATTATTGACAGTGCATTTCATTTTTGTGAAATCTCTTGTTAATAAAAATTAGATATACTGAACCATCACTCGCCCTCGTGCCAAATCCAACCAGTATGTGTGTGTGTTTGAGGAATAGATGGCTGTGCAGGAATCTTTGTCTTTTTAGTCTCTCTGCCAAGGTGTACATTCCATCTAAGAATAACCTACCAACTGTAGATAATGTCGTAAACCCATGGGAGTACATGGTGATGTCTCTCTTGTGAATTCCAACATGTTATTTTATCCACAATGTCCTGCAAACCTCAAAATGTCTGTCAGATTTTCCTTGCAATATTGTGCCAAAATTCTCACGCTGAAGAAATAAACAACTAATTATGTCAAAACGATTTGGTTTTGCAAGGGGGTCACCTGGGTTTTGGCCCCGTGCACGGCGGCCAACTAGGGAAACCTACCAAACCCACACATTTCTGAAAACTAGACACCCGGGAGCTTTCAGGGAGGTATGGCTTGCGTGGATCCCCCACGTTTTCTTACCCAGAATCCCCTGCACATCTGAAATTTTGCTGAAAAAATCACTTTGTTCACACATTTGTGTGTGGGAAAGTTGTGGCATCACCGGGCTGACACAAATTTCCTCCCACCCAGCGCTCCCCCAGGTCTCCCGATAAAAATGGTACCTCACTTGCGTGGGTGGGTGAAGGACCCGCGACAGGCAAGGGCCCAAAACCTATTGAGGCGACATCAAATTTACCTACCACAAACCAACCTGGTTTTGCATGGGGGTCCCATGAGTTTTGGCCCGGGGCTCGGCAGCCATCTAGGAAACCTACCAAACCCACACATTTCTGGAAAGTAGACACCCGGGGATTCCAGCGAGGTATGGCTTGTGTGGGTACCCCATCATTCTCCTACCCAGAATCCCCTGCAAACCTCAAACTTTTGCCGAAAAATTCACTTTTTTCTCAAATTTCTGTGTGGGAAAGTTTTGGAATGTGCGTGGATCCACAAATTTCCTCCCACCCAGTGTTCCCCAGGTCTCCCGATAAAAATGGTACCTCACTTGTGTGGGTAGGCATAGTGGCTGCAACAGGAAATGGCCCAAATCGTACTGTGGAGACTTCAAAATTACCTACAGCAAAACTACCTGGTTTTGGGGGGGCACCTGAGATTTTGGCCCGGGCTCGGCGGCCATCTTGGGAAAGTACCAAACCCAAACATTTCTGAAAACTAGACACCCTGGGAGTCCAATGAGGTATGGCTTGCGTGGATCCCCCAACGTTTTCCTACCCAGAATGCCATGCAAACTTCAAATTTAGCTGAAAAAACCACATTTTCCACATATGTTTGTGTGGAATCACCGTGCCGGCACAAATGTCCTACCACCCAGCGTTCCCCTTGTTCTCCCGAGTAAAATGATACCTCACTTGTGTGGGTGTCCAAAGCAGAATTGGCTAAAAACGTATTTTTAAAAAAATGTAGCGCTTAGAATTCTCGGTGCTATACTCTAAATCCCTATGTTTTGGGCTCTTCCTAGCCACAGGCCTTTAGCCCACCTACACAAGTGAGGTATCATTTTACTCGGGAGAACAAGGGGAACGCTGGGTGGTAGGACATGTGTGCCGGCACGGTGATTCCACACAAAAATATGTGGAAATTGTGGTTTTTTCAGCTACATTTGAGGTTTGCATGGCATTCTGGGTAGGAAAACGTTGGGGATCCACGCAAGCCATACCTCATTGGACTCCCCAGGGTGTCTAGTTTTCAGAAATGTTTGGGTTTGGTACTTTCCCAAGATGGCCGCCGAGCCCGGGGCAAAATCTCAGGTGCCACCCCCAAAACCAGGTAGTTTTGCTGTAGGTAATTTTGAAGTCTCCACAGTATGATTTGGGCCATTTCCTGTTGCAGCCACTATGCCTACCCACACAAGTGAGGTACCATTTTTATCGGGAGACCTGGGGGAACGCTGGGTGGGAGGAAATTTGTGGATCCACGCACATTCCAGAACTTTCCACACAGAAATTTGAGAAAAAGTGAATTTTTCAGCAAAAGTTTGAGGTTTGCAGGGGATTCTGGGTAGGAGAATGATGGGGGACCCATGCAAGCCATACCTCGCTGGAATCCCCCGGGTGTCTACTTTCCAGAAATATGTGGGTTTTGTAGGTTTCCCTAGATGGCTGCCGAGCCCCGGGCCAAAAACTCATGGGACCCCCCATGCAAAACCAGGTTGGTTTGTGGTAGGTAAATTTGATGTCGCCTCAATAGGTTTTGGGCCCTTGCCTGTCGCGGGTCCTTAACCCACCCACGCAAGTGAGGTACCATTTTTATCGGGAGACCTGGGGGAACGCTGGGTGGGAGGAAATTTGTGGATCCACGCAGATTCCAGAACTTTCCACCACAGAAATGTGGGGGAAATGTGTTTTTTTGGACAATTCTTTAGGTTTGCAAGGGATTCTGGGTAACAGAACCTGGTGGGAGGCAGTCAAGTCACCCCATCCTGGATTCCCCTGGGTGTCTAGTTTTCAAAAATTTATAGGTTTGCTAGGTTTCCCTAGGTGCCGGCAGTGCTAGGGTTAAAAACTACAGCTAGGCACTTTGCCAAAAAAGAGTCATTTTTCACTGCAAAATTGAGGTGTGACCACGTTGCGTTTTGCGCCGTTTCCTGTCGCGGGCACTAGGCTGACCCACACAAGTGAGGTACCATTTTTCTCGGAAGACGTTGGGGAACGCGGGGTGGGTGGAAATTTGTGGATCCACGCAGATTCCACAACTTTCCACCACTGAAATGTGGGGAAAATGTGTTTTTTTGGACAATTTTTTAGGTTTGCAAGGGATTCTGGGTAACAGAACCAGTCAAGTCACCCCATCCTGGATTCCCTGGATGTCTAGTTTTCAAAAATGTATAGGTTTGCTAGGTTTCCCTAGGTGCCGGCAGTGCTAGGGTTCAAAAACTACAGCTAGGCACTATGCCAAAAAAGAGTCATTTTTCACTGCAAAATTGAGGCGTGACCACGTTGCGTTTTGCGCCGTTTCCTGTCGCGGGCACTAGGCTGACCCACACAAGTGAGGTACCATTTTTCTCGGAAGACTTTGGGGAACGCGGGGTGGGTGGAAATTTGTGGATCCACGCAGATTCCAGAACTTTCCACCACAGAAATATGGGGAAAATGTGTTTTTTTGGACACATTTTTAGGTTTGCATGGGATTCTGGGTAACAGAACCTGGTGGGAGGCAGTCAAGTCACCCCATCCTGGATTCCCCTGGGTGTCTAGTTTTAAAAATGTATAGGTTTGCTAGGTTTCCCTAGGTGCCGGCAGTGCTAGGGTTCAAAAACTACAGCTAGGCACTTTGCCAAAAAAGAGTCATTTTTCACTGCAAAATTGAGGTGTGACCACGTTGCGTTTTGCGCCGTTTCCTGTCGCGGGCACTAGGCTGACCCACACAAGTGAGGTACCATTTTTCTCGGAAGACTTTGGGGAACGCGGGGTGGGTGGAAATTTGTGGATCCACGCAGATTCCAGAACTTTCCACCACAGAAATGTGGGGAAAATGTGTTTTTTGGCCATTTTTTAGGTTTGCAAGGGATTCTGGGTAACAGAACCTGGTGGGAGGCAGTCAAGACACCCCATCCTGGATTCCCCTGGGTGTCTAGTTTTCAAAAATTTATAGGTTTGCTAGGTTTCCCTAGGTGCCGGCAGTGCTAGGGTTCAAAAACTACAGCTAGGCACTTTGCCAAAAAAGTCATTTTTCACTGCAAAATTGAGGTGTGACCACGTTGAGTTTTGCGCCGTTTCCTGTCGCAGGCACTAGGCTGACCCACACAAGTGAGGTACCATTTTTCTCGGAAGACTTTGGGGAACGCGGGGTGGGTGGAAATTTGGGGATCCACGCAGATTCCAGAACTTTCCACCACAGAAATATGGGGAAAATGTGTTTTTTTGGCCAATTTTTTAGGTTTGCAAGGGATTCTGGGTAAGAGAACCTGGTGGGAGGCAGTCAAGTCACCCCATCCTGGATTCCCCTGGGTGTCTAGTTTTCAAAAATGTATAGTTTTGCTAGGTTTCCCTAGGTGCCGGCAGAGCTAGGGTTCAAAAACTACAGCTAGGCACTTTGCCAAAAAAGTGTCATTTTTCACTGCGAAATTGAGGTGTGACCACATTGCGGTTTGTGCCGTTTCCTGTCGCAGGCACTAGGCCGACCCACACAAGTGAGGTACCATTTTTCTCGTAAGACTTTGGGAAATGCGGGGTGGGTGGAAATTTGTGGATCCACGCAGATTCCAGAACTTTCCACCGCAGAAATATGGGGAAAATGTGGTTTTTTTGACAATTTTTTAGGTTTGCAAGGGATTCTGGGTAACAGAACCTGGTGGGAGGCAGTCAAGTCACCCCATCCTGGATTACCCTGGGTGTCTAGTTTTCAAAAATGTATAGGTTTGCTAGGTTTCCCTAGGTGCCGGCAGAGCTAGGGTTCAAAAACTACAGCTAGGCACTTTGCCAAAAAAGAGTCATTTTTCACTGCGAAACTGAGGTGTGACCACGTTGCGTTTTGTGCCGTTTCCTGTCGCAGGCACTAGGCCGACCCACACAGGTGAGGTACCATTTTTCTCGTAAGACTTTGGGGAACGCGGGGTGGGTAGAAATTTGTGGATCCACGCAGATTCCAGAACTTTCCACCACAGAAATGTGGGGAAAATGTGTTTTTTTGACAATTTTTTAGGTTTGCGAGGGATTTTGGGTAACAGAACCTGGTGGGAGGCAGTCAAGTCACCCCATCCTGGATTCCCCTGGGTGTCTAGTTTTCAAAAATGTATAGGTTTGCTAGGTTTCCCTAGGTGCCGGCAGAGCTAGGGTTCAAAAACTACAGCTAGGCACTTTGCCAAAAAAGGGTCATTTTTCACTGCGAAATTGAGGTGTGACCACGTTGCGTTTTGCGCCGTTTCCTGTCGCGGGCACTAGGCCGACCCACACAAGTGAGGTACCATTTTTCTCGTAAGACTTTGGGGAACGCGGGGTGGGTGGAAATTTGTGGATCCACGCAGATTCCAGAACTTTCCACCACAGAAATGTGGGGAAAATGTGTTTTTTGGACAATTGTTTAGGTTTGCAAGGGATTCTGGGTAAGAGAACCTGGTGGGAGGCAGTCAAGTCACCCCATCCTGGATTCCCCTGGGTGTCTAGTTTTCAAAAATGTATAGTTTTGCTAGGTTTCCCTAGGTGCCGGCAGAGCTAGGGTTCAAAAACTACAGCTAGGCACTTTGCCAAAAAAGTGTCATTTTTCACTGCGAAATTGAGGTGTGACCACATTGCGGTTTGTGCCGTTTCCTGTCGCAGGCACTAGGCCGACCCACACAAGTGAGGTACCATTTTTCTCGTAAGACTTTGGGGAATGCGGGGTGGGTGGAAATTTGTGGATCCACGCAGATTCCAGAACTTTCCACCGCAGAAATATGGGGAAAATGTGGTTTTTTTGACAATTTTTTAGGTTTGCAAGGGATTCTGGGTAACAGAACCTGGTGGGAGGCAGTCAAGTCACCCCATCCTGGATTCCCCTGGGTGTCTAGTTTTCAAAAATGTATAGGTTTGCTAGGTTTCCCTAGGTGCCGGCAGAGCTAGGGTTCAAAAACTACAGCTAGGCACTTTGCCAAAAAAGAGTCATTTTTCACTGCGAAACTGAGGTGTGACCACGTTGCGTTTTGTGCCGTTTCCTGTCGCAGGCACTAGGCCGACCCACACAGGTGAGGTACCATTTTTCTCGTAAGACTTTGGGGAACGCGGGGTGGGTAGAAATTTGTGGATCCACGCAGATTCCAGAACTTTCCACCACAGAAATGTGGGGAAAATGTGTTTTTTTTGACAATTTTTTAGGTTTGCGAGGGATTCTGGGTAACAGAACCTGGTGGGAGGCAGTCAAGTCACCCCATCCTGGATTCCCCTGGGTGTCTAGTTTTCAAAAATGTATAGGTTTGCTAGGTTTCCCTAGGTGCCGGCAGAGCTAGGGTTCAAAAACTACAGCTAGGCACTTTGCCAAAAAAGGGTCATTTTTCACTGCGAAATTGAGGTGTGACCACGTTGCGTTTTGCGCCGTTTCCTGTCGCGGGCACTAGGCCGACCCACACAAGTGAGGTACCATTTTTCTCGTAAGACTTTGGGGAACGCGGGGTGGGTGGAAATTTGTGGATCCACGCAGATTCCAGAACTTTCCACCACAGAAATGTGGGGAAAATGTGTTTTTTGGACAATTTTTTAGGTTTGCAAGGGATTCTGGGTAACAGAACCTGGTGGGAGGCAGTCAAGTCACCCCATCCTGGATTCCCCAGGGTGTCTAGTTTTCAAAAATGTATAGGTTTGCTAGGTTTCCCTAGGTGCCGGCAGAGGTAGGGTTCAAAAACTACAGCTAGGCACTTTGCCAAAAAAGGGTCATTTTTCACTGCGAAATTGAGGTGTGACCACGTTGCGTTTTGCGCCGTTTCCTGTCGCGGGCACTAGGCCGACCCACACAAGTAAGGTACCATTTTTCTCGTAAGACTTTGGGGAATGCGGGGTGGGTGGAAATTTGTGGATCCACGCAGATTCCAGAACTTTCCACCACAGAAATATGGGGAAAATGTGTTTTTTTTGATAATGTTTTAGGTTTGCAAGGGATTCTGGGTAACAGAACCTGGTGGGAGGCAGTCAAGTCACCCCATCCTGGATTTCCCTGGGTGTCTAGTTTTCAAAAATGTATAGGTTGCTAGGTTTCCCTAGGTGCCGGCAGAGCCAGGGTTCAAAAACTACAGCTAAGCACTTTGCCAAAAAAGAGTCATTTTTCACTGCGAAATTGAGGTGTGACCACGTTGCGTTTTGCGCCATTTCCTGTCGCGGGCACTATGCTGACCGACACAAGTGAGGTACCATTTTTCTCGGAAGACTTTGGGGAACGCGGGGTGGGTGGAAATTTGTGGATCCACGCAGATTCCAGAACTTTCCACCGCAGAAATATGGGGAAAATGTGGTTTTTTTGACAATTGTTTAGGTTTGCAAGGGATTCTGGGTAACAGAACCTGGTGGGAGGCAGTCAAGTCACCCCATCCTGGATTCCCCTGGGTGTCTAGTTTTCAAAAATGTATAGGTTTGCTAGGTTTCCCTAGGTGCCGGCAGAGCTAGGGTTCAAAAACTACAGCTAGGCACTTTGCCAAAAAAGAGTCATTTTTCACTGCGAAACTGAGGTGTGACTACGTTGCGTTTTGCGCCGTTTCCTGTCGCGGGCACTAGGCTGACCCACACAAGTGAGGTACCATTTTTCTCGGAAGACTTTGGGGAACGCGGGGTGGGTGGAAATTTGTGGATCCACGCAGATTCCAGAACTTTTCACCACAGAAATATGGGGAAAATGTTTTTTTTGGACAATTTTTTAGGTTTGCAAGGGATTCTGGGTAACAGAACCTGGTGGGAGGCAGTCAAGTCACCCAATCCTGGATTCCCCTGGGTGTCTAGTTTTCAAAAATGTATAGGTTTGCTAGGTTTACCTAGGTGCCGGCAGAGCTAAAGTTCAAAAACTACAGCTAGACACTTTGCAAAAAAAGGGTAATTTTTCATTCTGAAAATTTGGTGTGTTAACGTTGGGTTTTGAGCCATTTCCTGTCGTGGGCACTATGCCTACCCACACAAGTGAGGTACCATTTTTATCGGGAGACTTAGGATAATTCAGATTTGTAAAGCAACTGTTATTACCTATTGACTTTTGATGCATTTCTGCCTTCCAAATGAAAGACATTGTGTAAAAAGAAGTCATTTTGAAAAATGACCGATAATTCTCATGCTAGTATGAGTATTCCCAATTTTGAGAATGTGCAAATATCTACTGTTTCTAAACTCTATAATTTGTTCCCATTTCAGAAATACATAGGTGTCTTTCATACCGATTTTTCCATGTATACATTTTCCCACAATAATTGCTATATGCCCGGTACATAATAAAAAGCCATTGCAAATTGCTGCTCAGTTTTTGACTCTGGGTTCGTCGGGTTCTTGGTAAACCTACAAGTCCTATATATCCCCACAACCAGTAAGGTCCAGCGGATGTAACGGTATATTGCTTTCAAAGAGCTGTCATAATTAAAAGAAGTTACAGGTGAAAACGTTGACGCAAAAGGCTGTTTTTTTCAACTAATTTTCAATTTTTCCTATATTTAACTGTTAGTTTCTATAAAGAAACCTTGATGGATCTACACAAATGACCCCTTGTTGAATTTAGAATGTTGTCTACTTTTCTAAAATGTATAGCTTTCCAGGATCCATTATTGCTTTCACACCCATTTCTACCATTAACTGGAAGGAGGTTGAAAGCACAAAAAATAGCAAAAATAGGCTATGTCCCAGAAAAATGCCAAAACTGTGTAAAAATTTGTGGTTTTCTGACAAAAGTCTGCTTGTCCCTGAAAGCTGGGAAGATGGTGATTTCAGCACCACAACCCCTTTTTTGATGCCATTTGCAGGGAAAAAACCAGACGCTTTCATCTGTAGCCCTTTTTTTGCATTTTTCCCAAAAAAACCAAAATGTTGCTGTATTTTGGCTAATTTCTGGGTCCCCGCCAGGGGAATCCACAAACCCTGGGTACCTTCAGAATCCCTATGATGTTGGAAAAAAAGGACGCAAATTTGGCATGGATACCTTATGTGGTCAAAAAGTTACAGGGTCGTAAGCTCGCACTACCCCAAATAGCCAAAAAAAGGCTTAGCACAGGAGGGGAAAAGGCCTAGCAGCGAAGGGGTTAAACAACTGGCTTTTTGTTTAAAAGTGGACTCACTGGCAGAGCTGAGATACACATTGCAGTCCTGGGGAAGAGTTTCGGTTCTCTGCCACCAGATTCAGGGACCAATCACCTAGTTCTTTACTAAAAATAGCGGCAGACCCTGATGCAGAGATCTGGCCCGGGACCAGGGTTCAATTCCCGCCTCGGCGGGTCTTGGGCTCAATTTCCTCGGACCTGATAATTCTCGCCTCGGTGCCTATTCTAATCATGGGTCCCACTCTGCAACTCTGGGCAATAGCTTGCTTAATCTCCACAACGGCCCCAACAGCGCTGGGATGCCTGGCTTCACCCTGGGGGTGCCCAGGAGTGGACATTTCACAGGGAAAAGCCAGGAAGGGTTCCACAGCGGTATGCGTACAGCGCCAGGACACCTCTTTGGGGGTATAAGTGCGCTTTACAAGTACAAATTTCACAAATTTCACTTCATGGGCACTGCCAAAAGCCTTGCCAGGCTTCCCAGTGCCAAGGGTCAGACTGGGACATAAAATGGGTACCAAAATAAAAGTGTCCCCAAATTAACACACCAGATAGCTTAAAAAGTGGCCCACATATGCAAATCAGGTCACTTTTAAACTTGCAAAGGCACACTGTTTAGGTATTTTGCAAGTAAGGGGAACTGCATTTGTATTTCGCAGTGTATATAGTAATATTAGGAAAACCAACAGTAAACATCTCCCCACCTAGCCATGAAACAGACCCACAAACTGCTAATAAATGGACCCACAAACTGACCTGTCAGACCATTCCTTCAGGCACTGCCAGATTGTCCTACAGACCAGCCCGACTCTGCCGGTGCCTATTTGTTGCACTGGGAGCCATGTTGCTGCAGGCTCTTGAGCTCTGAGTGCCGATTATCTTTTCACATTACTGATCCGTCAGACAATGGAGTGCTGTGATGCCGGCCCATCTTCATAAATTGTTGGTTGTCCGGATTCTTCCTGATCCTATAGCCAATCTGACCTCAATGGAGTATGTGGCGGCCTGTCCATATTTAGGCCTTGCATGCATCATGGGCAGCATGGAACTAAGTCCAAACTTGAGCAAAGTTTTATATGCCATTGCTTTCACTAGTGCGCACTCCAAGTCTGTGCTGCATGATTCCAGCCTGTTCCACCCCAGCAGAGCCATGAGCCATCTCCCAAATCCACTTACACTGAGGGGAGGGGAGACGAGCAGTGATAGGCTGCAGGTACCTAAACACTTTATATGGCTGAGGCAGACAGTCATGAAACCAACGAAACCAACGAAGGTCAACAGGTTTTGCCTGTAGCTGCAGGTCACGTTTTTATGACATGAGGCATGAGGCATGCCTGCCAATGAGTGGACCAGCTTGGAGGGACAGGCAAATGAACCCCAGGTCAGGGCATTTCTGAAATAAAGGTCATGATTGCCACGTGCAGACGTGCCTTCCAATAAGTGCTGGCAGTGCCCACCAGACTTGCACAAGCTAAGTATTGGCATTAATACATCAGTGCACTCAATTATAACGAATCACCTGAATATAAGGTAATAAAAACATTGGGGCATATTAGCAAGACCGGCGATAAAATTATTGCCGTTTTAGCGACAGGAAACTGCCGCTAAAACGGCGATAATGGGCTTGCTAATATGCGTTATGGAATTCCAATAGAAGCCCAGGTTAGATGTCCTGCACATCTAACCTGGGCTTCTATTGGAATTCTATAACGCATATTAGCAAGCCCATTATCGCCATTTTAGCGGCAGTTTCCTGCCGCTAAAACGGCGATAGTTTTATCGCCGGTCTTGCTAATATGCCCCATTGTAATCTGGAAACTGGCTAAACGTACCTGCTTTATCGCACTAAAATGCATCAGCCCTACATCACCTACAGTCAACTCAACCAACAAAACTGAGCACACTACACATACAGTCAACATCTCATGCAACCGTGCAGTGCTCTTGGCCATACAAATGCAGTAAGCTGCTCTGCAAAGACGGTAACCATGACCATATTTTCACAACACTTACAAAATATGTCATACATGACACGTACACAACCTCATCACCCAAAAGAGCCTGCAAAGGATGACTCACTGGGCGCACCGTCACTCACTCATACAAATTAAACGTATCCCAAAAGGCCACATTAATGGCATTGAGTTGCAGTTGAATAGCACCAAAAACAAATTGAACGACTAGACACCTGCACCATCAATTGAATTTAATGTAATTATTGAAAAATACCAATACACCAAGCCTTAAAGTTTAATGCACTTGAGCCCAGCAATCCTGCATCGAAATAGCCAATATCGCCAACACACCAGAACCCAATGGGCACACCACAATGTTCTGCAATAAATACAGCACAAAGGGTCATGCAGATGGCAATGCGTTGCTCTCCAACAGCACTGAATATAATTCAAATTTGTCAATACATTTAACACAATCAAATACGCAGAATACCTCACTAGTGTGCGTATGCATAACCAACTTTTCACTTTCTGCCATTTTGTACACAACCAGCACAGTGCCAAAAGCCAAACCACTGTCAAATGATCAATCTCAAAACAACATTTCAACTGCCCTGAATGATCTGCCCTTCTCAGGTCCACCAAGGTCACCTCCACCAGATTATGTGTATCCACTACACTACTGCAATGCCAAAGCTCAGCTTTGATGAAGATGTTCTTCTCAGTACCACATGTATAGAATTCGCCACCCTGCGACTGCAGACTGTACCTTTGCCTACTTGTCAGTATGTCCACCTGCCCGACATGACACACATCCGCGACTGCATGTTGTGCATGATCATAAGCATGCCTTCTAACCAGTCCCTCCTGAGCCTTTCAGACTCATGCATTAATGTATCCTCAGCTGGCCTGATCAGACACTCATGTCAGTCCCAGACTCAACTAGCAATTCATAAATCACAACCTAGACTAGGACACCAAACCAATCACAGACGTGCGCTATACAAACGCAAACAACGCAGCAAGGGTTACGATGGACAGCTCTGGCTTCCATGGACCAGTGTTGGACATCCCTGGTCCACCTCATGTCAAATGGCAGCAAATATTTATAGTGTAGAAGACCTGTAGGGAAAATAGTGGGGATGACCAAAGATTATCACATTACACGTAAATATAAGAGGAATGATTATTTGCTAGCAGCAATTCAACCCATAAATACTAAAGCGTACACTTGGCACGGCCCTCTAATACCAGGAGAAGTGGTCCTACGTTACCACTAACGTAGGGTTCAGTGACTGGAGTCTTTCTCTCTTTATATAACCATCCTACAGGTGCCAGTGGCTGACCATCAGGAATTTGATAACTTGGGTGCTCATATCTACATGTTTTGGGTCTCTGCGTGATGGATAGAGCAGAACGATGTTTTGTCACTGACCACCAGCCCATTAACCAGTGCGTTGCCTCCACGTAGGCAGATTATAGGTTTGTCAAGCCCAGCAATAACACAGAATGGAACGGTGCATTCGTCAAGTTCAACATTACATAGCACACAATTACAAGACGTGCAATGTAAGCTTGTATAAATTATTTACAATAGAGGCTACACGTTTTCCATTTTTACTGACTTTTAAACACATATAAAGAAAGAAAATAATGTGTGTCATAGTCTGATTTTGTTTAAAAATACATAAGAAGATGCAAATGAGGTCCTAGTTGCAGGAACAGCCCAGTAGCTTTGCAGATTGGCAGTATGGACCATTAAAAAGGGATGAGACGGGCGAATGATGCTCAGAGAGCTATAAAGGTGTACATTTGCCTCAACTGCAAGGCTATAGCTTTCAGATAAATGCATTATAGCATTGTGAATGGTCAATTATAGCACTAAAACACAACAACTCTGCAGGTTTGAGTGGACATTTAAAATATATGTGTCAACTCAATATGCCAAGTGTAAATTCATTTTTCCACAGAATAAAATAATTATATAGACTAATACCAATAGGGTGTTACTAAAATATGTCTCGCAAAACCAGGTGGCTCAGCTCTAATTACAGAGGAGTTGAGGACCCGTGATAGTCTGCTGTGCAGAACACCCTTGAGGAAGCAACTACCCCAAAATAGGAAAGCCCTGATTTTAGCAGTCACCTGGTTGCCAGAGCTCAAGAAGAAGCAAAATATAGTAAAGGAAAAGGTAGGAAAAGATGGGTGCCGTCAGCGTTCTGGGAGGTGTACTGCTATATCCTGGTGAGAGGGGGTGAATAATTCACTACAGAGGTTTGTCTGCTGTACATTTGCTAGACAGGTGGGCTCTTTGAACAAAACACAAAAAAGAATGACATTGATAGGCAGCTCGTGCAAATGTTAGAAAGACACAGATATGGGGGGAGCGCGCGCGGCGGCGCCTAAGATGGCAGCCTGATAACGGAACTCCGTACCGCAGCAGGAGTGCCATAATTAATATGCGGTTCCCGCGATCCCGAAACCATGAGAATCGGACAAAAAACAACATCGGAATACACCCTGCACTAAAGGAAGGTTTTTTTCATCTTATTTTTTGGCTTTTTTCATACTTATTTTGGGTTTCCAAACTCTCCCTCAGTATTGTGGCAGCCATTTTGTTTAATGGACGCTTGATTCCCCTCAGTGCTGGGCTGATTGTGACTGCTTTTGGTGCTTCCTCCCTCATAATATTTAATATTTTATTGGTCTTGTATTGGCTTTGCCTCGCTTTAACCTACCTTGAGCCTTTTTAGTCTGTGGAGATTTACGCAACTAGCAGATTGACTGTCTTTCTGGCTCTGGGAGACTTTTGGAGGGAAACATTTGCTTATTGTTGCCTGCCCTCTTTTCTTTACTGCGCATTTCAAGACTTCTTATGGGCAGAAGGAAAAACTTATTATATTCAAATAAGAGTGGCACTTCTAAGATATCCAAAGTTGATTCTTTGTGTACTGAGCCCTCCATGAACTGTTCGTTCTCTACAGCAGGTATGACTCAGTCATCTGCCTCTCGCTCAGTACCGCCGCTTTTGCCGAACTCTAAGACGCAGGCAAGCCCCTCGGCTAACAAACGCCTTAAGCAAGATCCGCCTCCCCCTCCTAAACTTCCTGCTCCTGTATCTTTAGATACTATTCTGGAAGAGATACGTGCTTTGCGCCCATTTATTGAGGAGACTAACGCTCGCCTACAAGTGATGGATAACAAGTGGTCCTCTTTGGATTCCCGACTCTCCTTAGTGGAACAACGTGTTGGTGATATCCAGGATGCTGCTGTGAAGATAGCAATGTTGGAGAAAGATATTTCACTCCTTAAAAAATCTGCTGAAGATCTCGAAAACAGGAACAGACGTAATAGTCTACGTTTATATGGTCTTCCGGAGGGCCTTGAAGGGAATGATCCTGTTGCGTTTTTTACATCCTTCTTTCCAAAGCTTTTAGATCTTCCTCCTTCGACCAATTTGAACATCCAATGTGCTCACAGACTAGGTCCTCGTCTGTCCTCTACGTCTGCCCCATCAAAACCTCGGGGAGTGATTCTTCTTTTCTTGCAATTTACAGACCTTCTTCAAGTGTTAAGTGCAGCCAAATCTAAGAAACGTCTTGTCTGGTGTTAACTTGTTTATCTCCCAAGATGTTTCTACAGCAACGGCCAAACGGCAAAAAGACTTCCTTGATCTAAGACCTGCTCTACGCACCCTTGGGGCTCGATATGGTCTTTTTCATCCATTCCTCTTCAAAGTGACATTTCAGAATAATACTTCCACATTCGAGGATCCTGCAGACTTAAGGAAATTCATTCATTCACATTCTACAACATTGATGGAAATTCCTGGCCCGTCTTCTTTCACTAGACTTCTATAATTTTATATAACTACTGTTCTCAGTTATACTAATGATTGCTTCCTTTACAGGTTGCTTCTTGATGTATATTTTCTCATTTGTAGTGTGTTGATTTTCTTCTTCAACTTCCTTGCAGGTAATTTGAAATTCGGTTTGTCTGTTCCGTAACTGCTATGTTGGCGCCCTGGTGTGGTGCCTTCCCTTGCCGGCTGTGCCATCTTGTTGTCGCCACTCCTTCTTGTTGTCTTCTTCTTCCCCGTAAACGGTATGTATCACAGTCGTCAGTTTGACATGTACTGTCCCTTCTGGTTGTATCTTTTGTTCCTCCTTTTCCTACCCTCTTCTATCCTTCCTCTCTCCTCTCCTCTAGCATGTGTACTATTATATTCTTCTTGGTACATCTATTTTATTTACCTTTTTCTTTCTTTCTTGCTCTGCCTACTTTTCCTACACTTCTTCACTGTTGTTGGCTTTATTGTTCCATATTTACTGTTACTTTCTTCGATTCAGAGTTGTTACTTGGAATATAAAAGGATTTATTAACCCTATAAAGAGGCAGAGAATTATTTCACATTTAGCCTCCTATAATCCTGATTTAGTTTTATTACAAGAAACTCACTTGTCAGAAGCTGAGGCTCTTAAACTCAAACGCAATTGGGTGGGATCTGTTCTTGTTTCTCCTACTACTACAAAGGAAAATGGTGTCATTATTTTATGCCTGAAGTGTTCTGTTGTTTCACAATAAATAGATGCTGATGGTAGATGGATTTTAGTTAAACTGCTTATTAATAATAATATTCCTTTAACTGTCTTTAATATTTATGGTCCGACTCAACCAGATTACACCTTCTGGCCCACTATTACAAATAAATGCCTGCAACACAAGGATGAATTTTTTATCCTTGGTGGCGATTGCAACCAGATCATGGACCCCTTTATTGACCGTAGGTCCCAGGTACGTTTTATCCCTCACAAAACCCACAAGCAATTTCACAGTACAATCACACAGGCACATCTCGTAAATGCTTGGAGACTATGTAACCCAGACCAAACAGAATTTTCTTTTTTCGCCCCTCCACATGGCTCCCTAACCCGATTAGATTATCTATTCCTGTCCCAACCCTGAGCTCAAAATCTCATTTCACCTTCGATTGAACCTATTTTGATTTCTGATCATGCTCCGGTGATTGTTGATTTTGATTTGCTCTGTCCACAGCCTAAATCTCCTAGATGGAGATTTAACAATTTTCTTCTACAGGATCCAGTTTTTTCCTCCTCCTTTGCTTCTTTTGCGGAAGAATTCTTTTCTTTTAATGAAGGTCCATCTATTTCTCCTGCCTTGGTATGGGACACTTTTAAAGCTGCTGCCCGGGGTTTCATCATTGATTTTGTATCTAAGAAAAAGAAACATACCCTTACTCAACACAAAGCCCTGCTAGCCAATATTAAAGACTTAGAACATACATTTTATACCTCCTCATCAGATTTCACTCTGCAGAAGCTTGTTCGTGCAAAGCTGGAATTTAATAAGATCTCTACAGACAACGCTTCTTCTATTCTGCTTCGTAGCAGCGCCCGGTACTATGGAGGCCGTAATAAAGTTGGATCACTCTTGGCTAACTATCTTAAGTCCAGAAAAGAGAGGATTCTGATCGATTCTATTCAGTCAGTGGATGGGAAACATCTATTTAAAGATCATGACATTTTGGATGAATTTACATCTTTTTATGAAAACGTATATACTCCGGAATCACCAGCATCGGACCCTCTTATCGATTCTTATCTTAGCAGTATTTCTCCCTCTCCTTCCTCAGATCTTGATTTCAATCCCCTAGACTCGGATATATCATTTCAGGAGATCACTAGCTCTCTAGGCTTACTAAAGAAAAATAAATCCCCCGGTCCAGATGGTTTTTCCGTAGAATTTTACTTACATTTTTCGAATCTCTTACTTCCAAAACTCTTTAATCTCTTTCAGTATTTTTGCACTACTGGAAAAGCAAGTGGTACTTTTCTAGAAGCCTCTATCTGTCTCATTCATAAAGAAGGTAAGGATCCTGAATTCTGCAAAAATTATCGTCCTATATCCTTGATAAATGTAGATTATAAAATTTTCGCTAAATTATTAGCACTACGCCTTGAATCACTCTTACCCCATTTAATTGGCCCAGAGCAGTGTGGTTTTGTCAAGGGTAGATTAACTTCTGATAACTCTCGGTTATTCTTTAATGTTCTGAACAAGCCATCTACTCTATCCTGTTCCTTAGCTGCGATATCTATCGATGCGGAAAAGGCCTTCGATAGAGTCGATTGGTCTTTCTTATTTAAGACACTCCGTTGGCATGGCTTTGGACCTAAATTCATTTCCCTGATTTCATTACTCTATACCACACCTACTGCTTCAACTATAGTTAATGATCTTGTTTCAAATCGTTTTTCGCTTCATCGCGGTGTCCGACAAGGTTGCCCCCTATCTCCTCTTCTTTTTATCTTATCCCTTGAACCCTTTCTATCTCACATTCGTCATAACGCTTCCATTTCTGGGCTTCTATATGGAGATCACCACTTGAAACTTTTTGCATATGCAGATGATATCTTACTTTTTATACCCAATCCAGAATCTTCTATCCCCGCGTTATTACAAGAAATTTTGGATTTTTCGGCGGTATCGGGTTATAAAATTAATTCTGACAAAACGGAAAACCTTCCTATAACCAAATTTTGCTCTAAACATCATTTTGACCAAACTGGATTCCGTTGGAATAGTTCTAGAATTAAATACTTAGGCTTATGGTTTACCAACTCCATTTCGGACTCAGTCACAATAAATATGAAAGAAATCCTTGATCGGGTATACAAACTACTTTCCTCCTGGAACCCTCTTTTTCTTTCCTGGTGGGGACACCTGGATTCTATTAAGATGATGGTCACTCCTATCTTGTTATATGTTCTTTCCATGATCCCAGTTCATATTCCCTCTTTTTATTTAAAAAAAATTGGACTCCCTTCTCTCTAAAGTTTTATGGAATAGTAAAAACTCCAGAATCTCTTTATCTAATCTCAGAAAATTAAAATCTACTGGAGGTGTGAATTTCCCAAATTTTAGATTGTATCATAAAGCCTTTTGTCTTAAGCAGGCCTCTTATTGGCTCCATACGGGCATCTCTTCTCTCACCCCTTTATGGGTTAATATTGAACGCTGATTACTTTCCCCATTCTCTTTCCCAGAGATCCTAGCTTTTATGGCCAAAACTAGTCTCACGTCTCTTCCACTATTTAAACACACTTGCTCATTGTTAAGACCTCACTGTCAACCAAAGATAATCTCTAGAGACTCATTTTTATGTTCTCCTCTTTGGCACAATCGCCTTCTCATTATCAACAACAGACCCTTGTTCTGGAGCTCTTGGAGATCTAAGGGTATCATCTGGGTTCAGGACATGTTTGATGGCCTTTCTCCTTGTTCTTTTCCCCAGTTCCAAGCCATTTTTCAGTCTCCTCGTTCGTTTTTGCATAAATTCTTGTTACTGATGGAAACAATTCTGGAAGTTTTTTATTCTCTTCCCTCCGAAGACTCCTTGTCTATACAGGATCCGCTTATCAGAATTTTATCATTGTCTCCAAAGGCCTCTCTCATTTATACATTTTTCAATTCTGCTGATACGGAGTGAGCTAAGACTAAGGTGGAACTTGCATGGCAATCGGATTTGGGTTGTGAATGGAGCACTAATTTCTGTAGCAGGATCTAGATCAGATCGTTAAAAATTTCTAGATCTGCATCTACTACTCAATATTTGTTTTTTCTATATCACAGATTATTTTTTACTCCCATCTCCATTGCCAATTTTACTCACTCTGACAACAAGACCTGCTGGTCTTGTGATCACCCATTGGCTGATCTATGTCACCTTCTTTTTTCATGTCCCCCGTATCTTCTTTTTGGTCACAAATCTGGTCTAGGTTTTCGACTATTTTTGATCTACACACTCCTTTATCAAATATTCTTCTCTTTACGGGAAGTTTATCAGAATCACTTGGGTTATTGTCTCGTGAACGAGGGTTGTTTGACCTCATGTTAGCCTTAGCCTTTCAACAGATTACACTTAATTGGAAATGCTCAAACAAGCTCTCCGTCAAATCTTGGTGGAACACTGTATGCCACTATCATAGGTTGGATACTGCTTTCGCTTTCTGTCGTAATCCACAGATAAATAGTGATATGTTTTGGTTACCACTAACTGTTTATTTAAATAAGATCTCTATCACTCAGTTGTCCCCTAATCGTTCTGAAAACTTCCTACCTCCATAATTTTCTTTTTTTATTTTTTTTGCTTTTTTTCTCTTAAAAAATTCAACATTATAAAGATTTATATGAATATATTAATTGTATCCCTTCTGTTTTGATGTATATTTATTGCCATTTGATCCTCAGCTGCAGAGTATATTTTATCTCCCCCCTTTCTTTCCCTTCCTCCTTTTTTCCTTATAAACCCTAAAATTGTAAACGGCTTTCTACTATGTTTTATGGCATATTCTGTATCACATATGTTGGTTATTCTTAAATATTGTTATGGTATTGCCCTATGTTGTATAATGAACTTTTATGTCAATAAAGCTTATTAAACTTAAAAAAAGAAAGACACAGATATTTTCGCATCAATGATTATGAGAGACATGTATGGCACCAGATGTCTGAACCACACACACGAGGTGGATGCTACTATCCAGAACAAACCGAGAAGAACTTCTTGTCTACATCCAACATAGAGTCAATGCACTCAAGACGGAATTCGATCACGAAGCCTTCGAATCTCAGAAGTAAATGGTGTGCTATCAACATGTTGACTGACGGGGTGCCATTAGAATTGGTCATACAACCCACAGGGGAGAGATTTGCTTTAAAAGATGTGGAGACATTTTACGTTCCCATGAAATGCCGCAAATGTAGAGAAAAGTCTTGAGAACAGCCGTGTTTGGTTATGTGTTTATACCCACATGCACACTTCAATCTGCATCGCTTCAAGATGCGGTCACCACACACCATGTTATTTGCTTTCCTGTATGTGGTGCAATGCAGAATTGTATTATATCAGGGTTACAGAGGTATATAAATATAGAACTCTCAGCTGAGGGGGGGGTTAGATCATGGTCCGGCCAGGGAATGCAGAACAGTCTAATTAATACACATATGGTAAGGATTCTGAAGAAAAAGTAGTTTTTATTTTTATGATGCCTAGAGGCAATCCATCTGAATGCTTATATCACTCATTTGCATGCCATTCCTGAGTATCAATCCCTTTGCTTGTTGCACATATCCTTTCTCTCCATTTCTACTGATTCCAAATCTTTCTTTCTCTCATTCCTGGTTCAACCCTTGTGAAGTGGCACTACATATGTCCAAGGCCTGTAAATTAAATCCTACTAGTGGATCTGCAGCACCAGTTGTGCCACCCACTTAAGTAGCCCTTTAAACATGTGTCGGCCTGCCATTGCAGCCTATATGTGCAGTTTTTGAACTGCCATGTCGACCTGGCAAAGTAATCCGTTTGACAGAAGCAAACCTTCCTTTTTTATACATATACGTCACCCATAGGGTAGGCCCTGGACAGCCCAGAGGGCAGAGTGAAATGTATTTAAAAAGCAGTACATGTACTTTTAAGTTTTACATGTCCTGGTAGTGCAAAACTATTTGCAAGGCCTATCTCTATTGCAAGGCCTATCTCTCCCATAGGTTAACATTGGAGTTGCCTCACATATTCACAGTCGTACTCTGATTGCAGATTCCTCACCCTTGGAGGACCGTGTCCTCACAGAACCCTTACCAAAAAAGACCATCTCGCTTATATACAAGAAACTTGTTAACAACTCGCAGGACATTCTTTCCACTCTAAGGTCAAAATGGGAGACTGATGTTGGAGACTTCGAGGAGGGCAAATGGGAAGAAGCCACCGGGGCCTTCAGGAAGGTGGCTATCAAATCAGGGTTTCGTCTCATTTAGCTACGCATCTTACATCGCTCATACTATTCCTGCACCACCATCCATGCCAAGGGTCGCAGTCCAACAGATTTCTGCCTCCGGGGCTGTGGGGAGAAGGTCACATTCTTCCATATCCAATGGGCCTGCCCTGTGATACGGCCCTACTGGTTGTCATTGCAGAAATTAACTGGGGAGGTCCTGGGAGTGGAGATACCGGGCTCAGCCATAGCATGACTCTTGCACATCTGGATGGATGACCCACCGCCCAGATATAATAAACTTTGGTTATCAATAGGCTTGTCAGTGGCAAAAAAGAAACATAATGTGTCAGGACTGGAATATACGAGTCAAAATCTGTTCTGAACTGTCTCTCTAAAAGATTCAGATATTGGAGACAGCCCATCTACCCCTTTGGCAAGCGCTCTCGATCTGCAGCTCTGAAGCTTTTGCGGTTGCTTCTTAAATTGATTCAATTTAACTCAAACTCTATACTCAAAATGGCGACCGCACAGAG
This sequence comes from Calotriton arnoldi, assembly GCA_963921515.1. NCBI lineage: Eukaryota > Metazoa > Chordata > Amphibia > Caudata > Salamandridae > Calotriton > Calotriton arnoldi. The sequence goes on along the minus strand of CAWUFW010003416.1, from coordinate 1,055,992 downwards.
ACAGTTAGGTAGTACCCAGTCTAGTGTTCGGCTCGCGGAGACAGTGTTCTCGCAATCATGCTCGCGCACTGGGCGCTGAGCGCACTTCAACCGTTTTTTCCCTGAGGAAGCAGCGTTTCCTTACTGCGCATGCTGTTCCTGAAAGGTTTCAGTCAGAGGAGTAGTGTTTCTATCCGTTTTGAGCTCCGTTGAATAAGTTCATCGTATCGCAGTTCTAGCATCCTGTTTGTCTGCAGAATTACGATTTCACAGAAGGTATTTGGGTACTAGTCTGCCATTTGGGTTCCTTCACAGTGAAGTTCGTTATTCTAAGTAGCAAACTTCTTTTGGCAGCAGTCTATGCACTTGAATATTACCTCAAGTAAGTTCATATAGCATACTTCAGCACAGAAAAGTTCTTTTAGTAATCCATCGTATTCCGTATCCAGTCAGTGCGATAATACTTGGAGAGAATAGAACAACTACAGTGAATTGACTATGAACACTCCATTTATAGTTCTATTTGTAATACTGGAGCAGAATTAAGTTTTCCTCGCATATTCATCGCTAATTGAGCTGCTCTGAATTACCAAATAGTATTGTGCACCTCAGTATAAGAGCAGCAGCTTTATCTTTGAACTGTGCACCTCAGCATAGAGAAGCAATTATATTCCATTGAATTGAATCTTGAGACATGAACTGCAGAGAACTCAATTGAACTGAATCTACAGAATAGAGCAGCAGATATTTCTATTGATTATTTCAGTAGATATAAATATATATATATATATTTGTACTTACCACCTAATTCTCCATCTGCCAACTCTCTGCAAAGAAAGACAAAACGACTGTTAATATTGAGGAATGTGCTACCAAGAAATATATAAAAATTAATCAAAAAGAGAGAAGCTAGTCCACTGAGCATTACAGGTAATATGGGCAACTAGAGAGTGGTTTTAGGGTACTTGGGAGGCTGTGTAGAAAATAGTAAAGTTGTGTTTGTCTTACAGGTGCCCAGAAGATATCCAGAAACTCCCGAGAGGAAGAGGCACAGCAGTGGCAGTCTCTCTTGTCTTCCCAATCCCCTTTCCCCCTCTTTACTCTGAGTGAATTGTCTCATTGACTCACAGTGGAGTTTGGGAATTGTGGAATAGCACATCGCTCCTGTGGAAACTGAGTTTACAGGTGCGTGGTACTGACAGATTGAAGTGCCATAGCTATAAACTTCCACTTGAGCGATATGGCTGAGGGATTAGATTTAAAGGCTTTGGCAACAGTATTGGAGGGGTTGCAAAAACAGTTGAGTGAAACTATGGAGGAAAATAAGATTCTCAGAGATGAGGTTAGAAAGTCTAGTCAGGAAGCCAATTACCTTAGACTGAGAATCAATGAATTTGTAGCAGGGTCTAGTCCCATATCCAGAGAACAAAAACCTCAGCAATTTTCCCGGTCCCCTTCAGCTGCTGAATTGACCACACAAGTAGTACATGCCATTTCCCCAACTATTCCGTTGGCGGCCCCTGAGAGATTTAATGGTGACCCACATAAGGCTCACATTTTTCTTACTCAGTGTTCCTTGCACTTTTTATGTAGGCCCATAATCTTTAAGGAGGACCAATCCAAGGTGGCTTTCATATTGTCCTACCTGAGTGGAGATGCAGCAGCCTGGTCGATGCCACTGGTAAACAGTAATGATTATATCTTATATGACTTTGAGGAATTTAAGACGGAGTTCCTGCGTATTTTTGATCAGCGAACCATTTCACAAACTACTGACAATGAGCTGTTAGATCTTAAGCAAGGAAATCGTGAATTGATAGCTTACCTGGCACAATTTAACAAATTAATTGTGGAAACCAATTGGCCTGAAGCCAAGAGAGCGGCCATTTTCTATCGAGGGCTTAAAGATGAATTGAAAGATGGTCTGGCCCAGATACCGAAGAGACCCACAGATGTTTCAGAACTAATCGATTTGGTACTTCAAATAGATCAGCGGCAAAATGAGAGGAAGAGTGAGCGCCGTAGAGAGGTACGTCATTTTCGACCTTGAATTGACAGAATTAGGCCAGAGTCTCAGAAGGTCAGTGAGTCTGCGTCTGGAGAAGAGCCAATGCAAATCGGCACAGTACGTGGCCCTTTGACCAAGGAAGAAAGAGAAAAGCGTAGAATTGGCAAGCTATGTATGTATTGTGGAAATTCCGGTCACTTTGTCAAAGAATGCCCAAAGAAACCAAAAAAATTATTAGTGGGTAAAAGACAAGCCCCATCAGTAAGAGGAGTTGCTCTTGTGGGTGCTTCTGATAAGACAACTCCAGATCCACATCTGATCGCTAACACGTTGCAATCTACAGCTCCTCATCTTATTATTTCTTGTTTAATCAAATTCGGAGTTTCAGAAGTAGATGAAGTCTCGGTCATGATCGATTCAGGAGCCACCGGAATTTTTTGCGATATTAAATTTGCAAAGTCTCTGGGAATTCGTTTTCTCCGTAAAGAAAAGCCAGAGCCAGTCCGGGCAGTGGATGGTACCAACATGTCTTCCGGGCCCATTGCCTACTGTACTGAGGAAATTTCTTTGTTTGGACCTGGTCAGCATTTAAGTTTGTTGAGTTTCAGTCTCATCGATGCTCCGCAATTTCAGCTTATTTTAGGATTACCTTGGCTCACAGAGCATAATCCGAAGATAGATTGGGCAAAAAGAACTGTGGAGCTGAATTCAGAATATTGTATGAAACAGTGATATCATCAGCCAAAGATCAGTCACCAGCCTTCATCACCCACATTGTTAGCACAGCAGTCTACTATGATTTGTACACTTGAAGTTCCAGAGATTCCAAGAGAATATCAAGACTTGGCATCAGTCTTCAATGAACAAGAGGCCCTGAGATTACCCCCGCATCGGGAATTTGATTGTAAGATTGAACTGGAACCAGGAGCATTGCTGCCTTGCAGCAGAATATATGCCCTCACTGAAGCTGAGAATCTTCATTTAAAAGAATATTTGGACAAATATTTGGCAAATGGGTTTATTCGACCCTCCCAATCTCCTGTTTCATCTCCGCTATTTTTCATCCCTAAGAAGGATGGAAAACTTAGAACTTGTATTGATTATCGCGCTCTGAACCAAGTCACCAAGAAGAACTGATACCCTCTGCCTCTCATTTCTGAACTCTTGGATCAGGTGAAAGAATCCCGAACATACACCAAATTGGACTTAAGGGGGGCATATCATTTGGTACGGATGGCTGAGGGTGACGAGTGGAAGACAGCGTTTCGGACTCGTTTTGGATTGTTTGAGTACCAGGTCATGTCATTCGGCCTGTGCAATGCTCCTGCAGCTTTTCAATATTTTGTCAATGACATTCTCAGAGAATTTTTGGATCATTTTGCAGTAGTTTACATAGATGATATTCTCATTTTCTCTGCAAACTTGGAAGAGCATGTACAACATGTGCGCGCCATATTGAAAAGACTGCTAGACAACCAACTCTTCGTCAAGCTTGAAAAATGTGTCTTTCACACTGAGCGAGTGGAATTTTTGGGATTCATTTTGTCTCCGGAAGGAGTCTCTATGAATGAAGGGAAAGTGAGAGCGATCAAGGACTGGCCATCTCCTCGTAACGTAAAAGAAATACAGAGATTTATTGGATTCGCTAATTTCTATCGGCGCTTTATCCCCAATTTCTCTGAAAAGGTAAGTCCTCTCACTCGTTTGCTGAGGAAGAATGAAAAGTTTGTTTGGAACGCGGAAACTGAAGAGGCCTTCAAATTACTGAAAGAGATTTTTATTTCTGCTCCAGTTCTTTTGCACCCGAACCTAGAAGAACCTTTCTATGTGGAAGCAGATGCATCCAACTTGGCGATTGGTGGAATTCTTTCGCAAAGACACAAGAATACAGGCCAATTACATGCGGTGGCCTATCGCTCCCGAAAGTTGACAGCTGCAAAACTAAATTATTCAATTGCAGACAAGGAACTGTTAGCAGTGAAGAATGCTTTCCGTGAATGGAGGCATTATTTATTGGGTGCAAAACATGAGGTAACAGTTTTTACGGACCACCGATATTTGCAGTTTTTGAAATCTGCTTGGACACTCACCCCCAGACAGTTGAGATGGTCACTATTTTTTGAAGATTTCAACTTTGTTCTTATTTACAAGCCTGGATCTGCTAATGGAAAGGCAGATGCTTTGTCCCGTTTGAATACGGATGAGAGAGAAACGGTCACAGAAACAGGATTGATTATCCCTGAAGAAAGAATAGTGGGAGCCATATCTTATGCAGACTTGGAAGACAAGATCAAAGATGCCCTTTGAAACGAAGAATTTAGTGAATGGGTCAAAGCAGATTCCAGAAGGGAAATAAAGAATGGAAAGCCCTTTCATCAAGAAAACCTTTATGTACCCAAAGAAAATCTTCAAAAAGAGGTCATTCAGCAATGTCATGACAATCCATTGGCAGGACACAAAGGAGTAAAGAAGACTCTAGAACTTCTGAGACGAGAATTTTGGTGGCAGGAGATGGAAACTCAGGTGGGACAATATGTGGCATCTAGTGAGCAGTGTGTCAAGGGGAAAGTGGTAAGACAGGCTCCACAGGGTTTGTTGATGCCCTTGCCCATAGCTCCAGGTCCGTGGCATACTGTATCTATGGATTTTATTGTAGATCTGCCCTCCAGTCAGGGATTTACTACCATTGGGGTGGTGGCCGATCATTTTTCCAAAATGAGTCATTTCGTCCCTCTAAAATCCATTCCCAACGCTTCTCAGCTGGCCACATTATTCACTCAACATATAGTCAAGACACATGGAATCCCCAAGGTAGTAATGTCAGACCGGGGCCCTCAGTTTGTCTCACACTTTTGGAGGGCCTTCCTAAAAAGATTGGGGGTAGATTCTCGTTTGTCCACTGGGTTTCATCTGGAGACTGATGGGCAGACTGAGAGGGTAAATCAAGATCTGGAGCAATATTTGTGCCTATACTTGATGGACCAAGAAAGTGATTGGCCAAGTTTAATCTGGGCAGCAGAATTTGCTTACAACAATGCTGTTCACTCTTCCACTGGTTTCTCTCCGTTCTTTTTGAACTCAGGTAGACATCCTAACATGTTGGTAGGGAAACACGAGAGTGAGGTACCTGCAGTAGAAGTAGTAGTGAAAGATCTGCAAAGGGCCTATCAAGTAGCCACTAATAATCTAGAGAAAGCTAAGAGATCTTACAAGAAGCAGGCAGACAAGAAACGAAGAGAGAATCCAATTTACGAGCAAGGAGATAAAGTGTGGATCTCCACTCGTAATATGCGATTAAAGGGGAATACAAAATTCCAACCTCGATTCATTGGTCCTTTTCAGGTAGAAAGAATGATAAACCCAGTGAGTGTAAAGATCAGACTCCCATCCAGGTTACGAATACATTCAGTGTTTCATGTGTCCCTGATTAAGAGAAGTCCATCTAATCTGAGAAAGGAAACTCCACCAGCCCCAATTCAAGTACAGTCAGATCAGGAATTTGAAGTGAAGCGAATTTTAGACTCTCGTGTGAAGAAGGGTAGATTATTTTATTTAGTGGACTGGAAAGGTTTTGGTCCCGAGGAAAGGTCATGGGAGCCAAGTTCAAATGTCCGTGCCCAAAGATTAATTCAAGAATTTCACAAAACTCATCCAAAGAAGCCCAATGAGGGAAGAGTAGGGGCCTTGGTGGGGGGAACTGTCAGGACTGGAATATACGAGTCAAAATCTGTTCTGAACTGTCTCTCTAAAAGATTCAGATATTGGAGACAGCCTATTCACCCCTTTGGCAAGCGCTCTCGATCTGCATCTCTGAAGCTTTAGCGGTTGCTTCTTAAATTGATTCAATTTAGCTCAAACTCTATACTCAAAATGGCGACCGCACAGAGACAGTTAGGTAGTACCCAGTCTAGTGTTCGACTCACGGAGACAGTGTTCTCGCAATCACGCTCGCGCACTGGGCGCTGAGTGCACTTCAACCATTTTTTCCCTGAGGAAGCAGCGTTTCCTTACTGCTCACTCTGTTCCTGAAAGGTTTCAGTCAGAGGAGTAGTGTTTCTATCCGTTTTGAGCTCCGTTGAATAAGTTCATCGTATCGCAGTTCTAGCATCCTGTTTGTCTGCAGAATTACGATTTCACAGAAGGTATTTGGGTACTAGTCTGCCATTTGGGTTCCTTCACAGTGAAGTTCGTTATTCCAAGTAGCGAGCTTCTTTTGGCAGCAATCTATGCACTTGAATATTACCTCAAGTAAGTTCATATAGCATACTTCAGCACAGAAAAGTTCTTTTAGTAATTCATCGTATTCCGTATCCAGTCAGTGCGATAATACTTGGAGAGAATAGAACAACTACAGTGAATTGACTTTGAACACTCCATTTATAGTTCTACTTGTAATACTGGAGCAGAATTAAGTTTTCCTCGCATATTCATCGCTAATTGAGCTGCTCTGAATTACCAAATAGTATTGTGCACCTCAGTATAAGAGCAGCAGCTTTATCTTTGAACTGTGCACCTCAGCATAGAGAAGCAATTATATTCCATTGAATTGAATCTTGAGACATGAACTGCAGAGAACTCAATTGAACTGAATCTACAGAATAGAGCAGCAGATATTTCTATTGATCATTTCAGTAGATATAAATATATATATATATTTGTACTTACCACCTAATTCTCCATCTGCCAACTCTCTGCAAAGAAAGACAAAACGACTGTTAATATTGAGGAATGTGCTACCAAGAAATATATAAAAATTAATCAAAAAGAGAGAAGCTAGTCCACTGAGCATTACAGGTAATAGGGGCAACTAGAGAGTGGTTTTAGGGTACTTGGGAGGCTGTGTAGAAAATAGTAAAATTGTGTTTGTGTTGCAGGTGCCCAGAAGATATCCAGAAACTCCAGAGAGGAAGAGGCACAGCAGTGGCAGTCTCTCTTGTCTTCCCAATCCCCTTTCCCCCTCTTTACTCTGAGTGAATTGTCTCATTGACTCACAGTGGAGTATGGGAATTGTGGAATAGCACATTGCTCCCGTGGAATCTGAGTTTACAGGTGCGTGGTGCTGACATAATGCATATGTTGGGTATACGAGATGCACCAACTTAAGGTGGGGTGGAAACATGTTATGGAATGAAGCACGCTGGCTGAAAAAAATGATATACCTGGGAAGGGAGTGCCCATGAAAATGGGAGAACATTTTATCCCCATGGCGATCATACCGAGGGCTGGAGGAGGAATCCATGGATGGTCCCGGGAGTCCATGACATAGACACTCCTTAAACTCTGTTGAGGGATTGTTTCTAGGTTTGCCACTGTGTTGTACTTTTTTCGATTTTGAATATAATGCATGACTGCTACATTGATGTATTGCCCCTTTGCGGACATATTATTATTTTTTTTTTTAAAACATCTTTTTATTGTAAACAACAACATAAATGCTTTCCAGTCCAATTATCAATTATTCAGCAGTGGATCAGCAGTTCCGAATACAAGAGGTAAATCAGAATGTACATTCCCTTAGGCCTCCTTATAGCCCCCCATCCAGCCCCGGAGCCCACCCTAAACTAGTATATGTTCCCTTCAATCTGACAATAAATCCCCCCTATACGCCACCCAGGCCCCCCAAATCTTTTCCCATTTCCGCAAGCAACCTCTGCTCTGATACACCACACGTTAAGCCCGTTGGCACCAGTAGAGATCTTTTTTCCATCCTCCCACAGAAGGAACCTCTCTCGCTCCCCAAAGTCTGGCTATATTTCGTTTCGAAACTATACCCGCTAGTGCGAGCCAAATTGTCTCCCACTTGGGCCAAACCACCTCCCCGTCACTCCCAGGACAAACCACCTGGCATCCAGCGGGACCGTGGACCCCACCACCTCAGACATGACCTGGGCCACTCTCGTCCAATAGCTCTGTACCAAGGGGCAGTCCCACATGATATGAAAGAACGTCCCAGTCTCATTACACCCCCGCAGACACTTATTAGATTCACAATAGCCAATACGGTGTTGTACAGTCCGTGGTACATATGAGCGGTGCAGGATGCGCAGCTGGACCAGCCGGAATCGGGCCCTGATTGCTATCTCCCTCGGGCTTTGTAGGGCCTCTACCCAGTCATCGTCCTCGAGTAGGCCCACGTCCGACTCACAGGCTTCCTGCAGTGGCCCCAGGGGATCTGGCGTGTTGTTTATACGTTTTTTATAGGTAAGTGAGATAGCCTTGTCGGTCATGGGGTCAAGTAGCAGTCTATCCTCTAACGGGGTATATTCGGCCAGTCTCTCCCCTTCCTGCAAATGGCGTCGTAAAGCATGCCTGACCTGGAGGTATCGGAAGTATTCCCCCTCCCCCGTCTGGTATTCCGCCTGCATGGTGGCGAAGGCAATCATCTCGCCATTTTTCCAGATATCACCCAGGAGATCTATGCCAATATTGCTCCAGCCTTGAAGACCTCGCAGATTCGCGACCTCCGAGAGAAAATCCCCGTGCCACAGCGGTGTCTGTTCAGTGTGTCTGGCCTCCCACCCCATCATCCTAGTCGCCTTCCGCCATATGCCTATCACTGTCTCTGTATGAGGCGGGCGAGCAAACACACCTCTCCTCCTTGAATAGAGGGCTGTGAGATACCCGCCTTTCCCCAGCGCCATCCGATCCACCCGATACGCCGGTTCCTCAGTGGGGGAGAAAACCCACCCATTAATATTTACAAGTTGCGCGGCCCAGTAGTACTTCCGCAGGTCTGGCACGGCCAGTCCCCCCTCATATACCCCCAGTTGTAACTTTCTCAGGGCAATTCTGGGGCTCCCACCTCCCCACAACAATGCACGCTGTTCCGACCTCTATAGAACGAAAGAACCTCTCCGGTACCAAGAAGGGAGTATTCTGTAGTGCATACAGGAGGCGCGGGAGGGCCATCATTTTAAACAATACAGCACGCCCCATGAGCGAGACCGGCAGCCCGCGCCAGTGTAGGACGTCTTCCTTCAACCTGTCCAGTTGTGAGAGGACATTAAGACGCATAAAGGCGGCCTCAGATTTCGTGATCCAGATACCCAAGTATTTGAATTCCGTTTTACACGTCAGGTCCCTACATTCCGACGTCAGCGTCGGGGGCTCGCCAGCTAGCACGAACACCAGGGACTTACCCCAATTAATACGATAGCCCGAGTAGTCTCCAAAAGATCTCAGAATGTGCAGGAGCCTATGGATAGTCTGCCTGGGGCGATGTGCATATAACAAGACGTCATCGGCATAGAGGGAGATACGCTCCTCCCATCCTCCCCCAAGATCAATGCCCCGTACCACCGGATCTCTCCTCACCCACGACGCCAGCGGCTCCAGTGCAAGCGCAAAAAGGATCGGGGAAAGAGGGCAGCCCTGTCGCGTGCCCCTGTGCAGCCCAAAAATCCTGGAAACGGACCCGTTCACTCTTACTCGCGCCCTCGGTCTCGTGTAAAGGAGCCGAACCCATGCCCGGAATTTCGGCCCGATGCCAAACTTATCCAGAACCGCAAATAGATAGTCCCATTCCATGCTATCGAAGGCCATGTGAGCATCGAGGGACAGGAGGGCGGCCTGCGTATCAGGGCGCTGCGATACCATGTGCATGACACCATAGAGGCGTCGAAGATTAAGCCGAGTGTTCCTATGGGGCATAAAACCGGATTGGTCCGGGTGTATTAGAGCCAGGAGGTTCGGGCCCAGCCGATTGGCCAGTATCTTTGCCAGTACTTTGGTCTCAAAGTTAATCAGGGATATCGGTCTGTATGAACTACATAAGTCCCGCAGCTTGCCCTCTTTAGGGATCACGACAATGGTCGCTGTTCTAAGATCCTCAGGCAGTTGGCCGGCCACCAGCGCCTCAGTAAACATCTTTAGCATGTACGGAGCGACCGTTCCCGCCACGCACTTAAAGCTCTCTGCTGGAAACCCGTTAGGGCCCGCCGCTTTCCCGGCCTGCAAATCCCTCATGGCACCCTCAACTTCCTCTACCGTCAAGTCTAGGTCCGCTGCGTCTCGCTCACTTTGGCCAAGGACTGGTACCTTTATATCTCTGAGGAACTCCCGGCACTCCTCCTCCCTTCGGTCGGTCTGTGACTGATAGATCTCTTCATAGTATTGCGCAAAGGCCTCCACAATCTCCTCCCCAGCCAACTTTACTGTGCCGTCTCTAGGTTGAATGCCTGCGACCCAGCTTCTACACTTGTCCCTCTTCCCAAGCCACGCGATAACCTTGTTGGCTTTGTCCCCAGATCGTACACACGTCTCTGCGTCGCTATGGCGTATGCGCGTACAGCGTTCTCACTAGTATCCCTGAGCTCCCGCTGTTTGAGCAGGAGGGCATGGCTGCGACCCGCCCCCCCTCCAGATCCTGGGTCCGCTCCCATCTCCAACTGAGTTATCTCTCGCTCTAGGTCATCACATTGTGCCCTTCTCTCCTTACGTCTAATCCCCACCTCAGCCTTCACGAAGTCCCTCGCCACCGTCTTGTACGCCTCTCATAATACACAGTGAGATCTCACCGTCCCCACGTTTTCTTCAAAATATTGTTTCGTCCTCTCCTGATATCGGCCCTGAAAGTCATGGTCCCTGAATAAATAGGGGTCCAAGCGCGGAGGCACCGTCCAGTCTTTCTCCGGGTCCCAGAGCCACACCTCCACAGGAGAATGGTCTGATATGCCCCTGGCCCTATGACTGCTCGCTTTAAATAGCCCAGCCGACGTCGTGTGTGTGAAAATGTAGTCTAGGCGGGCACCACTGCTATGTGCCACCGAGATATGGGTAAAGTGTTGAGTGTCTGGGTTATGCGCCCTCCACAGGTCTACCAACCCCATCGCATTCACAAAGGCTGTCAGTGGGCGCGCCCCCTGAGCTCTATGTGCTGGCGAGTCCCGGTCAAGGTCGTGTGACATAATCTCATTCATATCGCCCCCCATAATCAAGGTCCCAGTGGGCATGTCCAGCAGTAGTGCACTAAGATCGGGAAAAGTCGCCCCATGCAAACTTGGTGGTATATATACCGAGCAAACATTCAAGGTGAGACCCTCCCACACCCCCGTGAGTGCAACATAACGGCCTAGCGGGTCGCACCATGTGCGATTGGGCACCAGTGGCAGGGAGTTCCTAGCCAGGATCGCTGTTCCCCTGGATCCTGAAGTAAACCCCGCGTGAGCCAACAGGGTATAACCAAATCGATTCAGGGCCAGGTAGTTATTCCCTTTCAAATGTGTCTCCTGAAGGAGAACTATATCCGGGGTGTGTCTATGTAGATATTGAAGTACCATGGTTCTCTTAATCCTAACCCCGAAGCCATTCACAATCCAAGATAATATCTTAAGGCATTTAGCCCGCTGTGTAGCCATCAGGGAAATGCACCTTGCCTCCCCTCCCTCCCTTTACCCTCCCAGACCACTCCCCACCGCCCCTCCCATCCTTGCAAGTATTGGAAAGCATTGAGAACATTATGAACCCCCAACTAAACCACCTACTCTCCCTCCCCCCTGTCCTACCCAACAATACGGTCCTACCCCCCTCCCTGCTACCCTGCTCCGTGGGCCTAGAACCACCCACATCCCCAACTAGCAGAGCGCCTGTCGCCCACAGAAACAAAAAACTAGGAGTTGGGGGTGTGTAACCTAGCCCAGCAATAGCTCCGTAAGGCCACTTTTAGCCCCAGATTCTAAACTAAGCAGCTGAGAATAGTCAATAAGTCCATGAAAACAGAGTTCTCTAGGCGTGCAGCGGGCACCGGCCCCCCCTGTAATAAACATTGCACACATTTATGAAATACCATACTCAGGCAGTGTCCTCGTTACTTTCAACCTCCAGGGCCCCCAGAGGACGCCGGACTCCGTGATCTGGATCGTCGGGGGCGTCGATCACGCCCGCTCCCTCCTTCATGCCCACTGGTGGAGGCCGGAGACCGGTCTCGAGTGTCTCTCCATCCCCCCTCCGCTCTTGCAGTATCTGACTGTGACCGTGGCCCATCCAGCCACGACTGGACCTCCGCCGGGGACGTGAAGAACCAGGATTTGCCCCCTGCGATGATCTTGAGTTTCGCCGGGAAGAACATCATATATTTGATGCCCCTGTCTCTCAGTGTTCGCTTCACCCCGTCGAATGTCCTCCTCTCCTGCTGCACCTTCAGTGTGAAGTCTGGGAAGAACCGCACCATCACGTTCTCATATTGAAGATCTCCCTGCTGCCGGGCCGCCTGCAGGATGGCGTCGCAGTCCCGATAGTTGAGTATCCGGGCGATGATCGTTCTAGGGGGCGCCCCCGGCTTCGGCGGAGGGACCGGCGCTCTGTGCGCCCTTTCCACCGTGAACAGAGCGGAGAGTCGTTTGGGCTTCAGGTGTTGTAGTATGAGCTCTTCAAAGAATAGGTCCATGCTGGGCCCCTCCTTCCGGGACCCCCACTACCCGAATGTTGTTCCTGTGGGCCCTTCCTTCCTGATCCTCCATCTTCAGAGCCATCTGCTGATGTTGTTTAATCAGCTGCTGGACCTTCTCCTCTAAGCTCCTGGTAGAGGACTGCAGATCGACAATGTGCGTTTCAGCGGCCTTAACCTTCTCAGACGTCTTATTCATATCTGCTCGCAGGAGGTTCATCTCAATGGAGACCTTATCTATCTTGGTCTCCAGTGTCGGACCCAGCATCTGTATTGCCGCCATGATGGAGCTTAAGGATGGTTCTGGGGCCGGGGCCTGAACTCCCGCACTTTCGTCTTCCACCGCCGGTGGCTTCGAAACCGCATACCAATCCAATTCGTTTGCCTGGACCGGCGCCCCCCCCCCTTCGGCTTCATTGTGTGGGTCAAGAAGTACCACTCAACGATCTGCCACTGCTATCCTATCCCTCAGCGCCGGCCGTCTGGTAGCGTGGCAGTACTGCATCTAGAGACGAGTCCCCGAGGCACGTCCACCCGAGGGCAGCTCTTCCCCTGCCGTGCCCCTACTCCCCTTCACCGGGGGCTGCCCAGGACATTAGTCCCTCCCAATGTCAGGGTCCGGAGGAAGCACTTCCACCCCGGGATTAGTCAAAGCGCGGCTCCTCGATCAAACAGCCTCCGATCGCCGGGTTCCAAGATCTCCCACACTGTGTGGCTGTCGAGGTAGGTGCGTATTATCCGGTCCCCCAAACACCAACTCACCCTTGGGGGACCCCGAGTGCTCCCGATGCCGGGGGTGTCAATCCGGTGCGTCACCCAGCCTCCTCCAGGACTCCGCACCCCCTTCGGCGTGCCACACAAGCCAGGCGCAGTGTTTCACAAGGCTTCCTCTATGCGCCGGGATCTCTGAGCACCCCACACAGTCCTGGTGCTAACCCGCCTCTTAGCGGGGCACACTCACGGCTTCCAATAGTGGGCTCCGGAGGCACCCGCACTGCTTGTCTGTCCCGGCAGGCAGTTCGTCCCCGGTCCATCCAATGCTGGCTCACCCCTGTGAGAACCCGACTAGTGCCTATGCCCGGGGCCGCCTCACAGCGCTCCCACTTCACGCCACTCGGGCCGGGCACCTCAACTCACTGAGCCACTGCCGTGCGCCGGGGGCCCCGAAGGCCGCAGACTGTCTTTGCGGTGATCCGCCTCCCAGCGGGGTGTACACGTACCTCCGGCCCCCTCCGGGGTGTCCGGCACACCCCCGGCAGCCCCTGCTTCACTCGGCCCTGCCGGGGACGTCTCTGCCCGCTTCCACGATGGGCGCACCTCCGTTTATCTTCGCGCCGGAAGACTCGCGGCGCCGATCGGCGCTCTCCCCCGCCTACCGGCCCGGTCCGGATTCGTTCACCGTCGCCGGTCCTTAGTCACGCACTGCACCGCGGGCCCCGAGCTCTCTCACCTCGGGAGCCCGCCAGGATATCTTCCGCTCCTTTCCGCGCAGCGCCAATGGCTCCTCCGCTCCGCCCAGTCGCTCAGGAGCCCCTGCGACGGCGCAGGCCCCTCACTTCTCTCGCTCGGCGATCGGCAGCCGCGGGTCGCTTCTTCACTCCGAACCCCGCAAGTAACGGCCGCTCGCCTGCCGCACTGCTGCACAGCTTCTCCACTTGTCCGCTGCCGGATATAGGTCGGATTTCCCTGGCTTACGTCCCGGCCTCAGCAGAGCTCACAGCTCACACCGCCATCTTGGCCACTGCCAGGCCACGCCCCCCTGCGGACATATTATTATGCTGCACTGCCTTTTTATATGCTGTATTTCATAAAACTCAGTAAAAAGATTTAATTTAAAAAAACATTGGAGTTGCTTTATTACATTCTATAAGTGTAATTTCCAAATGGGAAGGGATAAGCAGTTCATGGTTAGTGTCTCTGGAATCACAATTTAAAATCCTAACTTATGGTGAAGTTGGATTTTAAATTGCAATTCTGAAAATGGCACTTTTAGAAAGGTGGCATTTTCTTGCCTAAGCCATTTGGTGCCTGCAGTTTGTCTCTGGGTCACATGACTGGGTGTAGCTGAAAGCTGGGCTTTGCGTATTCCTTCTAAACATCCACACGCAATGAGGAGCTCAGGTGTGACTGGATGAGACATCACTGGCTGGGTGGGTGGGAGGAGCTGGGCCCGCCCACTTACATTTGAATAGGCTGTGTTCTGTCTCCACCCAAAGGAATGCATACCCCCTGTAGTTAGTCTGGAGACAGGGCTAGAAAGGCAGGGCATCTGTGCACTTCAAAGACATGCCTCTAGGAGCTTCACCCCATGTCAAACGCACAGCTGTGTATAAAAGAAGGACCTCAGACACCAACTGTTCTGTACACTTCTGGACCTATGGATACTCTGCCAGGAAGAAGGACTTTTGAGCTGCTACAAACACTGCCACTCTGCTGGACTGCTGCTCAAAATGAACTAATGCCCTGCTGTGCTGACCTGCTGCCATCTTGCCTGTGGAAGAAGAACTGGACCGCCAACCTCATCTTGAACCCAGTACCCCAGAGTGACTCCAAGGGCTAGTCTGCTAGCCTCCTGATCTGAGCCTCAGGGACATTAAAGGCTGTCCAAACTGCTCCTGGTCCCAGATGGAGTGAGTTACTGACCCCCAAGTGGTGTCTTTCAGTTCCTGGACACTTGGTTTGGCTCTCAGGCTCTTAAATCAAGCTTTTGGACTTTTTGCAAGTGTGAACTGGTCTGTTCACATGAGACTGAGCCACTCGTATCGAAGATGAGCGCGAGCCACCGCCAGCCCGTCTCTTTGCGTATCAGCATTGGCAGCCCCATGGTGGACCGCCAGCATAAAGCTCCAGCTCGCCTGTCGGCGATGCCCAGCCTGCTCTTCAAGCCACGCTATAACCACCTGCAATGCTCTCCTTGCTCTAGACGACCCTCTTCAACATGAACGGAACTCTTGGCACAAACCTTGAGAAGATAAAACTTCAGCTGGACTAATCTGGGACTGTATCGGACCCCGGCTCCATCGTGGTCAGCCTGAATTTCTGACTTTCACACTGTCCAGCGCGACCAGATAGTCACTATTGGTGCTTTATGTTTCTAGGCTCTATTTTACGCTTTATTCATAACTCTGTTCTACCAATTGGATGTTTGTCTTTTTGGTCTTATTTTATTGATTAAATTCAGTTCTATTTTTCTAACTTGTTGTGGGACCATTTTGTGTGGTGTTTTCACTGTTTAACTGTTTGAAGTGTTGCACAAATACTTTACACATTTTCTCTAGGTTAAGCCTGACTCATCTGTGCCAAACTACCAGGAGGTTGAGCACACGTTATTTTGAGATTTGTTTGTGCCTTACCCTGAAATGTATTGTGTTTGCTGCTTGACCAGGACTCACACCTCAGTCAACGAGTAACCCAATTTCTCACACTATTCTTACATAGAGTATGATGGTACTTGGTTTTTGTCCATATGTAATTAGTATGAATGAAATACCAGAAATTCTAGATTTTGTAACTTTTTATTCTGGGTGTGAAGAGATGTTTAACATTTTGAAGAGTGCAGGGTGGAGGTCAATCAAAAAGGATTTGTAAAGCACTGCTATTCACCCGCGAGGGTATCCAAGCGCTGAGAGCAATGCTGCTAAGGTGGATTCAGTTGAACCACCTGATCCTGAGTCCCTTTCTGAATTCCTAAAGAGAGAGTGAGGTCTGGAGGTGGAGGGGAAGGCTGTCTTCCAGGATTTCGCTGTGAGGTACGAGAAGGAGCATCCTCCACTGTTGCTTCGGCAAATACAGGGTGTGTGAGTGAGGGAAAGGGAGGCGGAGCCCAGGTGTTTGGAGGGTTGGTGGAAGGTCAGGCGGTGGTTGATGTATGCTGGTGCTTGGTTGTGCAGGGCTTTGTAAGCAAAGGTCAGCATTTTGAATTGACATCTCTTTTGGACGGGGAGCAAACAGAGTTTCTTGAGGTGTGGGGTGATGTGGGTCCGTTTGGGAGGTCAAAGATGAGTCTGGCTGCTGAGTTCTGTATGGTCTGAAGTCTCTTCAGGAGGTGAGTGATAATTCCTATGTAGAGTGCATTGCCGTAGTCCAAGTGGCTAGTGATGAGGGCTTGAGTGATGGTGCGTCTGGTGCTGACCGGGAGCCATGTGTGAGAGTTAGGAGGCATTTCTACTTACACCATAGATGCCAGTATGTGATTGTACTTTGTGTATTGTAATGTCGTATTTCATGTTGTTGCCCTTCTACCTTTGGTGTCCATCCATTTCTAATTATTATAAATGAAGTTCATGCAGGAAATATGGATGATTTAGTAAACTGGGTATGGGAAACTTGGTGTAGGTATTACGTTAACCTGGAAGTTTCTTGCAGGTGTTACACAGTAGCCACCATTGCACCCGTCTACATTAACAACTTTTTTAGGGCATTTGCCTGCCTTTTACTGATATATGTGAGTTCCTGATTATCCAGGTAAATGTCTAATAGTGTGTGTTTATGTATTTATTGGATTACTTTTTGGGGTTGATCTCTATTGTGAACAGTGTGCCAGGGCAGCACTCAGTTGACTCAGACTTTCTTAACCCTCATTTTGTGAGAATAAAGGATACCTGAGACATCAGGCACAGGCCCAGCACCCTGATTGAAAATGTTAAGAGGAGATTGTCAAAGCAGTGACCTGGCTGAGGCCTGGATCACAACATGGTCCAGGCCAAAACGTACTAGAGCAACCGACATGGTTCCCTGACACCATGGTTGCTTTTCCAAAAATGGTGGAAGGGCTGCTAGGGTCTTTCAGGATCCACCTTGATAATTTTTTGGAGAGTGAAAGCAGGGGCATAGCTTCAGGGGGGTGTTTGGGGTGTGACACCCACCTAATAAATATATTCTGTAGTAAATACTTAGGTACAGGTTCTTTATGTCGGGTATGGTGAGGTGTTTGTCAGATTTCACTTGGGATTTTTACATACACATTCAGACAAAAAAACACACACTCATCTACTTACACCTACTCATTTAATGCATAATTGTAATCCTACTTACAGCTACTTAGTTCTGATCTTACTAGTTATTCCTACTTTTACTTACTGCTATTTACTACTTCTCTTGCTCCCTCTTACTTTCACTCCTACTTACACCTCCTCTTGTTCCTACTTACTCCTATTTCTATTTCTACTTCTTCTTTTTAGTAATTACTCCTTCTGTTACACACTCCTACGCACTCCTCTTGATGATACCTATTAACTACCTTTCTCACTACTAAACTTATTGCTATTTATTAATACATTTATCCCTGCCCAAGCCTACTGTTACTTTTACTTACTTTGCTCTTCTACTGGCTTCAGCTAACACCTACTTAATCCTATATACCCCTACTCTGAATTCTACTAACTATAAGGCCCTTAATATGAGCCCCATTGTCGGAAGTGATAATTATTGCACCCATGTAAATCCAACAGTGAGTTGTTCAGAATCTATCAAGTGCAATCATTTTTGCCTATTCCTATTTTCCACCGCAAAAGTGAGGCATTTCATTCAGATTTTGCAGCTATTGCACCAAAATCAGCATCTCCTGATCGTTACCTGCCATTTGCCTTCTAGCGTATTTCAACAGGTTTGACATGCCAAAATTTACCTGAGAAAAATTGCACGCTGTGGTGTTTGGCACAAAACGTTGTATTCTGCTTGAAGTAGTAACAGAGGTTACCATATATACTGGAACTTAATAGGCCGCTCGTAATGAAGGGTTTAGTGTAACTCATCATTCCTCTGGTGCCAGCAGTGCTGCAAAGGCCAAGGGCTGGGATAGCACACAGTTTAATGCTACAATATTGTATACAGAACTATTGTGTGGCATAAGTATTGTGTCCTGAATATCATTCATGAAGATGTTGTCTCCTTAGGTGCAGATTTTATAATATTAACTCCAATGGGTCAATATTTTTGTAAACTATATGTAGGACATGATAATTATGTCAGATGGTGTTCTGGCAACGATATTCTGGTACCACACCCACTGCACACCACAGAAAACAGCTCTGAAGGGAGATAAAGGGCAGGTGGCATGATGTCACTACTGAGTTGAACTTTGAATTTGAGGTTTTAGACAATACCTGGTCTCTCCTAAACAGTGTTCCGTTTGTGGATACTGACTATTGGATCACCTGTGGCCCATTAACTGTACATCAAAACCTTGTAAACTTGCTTATTTTGACCCTAAAACATTGCATTGATATGGGTGAGACCATTGTACATTTTGGGGCATATTCACAAGGAGCTATCGCCGAATTAACGGCACTTTATCGCAGCCAAAGTCGTGATAAATTTACCCCCCCATTCACAAGCCGGTTAAACAGCCCACAGCACCGGTTTACCCGCGATAACAGCCGCAAAAAACATCGCCACAGAGGACCCTCGCAAATATCGCTAATGAGATGCAGAGTAGGCGTTCCCGTGACAAAAGCAGAGACAACAGCACACCTCAACATTCACAACGACCAGCCACATCCGCAATAAAAACACAAAACAGGCGATAAGGCACGTTAGCACCAGGAAATCTACACCTGCTCTGACCTGGTGTAAAGTCGGACGGCAGCCAGCACCACAAAAGGGAGCACAGCCCAGGGCCACATCCGAAGGGCAACAGATGCCATGGAGCCACCCATCATGCGGCCCGGACACCCAAGAGGGCCACAACACCCACCCCCACCACCCCAGGACCCCATCCCACACCCGGCACACCCCCATCCCCCCGGACCAACACAGATGCAGCGCAGACAAAGACAGCGGAACCCCAGGAAACGTACCAGCCACACAGACCCAACATCTGACAATGTCACCTTCCACTACAGGCTGAAAGGGACAACCAACCTACGCATCCTGACCATCATCGCCTAACAGGCCTACGGCAACAATACAGCGGACAACCAACATCCCACCCCACACAAAGCTGATGGTGTGGCTGCACCTGTTGGCCCCTGGGACCCCCATCCAACACCCACCAGAGTCGGAGGAGTCTCACAGCCAGCCACATACAAGTACCCCACACCTGTCCTGTACATCACCATCACCCTGGTACCCCAGACCCCATATGTACAACATAAGGCGCAGGATCCGCTGGAGACCAACCAAGGACCATACGCCATAGCAGGATGCACGCATGTGTTTGGGGCAACACACAGCACACATGTACTACCTGTGTCCCCTGGTGACACAGCACACATTCACTGCAACAGGAAGCACACATCTCACACCAATGTGCAGGCAACAACAGAACACAGTGGAACACCCAACAATGTCGCCTTCAAATACACAGCCAGTGTGCATGATACCTTCATCCTCCGACAGTCCATCATCAACCAGCGTTCCCAGGATGGCAACAAGGGAAATGTACAGCCCCTTGGCAATATACAAATGAACACCCCACACACCTCAACTCCACAACCATGCAACTCACAACTCTGGCAATGCACACGTCACAAAATCACATACAACAGGCACAACAATATGCCCACCCAGCAGACACGACAGAACAACTTACAATGTCCACATGGGCAAGCCCTGAAAATGAGCCAGCAACGGCATGGCACCTCAGCCACATACTAGCTGAATGTGGGGAGAGGTGGCAACCAGGCATGTGTGAAGGATGCAGTAGAACCATGATTGGGAAAGTACACAATGCAAACAGTGCCGGAGATGTGCTGGACACCTTGCAGTATGCAGAACACACCCATATCCATGGCGACATACACCGCTTGCGTATGGAGTGTAGTGGACAGTGGACGCCACCATGTCACCACAGCCAGTGGGGGTCCTCGCGGAAATGTTGCCTGTTATGCCACCCCCAAGCGTCAGCGGAGTGGGATGGCCCAGCGTACGCCACGCCAGCGTAGGGGTGTGAATAAAAACCACATAGGCCTGGGCGTGGACCACTTCCGGAAAGACCCACGTCTCTGCCAGGGCGACGCCTCCCACCTCGCCACGAGGCCGACGCCATCCTCGTGAGCGGAGTTGCCTGCGATGCCATGCGCCTGCCGGACCCCAGCACGCTGGTCTACGAACCCGTCAGGCCAGCCCCTGCGCAGCCAGGCCACACTGATCACCTTCTGACACCGGCGTGTGTCAAGGAGGGCCCACCACGTGCCGGCGCAAGCCACAAGCCCGAGGCCCGAGACCTTGGCAGCCACCTCAGACCATCACGGCCGCCACGACACCGGCCCTCTTTATTCCCTTTTCGTTGACGTACTCCACTGCCGTCCCCGGACTACTCTTCGGACCAGTAGGTCCCACATGTGGAACTGTGTCTTGAGTTATGAATGGCAGTGACCCCATATCCCGGCCAGCGGCCATTGCACCAGACCCCCCCAGTTCAGTGAGGCATAGTTCCATATGGGCATCTTGCGACACATGGTGCCACTAACCCTGTCCAACGCCAGGCTGCTACACGTGGTGCCACTGACCCTGTTCAACGCCAGCCTGCTACACGTGGTGCCACTGAACCTGAACTACGCAGGCAGGTGGGGCCATCCAACCTATGCCGGCGACACTCGGTGAATGGGCCGTGCTGACCGCTGCCTCAGGCCTACACCACGGTCAGGTAGGTCACACATTTGGAACTGAGTCTTGATTACACCATGGCAGTGAACATTATTTAAGGCAGAGAACTATTCACCATACACCCTTCGATGTGATGGCAACAAGTCTGTGCATGGCATCACAACCACACGTGTCTGTGGGCCTACGCGGACCACTGCCCTCTGCCTACGCTGCGCTCGAGTGGGATCGCAGAATTGGAACTGAACATCGGTAATTCAAAAGGCTGAATACATGTCTTCGCACGCACGGAGGGGCGTAAGAGGATGACGCGTAGCAGGCCGGAGGGAACAGGATCATCGTCACGGAGGTGATTGAACACTACCGACAACTGCCACTGTGTCACGCGAGCCAACGACACGTGGCTGTGGGCCACTGCTGACCGCTGCCTCCGGCCTACACTGCAGTCCAGTAGGTCACAGCGCCTTGATTTGGCATTCTTGGAGTTCACATCGGTGTACAGGCATCATCGCAGACTGCATCCCCTCCCAGCACCTGTGCCACTGAGTTTGTTCCCCGACATTCATGGACACTCACTGGTCGTACATTGGGGGCGTTTGAGTCTATGGACTGGGGGCTAGTTTACATCCTCATGTAGCTGATCCCAAATTGTTGGTGAAAACGAGGGTTGCGCTTTCCACTCCTCCATTTGCTGCTTCCAGATAACATCAGACCTGCCGCATCATGCCCTGGAGGACACCTTCCACTGTCCCCCGAAACCCTCCACAACATACACCTCGGACATTGATGGTGACCCGCTCAGGTCGCACGGCCCATCTGACTGCACCGCAAGTCACCGTCCCGTGGCTGGGTGCCTGTGCTGGCCGCAGTGCATCCGGGGCCACTAACTCTGTGCTGGTCACGCCTGGGACCCCTTCTTCTGAGACATTGAATGGCCTCTGTAGCGATGGTCTTGGGGTCATCAACGTCATGTGTCTGTGGCCCTGTGCTGTCCGCCTCCTCCGGC
The DNA here is from genome assembly GCA_963921515.1 of Calotriton arnoldi. Lineage (NCBI taxonomy): Eukaryota > Metazoa > Chordata > Amphibia > Caudata > Salamandridae > Calotriton > Calotriton arnoldi. Next base: position 1,034,071 of record CAWUFW010003416.1, on the reverse strand, counting down.
CCCAACTGCGGGCCACAAGGGCCCACACATGGCATCGAGTCTCGACCGGCCCGGACGTCGCATCACCACAGGAGGCACACGCCACCACGGCAAGGACCACCTCCAACCGCCATCTGCTAGAGTCGAAAGGGTGGTCCTGACAGACCTACGGAGTTGCCCAGACCTGTCGTGGATGCCATCATCGGCCTGCTGCCCTGCTCAGCACTCCAGGTGCCAGTGACTCAGTGCACCGCAAGCCATTGTCCGTTACTGATTGAGTTTTGTGCTGTTGTGTGGTTGCGCAGCAATGTCACCTCATGCAGTGGGGAAGACCTGGGACCATGAGGAGGAGGATGTGTCAAGTGTGCGGACGGGAGAAGGCACAGACAATGGGAGGGCAGGTGGCAGCAGCTAGGCAGGAATTCAGACTGGTGGCGGTAGTCAAGCTACACACCCGGATCTGATACTGGGTATTGCGCTGTGGACTGCGGACGAAACTGTCACCTCAGGCAGTGTGGGAGACCTGGGACGTTGATGAGGAAGTTGATGCAGGTGTACCACACACCACTGCATCTGCATCAGGACTAACCCGAAGGGACACAATCCTAGCAATTCCTTCACATGAGCGCGCTCTTCTCTAGTGCCCCTACCTCAGTGCACTGCAACTCACGGAACGTCCAGACTGAATATTGGGTGACCTCTGTCCTTACTGCGGATCCCTCCATGTTGCTCTGCAATTGACTCTGTTATGCTGGTGTTTTCTGTTTCCATTGCACTGGTGTCCACTGTTCAGGTTGTTGCCAGCACCAAGCACTCCGTGCGGGCTGGCTTATACTCACCCCACACACATCCAGCACAGGCGTCACTGTACATGTGGCCCTGCCAATAAGGGGGCCGGGCGCACATGCCCGTAGCCAGTTCAACATGATATGTGCATGTGTCTCTGTGGAGGTGTGGGTCTCCTTTGTGGGGTGTAGGTGGTCCCTGAAGGGTATTGGACACCCACGTATGTGTTCTACTTCGCATTCCATGGGTTAGGCAACACCCTCACCTGTTGGGCCACCTCCTTTTGGCGTTCGGCCACCTGGCATTGGGGTGCCATGTGTGGGTGGGTGACGTGTTGTGAGGCAGCCGTGATTGCGGGTGCTTCATGCTGTGTGGTCTGTTGCAGAGTCTGGGTTCTCCTCTGAGTAGCTTGTCTGCCCTGGTCCTGGTGGTGGGTTGTGTGGGATGTCCATGGGCTGTTGTAGGGCGTCGGGGTCGGGGGTGTGGTGTTCGTCTCGGGCATCACTGATGGGTTGTCTGTTCAGACCTGCTGGAGGTGTTGTTTGTCCCTCTGCATTGTGAAGGGGAGGTGCATGTTGGCATTGTGTTGGCGCCTTGTTCTTGTCGACATGCAGACTGTGTGACAATGTACATTGTGACTGTTTGGGCTGTGGTGGCTATTTGAGTTGGAGCAGTGTACATTTGGCCTACATGGCTGATAAGGGGTTGTAGGGGTAGATGTGCATCTCACAGTTCCCTGCTCTGTCCAATGTGATTGTTCTGTTTCTGCGCCTGGGTGGACCCAGTTGTGTCCCCTGTTCTGCAGTGTGGGTGTTGCACTTTGTGCCACATTGTCTTGGTATGTGGTGTGATTGCTATGTGTGTGTGCTGCAGTGTGCTATGGGGATGGGGGACATGTCCCTGGGTAATTGTGGATGTGCAGTGTGCTACACCTCATTGTGCCTGTGTGGCATTGTGCCCATCACCCCCCGTGCCCCCAGACCCTGTTGGATCCTCAGCCTGTTGTTGTTGTGTCAGGTCCTGTTGAGCTGTGTCCGTACTCCCTACTCCTTGCACCCTCTCCACACTGATGACTGTGGCCTGGCTTTCCTCCTGCTCCTCCTGTGTCGCTGGTCTGCCACCTCCTGTTGCCGTTGCTGCCTTCCTGTTGGCAGTGGGTTTGTGCCTAGTTTAGGTTGTCACGTCCTGGCGGAGCCTCTTGGCCTCCTGGATTGGCCTCCTGGGCTCTGCGACTGCATTCCAGGCGGTCTGCTTGTGGGTCATTTGCTGGTAGTGTTCTGTCGCCTCCGTGGCCTTTGTCTTGTTTTCCTGCGGTCTGCACCCCGTCTTCCTCTCCATTTTCTCCTTGGCCTTCCCCGACCCACTTGTTCCTTGCTGGTGGTCTGTGGGGGTTGTGGGGTTCGCGTTGCCCTCTGCGCTTGGTCAGGGTGCATGGATGTTGCTACGTGCTTTGGCTTGTTTCTGGTGTGTTGTGCCTGTGGTTTTTATGGTGCAATTGCCCGCCAGACGCGTGGGAGTTGCAGGCCTGAGGCTGCTTTTCGCAGCTTTTTGTACCGCGATTGGCCTCATCGCATGATTTCTCGCGTTCGCGTTTCACATTTTTTGGGCGTGGTGTTGATTTACACGCTGGCATTTGACGCGTTATCTGGTGACTATCGCATGGTACCGTCTTGTTGTGAATCCCACGTTGACACGGGGTTATTTTCCCATGATAGGCTGCATTATTGGAAGTTGCGTTACGCTACTCTTGCGGTAGTTATCACACGTTCTTGTGAATATATCCCTTTGAGTGGTGGATTTTGTGGTAATTTTGATTTCTTGACTGTCTTTGCAAAATTCAAGCCCTCTGGTTGGTGCAGACATTGCAAATGTACCATAGTCAATTTGACGTATCATTCTGACTGGCAACCCTGTTGCCATCACTGGCTGTAGGATCACAAACAATAGAAAACCCAAGCCATCACAAAGTCTACAGAGGACTCCCACACTCTTCTCTGTAAGATAACGTTAAGCATAGGACTCCTTGTTATTTGTAACAGAAGTTTGCCGGCCAAGCTCTATAATTCAATTTGCAGTCATATTAGAACTAATAAAATGCTCAGGCCTCCTGATTTTGTGTGCTCTTTCTTACTTTAACTGATTATGGCCTAATTTAGCTTTTGGAAGACAGCACTACCTCCGTCAAGTTGGTAGAGAACATTACCTCCCCCACCCTGACAGACTACTGTTTGGCCCAGCAATTGTCTCTGTGCTTTGAAATGAACTGTCGTCATAGCAGTTCGCTTCAAAGTACAAAGAGTTTGGTGGACGATTGCTGTCTGTTTTGATGGGTGTTAAGCTTTGTAAGCAGAAGTTTGTTTCTGGAAAAAAAACAACAACTGATGACCGCAACACCCTGGGAGATTTCTCCCAGAGTGCAGGGGTCATTATTTGTTTTTTACGGGTCTTCACCGCCAGGTTTTATCTGGCGGAGGTGGACAGATAGAAAATACACTGCACTGTCCACCCTAAATCGGATGGCCGGTGTAATGACCTTCCTGCGACGGCCCCCTACTCTACCCAGCAGTGGAGGAAGATTTCCATCAACAGAGCCACTGGGGGTCTGTCAACGGAAACTGTCTCTAAATGAGGTGGGTGGACTGAGAGTTGGGAGGAAAGGGTACTCCATCGCATTTGTTTGTGACCGAGTACCCAGTGTGGCCAAATTCTAAACCAGACCCTTACTGTACTATTTGTAAACAAAATACCTATGTCTTTTAGAAAACATAGCTCTGACTTTATATACAGTTTATTAAGTGTACTTACTGGCTGAGTTTCAAAGCCTCTACCGCCTCCTGGAGGAAGCCTTGGAGCTCTACCTCACTATTGTGTGAGCATGACGTGTGGAAAGAGAGTACCATCCATTCATAGTGCAATTGTACCTGAGGCCCAGTGACAACATTGATAAACAATAGTACTCAAAATGGAGGCAACTCAGATGAAGTGTCTAGCAATATGTGGTTTGAGGCTTTCTTTGCCATTGTTTTGCTGTGATCAATAAGGTTTACAGTGCTTCACAGACGTCTCACAGGACTGGTCCAAAATCTCTTTGGGAGCAATGTGCACGTTTTTGACTATCACTTTGACGAGAAATGCATTCGATAAATGTTTTATTTTTTGGTCAAGTGGGGTAAACTCAGAGTAAAAAAAGGGGATTTAAGTTTATTTTAAAAGGCAGAAGAGCCTCTAAATTGCATTTACATAGTACTTTTATAAAATTGAGAAAATATAGCATCGCTCATATAAATAAATACAGTAATCTAGTTGAACAAAGCACACTTTCTTAAATCCCAATATATCCAAGCGAGGCTACCATATTCTCCTAGTGTTTCTGAACCTATATATATGCATTTATTTCCCATGAATTCCGTGTTTTCTCCTGTGGCTTGCGTTTTCAAACGTGTGCAGCACTAACTAGCCGGCCCTTAGATACTCTCTTGGCCGATGTGTGCTTCCCTGTGTGTTTTAAGCACTTTATATCAGTGATGATGACATGGGTTCTCAGGGCCGGCTTTAGCGCTGGTGGCGCCCAGTGCGACAATGCTTGTTGGTGCCCCCAGTGACCACCTCCACTATGGATTCCTTCATAACCATCCTTTCACAGTGCCCCGCAAGCCTCCATAACCACACTCTTTCTGATGCATTTAATTAGTTTTATGGCGCCATTCCTACCAGTGTAAGGTGTCAGAATACTTTACATCACACAGATTACACAGAGACAATCAATCATAAGGGTATAAATTAGTATATAGGATATGTGACATAAGACAGAGGACAAGAAGGTATAGGAGTCACAGGTCATCCATACTGGTAGGCAGGATAGTATAAGAGTGCTTGGTCAGGAGAATCAGAAACTTAGAATTTAAAACCTAACACCATGGTTGGGGGGTTCTCTTTCATAATAAGAATTGATTTCTACCCTAATGAACCAATTTTGCAACATTATGATAATGAAAAACTGGGGGGAAATCATAATGCTCCAGCCTATACCTTGCAGTTTTCATGCAGCTCTTTGATAACAGTGACTTGCTCACTGTTCTACCTTAGGATTTTAAATCATAAAGAGCTAGCAACAATATGGTCTCTCTGACAAAAGCAGTAACCCACTGACCTATTTGCATTACGTTATATATGCACTTTGTGATCTGCACGTTCTTTGCAGCAGGCATATTAACCCTCTGTGCTACCTTACCATGAGTAAAAACTTCCATTACAGATTATTACATAAACCTCCGATCTCTCTATCTCTTTCCAGGAAGTACATTCATCACCGCAGTTAATTTGACATTTTTATTGTTGGCTGAAAATTGCTGAAGGCCAGGCAAAGCAGCAGCAGGTGATTTTAAAACCTTATATTGGCGCCCCCACACGAAGTCAGCACCCGGTGCGGTGGCACCGGTCACACCGCCCTAGAGCCGGCCCTGTGGGTTCTTGAGCTGCACTGTGTGCCCGTGAGCATCTCTGGTTCACACCTACCACAGCAGCACTGCTAAAGTAATAATGGAATTATTGTGCTCTATCCCTTAGCTAATTACTCAACAAAATACAGTGTCATTGTTGGGCTTTTTCCAGGCCATGGGACAGCTATCGGGTACCGGTAACACCAAAGGTGGTGTTGTCAAGCGACTTGTGCCCCAGATCTTAGCTACTGGAGCTTAAATTTGGCTAACCAAGCACACCCTTTCTGTTCTTCACTCTCTGGTGATAACTATGGATGAATCATCAAGGCTTACTCTAGGAAGAGGTTATTGGTTCGGACCCAAGCACAGTATGACACAAATAATGACAAGCAATAAAGGTCAATGTCCAACCAAAGATATTTCTTTAAGACAAGATACAACTTTATTACAGAGTTTAAAATATTGGTCAGTAAAAAAGCAACACAACAAAGAAATGCAGTAATGTTTACTGTCTAGAAAATTCACAGAATCGATTCTAACATTTAGGCCCTCATTATCAGTGGGACCCGAATACATCACAGGACAACTATCACCTATACCCACTTTAAAACTTTTAATTCCAGGAAATAAAAAAGCCACCAGCGATACTCCTCCTGCCCCTAGAAGTTACCATATAGTTACCAAGAGATAGAAATACCTGAACATTTAGCAACAATACATAATGAGGAACCTTTCCTTTTATATGATAACCTAAACAATGAGAAATGAATCCTAACATCCTCTACAGCAAATAGCATACTAAAAGCTATTGTCAAACCTGGTGATGGATAGGACCTTCAAACTGTGTCCCAAACCATTCACTCAGATATACACCATACTTGGTGAATATCAAGACACAAATATCCCTTTCATATGTTCCCTACTATCAAATAAACAAAGCTGCGCTAACTACAACCCCTTAAACCACATTAAACATCAGACAAATAACAACTATCCCCAAAAAATAATCATAGACTTCAAGCAAGCCACGATTCAAACCATTTTAAAAATGTACCCCCACACAGCCATGCAAGGCTGTTACTGTCATTTAAATAGAAGCATATGGAGAGACCTCCAATAATCTGCACTAAGGACTGATTATGAATTTGGTGGTCCTGAGACCACCGTACCCACGATGGCGGTCTGACCACCGTGACTTCGGCGGTCTGACCTCCGTATTATGAGAAATGCGGTTATATAGACAGGGGACCCCCCCCCCCCCGGAACCGCCAGTCAAATCTGACCACGGTGGCCGCGAAATAGTCCAATAAGGCTTGGACCACCAGTGAAACCGCCGGCCAAATTACAAATTGCTTTACAACCGGCGTGACCATGGCGGTCCAATCAGCATATCTAAGTAGGCAGAAACTGAGGTATATGAAGCTGAAACTCTACTCTACTCACCTCTACACGTCCTGTACCACCATGGAGCTGATCATACACGTCCTGCCGCTGCGGTACCTGTTTGATCAGGTCCAAAACCCACACCGCTGTGGACACAACCGACTGTAAGTCCTACTACTCCCTGTTTCCATAGACTCCTCAGCAAAACCATGTTCCGCCATGGGCCAAGAAAGGGTGTTGGGGTGGCTTGGCCAAACATATTTACTGGGACCATGTGTGGTATTATGTAACATCTATAATCCAAATACATCTGTATGATGCCCCCATCCCCAAATCACTGTTACTGCACATGCACATTGTACACAAATGGACATGTGGTTACAACTCATAATCAGTGATGTGTGCATTAAATTGTGTCACACAACAGCACCTCTTCATCAATATCACACCTATTAATATCTGTGACACACTCACTTAGCAAACATCCCAGGTCCTGTTTAGATGTCAAAGATACATCTGTATAGATGTGTCATTTAAGTGAAACACACCTCTGCTGCAACTCTGTTTTAGACTCTCATACATCACCCACATTAAAAGGTAATGTCAGTAAATGGGATTTAAAGGAATCAGTGTGAGAAGCATTTTAAGGGCACAATGGAAATACACTCTGCAGAATAGGTATGCCTCTGTCATGGGAAACCCTGAAAGGCTGGGACTCTGGAGCACATTACATTTTGCACATGGCTGAAATGCTCAATGTGCACAGGACCTGTGAATTGAGGTATATCAGGGACAACCAATAGCATTATTAAGTGCCATACATGTGTATATAATGTGTACGTGCCAGTCAGGAAAGCAAACACAGCACTTACAGCATTTCTCACACATCTAGATAAAGTAGGTGTAAGGTAAACAGTAGAAAATTGACATTTTTCCATACAAAATTCCACAACGGTATGACAATTTAACAACCTCTATGTGTGTATAAACAAATATCTAACTTCAACACTTCAAACATATATCCAACTTACATCATAGGAAGAAGTGCAACCTATATGATGTTCACAGTGGCCAGGACAAGGTGAAATACTTACCACATAACGTGTCACCCAATGCAATGTCTGCCCCATTTGGTTTTCATCCCACAGAGACATCTATCCAACATTTACCCTTGTCCTGTGTAACTTCAGCACTGGGTCCAAGGTCAGATCATTCTAACCATATCAAGTGGATCAGCAATCAGTGGTGAAACAAACACAGCTTTAGTCACATATCACTAACTATAAAATAACATCAAATCATTAGAAAAGTAATGGCAGGACCAAGCTCTGCAAAACAAGGAAAAGGTTTAATGAATGTAATTTTGTGAATCATAATGTCCAACAAAGGCCAATGGCCAGTCCATGTAAGATTCATGTGTCACAGCACAATGCTGTGCCAACAAACTTGCCCTTTCTGACACTGCAGGGAACCTCCTCCCAAAGGGGCATCCATGGTACCTGGGGGCGAGGGGGCTGCAGTTTAGGGAGGGGTGGGTTTAGTTTTGGGGGGGGTTTCTAGAATTTGTTGGGTTTTGGGCTGGCTTAAGTGGGGTGGGGATCTGGTTTCTTTGGGGTGGAGTGGGATATCGAAGGGATATGTTGGCCTTTGGGAGGGGTCTTTTTGGTTTTGGTCTGGGTTCAGTGGGGTGGGGATCTGGTTTCTCAGGGTTGGAGTGGGATGTGGAAGCGATGGGTTGGGCTTTGGGAGTTTTTTTGTTGTCTTTTTTTGTTTTGGGCTGGGCTCTGTGGGGTGGGGATCTGGTATCTCTATGGTGGAGTGGGATGTGGAAGGAATGGGTTGGGCTTTGGGAGGGGTCTTTGAGACTTTGGGAGGGGTGGGCTCGGGTGTCACAGGGCTAAGTGCAAGGGCAAACAACACATATTCATGGGAAAAATCGGTAGGATGTTCCGGATGGAGTTTGGTTGGGGAGGTAGAGGGAGTGGAAGTGTGAGCTATGTATGCTGTCTGAACTGTGTGTTTCATGGATGTCTGTTGTGTGGATGACTGTGAGTGTTTTTTTTGTCTGTGTGTGCTGTGGACATGCTGGGTGTTGTGAAGGGGTATGTGTCTGTTGCTGTGATACCTGGGTGCATGGTTGTGGGAGTGGAGGGGTTAATGTTTGCTGCTGTGGTGCCTGGGGGTATGGTTGTGGGTGTGGAGGGGTCTGTGTCAGTTGCTGTGGTGCCTGGAGGTATGGTTGTGGGTGTGGAGGAGTATCTGTCTGTTGCTGTGATGCCTGAGGTTTTGGTTGTGGATGTGGAGGGGTATGTGTCTGTTGCTCTGGTGCCTGGGGTATGGTTGTGAGGGTGGAGGGGTCTGTGTCTGGTGCTGTGGTGCCTGGGTGTATGGTTGAAGGAGTGAAGGGGTCTGTGTCTGTTGCTGGGGATGGTGGGGGTGGTGAGTGTCTGCTGAATGCTTTCATGTTTCTTTTTTTGTATGTTTTGTGTTTGTGTGTGGTGCTTGTGTCTGTTGAAGGGTGTGCGTGCTTAGGTGTTCATGTGCTTGGGACAGGAATGGGCATAGGTAATTTGGATGGGAAAGAGGCAGGAGGTGGGGGTGGAAGGTTGGGATGGGCGGAAGGCTGCCATGAAGGAGGAGGCCAGAGCCTGAAAAGATCTCTGTAGGCTAGTCATTGCAGTGTGAATGCCTTCCAGGTAAGCCCTGGATGGCATTCAGGACTGCATTCTGACCCATAGAGATGGCCCTATGAGTTCAATAGTGGGGCTAACAGGGGCAGTGGCTGAGGTGCCTGGAGCGAATGAGACTGTTCCCCTCTTAGGGTAGCAGGGCTGGCCAACTATTTGGGGGACAACAGAGAGGGAGGCGATGGACCTGGGGATGGCATACAGGGATGAAGGTGGTACTGACCCTGTGGAGTCCGCACCACTCGGTAGTGTCCACTAGAGGATGACTCAGATGATGACGAGCTTGAGCTGCTGACCTCCGTGCACTCCTCACACCCTCTATGGTCACTAGGTCCCTCTGTGTCTGAGGTCTCACGTCCAGAACCACTGTGACCAGCTGCGTACGCATCGATGTTGGCCCCTTCTCCTTCACTTGCCCTGGATGTATCTGAAATTACATGTAACATGGGTTTATTGAAACTGCGTTTCCACACCTGACCATCACAAATCAACAAAAAACATTGATGAAGTCCACATATCACACCAGCTTCAAGGTTCACTCTATAGGCTTCAAAGTTAGCATGAGCACATGCATGCATGCTACAGTTGGGTCCACTTATGTCATAGCCCAATCGGGCCCAAATGCATTAATGGGGTTGGCTACACTCAATCCTTATGTCCATACTAGGATACTTGATCACCTTGCATACTTTGGCACTTGTATCGTGCCATTGTAAAACAGATGCAACCTAATAGGATGGATGCAATTTGAGATATACACAATGCTCACACAGGGCCCAGAGTCCAACAGATCTACCTATCTCTCATAACACATCATTATGTCATGAAGGTCAAGTAAAACACCAATTTACCATCAATTAGTTTTGTGGCAGACATCATGTCGCATGCAAATGCTCATTACACATTGATGAGATTTTAGACTCTGAATTACATCATATGTCCACTTCCTGAAATGTCTAATGAAAGCTGTACAAACGTAGTTTAGCTATGTATCACATACAACATATAAAATTGCCTGAAAACTTTGAGGAGATAGTTACTCTAATTTCACCAGCACAAGTCTTCATATAGCCATATGAACATCTCCATTCCTGCTTGGTACAGGTGATAACTGCATTCATTGATCGTACACCTACAAGTCAATACACCTTTGAAGGTTTTCTGTGTCCCTGAATATCTATGACATGAAGATGTGGGATCACTAGAGTCCCAGTGGGTTGGCACATCACAGCACTCTTTGGTATTGTAAACTCAGATTGCCTTGTAAGGATCAGTGTAGACACTTACATATTATATCTACAGTTCTACATCTCACTCCCTTATGCATGTCACTAGTCAGTGAATGAGTGTTGTGAAACACTATTGCTGATGAACCATCAACTTGCAAATTCACAGTGGTCAACATGTAGGCACTAATGCAGATGGCACCAGTGATGTTTGCACACTCATTTCACTGTATTACCAGTACTTACCAATGGGAACTGTTGTACGGTCACTGTATGTACTGTGCACTCCATGTCATGTCACATGTGATAGGGCCCCCATCACATGAGAGACAGTAGTTAGGGAACATCATCCTCACACAAGGAAGACAAGTTGCCTGTGTGGTATAATTGTCACCCAGAGCACCTGACAACATGAGATGATCACTCACTTCACTCAGCCAGGTGTCTGCTCCAAAAATACAAATTGGATGTGGACAGGATTCTGCTATGTTCCTGGTCAGAAAGACAATAGGCACAGCACAGCAGCAGGCACTTACTACCAGACCTACATAAACAATGACATATCTTGTGTTTGGTACATGGGCCACCACCAATCTCGGTTTCGAAATAAATGTCTGCCTGTAACAGACAAAGTTGGCAAAGTAACATGTATGACTCTGGCCAGGACTCACCCTGTGTAACTAGTGTTGGGCCCTCAATAGCCCATCAAGCTCCGGGTAGGGCACCGCCAGTATGCGGGCCATTAGGGGTGTCAGGTTCCGGAGCATGCCCCTTCCACGTTGCCCCCCCTTCCATGGATGACTTCCTCAGCTGAACCTCCACGATCGTCCGGATCCAGCGCCTCAGGTCCTCCCACCTCTTCTTGCAGCGGACACTACGCCGGTTGAAGACCCCCAGGGTCCGTACCTTACTGCAATGGCTCTCCAAATGGCTTTCTTCTGATGGGCATTGGCCTGTATAGATGTAAAAGATGTAGAAACAGATTGTGACTGGAAGTTTAAGGATATCTATATGATTGATATAAATGTTTTATTTATACCTAGCACAAACAGTCATCACGAGTCAACACCATACATGTGTAAATGTCACATGCTAAGCACTACTAGAGCATGAATACACACTTTTGTGGTCATCTGCTGACTCATCTAAACCCTGACTTACACTGACAGAGCCAGCCCACTAACATCATGTAGGCCAGGCGCAACTTACATGGAATGTGATTTGAGATACCATGACACCCAACACACCATTTTTACCTTCTGAAGTATTAACTACTTGTTCATGACGGTATATAAACTTTCAGTGCCAGGCCCATTGACTTGATGCAGATGGTCCACAGAGCCCAGTACCATATTATACAAAACATACTGACACTAAGGTCACATTGAAAGGGCTGGCATGTGTGTCCCTGAGAGCTTCCTCTCTGGGGGATGTGTGGACATGTGGACTACTTATTGAGATATCTAACTACGTCACACTAGGGTTGTGTGGTATGCACTATCATCACAGGACACAATTTTTGCCTGTGTGGCATTGTAACAGGGATGACATTCAACATACCATTGTTTGTGCTGTTCGATTGGATTTAATGTGACAACACTGTTGATTTACATTTCAATACTCTATTCAGAATTACCCAACTATATACACTGTTCATGTTTCAGATGTGCAATAGGCCTGTACAGTGGAAGCATGACTTCTCGAAAAGTGACAACAGACCTGTGTGCGTAAGGAGAGTGTCATAAGTGAACCCCACACATTGACAATGTTGATCAATGGAAAGACGTATCAGGTCTGGGGGTTATCCAGTTAACATTCAAAATATGGTCCATGTAACAGCCAGCTGGGCTACTAGTGGTAAGGAAAACACACTTTGGGAACATCCTTGGATCTGCAGGTCTACAGGGTGCTTACTCTGTGCACCAGTTGTCTTGCCACAGTAACTCTGCCCTAGCCTGGGCCATGGCCCAAGCTGCCCACAAATCATTGTCAGGCCTTGCTCTCTGCAGGCTGAGCATACTGATCCCACATGAACCTCAGATTTCCAGCAAATCAATACATAAAAATGATTCTTCTATCCATTTAATATGTGACCACAAGGTTGTGTGGCTCTTTGAAGGGGTCAGTGAGGTATAGCTATCTCCCAGACAACAGTTTTGCCATGCCTGATGTGGGCTGAGTGATCTGTGTGACTGTACACATGGCTAACATCATCCTCAAATGCTTTTAACAGTATACAGCCGCTGCTCATGGTGTAAAGTATATACATATCTTTGCACATATACCATGATTTGATGTGGGAAACCATGATAGGTACCATGAAATGTACGCATGCTTATATCTATGCATGGATGTAACACAAGTACAATATAGGAATTATCAACATTACTATACTGATGTTCACTCTACAAAGTACAGTGACTCATAATCCATTACATGGTTGTCCTATGTAGGGACCACTCCATTTCACTAAACAACACAATATGATTGCTTACACTCTGGGACTCAGAGGCACATTGTAGCTTACGAGAATTAAAATCAAGAAGTTGAGCAGAGTGAAAAACTGTATTTGAAATAGTTACCTGATCCTCCGGTGAGCCATAGAGCTGGCCATACAGGGGAAGGATCTCTTCAACCAGCGTCTCCAGCTCCTCTAGAGAGAAGGGACGGGCCCTCTCACCTGCTTGGCCTGGCATGATTGCTCCCAGAGGTGGCAAACAGCAGCTGAAGTGTAGGAGGTGTTGATAGCAGCAGTGTCACGAGGCAAGTGAGTTATTTTTAAGACCGTGGCGTACATGTACACTACGCATCCAGTCATCAGCTTAGATGCACACAGCAATTGAACTGCGATCATCAGTGGCACCAACGTTAGCCTATGGCTGTGTCCGCAGTGGTGGAAGCAGCCCACCGCGCGGTCGACTTCCGCCTGCGGCGATCATCCCAAATGTCCTATATGCGAGGTCAGGCATCTGCCATTTTAGCGGGAGAAAATACAGTAATTGTGACTGTTAAGTGAGTTACCACCACTACAAATGAGGCTTAACAGGTTTACATTTGATAGACTCCCTTCGCATGTCATTTCCTGTACAATACCTCATCTGTGTAGAGCATTACTGTGCATATTGCCAAAATGTGTGCGGTGCACTGTACACCGTGGTTGGCAGCATTTCACATGAAATGTCATGGATAGCTTAATATAGTGCAAATGTAACTTTTCAAAATTGATGATGTGCACAGTTCTGTTTCAGACATGTGAATGCCACATTGAGGATTGTTGGTGGATGTTTAACAGTAGGCCATGATGATGTGGAAAATGTGTAATGGTTCATGCAACTGTTATGTTTTGTGGTGTGTTTTCACTGTGTTACTTTTTGAAGTGCTGCACAAATACTTTACATATTGTCTTTGAGTTAAGGCTGACTGCCCTGTGCCAAGATACCAGATGGTTGAGCTCAGGTTAATTTAGGGTTTGTTTGTGACTTTACTCTGAGAAGAATTGCGGTTGCTGCCTGAAAAGGGTTTCGCCCCCCCCCTGAACCATTGACCCAATTTATTACATCTATGTGCAAAGATCTTTACAATAAAAAGCTTTAAGCACTGCCACCAACATATAGTTACTAGGTGGGGAATGTGTACTGTGCCCATGAATGCTGATGTGAGGTCTGTCACAGTAATTCCTCTGAGTGTGAGTGTGTTATGGTTTGTACAAGTGTGCTTTTTGAGTTGAAGAGAGTGCATGCATGCATGCCTAACTGTGAGTGTGTGAGACAGTATAAATGTGTGTGAGTCGTTATGTGTGGACCTACATTGGAGAGTGTATATGCATGTACGACCGAATGAATGGGTGTAAGTTTGGAGTTCAAGTTTTGAGAGAGGGCACGGGCCAAATCTCCCCAAAGCATACCAATTATCAAATCAATTATCAAATCAAAAGTAGAGGTGTTGAGATGAAGAAAGGTCCCATCTGGCTCTAGACAGCATACACTCATGTCTTGATATAACTGTAGCAAGCTGCAGCTTTTTCACCCTTGCCTCACTACATATGTGACATTTCTATGTTTGTGCTGGTGGCACTTTTTGCCACTTGACTTGACATCCAGAGCAGTGCTCTGTGGTTCCAAGGGGCACACCACCTGCGTCCTCTTGTCAAAGAATGGCTTCTATCAGCTTGGCAGTGATGGGAGCAATACTATTTCAAGAGGTAAGACAGGCCTTTTTATTTGTCCATACCTAAGGGAGCCACCTACTGGGCTCACCTGAGTATTAAATTGTTCTGCCACACCCATACAACCAGATCATTTGCCTATATATTGGAAGCATGGGTGTTACTTGAGTATGCATTACTTGTGTGTGTAGCAGATGCGTGTGGAGCATGTTTGACATGTGCTACAGCCACACTGAGATTGATTTTGTGTTAGCCAGGTTCAAGTGATACCTAAGAACGAGGACTTTCATCCAGGAGTCCTTTAAAGTTAGTTAGACTAAATACTGTGAAGAAGAGGAGACAAAGAAAGAGAGGGAGAGAGAGAAAGAGAGAGAGATAGACCCTTTGTAGCTAGTTGTCCTCTGTCCTTTCAAGGCCAACCATTCTTTGGAAGAGCTACCCAGCACAGGCCTTTATACCCTTATTTTGGGTTTCTTTTGACTGGAGACCTTGCCTCGATCAGTCTCAATGGAATAAGCAAAATGGCAGAACTGCCTACATCCAGTCTTACAGCTGACTTCATTATAAACATGAGACAGAGACCCACACTCAGCGTGCCAATATTTCCTTTCCTGGATCTGGGCTCCCCACACCAGTGGTGACAAAGAAACACTTTGAGCTCCATTGCTGGAGTAACTCCAGCAAACTACCCTTGTCAGGTTCAGGACCAGTAACCTGTGGAGTTTGACCAGTCTACCGGGGGGGGCTTCCTGGACCCTGCTTTGAGGGAGAAAGCTAACTGACTGCTCATGGAGGAGCCCTTGCTCAAAGACAATGCTATTATGAATGAGAGGGCAGTAAAGCAGCTGAGGTTAGACTAATTCATACCTCCACTCAACTTGGGAAGAGACTGGCACTGCTGTATCTAGGATCTTGAGGAGCTTGACAGAGTACTAGTTTCATTATGGACATCTATCACCCAGAAGCATCCGAGCACTGAAGAATATCTTACCACAGTCCATGGTTGTACAACTAAGAAAGCTACACATCTTGAGAGAAAATGACTATCAACTGAGGAGACTGCGTCAACAAGAGGCATTCATAGCTGTAACAATGAGTGGGCATCTAGCTTGTTTCAATGGTGGGTTTTTACAACTGGGTTCCAAGAAGAACCCAAGAGACAAGATCTCCAGGACTGCAAGCACTGCAACATCCTGTCAACTTGTGCTGGCTCTGCACTGGGTGCCATGAGCACCTGCTCCATCTTTGCTAGACACTTGATGAGCCATGCCACACACCCCATCTGGAGATGATCTGATCCCACTGATCTAAGATGACCTCAGGTAATGTCTGGTACCCAAAAACTGAATGCTGACACAGAAGGTACTGTGCTCCCAGTTGGAACTGGGAGGTGGGCAGCCAACCAGAAAGTCACCAGGAGGAGAAAAAGAAATGGGTACTGGCAACAGCTCAATCCGGGTTGGCCTCAATGATCATCAGCTGCCAATGCACCCCTGGGGATGATTCCTCAGCAAACATTTTGTTTGTATTTCAGCGAGTACTTGTGGGAGTTGTCTCACTAGAACCGCTGTTAGCCATTCAGGAACTTTCAACAATTGCTGCCCTTTGATATTATGTACAGTATTGTTCTGTGTGCAGTTGTAATTTTTCATTTTCTAAACTGAAGTAGTGGTTAGACAGTGACTTATGAATTGATTATTAGTTGCTCTACTAGGGTCTGAGCTTCTAACCCACATGACCTCCCTTAATTACCTTTGGAATACTCAATTTTGCTACCCAGAGGGTAGAGTGCTTAAGGGGTGTACTTTGTGCTAATTTTTGGTTCCATTGGTTAAACCCCAGAACACATGTGGTGCACATCTGTGTTTGATTCTAAGACCAGTAACTCCTCATTGCCATGTGACACCTGAAGTTCTGATTGGAGACTTTCCAGAAAATACCTGCACGTCTCCAGCCAATCAAATAATCTAAACCAGTGATACTCGAAGTACAGCCCGCGGGCCTCTTGCAGACTTCTTGACCTTCACATGTGTCCTCCTGCTTAACGACCGCACTGGGCTGCTGTTTAGTTAAGAGAGTACTAACTTTCAGAAAGATGTTAAATAAAGGGACAAGCATTAGTTCACAAGATAATTGTAGGAAAATAGCAAATAGGGTATCCAGCACCACGTAACTTTAGGAACACTCATTTTTTAAGACTTGCAACAAACGTGTATAAAATGTACAACATTAAAAAATGTTTATCCATTGTCATGCATAAGCGTTTCACTTTAGTACATTAAATTATATCAGTGCATTGAGAAGTATTTTTTAAAAGTGATAAGTTTTCAAAAATGAACATAGAAACATTCATGCCTCCTCACCCTGACAACAATGCCAATAGTGAGCTGAGAGGTGAGTTGTCACGCCTTTGCTGTTTTATACATGGGCAACATTATACTTTATTAAATCAAACACAAGAGAAGGATTTGAAGAGTGCACATCCTGAATAAATATATTTCAAGGTGCTCTTACATGTTATAATGAAGAAAAGGGAGGCAATTGCTTAGGATCACACAATTTGGTCAAGTGGGGAAGCCAGGACTGATGTTAGGTTTCTGGTTTCACATTGTGCAATTCTATTTCTTTCTTTTTTTATACTTGACTCTCCCAAGATTGTGATAGCAAGTAGAGAAGGCTTACCCCAAGGCATGGTAGAGGGATATCGCTAGATACAGCATAACACAGTACTGTCAAATCTATGACTCTTCTAGAGACTAGGGGTTTATTTAAAAGGCAGTATTGAATGAAACCCTCAAAATAACTCCATGACTTATTGACCACACCATGTACATACTTCGTTTACCCAATGCCCAGCTTACCCCCACCCTAGCCCTGCAAAGCACTGCTCCCACCCCACTGGCATCAATGCGGCCCTTGGGCACACCACACAGGGCTGGTTCTAGGATTTGTGGGGCCCAGGGCGAAGTGGAAAGTGTGATGCCCCTCTTATTTACATAAGTGACACCTTCAGGGCTCCGGAAGCTGCTTTGTGCAGACTCCTCCTGGGCCTCAGCTCCCCTCTCTGCCACCTACAAGCGGTGAGCAGACAAAATATCGAAAATAATATATCGATATACAAAAATATCGAAGTTAAAATATCGAAGGGACAGAATATCGAAGGGACAGAATATCGATGGACAGAATATCGACCCTAAGGTAAGTAATATCGAATTTTTGAATATCGATGTTACTAATATCGATATTTGTATTATTGTTATGTATTTTGTTATGTTTTTAATATGTATGTGTTATATGTGTTTTTGTTAAGTGTTCTACTTGTTTAAAAATATATGTATACAATTTTTATATGTTAATAAAAAAAAATTACGTACATTTTTTTTTTTTGTACTGTAGCGGGTTGTGGGTTTATAGGGGAATAGAGTGGGAAGTAATTTAATTATACTAAATTAATTATTAATTTTTAGGAATTATAAATTAATTTTAATTATTTTTTGCGTTTAAGTTCTGTAGCGGGTTGTGGGTTTATAGGGGAATAGGGTGGGAAGTAATTTAATTGTAATTAAGTTATAATTTATTTTAATTAATTGTTATTGATAATTATATAATTGTTAATTAATTAATAATTGGTAATTAATTTTTATTAATTGGTGATTCATTTTTATTAATTCATTAATTGATCATCATGTAATTTAAATGTAATTAACTTATAATTTATTTTAACTAATTGGTATTGATAATTATATTATTGTTAATTAATTGATCATTGGTAATCAATTATTATTAATTGGTAATTAATTATTATTAATTAGTTATTAATTGTTTATTAATTGATTAATTGATCATTATGTTAAGTGTATTATTTTGTCATTGGAGTGTGTTGTGCGTTTATAGGGGAATACTTTTGGAAGTAATTGAAATCTAATTAAGTAATTATTAAATTTATTTTTGGGTATTGATAATTAATTTATTGGATATTAATTATTAATAGGTAATTTTTTAAATTACAATTTTTTGGTTCTAAAAATTAAGTTATTGTTGTTTTATTATTAATTGGTAATTAAATATTATTAAATATTATTTATTGATAAATTTAATTAATATATTAAGAATGATTTATTAATTGATAATTAATGTTTAATTATTATTATTGGTATAAAAAAGCATTTAATTGTTTAATATTAGTTAATTGGTAATTAAGTTTTAATAATTTATATGTTTTTTGTTATTAAAAATATTTTATTGTTCAATATTTATTATTTAGTAATTAATATTTATTAATTATTATTTATTGGTATTTATTATTAATTTAGTGTTAATAAATGTTCTATTGGTAATTATGTTTTTAATAATTATTTATTGGTATTGGTAAATAGTTTAGAGTTATTTAATAATTAATTAATTATTTTAAAAAATTAATTTATTTATAAGTATGTTATTTGTAACTTCTACGCTATCCAACACTTCCCCTACTGTTGCACTCTCTGGAGTTGGAATAGTAATTTTTACCCCTACGCTATCCAACACTTTCCCTACTGTTGCACTCTCTGGAGTGGGAATAGTAATTTTTACCCCTACGCTATCCAACACTTTCCCTACTGTTGCACTCTCTGGAGTGGGAATAGTAATTTTTACCCCTCCGCTATCCAACACTTTCCCTACTGTTGCACTCCCTGGAGTGGGAATAGTAATTTTTACCCCTACGCTATCCAACACTTTCCCTACTGTTGCACTCACTGGAGTGGGAATAGTAATTTTTACCCCTACGCTATCCAACACTTTCCCTACTGTTGCACTCTCTGGAGTGGGAATAGTAATTTTTACCCCTACGCTATCCAACACTTTCCCTACTGTTGCACTCTCTGGAGTGGGAATAGTAATTTTTACCCCTACGCTATCCAACACTTTCCCTACTGTTGCACTCTCTGGAGTGGGAATAGTAATTTTTACCCCTACGCTATCCAACACTTTCCCTACTGTTGCACTCACTGGAGTGGGAATAGTAATTTTTACCCTCACGCTATCCAACGCTTTCCCTACTGTTGCACTCCCTGGAGTGGGAATAGTAATTTCTACCCCTACGCTATCCAACACTTTCCCTACTGTTGCACTCTCTGGAGTTGGAATAGTAATTTTTACCCCTACGCTATCCAACACTTTCCCTACTGTTGCACTCTCTGGAGTGGGAATAGTAATTTTTACCCCTACGCTATCCAACATTTTTCTTACTGTTGTTTTTTTGGGGGTTGTAATAGTAGTTTTATTCCCTACACTATTTAATATTTTTTGTATTATTTTAGTTAATATAGTATATAATAAATTTTCAAAATATTAAAAGTAAATTTAATTTTTTTAATTTGTTATTATAATTATTTAATTTTTATTTATGTTATTGTTTTATGTGTATAGATGTATTTGTAATTTATAATATTTTTTAATAATTTATAATTTATTAAAATAATTATTGAAACTTATTATAAAGTAAGTATATATATTATATATTATATGTATATGTTTAATTAATGTTTTATTTAATTATATATGTTACTTATTAATTTTAAAAATTATAAAATATTTTTAACTATGTTTATTTTAATTATAAGTATTATTTAGTTTATTTTACATATTATTTTTAACACAAAAAAACCCGATATTTTTTATAACGATATTTTTGACAATCGATATTGTTTTTTCGATATTTTTGTACTTACCATGTTGTAGATAGGATTTTGATATTATTGACATCGATATTTTTGTTGCGATATTTTTGTAGGTAGATTTTTTGACCTTCGATATTTTGTCAGTGATCCCTATAAGCACCTCTTTCACAGCTCATATCAGGCTGAAGGTGTGAGAATAGCTTGGGGGCTGAGAGTTAAAACTGTGCAGACGGTAAAGTGCTGACAATGGATGCCACGCAGTGTCTCTCAATGGGCAGCCAGGCAGGAGTGCAATTAGGCCTCCTTGCAACTGGCACAAGATTAAGTGTCCCCCTCCCCTAGGCCTCCCCACACCATCCCAGAGAGTCCCAGCGAGGGGGCCCCCTCCTGCAAGCCCAATTGCTAACAGACACCTTTCTTCAATTGGATCGGCAGGGGCACAAGAGGTTAGGTGGCGTGTTGTACTGGTGCGGGCCCTACGCTGGTGGGCTGAGAGCGAGGCCCTGGGCAGCTGCCCATACTGCCCATGCCTAGTGCCGGCCTTGACACCACAGACCATAGTTTGTGGCCCCTGGGAAAATGTTTGCGAGTACCTATATTCTAAACTATCTTCACAAAGGTGTTTTCAATGTAAACGTCTTGCCTCGTTGAGGCTGGAGAAAATCTTGGCACATTGAACGACCGGATGTTTATTACTGTGCAAGCCTAATATCACTTCAATAAAAACGCTTGTTCTTAACCAATTCAAAAGTACTCCTTTTATTCACAACAAAAAGCAACAGCAAAATGATGAGATGATGAGCGGATCGGCCTTAAACGTGCGATTTTCATATGAGACAACAGTCCATGCAAGTTCATTGAGGCATTATAGAAGCTCTGGTGAAGTCGAGTCAGATGACGTCCTTTGAGAAACACCCTCGGGTAAAGTCCGCGCTATATAAAAACGCATAAATAAATAAATATTTGTTCGAGAATCTGCTGAGCAGGCTAGGGGAGGCCGGTGGAGTTTTTTTTATTTTTTTATCGTAAAGTAGGAGAAGCTTGCAGGCTCAGCCTCTGATCTAAGCTAGGGTTAATCTGTTGCAAAAACCGTCTAAGTGAAAATGCAATATTGTAATTGTATTACATTCTGGTGCCCTCAGGGTGTGCGGGTAGATAATCAAAAAGGACAAGGAGGAAATTAAAATAGGAAGAAGGCAATCAAAGAGGGCGTTTGGAAGGACCCATAATCCTCTGTAGGAAGAGCACTAATTATACCACAGAATATTCTTATAATTAACCCTGATACTGTAAAGTTTCAGCAGCAATAACTTTCACGCGCGCAGTTGCATCGCTCCTGGATGCCTGGCCTCGTCCTGTGAATGGCTGCTTTAACTCCATCCAGTCACAGGCCTCCAGTGACGTCGACGTCGTCTACGAGACAACAAAAGCTTCTTTAGCCGCCTTCGGAGGGCCCTGTGATTTTAAATCGAGAAATCTTACCCCGTTTTTCTGGGATAACAATCACGCACTGTTTGGTTTCGTCGTTGAGGGATATATTTTTAATTTAAAATAAAATAAAATATAGGCATTTATAGTTGCGTTTGGAGACTGACGATTATGCATCGCGAATGCACCGCCGTAACTTCTTATTTCGCTGACATTTCTCACTTAATAAGAGTGAGGTAAGAGGTTGGGGTATAATAGTGAGCGGAGATACAATAGGAGATGCGGGGATTTTCTCCACACGAAAGAAAGGGTAAGGTGAGGTGCGGGTGAGAAGGGGAGGTCCGAGAGGTCCCACCATTCTAAATATGGCTGAATGCAGTTTAAGTGGAAAAAAACATGTGGTGAATTCCTTTAAATTTGTGCTTCACTCCACAAAGTCTTGTTGTTTGCCTATGAACATACTTGTTCCACAACAAATGAGCTGCAATATCTGAACAGAAAGTCCAATGTAAGCAGATGGAGTCTATTTATCAGCGTGTACCTGATTAAAGTCTATGCAAAGCACACGTATGACTTCATTGAGGGTGAGCATTGTGCAGCTTTAGAACAAGTATTGTGGGGGACCTCTCGGAACAAGCTAGCAATCACTGGTCTCTGGTTCCTCTCACATACTAGAGAAATCTATTTGACCCTTAGGGGCATATTTACAAGGAGTTAACCCACCAGAACATCACTTTTTCTGCCGTTCTGGTGGCGTTAAGTCCTTCGCCTTATTTACAAGGCAGCGTTAAGCCACTTAACGTGGCTTAACGCTGCCTTGTAAATAATGCCCCTATTCATGCAGCATTTAGCGTGAAAGGGGCGAGCGATGGGTGTTGCAGTGGCCGTTCCGCCGCAACACCCACTGCTTTCTGACACTGCCCACTATTCACAAGGGTGGCGTAAATATGGAGCAGCGCAAAACCAAAAAATAAAACCAGGGAAAACCTGGTCTTAACCTGGTGCAACGAGGAGAAATTATTAATTTCTCCTAGTTTTCGCTGTTTCTACGTCTTATTGTAAATGCGGCGCATCCCTGCATTTTGAAACTGTTGGAGTGCGACGTTAGCAATTTTGGCTTAACACAACGCTCCAACAGTTTCCTTGTAAATATGCCCCTTAGTTTTTTATTACACGTAGGTGGGATAGACCAATTATATACATGGGATTCTGCAATCCCTACATAAAAAAAGTCTCTACTAGTGAGGCACCCAGTTGCTGATTATAAAGAAAAGAAGTGAAAACTCAACTGCCATAATTTATGAGACTTGACTCCTGACTTCACAATGCGTGCTTCCAGTGCCAGCAGCCAAGGAGAGAGGCAGGTCAGGTCGGGCAGCTGTTTAAGTACAAAACAAAATGTTGCTCTTGTTTTTTCTGCTGCTTTTCTAGCTGTACAGTGCCAAGCAGAAAGTAGGCATTTATGACAGCATGTTCATATTTTGCACTCCTTGGGTAATTATAGAAAAGTTACATTTTTTTATGCATGTTTCTACTGTGGCTTTTAAAAAAGACTTGTAAACTGCTTCTAATATCTTTTTGCAATAACTATCTAACAGCTTGTTTATGTGTTTAATTTTGCACTATACATTCTACTTTTATTCTGCATATTTGCGAACCCGATCTCTCTTTGATATGAAAGAGCTACACACCAAAGATTTAAGTGATGTGTGGGAAATGTGATTGGATGACCATGTATTATAAAGAAAAAAGTACCCCTTGCCGAATATGATAAGGATATTTCAAGTCACCTCAGAGTTCTATAATCTTTTATATTTGTATTTATTGTTAACTGTACAATTAATTAAAATCATTACAGTAAAAGCAGTCATCATGTTGCAGCTAAAACAGTGAGTAAAAAAACATTTACATTTAAAAAAAATTTTTTTATAAGAGAAGTTTGCCGCCCCTCCCCAGTTTCACCACAATCAGCCTTCCCCAGGGTTTGTGGATGCGGAGGTAGGGCTTTATGGCAATCCGAAAGCCCACATTGTTCTATGGGGATGGATGACATTGTGCAACTGTGGCAGATGTCCATTAACCATGGGTACGTATTCCTGTGTGGCTCTGTCCTGGGGGGATGCTAGAAGTACGGAGAAGCGTCGATGCAGTTACGAGGCCACCTCGCCGTCGTTCCTTGGATTTGTAATACATTGCTCCAGAGTTTTGTTTCGTTCATTTGCCTTTTTAAGGCGAGCCTGATGCTGTAGATCAATTTCCCCAGTCTTGCTAGGGTCATTGTGCTAGACTTGGAAAAGCACATAGCTGACGCTTCGCTACAGGATTTTATTCCATAGATGTTACAGTTTGGGCGCAGTAGTCTTCTTCGATCGTCATTGAGATTCGGGCAGCAGCATAAGAGGTGCAGCCACGATTCCTTCTTGTATAGGCAGAGTCTTCAATTTGTGGCATCTCCCCTTCGGGCCCATGCCGGATTGAAGTCCACAATTCCTAGAGTGATTAATCTCATGGACAGTATTTTACTTCGGGTTGATGGAGTGAGAGCGTCACTTAGGTAAACCTGGGCTTTGCCTACCATATAGGAGCTATTCAGCGGGTCTAGGTGTGGACTTGAGCGGAGGGATTTGCAATCGAGATCGAATGAAATTTCGCCCACTTGTTTATTTATAGCTCTTTTCCAGGTGATCATTGGAATTTCCGGTCTCGATATGCTCTCTTCCACTATGTTCAATGCCTTGATTGCTTTGTGCAGGGCGATGTGCCAGAGCGTGCGTGGCTCTTCAAAGACGGATCTCAGTTGGTGTTTTAATGAATTCGCTGGGGCCCTTAAAATCTTAAGATAAAGTTTTATAAAGTCCCCCAGGCACATGAAATCGGGCCTTGCCAAGCCTAATTCCAGCCTTAGCCTTGCATTCCTTGCTGACCTCGGAATTTGGAGCACCGTTTTATAAGCTTTAGATTGTATTGAATTTAAGCTACCGTGCTGTGACCCGGGGAAAGCAAGGTGGCCATAACTGATTGCTGGTAGAAGTTTCGCTTTTAGAACTTTCAGTATTGGGCCGGCAGTCGGGCTGATCAGGTGGTGGTTTAATTGCTTGAGTAGATGTATCACCATTTTGGCCTTAGTGCTCTGGTGTTTCAAGTGGGCCTTCGCATTTGCCCGTTCCGTCAGCCAGACCCCTAGGTAGTTGTATGACTCTGCTGTATTGATATGCAAGTTGCCCATTTGCCATTGCGCTTTCTTTTTCTGGTGGTAGGTCCCGAAGATGACGACCTTGGTCTTTCCTTGGTTTACTGTCAGGTTATTGATTCTGTTGAAATGATTTAGTGCGGTTAAGGCTCTTTGTAGACCAACCTTTGTGTGGTCCATGATGGCTGTATCGTCGGCGTATAGGAGCACCAGCAACCTCAAGTTACCTAGTCTTGGTGCTACTAGGCAGGCTCCTTTTAGGGCGTCCCCCAGATCCGCTGTGTATAGGTTAAACAAAATGGGTGCCAGCACACACCCTTCCTTCAGCCCGTTCTCTGTAATTATTTTCGAGGACACTGTGCTGGTACTGGTTTTGACTCTTACCCAGGTGTCCTCATAGAGCGATCTTATTGCCCTCAGTAGGTTTGGAGGAATTCCCCAGTTTTCTAACTTCCACCATAATCTTCTGCGAACAACTTTGTCGAATGCTGTGCTGTAATCCACAAAGCAACAGAAGAGTGGGGGGTGGTTCTTCCGGGTAGCCTGGGCAGATAAATGGGTCAGTGCCAGTACATTATCCATTGTTGATGCCTGTGACCTGAAGCCAGTTTGGTAAGGAGGCATAATACTATTCTCCTCCACCCACTCCTCCAGGTCCTTTAGTAGCAGGCGGGCGTCGGCCTTGGCCTCATGGTCGAGTAGGGCAATAAGCCTATAATTTGATGGCTTTAGGCGGTCTCCTTTTATAAAGATAGGGACCAAGATGGAGCCCCTCCAGGCATCAGGCGTTATTGCTGTCTGGAAAGTGTGGTTGTATAGGGGAGTTAGTATTGCAGCCCAAAAGTCGGGGGCCTTTTTGAAAACCGGCACTGGAATCCCGTTTGGCCCAGGGGCCCCGTCATTCTTCATGTTCTTGATGGTCTTAATGACCATTTGAGGGTTTAGCTGGGCTGTTACTACACTGTGTGTGGCCGCCGGCGATCTTTTACCCTCGGACCGCTTGCAATTGCTGGCTTTCGTGCCTTCTGGCGTGATGTCTAATTGCCAGTCTGGGCCATCACCTCCGCGGGCCCCGTCTGAGCTATCTTTGTATGCGGGGGTAGTTGTGTAAAGCTGTTTGACGTAGATCAGCCAGTCCTTTCCTGCTACTCCATTCTCTCTTGAGATTCCTCTGCTGCTCAGTTGGTTTATGTGTCTCCACAGCTGCGCTGGATTCTTCTGTTTTAGCAGGGAGAAAACTTTGAGCCATTCCCTTTCCCTGGTGGCTTTTTTGTGTTCCCATATTTTCTTCCTTAATGCTGCCCTCAATGAGGCAACTGATGGTCCCTCCGGTAAGCCGCCCCCTCTTTTCTTGTTTGCGAGGGCCTTGCGCAGGAGCCGTTTGCTGTCCTGTATGTCTTTATTTAGCCCTATCCTGCCCCTTCTTGGTTGCCCATTAAGCCTGGGGGGATATGACTGGGGATTCCCGAGCTTAGCTTGTATGTCCTCCACGATGTCTTCCCAGGCCTTTATGGGTGAGAGCGCCGAAGACAAATAGCCTTCCTGTTTTTCTTCGAGCCAAGTTTGTAGCGTGTTGCCTGTATTGTCCGACCATTTGATCCTCCTGAGAGCGCTGTATTTTTCATCCCCTCTTGATGCTCCGATGGTTTGATGATAGAGAGCAGACGGAACTGTCATCTGGAAGACCGCTCTCAATGGCCTGTGGTCGCTTTCCGACCTATCTTCTACTTCAAAGTCATCTAGTCTGGCTGCCAGTGCCTCGCTGACTATGATGTAGTCAATTCTTGAGATGTCTCTGAAGGTGGGGAGAGGATCCCATGTGTTCGAGTGGGCCTTTTTCAGTGCGTGAGTTGAGGTCAGTTTATGGTTACTAATGAAATTGGACAGGGGGGCTGCCCTACCGGATCTCAGGGTAGGGGGTTTGTTTGTGTCCAGATCTCTCAGGTTGAAATCCCCTGCTAGGATAACCTGGTGTGTTTTATATTTGCACAGGAGGTCTTCAAGTTTCCCCAGCAGTCCCTCCAGCTTCTCTTTCATGGTAGGCTGTGCCGGGTTAATGTAACAGTTAATTATTAAGAGAGGCATTGGATATGAATTAAGGTACAGGCCTCTGATGTGTAAGGCTTGCAGTCCAGGTGTGTTTAAGTCAATTGCCGTGGCTTCCAGGGCGCTTTCGTGCTTTATGAAAACTGATAGACCGCCGGCTGGTCGGCCAAATAGATTCTTTTTTATGGCTGGAATGAAGTGTTCGTAGTACCCTACCAGTGGAGTGCTGGACGAGGCCCACGTCTCTTGGAGGCAGAGTATATCGCCTGTTTCCAGAAACTGCTTCAAAATTTCATTGCGGCTGATTTTTCTTATCCCTGCTATATTCCAGGAAATTATGGTTAGTTGCTGTTTGTGGGCTGCTCTTCGCCTTGTCACTCCCCTGGCTAGCTGGAATTCTCTGCCGTTAGAGATGCTGGTGCCCCCCCATTTGGAATTCCTGATGGAATAGGAGAAAAGGGACCTGCACTAATGACCCGATGATTGTTTTGTCACGAAATCCCGATGTCCATTGGGACCCTTAGGGCGGTGCGAGTAATGCCCGAGCAACCCGGACTATTTGTCCCCTGCAGGATCGACCAAGGGGCCTTTTCCCTGTTGTCTGGTGCCAGGACGTACGGGTATTTTGGATGTGGCACCATCTGAACATCGATGCGCCACTCTGCAAGTTGTGTGGAGTTGTTCACGATGGCTTGTTGTATTTTTATGTGGTTTAATCCCACCACTGATGAGTCGCCATGTGTGTCCCCCTTCGTACTCAGGAATTTCACCCATTCTATGTCGCCTGTTTGTATTTGTTCTAGGGTGGCCAGGTGTTTAAAGAGGCAGAGTATATTACTGCTGTTCAAGATGTCATGCTGCCCAGTGCTGTAATACCTTGGTATGAGGAGTACCTCATAGACCCCTGTTGGTGGGCCGTGGATTGGGGCCACTCTGTCCATGTGAGGTAGGGGCTCTGCCGGCCTTGACCCTGTGCTTTGCCTTCCTAATTTGATCCTAGGCTGTCTTGCTTGGGACCACTTGTTGTGGCCTTGGTTGACCTCGGTGTCGGACTCTTGTCCAGATTCTGGTTGAGGTGGGGACGGATCCATCTGTTCTAGCGCTGTTGTAGGCATCTCTGCTTGGGGGCTTGCCTTGCGTACTGCCGAGCTTAGTCTGACTGCTGAATCGTGGCCGCTGGGCTGGTCAGGCCTTGTTAAGGGTTTTTGGGCCATCCCAGTGCGGGAGGTCGGGGAAGTCGGTTGGATTTGCTCTTCCACCAGAAGATGACAGGCCTGGGACTCCTTTTTGCTCCAGTTTTTGGCAATGAAAATTGGGTAAGGCTGAGGTGGATTGGTATTCCCATGCGGGGGCGGGGTTGTACTCTTCATCAACTGCTGTTGTCTCCCTCTTATCTTCGTTTTTTCCGTTGTTTCCTCAGCTTCTTTTTGCTCGCCTCGATAGCGTGGTATCTTGTGCTTCCACTGTACTGGGGATGTGTTCCTGCGAGTCTAGTGCCGGAGCCTCGTCCCCTCCGCTGTGCCCCTTGATTACGCTGCATGTCCCTTTGGCCCTTTTGGAGCTGCCCTGATCGTCTGGAGTCTTTGAATCCGGGCCCGCTCGCCATCCTACTTGTTGTCTTGCCTCCAGGTGGTTACAGTTTGTTAGCGCCATGTCATCTGTGGTGGATGTACTAAATGTCTCCCGGCATCCTTTGACTGTTTCTACTATATTCGTTAGGATCTCAGGGAGGGAGGCCCATTTCTCCATGAGGGTTGAGCAACAGCAGGTGCAGTCACCCCGACTAGAAGTCATGTACTGGTGGAGCTTGTTATCTAATTCATCCACTATGGAACTTATGTTGACTAGCCGGGCTGCGATGGCTTGAAGGAGGTCTATTTGAACTTCCATTTTGGATGACTGCCATAGCAGGGCTTTGTTAGTGGTATAACTCATCTCTGACGGGGGAGTTTTCTCCCAATCCGCGTCCATACTTGCGTTGCAGGGTTTGTTGCCAGTTTTTACCTTGACGCCCCCTGGGGGTGTCAAAGGCATCAGCAGATTTGGAGTTAATTCAAGGGTTCTTTCAATCTTCTGGCCCAGGTTGTGGAGAAATTAGGCTGTTAGATCCCCTCCCACGGGGGAGTCTGATTCCTCGATGACTGAGTGTGGCCATGTGCTTGTGCGGTTTGCTTCATGTTCCATGCTCTGGGAGTCTAGACCGTAGGCTATGGCCCGGTGAATTTGCGCTTTCGTCATTAAAGTTGGTACGTCCTTGATTGGAACTGATTCGTGTGGCATGGTGGGTGTAACATCTCCCCCCATGGCTGAGATTTGAGGAGGAATTGGGCACATGGTTAGACCTTTGGGCTGTGTTAGGTCGGGGAGGCCTCGGGCCGCACCCTCCCTTTCCTTCTGTCCACTGGGTTCGTTGCTCAGGAATAGTCCCTCTCCGCAAGTATGCTCCGGGGGTGATCTACCGAGCTCTTTGAAACTGCTGTCTTGTGCCATACTTAGGCCATGGGGTAGAGCGCCAGGGGTTCCCCCCTGGTCATGGTTAGTGTTGGAGGTATCCTTTTTCCTCAGAAAGTGCCTTATCGAGCCCTTTTGTGCGGCGTCTTGCGGTGATTCCTTTCGGTCGTCTGTAAGTGATTTACTACTTGTGGTCCTCGTGGACCCCTTTTTTTGGAGGTGAGCATTGAGAGATTCCTCTGGAGTCATGTGCGCTCGTCCTTTTCTTTTGGGTCCCATGTCTAGGTGGAGCACTGGAATAGCTCCTCCTGCTGTGTCTCTGCTCACTTACAGATCTTGACGGGCTGAGCAAGCGCTCCCTCGTTGGTACAAAGGAGTTGCAGCTATGCTGGGGGAGGAATGGCTTTAAAGGATCTTAACGTGTCTGGCAGTATGCTCTGTGGGCCCCTTGCTGCGGCCGCCTACTAAAGGGCAGCCGCGCTTGCCTCCAACAGACACACTGGTCTTTTCCCAATTTTTCCAATTTTCCAATTCCCTTTCCAGTGGGGGATTTCTCCCCAAAGCCGAAGGTCCAAGGGTCAAGTGCACACAGCCCACGGTTTTCCCAGTTTTTTGCCTCTCCAAGATCAGTGGTGCGATGGTGTTTTAACTGACAATTTTAGCAGGCAGTGCTGGGGGCTGGCTGGAGTTCTTCAAGAGATTAGCGGGGTATTAGCGGCAGATTTTGTTTAAAAAATTATTTTTTTTGAATGAGGTAGAGCGAGTGAGGTGGAGCGAGCTAGCGGGCAGAGCCGGTGGGGGGAACCGGGGGGGTGGGAGGAGGAGGGGGAGAGGACGGCGGTGATAGTGGTGAGCGGCGGGCAATTTGCAGGCTAATTGCGTTTTGCTGTGATGGCTACGGGCGTCAGATTTTGCCTGCTGCTGTTACCGCCACACACGATGTCCACACGCACTCACCCGGGCTCCGCGGCCCCCCTCCTTCCACACAGCCTTGATTCCCGAGCTCCCAAGCTGGTGTTTTCGGCGATTTCGGCCGCGATTTCGGCCGCGATTTTCGGCCACGATTTTCGGCCGCGGTGCGCTGCTCTTCCTGCTCTTCCTGCTCTGCTCTGCTCCGCTCCTGCTGCTTGCAGCTGGTTGCTGGTCGCTGGTTGCTGGTTGAACGTGGTCGAAAACCTGGACTGGACTTCCTCTGTCGTCAAAAACAAGAACCGTAATCTTTTATAGGAACTCCGACTTTGGCTTTGGCCTTGTTCCTCTATCTGGTCATGGAACTCCTCGTGACTTGCAATATCCTTATAATGTACGGAATGGGGTACTTTATCCCATATATTATTGGTAAACCTCTAAGCAAAATATCATAAACATCTATTTCTCAGTAGTAAGTGGCATATTTCACAACCTCAATTAATTCCCTCTTCTACACAAGAGTTTGTTCGGTATGTGGGGAACCCAAATAACTAGTATAATGACCTAATGACATTCACAGGGCTGAACCTTTAGGGACAAATGATATGCAATAGAATTTGATAATTGTGCATACATTTCACATACAATTGTACATAATATGTCTTAATTGATTCAGTCCCTGGTACATGGATCTATCATTTATTGACATGGCTAACATACTCATTGTCTTCAATTAACATCTCCAAATTACTACATTCTAGTAATCCTTCTATAGACTTTATTCCAATTCATTCAACTAAACAAAACGGGTTTACAAATTCCAGAATGTTATAAGTTGTTAAATGAAAACACAGGAATGGAGATATTCTCCACATATTGTGCCTGATGACACTGAGGGCCTAATTACGAGTCTGGCAGTCTGAGGACCGCCAGACTCATGGTGGCATGGTAGTGGTGGTCCAGCCACCACCGCACCGGCGGTCCTAACACCCTATTACAAGTTGGGCGGTCGGACCGTAATTGGACCGCTGGCTCGATGGCAGTCAGGGCAATTGTAAGATGCAGGTGGTGCCACTGTGGCACCGCATTGCATATTACAAGCTCCAGGACAGCCAGCATTTTCATGGAGGTATTTCCTTCATGAAAAGGCTGGTGGTGCTGAAACAAAGGGGGCCCTACAGGGTACCCTGTTCCCCCTCAGCTTGGGGATGCATACAGGGGAGCACAACATGTGCCCCCGTGTGCATGCGCCCCATGCCATGCAGGAACATGTGTGGCGTTCCCATTAGGGTGCCTTTTTCAAAGGCACCTCCGCCTTTGAAAGAGGCACCACCGTCGGAACCGCCATGCCTCCCGTCTGACCACAAAATGGCTTGTAAACTGGCAAGTGGGCAGCAATGACTCTTGGCGTGGGGGGGGCACGTGGTGGTGGGCCACCCGCACCGCCAAAAGTCATAATCGGGCCCTGAGTGATCTTACCTTCATCTCACTCACTCAGTAATAGAAACTAGTGTGCTGCAGTTTTACAGACTTGGTCGTGGACACTCTTCAATTGTATTGCTTTCTCCTTGAATGCCTAGTGCATTGTTTTCTGGGTAGTCAGACTTCCCAGATTGCACTGCAGCTTAGAAGACTGCCCTAATGTGGAATGAGAATAATGCAAAACTTCTGTGTTTAGACTTGGATTGGCAAACAAGCCCCTTCCGAAATTAACAGGTAGAGTAAGATAGTGGCATACCACCATGGGAAGCATGACTGGCCTCTCAAATTGAGCCATGGAAAACGAGTGTGTCCAGGAATTACGAGGTGCTCAG
This sequence comes from Calotriton arnoldi, assembly GCA_963921515.1. Taxonomy (NCBI): domain Eukaryota; kingdom Metazoa; phylum Chordata; class Amphibia; order Caudata; family Salamandridae; genus Calotriton; species Calotriton arnoldi. Next base: position 1,001,908 of record CAWUFW010003416.1, on the reverse strand, counting down.
ACTCACCTTGCAGTCTACATACAAGTCAAGTGAATTTCAGAATGCTCATTACATTAATACTGTTCAGGTGGGACAATAAAGTGCTTAGCGTTAGAATTACACCCACTGAAAACAGCAGAATTTAGGTAATATTCCCAGCAAGTAAATATTAGCATCTCAGTTTAAATTAAAGGTAATATTGAAGAATTATATTTCGAAGACTACTGGCTGAAATCTCCAACAGAGCAGCAAGATGTCAAGTTCAACTTGTAAAGCAACACACTGCCCTGAGCACTAAGACTGTTCATGTAGGCTTGTTGCAAACATAAACCCAGGCTTAAATTAATGCAGCTATGCATCTCTCTGCTGCTGGCATTGCCTGCTTATGCCAACAGATATGCACTACTATAACTCTGCTTGTGCTCTTTATTAGACATTTTTGATGCAGTCAATTTTGCCAGGTTTTACAATGGAGGGTGGGGGGTGGAGGCAGGACTTATTGCACAACTTGTAATAATTTAGAGTTACTTTTTCGTATACTTTACCTCAGGGAAGTTCCGCAGTCAGTGTGAAGTTCTCTGTATGATAAAGAAGAGGGGAAAGTAAAATGAAATGTATTAAACTTGGAAAAAGTTAGCAAAAAATATTTTATGTTAAATATTATTGTACATTAATTTTATGCCTTTATTTTAAATGTAGAACAAAGTACAAAAATTCTACAGCACTATTAGCTTAATTTTGAATAATATTTTTAATTGGTTAAACATATTATATTAAAATTATTTTTCTGAAGTTTAAATTAAAAAATAAATTCCCACCTAAAGTAAACATTGTGTAATTAAATAATAAATATGTCTTAGTTTAATATACTTTAACATTAAATTATACTGATTTATATTTTTAACAATTTTTAATAATTGGATTTCATTTAACATATTTCCTATGGAGTTCTATTTTAAGTCCCTACATCCTTTATTTTCTATGAGAGGGTGCTGCAGTATCAGTGGGTGGCCATGTGTGGTGCTGGACTTCCTACTGTTTCTATTTGGCAGTAATAACTTACAGTTGTAAATTTGGCTCCACCCTCAGTTTCTGGGGGTGGAGATGTGTAACTCTACACTTTTGAGTAACTTTACACTCAGATTTTGTAAATAGCCAAAAGTGGTAAAGTTACTCAGAAGTGTAATAGTAAACTTATGTATGTACATTACTCACAAGTGTAAGTAACCTTTGTGAAAGTTCTGTACATTTCCAAGCATGCTGGTTTCAAAGTTGTCCCTGTCGTTTACAGGGAGGAGCCAACATCTTGAAGTCCTGCCACAGAGATAATACGGCCACCTGTTACTCTTGTGTATGTGATCTGGGCATGTCCCCAGGCAACATTTCACAAACTCAATATTCCCTTGGCCGGATTGGATCAGGAATTTAGAGTTTATCAAATAGTTATAGATAATAATAGTCACATAGTTTTTTAGTATAAATATGGTACCGTTAATACAGAAATAAAAAAGGGGAAAGTAAGGGTGTTGGTTCATCAAAATTCTGAGGAGCAGAAGGAAATTATGCTTGCTGACCTAGGTTTAACACCTTTTTCCGCTATTAGGCCCCCATTTTGAGTGTCCCGGAAGATAGTGCAACATTTACCACACTAGTCATAAGGCACAGCAAATAGCAGCTTTCACATAGTACCCTGTATTGGGGAATAACATGTGGATTTTGGGACATTACACAACAGGTCATTGCTAGACATTTTTCCCATGTTATATTCTGAAAGGTTTGGCCTGACAAAATCTAACAGTCTATGCAAGCTTTATTGCACTCCATTATTAATAGGCGCAAAACCATTCACACAATTTATAAATTCAATCCCTGAACAAACAGGGTTTTGTGCAAGTGTCATAATATTTAGTGCCTCTAGTACTAAGGGCCTTGGTCTCTCAGCATCTTCCTATTTACTGATGACTGCCTAACGGAAGGGCAAGCAGTAGAAACTACACAATGCAAACTGGACCTTTGAAATCCTCTTTTCTTTCTCTTTCTGTCTAGATTGACCCTGAGACTGGGGTAGCAAGAGTTGTGCCAGACGTATGAAAGGGCAAACAAGGGCAGCAGCTCGGCTACTCATAATCAATTGACATCCAGGGATGAAAGTGGTTTCAAAGCTAGGTTGGAGCTGGAATGGAAAAGGTCTTACATAAAACACACTTGGGGCCATCTGTACTAAGAGATTGGTCGCAAAAACGTAGTAGCAAGTACCGCATTTACTTTTTGCGACCTCTTTCTGATTGTGTGATGCAACCTATGTACTAAAGGTCACACTGCAAAATCCCCAGCTGCTGAGGGTCTCAGAACGAACTGCTTAATAAATGGCAACATATAGAGGGAAGCAGTCCCCCTTTGCCGGTGTTTACATTCCCAAAAGGGAAACTTTCATTGAAGGAACAGGTGAAGTTTTAAAGATAAAAGCTTCCCACTTGGAAATCCTACGAGGGAGCAGGCATTGGCCCCCCGGAAGTCACCCAACACCATTCACAAAGGAGAAGGTGTCCAATGGGGACACCTTCTCCTTTGAGAATCAGTTACCACCTCCTTTTAGTTTTCAGTAACTGATCAATGTATTAGGACCGCAATGATACGTGCCATACTGAATCACAGTAAGGAGGGAATGACCCTTTCACACCATTTCCCAAAATTGCAATTCATTAAGGGTGGCTAAACCAATTTAAAAGGCAGAAAGGCTTTTCCAACTTGCAAAGTGGGTTTACTACATACCTAAAATAAATGTTATGGTCACGAACCCTAAGATTTTGTGACTCGACGGGTTTCTGATCACAAAATGGCTTTATCTGTCTGGTCGTAAATATGAGACTTCCTGCAACATTGGCCTGTGCTGGTTTTAGGACTAAGAATGACTTTCTGGGCAGGCACATGCCACAGCCTTATCCTGATGCTGGCAGTAAACTGGGGGTGGTGCACCTATGGGCCGAATTCTTTCCAGCATCCTACATGCCTGTGACTGACCAGCCAGCAGGTCCACGTCATGTGCGTCGACCCCCCGCTGCGAGCATGCTATACTAATAGGCATGCAAGATCTAATTACATGTTTTCCAGGAAAAGCGGTAATGATGATTTCTGAGCTGAGGGTGGCAAATAAATATTCTATTAAGAAGAGGACATCACGAGCACTGAAGACAGGGGCGCTCTCCAGGTAATTATGACTTCACATCCCACATCCCCTTGTACATCTTATTTAAAAACGTGCGCGCTGCTACAGTAATGAAGCCGTCCTGGAAATTGCCTGTCAGATTCCGCGCTCTGCCTATTACCTTCGGAAGTATCAATACAGGCGCAGGGAGCTCCGGCTCTGAGCGGCCTCATTAATGCCTTGACATTCTCCACATCCGCGCCACGGCAGGACGGGATAAACTGCTCAGAAGAAGGGGAAATACCGAGCGGAGCTTTACCCCAAAACCAAGAAAAATAGTACCAGCCTGTACTTCCCCACACACGTTGGATTCAAGACCTTAAAAAACACGAGGCAATGTATTTGTCACTCTTCTAAAATGTGTGCTCACTGTTGAAATAATGTCATCTTTGGGAACTGTCCTTGTGGTGGAAGCATCCATTTGTGTTACAGGTAAAATAAAATAAAAGAATCATGTCAAATAAGGACTGATTTTTCCATTAGGTTGCAATTACATGTATGCATGGCATATTTCTGTTTCCTGCTGCGGGCGAAAGGCCTTCCTCTCATCCATCAAAAGGAGATATTAACAAAACCTAGGAAACATCATTATCTAATAAATTGCTAATTACAGCATTAAACAGCTGAAGGTTATCAATGTGGAGCTGCATTTCACTTCTTGGGCAGTAATTTTAGTACATTTTGGTGTGTTTGAGCAAACTATAGAGCAGGTGATGAATTATGTGGCATGTTTGACGGAATCAAATGTATGTGGAAAATGGAACCATAGTGGGTTGTGTTCCTTGTGAAAGGACCGAATGCCATCAATCACAGTGAAGTTAAGTGGGCTGACCCAATACCCCATGCTTGACAGAATATATAGGTGAATGGCACAACAGAGCACTGGATGAAGGCCTTTATAAGTATATTATATGTCTGGGTTTGTAAAATCAATCGGTCCAGGCTAGCAGCAGATCTAAAAAACAGGTGTTTGAATATGATGAGTCGAAGGATACAATTCATCTAATTAAAAGGATGTCAAAGAAGCTTTGCTCTGGGGAGAAAACATTCAAGAAGAGGAAAAAAAGTCATCAAATAAGAAACAAGCAAATGCGATTAACAAGAACTCTAACCAATGGTAAACAATGGTCTGGTTCAAAGCCCAGTCTAGATTTGGTATTGTCCAGAATACATTTTTTCAACAATAGTCAGCTTTTATCTGTAGGCAGGACCAAAAAACAGGAAGGCCAGTCCTTCAGTACTAGAACATGGGGAGAAAAGGCTAGAGTTTAACACAGTTACAGGAAAGGCGGCAATGGCAGTCAGAGTTTCCCACTGTACCACATAAAGGGGAAATGCCAAACCAGCCACAACTTTTCCATTGGGCAGCAAAAACAAATTATACTAGCTACAGCTTTGCAACAGTAGTAGAATAATGGAAAATGGCATAAGAAATGGCCTGCTTTGCTAAAACATGGCGAGATTGCAGGCAAAGCTACCTCACAGTACCAGAAAAGGAGCACAAGCCAGCCAGGGATTCCACACAAATATAAATAAAAGGAACATATTACACAAATCTGAGCCTTTCCAAAGGATAGCAAAAAAGGGAGATTACAAACCAGAGCTTTCTCTTAGAAATAGAACACTAGGAAATACCAGTCACAACATCCTCATAGAGTCCAACTACATGTTGGCTACATGTGCCTCACCAAGAATGGAGATGCAAAGTAAAAAACGAATAGTGAAAACATAAAACAGTTTTTTTGACTACCGTGCTTTTAGTTCCATTGTACGCCGCACATTTATAAGTCAGAATGCAACTTCCTCTTGGTCAACCTTTTTACAATAGAACTCATGGCCTTTCGACAGATGACGGTCTCAGTGCCCACCTGTTTGGGGCATTTTCATGTCCACACATCTTGAATAATTAGACATAGGTATAGCTATCCTACGTACTATACACAAAGCATTGCCAAAGCCAATAGGTCTGGTGTTGGCTGCCACCCTCTTGGCTTTATCAATGCTTGTTCTGTTTTGTCATGATGTTTGCAAAACTCTATTCTTGGGTAAGCTGCCAGGCCATCGTCAGTCAAAAAAAACATTGGCTAAAAGCAAACATTTTTTGGTCTCGAAAAGCACACATTGCTATTGTCCCTAGTGCTTTGTGCATGAATGTGCTTCTTGTGAGAGGAAAGAATGCCGTCACTAAACAGTGAAGTTACACAATGTCTGGTTTGGCATTGTGCCATGCTGTATGTTGTAGTCGGAGGAACAAAATGTGATTAACAGAATAAAAGATATTGATAAAGACGGCTTGCTGGTAGCCACTATTAGTAAGCATATTATCCATAATATCATCGTCAAAAGGTCTTTGCCAACGCCAGACCTAAAAAGATTTGTACTCACTCTGTGGAAGGAAGGTGCTATTCACTTACTGATGGGAGTTCTTTAAGATTTAAGATTAAATTACATTTCCATAACTGATCCTCTATTGAATGCTGTAAGAAATTGGGTTCTGGGTTGACTGGGGTATGAGCCCTGGTCAAGCAGAAACTACAATCCTTGTCAGGGTAAGGCACAAGCAAACCCCAAATTAACTTGTGCTCAACCACTTTGTAGCTTGGCACAGAGCAGTCAGGCTTAACTTAGAGGCAATGTGTAAAGTATTTGTGCAATTTGATAGCACCGTCTCAAGGTTTACACCTTAGCCCATCAAGTCTTGCCCATGTCATCAGGTGTATGTAGAGTACCGATAGGTTAATAGTTTGAATGCCTTAACAGAGACATACAGACCACCACATTAAATCTAAGCACCTTTGCTTTCCTCTGAGGTTGACAAAATGAGTAGCGGCCATTAAGTGAATACATAATAATCAGATGACTAGAGACAAGCTAACTGATGTTGTGTGTTACATAAATTATTATATAGTATTTATTTTTTACTATGGAGGGACTATCAATCTTGACAGTAGGAAAATTATATGGATAATGGAAATGTCAGAGGCAGGTGTAGGAGAGGATACAGTATGGTATGGTTTGTGACAGCAAAGTGGAATAATGTGGTAGATTAGGTAGAGAGTGAAGAGCGGTAAGTACTGAGGTGAATGTCAATCAGTGCTGGGCCCATCTCCAGGGGTGTTTCTGCTGGCATAGGTGTCATTGTCCTGAGAGATGGTACTCATAATAATGTAATGGTGCTTCGGGAGTGGTCCTTAATGGCTCAATCTCCATGGGACGTACCATACAGATGGTGCCCTTTCCCTTTTTGCACCTAGCACACCTCTTGAAATATGCACCTGGCACAAACAACAAAAGTGCACCATATTACAAATAATGCGCTGCCCCCGGGGAAGCGCATTCAAGTGAAATACGGAGCAGCTGCTTCAAAACAGCTCTGTGTTTCACAGTGCAGACGGCTTACCTCCTGCACTGTGAAGAGGGACGAGAGATTCCCTATGCAGTCGGGTGAGATGAGTAACTGCAGTCACCTGCAGGGTGATGTCTGGGGTGTCCATGGAACCCACATTCTCCCCTCCAGAGTGTGCTTTTGGGAGGAGCCTTGAAAGTGCACCACCTTTTTGTGACACACTTTCAGTGCACCTCCTAAGGGCATGTTTGCCTCTGTGTCTGTATCCCTTACACGGCACAGTCACAGAAGCAAAGTGATTCCCTCATTTGCATGGGGCCACGCACCCATGCAAATGAGAGTATGCCCTCTTAGGATACCACTGGTGCTACATATGCGCCAGCGCTATCAGTATTACAGAAAGGGGCACAAAAATGTCCAAGGCCTCTTCTGTACTACCATTGTGCCCCTGGGGCACACATAGTGGGCGCACATGACAGTTGCGCTCCTGGGGAACAATGTATATTATAGCCACAAGTGTGGTTCTTATAAAAGAGGGCAGTCATCTTGGGATAATCCTTCTAGCACAAACCTTACCTGCTGGTTACAATCTTCCTGTGCAGAGCTCACACTCTGGGAATGCAGTGCCTGGCCCATCTTCTGGGGGAGGCCTTTTGTGTTCAGGGGTCCTCTACTGGGATGATGCTATGGAAATTATAGAGCAAGTAGCAAATCTTTGTTTGCATGATTTTCCACCAGTGGAGAATCTTTGGTTCAATTACCTTTCACAAACTATCCCATCAACACCAGTAATAAACATTATTTTTAACATTTGTCAAATGTTTGTTGTAAAGGCATGCTTGGTAAGACATATGTGTGGTAAAAGTTTAATGATAAGTATAATGCATATATATATATATATATATATATATACTTATATATATATATATATATGTACATATATATATATATATATACCAGTAGGTAGTTATAGTTAGGACCTCGTTTCTATTCAAAAAGCATTTTTCTTTTGCCAATATCTTTGGCGCCGTTTGATGAATCTTAGCGAAATTTTCACAACTAATGTTTCGCTCAGGTCAGCTCCTATCCCGAAAGTTTCAGGGTGATTCGTTGAGCGGGGGCCGAGAAAAAAGGGGGGTACCAAAACACGTTTTCTCCATGTTAATTTCCATAGGAAACTTTAGACAAAGCTACAGCCTGAACTGCTGAACGGAATTACACCAAATTTGGCAAACAGTTAGGTCTTGGTTCAGAAAGTGACCTTTTTTTTAAATGGTGTAAATCTGTTCAGTGGTTCCTGAGAAATTCAAAAAATAAAAATATCGATATCTGGTGGCCGAGGAGGATTCGCGAACCCTTCCGAGCACGAGCATCATTCTGATTGGCTGCCAACACTCCAAACCAAGAAGTGTTGGCAGCCATCTTGTGACTCGGTAAAACCGAGTCACAAGAAAACAGTAAAAAAAAAAAGATAAAAAACAAGAAAAGGGGGCAGGGTAGAAACACCCTGACCCCCTAGGCCTGCTCAGGGGGTCCCACAGGGAGCCCCAGGCCCAAAAAAAGCATTAAAAAATAAATAAAAATCAGCAGAATTCACACTGGGTGCGCGAATCCCGCCGAAAAATTAAAAAAACAAAGCGCGGTCTTCCGCGCTTCGTTTTAATCAGCCCCCGGGTGGGCCAGGACCCGGGGACAATCAAAAGATATATGTAGCGGGGGCCCGCAGGGGCCCCCGCAGTCCCGGGGACCACCACCTCCCTGTGGCTTTGCTCATAATGTGCGGGGGACGCGAGGCCCCCCGCTGCCCCGGTGACCGCCACCTTCCCAGGGCTATATGAAAAAAACTGCATGGGGAGCCCCCCCATGCTGCCCTGGGGATCGCCACCTCCCCGGGGCATTCCGTAATTAAGAGCAGGGGGGCCTTGTGGGCCCCCCTAAGCCCCGGGGACCATCACGGGGCTTAAATTAAATTTACAAAGTGTGGGGAGGGGCTCCTGCCCCTCCCCACACTGCCCCGGGGACCACCACCACCCCGGGGCAAACTTTAATTATGGGTGGGGGTCCGTTGTGGACCCCCGGCCCCAGAGATCACCACCTCCCGGGGCTTTTCATACGAAGGGAGGGGGGCCGCACAGCCCCCCTCCTGGAGCCCTCTTTGGCCCTGGGGACTGCCACCCCTCAAGCAATGACCCGGGGTGTCCCCCCCCGGGACATTGCAATTTGCAATGACACCGCCCTGTCATTGCAAACTCTGCTTTGCTTCGTGGAAGCGAGAGCAGGAAACTTGCTCTCGCTTCCACGAAGCAAAGCAGAATTGCTTTTGGACAAGGGGAGCTGCATGTCAGCAGCTCCCCTTGTCCAAAAGCAATGCCGGCTCCCGAGGAGACGGGGAGCCGGCTAGGACCGCGGGGGCATTGGGGCTCCCCCGCGATCCCCAATGATTGGCCAACGATTCTGCACCTCTGTTGCTTCTTTCTGCACCCCTCTTGCCTGTTTCTGCACCTCACTTGCCTCTTTCTGCACCTCACTTGCCTCTCTCTGCACTTCTCTTACTTTTATCTGCACATCTCTTGTTTCTTTCTGCAACTCTCTTGTCTCTTTCATCAGTTCTCTTGCTTCTTTCTACACCTCTGTTGCTTCTTTCTGCACTTCTCTTCCCTGTTTCTACACCAGTCTTGCCTCTTTCTGCATTTCTATTGCCTCTTTCTGCACCTCACTTGCTTCTTTCTGCACCCCTCTTGTTTCTTTCTGTACCCCTCTTCCCTCTTCCTGCACCTCTCGTGCCTCTTTCTGCACCCCTGTTCCCTCTTTCTGCACCTCTCCTGCCTGTTTCTGCACCTCTCTTGCCTCTTTCTACACTTCTCTTGCCTCTTTCTGCACCTCTGTTGCTTCTTTCTGCACTTCTCTTGCCTCTTTCTGCACCCCTCTTGCCTCTTTCTGCACCTCTGTTGCTTCATTCTGCACTTCTCTTGTTTCTTTATGCACCTCTGTTTCTTCTTTCTGCACCTCTCTTGCCTCTTTCTACACCCCTCTTCCATCTTTCTGCACCTCTTTTTCCTCTTTCTGCACCTCTCTTGCCTGTTTCTGCAACTCTCTTGCCTCTTTTTGCAGTTCTCTTGTCTCCTTCTGTACCTCTGTTGCTTCTTTCTGCACTTCTCTTGCCTCTTTCTACACCCCTATTGCCTCCTTCTGCACCTCTGTTGGTTCTTTCTGCAATGCTCTTGCTTTTTTCTGCACCTCTCTTGCAAATTTCTGCACCCCTCTTGCCTCTTTCTGCACCCCTCTTCCCTCTTTCTGCACCTCTCTTGCCTCTATCTGCACTCCTGTTCCCTCTTTCTGCACCTCTTTTGCCTGTTTCTGCAACTCTCTTGCTTTTTTTCTGAACTTCTCTTGCCTCTTTCTGTACTCAAATGGGAAGTGCAAGCTGTCAAGTTTAAAGGTCTGTGTGCTCTCGTGACTGAGGTATATGTCTACTTGTATATGTATTCTTACATGTGTTACGCATCTGAAGATGGTAGCTTAAAAAGCGGGTAACTTCTCCTATAGGTGGTCACATTTTCTCAGTTCTGCTCTGTCATTCGGTTGCACAGGCAAACATGTCTTATGTATATATGTGTTATAGAGCCCCTCAAATATACTATTGAATACGCATGTGCCCTGTATTGTGAGCAGAAAGAAATGCATACACCTTTTTTTACACAAATTATGCTGTTTGAAACACAGGTATTCAAGTGTTTGTATGTTTATTTTCATTTAACATGTCACTAAGTAAAAGCATAGACACGCATGCATACCTTCACAAAATTGGTCAGACTTACAACAGTGATATGCTTAAGATTGCTGTTTTATATTTGGTAGGCCTAACATTCTGAGCAGTCGATTAATAGTGAACCTTCAAGAGAAAAGTGAGGTTTAAGACATCTTTGGAGAAGGATTAGTGATTGGGGTACTTTGTATGAGTCTGTTGTAAGGTACAGTCAAAGTAGGCCTCTTTCTGCACCTCTGTTGGCTCTTTCTGCAATCTCTTGCTTCTTTCTGGACCTTTCTTCCTCTTTCTGGACTTCTGTTGCCTCTTTCTGCATTTCTCTTGCTTCTTTCTGCACCTTTGTTCCTCTTTCTGCACCTCTCTTGCCTCTTTCTGCACTTCTCTTGCTTCTTTCTGCGTCTTTCTTCACATGTCCTACCTATGTAGGCATAGTTAGAAATTAGCATTTAAAAAACCTTAGCAATTCACTGAAAAAACCAGAGGTTTCAGGGACGTTATAGTTAGGGATTAGCATTTAAAAAACCTTAGAAATTCACTGAACAAAACCACAGGTTTCAGGGACGTTATAGTTAGGGATTAGCATTTAAAAAACCTTAGAGATTCACTGAAAAAAACACAGGTTTCAGGGACGTTATAGTCAGTTGGACATTTCACTTGTAAAAAACCAGTGAAATTCGGCCGTTATAGTTAGTAGACCTAACTATAACTCGCGCCCCTGCAATGCACTGCTGATGACGTCACATATTACACCACTCATGACATGGTCAGTGACCTCACTGATGACATCACTGATGACATCTCAAATGACTACCAATATTGAAACCATAGACAGACCAATAGCAGTTAGTACTTACCCACTCAGTGATTCATACGTCTACACACACATCCACTCACTAACCCATACAGTCACTCATACACGCAGTCATTCATCAATACAGCCACTGATATATCCACTCATACAACCATATAGACACTCACACACTGCCACTCACCCAAAGAGTTACTCAAACACCTAGTCAGTCACCCAAAGAATTAATTACACTGCCATTTACTCACCTATACAGTTATACACACACACACCACCTCACTTATTCATACAGATAGTACCATATATGTACTCTCTTCAACAATTACCGACATGAGCACACACTTATCCATGCAGCGATGTCATTTGAGATGTCATCAGTGATGTCATCAGTGATGTCACTGACCATGTCATGAGTGATGTAATATGTGACGTCATCAGCAGTGCATTGAGGAGGCGTGAGTTATAGTTAGCTCAACTAACTATAACGGCCGAATTTCTCTGGTTTTGTACGAGTGAAATGTCCAACTAACTATAACGTCCCTGATACCTCAGGTTTTTTCAGTGAATTTCTAAGGTTTTTTAAACGCTAATTTCTAACTATAACGCCCCTGAAACCTATGGTTGTTTCAGTGAATATATATATATATATATATATATATATATATATATATATATATATATATATTCACTGAAAAAACCGTAGGTTTCAGGCACGTTATAGTTACAAATTAGCATTTAAAAACCTTTGAAATTCACTGAAAAAACCATAGGTTTCAGACACGTTATAGTTAGAAATTAGCATTTAAAAAACCTTTGAAATTCACTGAAAAACCATAGGTTTTAGGGACAGTTATAGTTAGTTGGACATTGCACTCGTACAAAACCCGTGAAATTCTCCGTTATAGTTAGTTCAGCTAACTATAACTCGCGCCCGCAATGCACTGCTGATGACGTCACATATTACATCACTCATGACATGGTCAGTGACATCACTGATGACATCACTGATGACATCTGAAATGACATCACTGATGACATCATCCAGTGACTGTGTGTTTCTGTAAAGTTTAAATATTTTTAATATATATATAGGGAAAGGCGTATTGAAGAATGAGTGGGTGTATAAGTGTCTGTATGGATGATTTAGTAGGTGCGTGACTAATTCTATAAGTGAGTGATTAAACGTATCTTACTGAATGCATGGGTTAGTGACTAAACTGGGTGAATGTCTGTATCTGTCTGTTGCTGTGTAAGTGGCTGCATGGGTTTGTGAATAGCTACATGAGTGTCTATAAGAGTTATTGATTTGTTGTCTGAGTATCTGTATGGGTGCCTGAGTGTTTGTGTGGATGGGGTGTGTGCGACTGTGCATAGATGTGTGAGTGGGTGATTCACTGGGTGGATGGTTTAAAGAGTGCATCTGTGATAGACTGTATGGGTGGGTAAGTGTGTGTAAGAGTGTGTTAGTGAGTGAATGTATGTCCCAGTGGTACATGCGTGAGTAACTACATATGTGAAAGGCAGTATATATGTGTGTTAGAGTATATAAATAGCTATAAGCGAGAGTGAGTGATTGTGATAGTGGCTGTATGGATGAGTGTGTGCTTGTATCAGTGATTGTATAAGAGCGTAACAATGTGCTAGTATTTGTATGATTAAGTGAGCTGGTGTGTGTATAACTGTATAGGTGAGTAAATGGCAGTGTGTTTAATTATTTGCATGACTGACTAGGTGTGTGAGTACCTCTATGGATGAGTGGCGGTGTTTGAGTGTCTATATAGGAGTAAGAGTGCATATGATAGTCCTGTACTGAGTGACCATAAGTATGAGTGACTGTACGGGTGAGTGAGTGGATGTGTGTGTGTAGTCCTAAGAATCAGTGAGTGGGTATGTAGTTATTGGTGTTGGAGTGTCTATGGTTTTGCGAATGGCAGTCTGTAATTTAGATTGGGTGTATCAAAGGTTATATTAGGGTGTGAAGAGCTGCATCAGATTATCACGTGGATGATGTCATCAGTGATGTCATTTGAGATGTCATCAGTGATGTCATCAGTGATGTCACTGACCATGTCATGAGTGATGTAATATGTGACGTCATCAGCAGTGCATTGCGGGGCGCGAGTTATAGTTAGCTGAACTAACTTAACGGGGGAATTTCACGGGTTTTGTACGAGTGCAATGTCCAACTAACTATAACTGTCCCTAAAACCTATGGTTTTTTCAGTGAATTTCAAAGGTTTTTTAAATGCTAATTTCTAACTATAACGTGTCTGAAACCTATGGTTTTTTCAGTGAATTTCAAAGGTTTTTAAATGCTAATTTGTAACTATAACGTGCCTGAAACCTACGGTTTTTTCAGTGAATTTCAAAGGTTTTTTAAATGACATTTTTTAAATGTATTAATTTTTATATTAATTTTTTTCATACTGATTTACTACATTTTTAGAAACAATTTCTTTTACATATTTTATTTTTTAAATTACATTGTAATTACATAATACATTACATTACAAAAAATACTTTCTCAGAATGAATTACTTTAGTTTAAATACTTTGCACATAGGCAATAGACTTTTAAGTACAGTAGTTACAGTTGTTGCAATGGGCAACACATTTTCAAACACAATGCAACATTCAGCTCAATGTGAATTTCTAGTTAAATGCAATTAGTTACTTTATGGATTACTTTTCTAACCACAGGACTGGATCCTAGATTCAGTCCTGGGACATCTCCTGTAAACAGTTGAGTAAAAGCGTTTTGGTTACAGTCGTGATTTTTAAGGAATATTATTGTATTTTAAAAGTTGACACTGAAACTTTTCCTCATAGAATCACCAATGTTATCCTATGGAAGGAAATTCACTTAGCAGGTAAAAACTGTTATCGTTACTTTTTCTTACTCAGTGTTGGATCCTGGATCCAGCACTGGTGCATCTCCTGTAAACAGTTGAAAAAATGCGTTTAAGTCATACAGGCGATTTTTAAGGAATATTTGTAGTTTGTGAAAATCGACACTTTGAAACTTTTCTGCTGAAAACCAGACAATGGATTCCTATGGAAGAAAAGATAAGTTACTGGTAAGTACGGTTAAAATTACTTTTCAGGGTCAGTGCTGGGCTAAAAGATGCAGCACTGGGTTCTCTCCTGATAACAGGTGAGTAAATCGGAATTCGTATTTCGGCTGATTTTAGAAGAATAATTTAAAGTTCCAAAACTCCACACTTAGAAGAATTTCCAAGTGAAACCAGTCAATGTTAGCCTATGAAGGAAATTCAAGTTACCGGTAAGTACGGTTAAAATTACTTTTCAGGACCAGTACTGGGCTGAAAGATGCAGCACTGAGGTCTCTCCTGATAACAGGTGAGTAAATTGGAATTCGTATTTCGGCTGATTTTAGAGGAATATTTGTATGTTTCAAAAATCAACACTTAGAAACTTTTTCAGCAAAAAGCAGGCAATGATATCCTATGGAAGGAAATTCAAGTTACTGGTAAGAACGGTTAAAATTACTTTTCAGGACCAGTACTGGACTGAAAGATACAGCACTGAGGTCTCTCCTTATAACAGGTGAGTAAATCGGAATTCGTATTTCGGATGATTTTAGAAGAATATTTGCACAATGGTGAAGGGAGGGGCGGGGCCTGAGGTGACATCTGTGCAAACGCGCCCCGTGGCGCGTTTTAAGTTGGGGGATTAAGTCCCCTTGAATCCTGAGGGTCCCTAGGGGCCAACTAGCCCACCAGGAACCTCCAATATGCGCCAGGGGCTGCGTTGCAGAGACGTGTAGAGAGGCCACACCCCTTTTACACCTCTCTGCAACGCAGCTCTGTGGCGCTTTCTGGATGTACCTGTTGGGCTAGTTGGCCCTCAGGGACCCTCAGGATTGAAGGGGATTTAATCCCAACTTAAAACGTGCCACGGGCGAGTTTGCACAGATGTCACCTGAAGCCCCGCCCCTCCCTTCACCACTGTGCAAACGCGCCCCGTGGCACGTTTTAAGTCGGGGATTAACTCCCCTTCAATCCTGAGGGTCCCTGGGGGCCAACTAGCCCAACAGGTATATCCAAAAAGCGCCACAGAGCTGCGTTGCAGAGAGGTGTAAAAGGGGCGTGGCCTCTGTACACCTCTCTGCAACGCAGCCCCTGGCGCATACTGGAGGTTCCTGGTGGGCTAGTTGGCCCCCAGGGACCAATTGCACCCTCTCTGCAAACGCGCCAGGGGCGCGTTTGCAGAGTGGTGAAGGAAGGGGCGGGGCCTGCGGGCCCGATCGTTTTTTTGTTTTTTTGTCCCCTGAAGGGGGGCTGTGTGGCCCCCTTCCTTTTTCCTGTTTTTGGGCCCTGGGGACCCCATCCCCCAGGGCCTTACCCCTTTTTTAAATTAAAATGTAAAAAAAACAGGAAGGGGGCCGCGTGGCCCCCCTTCCCTGGGCCTGTATTGGCCCCGGGGACCCCATCCCCGGGGCATGGCCTCTATTTCTACATTTTATTCTTTGGAGGGGGCTGCGTGGCCCCTCCTCTGGCCACTTAAGGCCCCGGGGACCCCATCCCCGGGGCCGGCCATACGCTTTTTTTTTTTTTTTGTGTTTTTTTTTAAACTTTGGGGAGGGGGCTGCATGGCCCCCTCCCGGGCCACTTATGGCCCCGGGGACCCCATCCCCCGGGGCCTGGCCTCACGTTGGAGACTGTGGGGGGTCCCCAATCCCCCACAGTCCCAGCCGGCTCCCGCGTCCCTTGGGAGCCGGCATTGCTTTTCCACATGGGGAGCTGCTAAGATGCAGCTCCCCATGTGGAAAGCAATCGGCTTTGGATATTGGAAGAGAGAGCAGGTTTCCTGCTCTCTCTTCCAATATCCAAAGCAGTTTGCTATGGCAGGACGGGAGCCGCGAGGCTCCGTCCTGCCATAGCAAACTACAGTGTCCCGGGTAGGCACCTCGGGACACTGCAGGAGCCGGCCCTGGGGGTGGCGGTCCCCAGGGCCATCAAGGGCTCCAGGAGGGGGCCGCGCGGCCCCCTCCCTTAAATTGCACAGCCCCGGGGAGGTGGTGGTCCTCGGGGCTCTGGGGTCCGTAATGGACCCCCACATTTATTTTATAAGTGCCCCGGAGAGGTGGTGGTCCCCGGGCGTGTGGGGGCTGGAGCCCCCCACACCTTATTTAAATAAAAAAAGAAGCCCCGGGGGTGGCGGTCCCCGGGGCTGCGGGAGGGCAGAAGAGCCCTCCCGCACCATTTTTCTATAAAGCCCCGGGGGTGGCGGTCCCCGGGGCTTGGGGGCCCTTTGAGGCCCCCCATACAAACAATATACCCACCCCCACCAATCCCCCGGGACTTGGGCCACCCGGGGGCAAAATGCAATCGAAGCGCGGGAGACCGCGCTTCGATTTTTTTTTTTTTCGGCAAGATTCGCGCACCCTGAGCGCATCCTGCCGATTTAAAAAAAAAAAATGTTTTATTTTTTTTTTGCCCAGGGGGTCCTTGTGGGACCCCCTGAGCAAACCTCGGGGGTCAGGGTGTTTCTACCCTGCCCCCTTTGTGCGCTTTGCGCACTTGTTTCTGTCCCTAAAATGGCTGCCAACATTTCCTGAATCGGAATGTTGACAGCCAATTAACATGCAGCTCGTGATCGGGACGGTGCGCGCAGGGTGCGCTGAGGGTACGCGGACCCTACTCGGCCATAGATATATATGTACTTTTACTTTTGATTTTCTCAGCAACTACTGAACGGATTTACACCATTTAACAAAGAGGGTTCTTTCTGAACCAAGAACTACCTCTTTGCCAAATTTGGTGTAATTCTGTTCAGCAGTTCGGGCTGTAGCCGTGTCTAAAGTTTCCTATGGAAAATTGCATGGGGAAAACGCGTTTTGGGACCCCCCTTTTTTCTTGGCCCCCGCTTGACGAATCCCCCCGAGACTTTCAGGGTAGGAGCGGACCGGAGCGCCCCACAAAGTTTGAAAATTTTGCGAAGATACGTCAACCGGCAAGAGAGTTATTTCAAATAGAATGTCGCGGATTTCCTATGGATAATAGGTTGTAACTATAACTATCTACTGGCGACCGCCAGTAGATAATATATATATATATATATATATATATATATATATATATATATATATATATATATATTCAAGGTATTCCGCTTCTAATGCACGTATTTCTTTGCCAGAAATCGGATACGGACCACAACTTGAGTGCAAAGTTATTTCATTTCAGTGCAAAATGTCCCCATGACGCGTTTCAGCCCTTCCCACCGGCCTTGATCACATGACACAGTACAGCATTGCACATTGGCTTAAATAGGTGAACATTGTGGGCGTAATCATTGGTTGCAGAAGGCATACAAGGCCAGTCAATATTGGAGACAGACTCTCTAAAAACTACGAGTCTTTTCTCTTTTTTCTTTGTATCAAAGCATAATTGCCTCGGCTATGTAATATGTAAACAAAAGCCACTGCTTTTAAGATAGACAGTAATATCATGTGCTAAAATCAGTTCAATGTCATACACAATGAGTTGAATGCATATACGTATCCACAAATAATGAAATGTGCAAAAAAGTTTTCAATTGTGCAAAATGTGCAAAAAAGTGCTAAAGTGCAATAAAGTTTGTTCAAAATTTGAACGGTAAATCCAACAAGGAGGTTTTTGACATTTTAGCGTCGTAAGTATCCGTATAAATACATAAGTAACTAGTGCCATTATGATGAGCACTAGTAAGTACATGGGTTACTGGAGCCCCAGTAAACCTTAGCAAAGCATGTTGGGCTCAAAGTTACCAATAGACAACAGTGTAGAACATTGCGGTGGTCCCAACTTTGTTACAGTTTTTTATCCCAATTTCGATCAGAACATGCTAGGATATCGGTTTAAATACCAGAAGTCCTTACTAATGGAGCATATGAGATAATAGTAATATAAATAGTTGCTTTTAAGTGGTGGAAGATAACGTGTCCCATTGATTCCCATTGACACGCCCTGATCCTCACATACATAAATAGCTGAATACATAGTTAATAAATATTAAATAAGCAATGCAATACAATCCATAATAGATCAAATCCGCTTAAATATTCATATATGTAACAAATAAATATGCACATGGAAAAATCACTAGAATATCAATAAATAATCAATAAATATAGTTATAAAATCCACAAACATAAAATCTCATAAATATTGCTCTAAAAGGTGATCTAAAATTCCAAGTAAAAGAACCACAGTCTAAGTTAGTCGACAATCTGGAAAACACATATATATATATATGTATATATATATATAAAGACACGAAGCTCCCAGCCTTTCTTCCGACCACTTCCACCAGGCGGGGTTGGTGCAGACAGGCGGGCGCTGGACCCGCTTAAGTATCAAGAAATCCTTACGCCGCTCGTACATAAGGCAAAGGCTCACTCAAGATCGAGGAAAAAAAAAGTTTATTGACTGACGCATTTCAACCTGACGGTCTTTGTCAAAGTCACTCCGTAACCCGGAAGTGGCTGTTTTTTAAATGCATTCACAAGTTCAAAATAAATAAACATAGAAAACATATGCATACATAGGAGTCTCCAAACATTAGGAAACAGACTCCTGCCAAATAATATATATAGTAGGTAGTTATAGTTAGGACCAAAGTTTCCACAGGAAAAGCTTTTTTTGTTTTGCCAATAACTTTGGCGCCGCTTGACGAATCTTCACAAAATGTTTTAAAAAGCCCCCTTTTTGGTTCAGCTGCTGTGTTGAAAGTTTTGTGGTGATCTGTCAAGAGGAGGCTGAGAAAAAAGTAGTGTCCCGAAATGCGTTTTCCCCGTGTTATGTCTATTGGGATTTTTCATTTTTTGAACACGACTACAGCCCGAATTACTGAACAGAATTACACCAAACTTGGCAGAAAGCCAGATGTTGGTCCAGAAAGCTTCTTTTTGTGATTTGGTGCAAATCCGCTCAGTAGTTTCAAATGTATATAAGTTTAAAAAATATCGATATCTGGGGACACGAGTCCTTGCAGTAGACTTGTGGATCCTACTAAAATTTTATTGGCTGCCAACACTTCAACCAGGAAGTGTTGGCAGCCACCTTGCTACCTGGCTTTAAGCCGAGTCCCACAAAAAAGTGAAAAATTAAGAAAAGGGGGCATGGTAGGAATACCCTGACCCCCCCAGATATGGTTGGGGGTCCCCCAGGGACCCCACTGGAGTTTAAAAGCATTTAAAAATTGTTTTGCTGCAAATTTGCAGGTGGATCCATGGATTTTTGGCAAAAATATTTAAAAAAGCCATTCGGGCTCCAGCGCAACTCTTAAAATAAGCACCTGGGTTGGTCAAATCCAGGGGGCATGTTTTTAAAAATATCCGGGGGCTGTCCTTGCAGTATCCCCCGCACCGGGGACCACCACCTCCCCAAGAAAAACATTATTAAACATGCAGGGGGCCCACACGGCCCCCCATAGCCTCAAGGACTGCCACCTCCCCGAATCTATTTACTAAATTTGTGCTGCGAGGCCAGTATGGCCTCCCCACAGCCCCATGGAACACCACCTCCCTGGGGCTTTATGTATATTGAAAGTGGGGGGGCCACATAGACCCCCCTGCAGCCCTAGGGTCCGCTACCTCCCTTGGGTTTTAAAATTAAATAATGCAGGGGCCGCGTGGCCCTCCCCACAGTCCCAGGAACCACCACCTCCCCAGGGCTTTATGCTAATAAATGTGGGGGGCCACATGGACCACCCCCAGCCCTGGGGACCGTCACTTCTCTGGGGTAATAAACATAGTAATATGGGGGGGCCAGCGTGGCCTCCCCGCAGCACCGGGGACTGCCACATCCCCTGGGCTCAAATAATATAATGAAGGGTGTACATTGCGTACACCCAGGGACCACCACCTCCTTGGGGCTAAATGAAAAATGTGCCAAATATGGCCCTAGGAAAGCTTCACCACTCCCGCTAAGCCATAGCAAACTGTACTCACTTTCAGCAAGCGGGAGCATAGAAAATGCTCTTGCTTGCTGACAGCAATCACAATTGCTTTGACACAGAGGGAGCTGCATGCTAGCAGCTTCCTCTGTGTCAAAGCAATGGTGTTTCCTACAGGAGGCAGGGAGCCGTCAGGGACCGTGGGGGACTGGAGGCACCCCCGCAGTCTCAGTGGTGAGTGGGTGCCCTGGTGGCACACACTCTGAATGGCCAGCCCTCAGGGATGGGGTCCCAGGGGCCTATTTCAGCCCAGTGAGGGGGGCAGCGCAGCTCCCCTCCCCTCCTGCATCTATAAATGGCCCAGCTCCAGGGGATAGGGTCCTCAGGGCAAAAATCAGCTCAGGTAGGGGGCCCCTCACTTAGTATTATTATTATCTTTTTAAAAGGCCGTGCCACGGGGATGACGCTTTGCCTCGGGGAGGGTGGGCCATGTCGCCCCCCTCCTGTTTCAAAATTAAAAAAATAAAGAACTGTCCGGGCCCGGGGGATGTTGTCCACAGGCCCAAAATCAGTCTGGGAAGTGAGCCACTTGCCCCTCCCCTTACATTAAAAAACAAAAAAGGCCAGGCATTGGGGGATGGGGTCCCCAAGGCCAAAATCGGCCCAGGGAAGGGGGCCCTTAATGTTATAAAGAAAAAATAAAATAAATAAATAAATGGACTGGCAAGTCGACGGATGCCCTGCCCCATTTTTGCACTACTCTGCAAACGTGCCTCCTGGTGCACAACTGGTTGAGGTATAAAGTCCCCTTGGATGCTGAGGGTCCTTGAGGGCCAAGTACCCCTCCTGTTGCCTCCAGTCAGTCCCACACAGTGGGATTGCTGAGAGGTCTTTGGAGACCATGCCCCCTTTCTCCACCAATCTGCAAATGTGCCTCCAGGTTCAGTGCTCGTAGGGGGTGAAGACCCCTTGACTCCAAATGGTCCTTCGCAGCCAGCAAGCCCTCCTGTTTACCTGCAGTTAGTCCCACAGAGTGCAATTGCTGAGAGGACTTCGGAGGCCACGCCCCCTTTCTCCACCACTCTGCAAACGTGCCTCCTGGCACACTGCTGGTTGGGGGATGAAGTCCCCTTGGCTCTAGAGTGTCCTCAGGGGCCAACAAGCCCTTTTGTTACCAGCAGTAAGTCCCACACAGCGGAATTGCTGGGAGGTCTTAGGAGGCCATGCCCCTTTCTCCACCACTCTGAAAACACGCCTCCTGGCACACTGCTGGTTGGGGGATAAAGTCCTCTTGGATGCTGAGGGTTCTTGGGGGCTCAGAAGTCACACAGCAGGATTCCTGAGAGCTGGTCAGAGGCCCCACGCCCTTTCTCCACCACTCTACAAACGCGACTCATAGTTAAAAAACCTTAGAAATTCAGTTAAAAAAACCAAAGGTAGTTAGGAAATAGAATTTGAAAAACCTTAGAAATTCACTTAAAAAATGAAAGGTTATACAGCCGTTATAGTTAGGAAATAGAATTAAAAAAACCTTAGAAATGCACTAAAAATACAAAGGTTACAGGGACATTATAGTTAGGCTCAGATTTCACTCGTACAAAACCTGTGAACTTCAGCATGCATAGTTACCTGAGCTAACTATAACTTACGGCCCCGCAATGCACTGCTTATGACCTTACATATTACATCACTCATGACACGGTCAGTGACATCACTGATGAAATCACTGATGACATCTCAAATGACATCACTGATGACATTATCCACAGAACCACTCACACACCCACTCAGGACCCCATGCACCCTCTTGTTCACCCACTCACACACCCACACAACTGCTCACATACCCATTCACAGACCCATACCAGTAATAAAACACCCACTCACTCCTCCATAGAGGCACTCACATACCCACTCACTCGTTCAGCCACTCATACAATCATTCACTCACCCATATAGCCACTTATACAACCAGTGACTCACCTGTTCAGCCAGTCACATAGCCACACACTCACCCATACAGCTACTCACACACCTACGTATTTACCTACAGAAGTCATTGACACACCCACTCACCCATATAGACTCTCAACACAGTCACTCACTTACCTATACAAGCACTCACCCACTCACTCACACACCCACACAACCACTTACATACCTATTCACACATCCATACGGACACACACATCTACTCACTCACCCATACAGCCGTTCACATAGATACTGACTCTCCAATACAGCCCCTCATACACCAACTCACTTAACCAAACACCCACTCAAAGAGCTACTCATTCACCCATACAGCCACTTACACACTCAGCCACTCACTCATACAGCCATTCAGACACCCACTCTCTCACCCATACAGTCACTACATACCCAGTTACCCACCCATAGTGCCACTCACACTACCACTCACTCACCCATACAGCCACTGACACAACCACTCACTCACCAATACAGCCAGTCACACACCATCTCACTCACCTACACAGCTACTCACACACCCACTTATACACCTATACAGCCACTTACACACCCATACACAAAAGGATACATACAGTCAAACAACCACTCCCTAAAAATATGTTAGAAGCATTATCACTCAGTAGTAGTGCACTTAGTATGCTAATTTAACTTTTGTAGTAGGTTAGTATATATGTTTAACACCCATAAACTGTTAAAAACACTTACACTGACTTGATGATTTCATCAGTGATGTCATTTGAGATGTCATCAGCGATGTCACTGACCATGTCACGAGTGATGTAATATGTGGGGTCATAAGCAGGGTATTGTGGGGGAGTAAGCTATACTTAGTGCAGGTAACTATAACTGCTGAATTTCCACGGTTTTCTACGAGTGAAATGTGAGACTAACTATAACGTTCCTGTAACCTTTGTCTTTTTTTGTGAATATATACATGTATGTATATATATATATATATATTGAGTGGCTCTGTGAGTGACTCTATTGGTGAGTGAGTGGGTGTGCCAGTGTCTGTATGGGTGAGTGAGTGGCTGTGTGAGTGGTTGTGTGGGTGGGTGAGGGTATGTAAGTGACTCGATGGGTGAGTGTGTCAGGATAAGCTCCACAGGATCCAGTAGCCGTAAGACAGGGTCCACCTCTTGATATCACCAACACCCTGAATAGAAACAGGGTGCTCGAGCGATCAGGCGAGGGAAAGGGAATGGAAAGGGACAGCGGTGGAAAAAGGACCTGAAAAGAGAAAAGACACAGCTGTAAATAAAGCAGGCAACAGTCTACTCTCATATAGTCTCACTAAGCCCTTTCCATACCTGGGATATGCACAATCATACATCTGAAAAAGTGCAAGCACTGGACATCCAGCAGGCTAGACAACGTGCCCACGTTAAAGCAAGCCCAGACGGAAGTCACAGGGAACGAGACCACACTACTGATAGCGAGGATGGCAGCCCCTCAGTTCTTCAGTAGTAGGTTGAAGTAAAAACCCATTGTACTGTTCCATGATACTCCAAATGAACAAATGAAAAACACAGGTCTAACCGGAATCACAGACACGGTAAGGTGTGGTGGACTACCACTACCGTCCGCTCTGGGGAAAAACCGTAAGGCAAACTCCTTTCCCTTTTTCTTACCATATACGGGAAAGCGTGGTTAATTCACCACCGCGATCCGCTATGGAAAACCATTAAATCCGCTCGTGAATTCCTAATAGGCTGATGACGTCTCAGCTACTAACCTTCAGACTCGGTAATGCGTGGTTATCCACACCACCACATTCCGCTCTGAGAAATAGTGACTCCCAACAGAAGTCACATCCAGCCTTTGCCATACACGGTAGCACGTGGTAACTCACCACTGCGGCCCGCTATGGTACCACCTCTTCTCCCTTAAGTGCTGCTTACAAGAGGGGACAGCAGTAATCAATAGCGCTAGAACACGGCAAAGCGTGGCCACAATACCACTACCTTCCGCTTCCAAATAAACACTGAGTTTCCACGCTCCCAGCCGGGCAGCGAGAAAGGATCCTCTAATTCGATGTGGTAGCTACCACATCCTTGGAAATCCTACCGGATTATCTCTAGGAGGCTCCAGCGTACTCCGATGTCTTCAAGCTGTAAACTTCCTCCAACACCGGCTCCGGCTCACTGAACTGCTCTCTCGTACTCCACCGAAAATAGGAGAGAACGAAAACAAACCAGTATTACGCACGACGGCCAGTGCGCTGTGACGCCTTAAATACCGTCCCGCCGAAAGGCCTCATGGGAGGTGTAGTTCCAGGACGGATGAGGTAGGCGCCGCTACGGCCGAATGCTGACAGAGTGAGTGGTGTCTGAATGGCTGTATGAGTGATTGACTAGCTGTGTAAATGGCTGTATGGGTGAGTGAGTATGTGTTTGATTAAGTGAGTTGGTGAGTGAGTGTTTGTATTGCAGAGTAAGTGTCTGTGTGAATGAATGTATGGGTGAGTGAGCCGATGTGTGAGTGCTTATAATGATGTGTGAATGGGTATGTAAGTGGTTGTGTGAATGCTTGTATGGGTGAGTGAGTTGCTGTGTTGAGAGGCTGTTTGGGTGAGTGAGTAGGTGTGTGAGTGGTTGTATAGGTGAATAAGTGGGTGTGTGAGTACCTGTATAGGTGAGGGTGTGAATGTGTGAGTGGTTCTATGGGTAGGTGACTGGTTGTATGAGTAGCTTTATGGATTAGTAAGTGGTTGTATGAGTGCCTGTATGAGTGAGTGAGTAAGTGGGTGTCTGAGTGGCTCTATGGATGAGTGAGTGGTTTTATGAGTACTTATATGGGTCTCTGAATGGGTATCAGAGTATTTGTGTGGGTGTGTGAGTGAGTGTATGAGAGGTTGTATAGGGGTTTGAGTGGGTGTGTGAGTGGTTCAGTGGATAATGTCATCAGTGATATCATCAGTATTGTCACTGACCATGTCATGAGTGATGTAATATGTGAGGTCATAAGCAGTGCACTGCAGGGGCACTAGAAATAGTAAGCACCGGTAACTATAACAGCTGAATTTGACTGGTTTTGTATTGTCTCTGTACCCTTTGGTTTTTTCAGTGAATTTCTAAGTTTAAAAAAAATTATATTTTCTAACTATAATGTCCCTGTACCCTTTGTTTTTTTCAATTAATTTCTGCGTTTTTAAAAATTCAATCTACTAATTGTAACATCCCTGTAACCTTTGGTTTTCACAATGCCTGGGTGTGAAATTCTGGTCGGCTCGTGGAGTTTGCAGAATTTGACAACTCTGTGTTCCGCGGAGAATGCAGAGTTACCGAGTTACCGATATACTCCACACACCGCAACGGAGCGGTCATTTTTTTTCCGCTGGCGTGCTCGTTGTGTTATTTCACATGCGCGGGGAGCGTGACGAGACTTGAGGAGGGCTCGCCAGCAGCCGGACAACCCTCAGCAGCCAAGGGGAGTTCATCCCCCAACCAGTAGTGCGCCAGGAAGCCCCTTTGCAGAGTGGTTGAGAAAGGGGACGAGGCCTCCAATGATATCTCAGCAATCCCACTGTGAAGGACTTACTTGTCGCAACAATAGGGGTTCTTGACCCCCAACTACCCTCAGCAGCCAAGGGGAGTTAATCTCCCAACCAGTAGTACACCAGGAGGCCCTTGTGCAGAGTGGTTGAGAAAGGGGACGAGGCCTCCAATGATATCTCAGCAATCCCACTGTGAAGGACTTACTTGTCGCAACAATAGGGGTTCTTGACCCCCAACTACCCTCAGCAGCCAAGGGGGGTTAATCTCCCAACCAGTAGTACACCAGGAGGCCCTTGTGCAGAGTAGTTGAGAAAGGGGTGGGGCCTCCGACGACGTCTCAGCAATTCAACTGTAGGGGAATTACTTGTTGCAACAATAGGGGTTCTTGGCCCCAAGGACCCTCAGCAGCCAAGGGGAGTTCATCCCCCAATACGTAGTATGCCAGGAGGCCCCTGTGCAGAGTGGTTGAGAAAGGGGGTGGGGGCGCTGACAAGATCTCAGAAATCCAGCTGTGGGTAACTTACTTGTCGCAACAGTAGGGGTTCTTGGCCCCCTGCGACCTTCAGCAGCCAGGGGGAGTTCATCTCTCAACCAGTAGTATGCCATGAGACCCCATTGCAGAGTGGTTGAGAAAGGGGGCGGGGCCTCCAACTACAGCTCAGCAATCCGGCTGTGGGGGACTTACTTATGGCAACAATAGTGGTTCTTGGTCCCCAACGACCCTCAGCAGCCAAAGGAACTTAATCCCCCAACCAGTAGTACGCCAGGAGGCCCCTTTGCAGAGTGGTTGACAAAAGGGGGCGGGTCCTACTATGACATCTCAGGAATCCATCCCATGGGGCCCAGCAATTACCAAATGGGGAAGGGGGGGCTCTATTTCCTTATAAACACTATCTAGCGCTGGAGTGAACCATTACATCCATCTATCGCCTGAACCCACATTTTTAACCATAACAAAGGAACACAGTGATTACATAGCATTTGGGCTCCTTTAGTTGTTTTTACTGCACATTCTTTCCAATCTACTCACACTCATTCACACACTTCACCACCACACCTCACTCTTCACATCGGCAAAAAGAAAATAACTCCGGAAAGAGCCCCCTGCGGGCCTGTTGGGCATTGCAGTGCCGGCCCAACTAGGCGATGCCCGATGATGAAGCGTGACACCCCTTGGGGTGTGTGTGGGCCCTTGCTCCTAAGGAAGCACTCCTGCACCTTGCCTCCTGATAGACTTTGATTCCTCCACAGGAACTGCATACCTCTTTTTGTCAAGTTCACTGCAGAGGCACGTATGCTGGATCTCTACAAGCCCCAGTCCCTCCTTTTTCGTTTAATTTTCATCAATATACACAGATACATACATGTATATGTATGTGTGTGTGTGTATATAAATATATTTAAATGTATATATCTATATTCACCCCCTTGAGTCGTAGCGCAAAGAAATAGAACTATGCGAGGGACAATGATTTTAAATTGCCTCTACGCATGCTTGACAGATAAGAGAATAATCTTAGGTAAATCTACATTTATTGATTTTATGTCACCTATTTATCTATTCTTTGTAATGGATTCAATGATCACAAACGCTAGGCATTAGCGGCATTGCTGAGTCTGTTTACTATGTCCTTTGAAGTAATGCACCATGTGATGTTCAACCTTGTATTTTTAATGGTGGAGCCACGATGACGTCTTGTTGTGTGAGCAAGGCAGGAAGTGCCAAAACGCGTAACAGCAGAGATTTCAATAAACAAGAAACCTATCGTTTGATCCAGCTCCTGTGTCGATGTCCATTTCTTAATTGAAGGAATTGGAGTTGGAGTTGATTTATATATATATATATATATATATATATATATATATATATATATATATATATATATATATATATATATATATATATATATATCTAGCACTGAGGAAACTGGAAAGCATGTACATTTTAAATCTTGATTCTAAACCCCCAAAAGGGTTGAACATTGAAGAAGATTTATATAACTTTCTGTAACTTTGGTTTTTGATTTCCTTTTTATAACAGCTAGCAGAACCCAGAGACTTTCATGCTCCCCCAGGATACACATGTATGTTATATATTAGGGATGCCGACAAGCAGAAATACAGTAAGGGTATTTGTAACATTTGCTTTTTTTGGTCTCACATTTATTTTGCATTGCCTATTATTTTAGCAGATGGTGCAAAATGTATTTCTTATTATAAGAATTATGTTGTACACCACACTAACATGATGCATCAACTGGATAAACAGCAGCAATATAATAAGTGGTACAAGAGTGACATTGATAGCATATAATGCATATTCCAGTGTCTTACTTTACACATATTGTTGTATTTGTATATTTTTATAATGTGTGGTATATAGTATTTTGTTTATGTCTGTGCCCGCCTTAGATGTTATAATCCCTAACAATGGTGCCTCCGTGTTAGTGTGACCAAGGCTGCTGCTGCAGCCGAAATGCATAACGGCGACTGTGAAAGTCCAATAAAACCTTTGGAGCATTGTCGGAGGTCTGTTTTCAATACCTTTGCCACCCAAAAACCCATACCCACCATAAAAGCCACCCCAAAGCACATACCCACCCTAAACACTAAAAGCCACTTAACACCCAAAAACCCATACCCACCTCAATCCCTAAAAATACTCTTGTCACCCACAAACACATGCCCACCCTAAACCCTAAAACTACCCTTGCCACCCAAAAATCCATACCCACCCTAAACCCTAAAATTACTCTTGCCATCCAATACACTGGATTACCCTTGCCCTCCCTAAACCCTAAAATAACCCTTGCACCCCAAAAACTCATACCCGCCCGAAACCCTAAAATTACCCCTGCCATCCAAAAACCCACACCCACCATAAACACTAAAATGACCCTTGCATCCCAAAAACCCATACCTACCCTAAAACCTAAAATAACCCTTGCCACCCACAAATCTATACCCACCCTAAACCCTAAAATTGTCACTGCAACCCTAAAACCCATACCCACCCTAAACCCTAAAAATACCCTTGCCATCCAAAAACCAATACCAACCCTAAACCCTAAAATTGCTCTTGCCACCCAAACACTCATACCCACCATAAACCCTAAGATTACCCTTGCCACCCAAAACCATATATCCACCCTAAACCCTAAAAATACCCTTGCCACCCAAAACGCCATACCCACCCTGAACCCTAAACATGCCCTTACCACCCAAAAACCCATTCCATAACCCCTTAAAAGAAAAACCTTTCCCTAACATATAACATGGATATATATATATATATTCACTGAAACAAACGGAGGTTACATGGATGTTCTAGTTAGGAAATAGGTTAAAGAAACCTGAGAAATTCACTGAAAAAACAGAAGGTTACATGGACGCTATAGTTAAATCTCAGCAATGTTTATGAAACACACTCACAGGATGATGTCATCAGCGACATCATTTGAGATGTCATCAGTGATGTCACTGACCATGTCATGAGTAATGTAATATGTGAGGTCATAAGCAGTGCATTGTGGGGGGCGTAAGTTATAGTTAGCTCAGGTAACTATAACTGCTGAATTTCTATGGTTTTGTATGAGTGAAATCTGAGCCTCACTAAAATGTTCCTGTAACCTTCCGCTTTTTTTGCGAATTTCTAAGATTTCCTATATCTGTTTCCTAATTAGAGTGTCCCTGTAACCTTTGTTTTTTTCCACTGGGAAAAAAATATATATATTTGCTTTTTTAGTGAATATCTATGCTATTTAAAATATATATATATTTCCTTTTTAGTGAATTTCTATGTTATTTAAAATTCTATTTCCTAACTATAATGTCTCTGTAACCTTTGTTTTTTTAAATGAATTTCTAAGGTTTTTTAATTTTATTTCCCAACTGTTAGCTTTGAGAGTGAGTGTGTAAGGGAGTGCAAGAGTGTCTCAGTGGGTGTGTGAGTGAGTGTGTGAGTGTCTCAAAGAGTGTGTGAGTGTATGAGTGGGCCTGGGAGTGGCTGCATAGGTGTCTCACTAGGTGTGTGACGGGGTGCTTGAGTGTCTTAGTAGGTCTGTGAGTGGGTGCATGAGTATCTGAATGGGTGTCTGAGTGGGTACATGAGTGTCGGAGTGAGTGCCTAAGTGGGTCTGTGAGTGGGTGTGAGAGTGTCTAAGTGGGTTTGCGAGTGCCTCCATGTGTGTGTGAGCCAGTCTGTGAGTGAGTACATGAGTGTTTAAGGGGGGGTCTGTGAGTGGGTGTGTGAGTCTCTGAGTTGGTGTTTGAGTGGGTGCATGAGTGCCTGAGTGTCTCAGTGGGTCTGTGAGTAGGTGTGAGAGTATCTCAGTGTATTTGCATGTGCCTCCATGAGTGAGGGCATGAGTGTCTGAGTGGATCTGTGAGTGGGTGTGTGAGTCTCTGAGTTGGTTTATAAGTCAGTGTGTGAGTGTCTGAGTGTCTGTCAGAGTCAGTGTGTGAGTGTCTGAGTGGGTGCGTGAGTGCTTGAGTGGGTCTGTGAGTGGGTGTGTGAGTCTTTGAGTGTGTCTGTGAGAGAGTACATGAGTCTCTGAGGGGATCTCTGAGTGGGTCTGAGTGGGTGTGTAAGTCTCTGAGTGGGTCTGTGAGTGGGTGCATGAGTGTCTGGGTGTGGAGTGTCTGAGTGGGTCTGTGAGTGGGTGCATGATTCTCTGAGTGGGTTTGTGAGTGGGTGTATGAGTGTCTCATTGGGTCTGTGAGTGGGTGTATGAGTCTCAGAGTGGGTGTATGAGTGGGTGTGTGAGTGTCTGAGTGCACTCTATTTTGCCCTCTTCTGCTCTGTTTTGCATTTTCTGCTTGTTTTTCTGCCCTCTGTTTTGCCCTCTTCTGCTCTATTTTGCCTTTCCTGCTTGTTTTTCTGCACTTTGTTTTTCCTTTTTCTACCTCCAAAATGGGTGACGGGGCTTCCGTAATTTCAATGGGGATAGGGGGCATATAGCCCCCCTCCAGGGCGGATTTTGGCCCCGGGGACCCCATCCTCTGGACTGTTTGCTTTTCCTTGGTGGGAGCTATTAGCTCCCACCAAGCAAAAGGAAACAGCTATGTCCCAGGGTGGGAAACCCGTGACATAGCAAGAGCCAGCCCTGGGGGGTGGCAGTCCCCAGGGCCATTAATGGCTCCGGTTTACTTTCTCAAGCCTGTCCCAGGGTGGTGTTAGTCCTTGGGGCCATATATGGCCCTTTGTTTTGCCCTCTTCTGCTCTGTTTTGCCTTTTCTGCTTGTTTTTTTTCCCTCTGTTTTGCCTTTTCTGGTCGTTTTTCTGCCCTCTGTTTTGCCTTTCCTGCTCAAGTGAGTTCATGAGTCTGATGATGCATGAGTGTCTGGGTGGGTCTGTGAATGGGTGCATGAGTGTCTGAGTGGGTACGTGAGTATCAAAATGGCTCTGTGAGTGGGTGTGTAAGTATGTCTGTGAGTGAGTGCATGAGTCTCTGAGTGGGTCTGTGAGTGAGTGCTTGAGTCTCTGAGTGGGTCTGCAACTGGATGTGTGAGTGTCTGAGTGGGTGCATGAGTATCTGAGTCGGTCTGTCAGTTGGTGTGTGAATCTCTGACTGCATCTGTGAGTAGGTAAGGGAGTGTCTTTGAAGGTCTGTGAGTGGATGGATGAGACTCTGAATGGGTAAGTGAGTGTCTGGGTGGGTCAGTCAGTGGGTGCATGACTCTGAGTGGATCTGTGAGTGGGTGCATGAGTCTCTGAGTGGGTCTGTGAATGGGAACATCAGTGGGTCCGTGGGTCCGTGAGAGGGTGGATGAGTATATGAGAGGGTCTGTGAGAGTCTCTGAGTGGGTCTGTGAGTGAGTGTGTGAGTGTCTAAGTGGATCTGTGAGTGGGTGCATTAGTGTCTTAGTGGGTCTATGAGTGGGTGTGTGAGTCTTTGAGTGGGTCTGTGAGTGGATGCATGAGTGTGTGAGTGAGTCTCTGAGTCAGTCTATGAGTCTCTCAGTGGGTCTGTGAGTGGGTGAATGAGTGCTTGAATATATCTGTGAGTGGATGCATGTGTGTCTGAGTGTGTCCATCAGTGGGTGCATGTGTCTCTCAGTGAGTCTGTAAGTGGATGTGTGAGTGTGTGAGTGGGTCTGTGAGTGGGTGCGTGAGTATATGAGTGGGTCTGTCAGTGGGTGTGTGGTAAAATAAGTATGAGGGCACATGAATACAAGTTCTCGTGCATGCTTCCCCTATGACAGTTCTCATGTCCAGCTTGCCTGCAGTCCGCTACCCTCTGCTGCTTTGTTTTTGTGCTTCCTCGGCTCATTTTCTGCTCGTCTTTCTGCTTCTCCTCTCCTCGCTCCTGCCCTCTATTTTCCCTCTTTCTGCTCATTCTGCCTGTTATTTTGCCTTTTTCTGCTCTCTTCTGATCTTAATTCTGCCTCTTGCTGCTCGTTCTGACCTCTATTTTTCCTCTTTCTGCTCCTTCTGCCTGTTGTGTTGCCTCTTTTTGCTCCCTTCTGACCTTTATTCTGCTTCTTTCTGCTTGTTTTTCACCTATATTTTGCCAATTTCTGCTCGTTTCTCACCTGTATTATGCCTCTTTCTGCTAATTGCTAAACTTTATTTTGCCTCTTTCTGGTCGTTTCTCGCCTTTATTTTGCCTCTTGATGCTGGTTACTGACCTCTGTTTTGCCTCTTTCTGCTCATTTCTCACCTTTATTTTGCCTCTTTATGCTCGTTTCTCCCTTTATTTTGCATCTTCCTGCTCGTTTCTGATCTTTATTCTGCCTCTTTCTGCTCGTTTCTCATGTTTGTTTTGCATCTTTCTGCTTATTGCTGACCTTTATTTTGCCTCTTTGTGCTTGTTTCTCACCTTTATTTTGCCTCTTTCTGCTCGTTTTTGACATTTATTCTGTCTCTTTCTGCTCCCTTTTTACCTTTATTCAAGCTCTTTCTGCTCGTTTCTGACCTTTATTTTGCCTCTTGCTGCTCATTTCTCACCTTTATTTTGCCTCGTTCTGCTCGTTGCTGACATTTATTTTGCCTCTTTCTGCTCATTTCTCACCTTTATTTTGCCTCTTTCTGCTTGTTGCTGACATTTATTTTGCCTCTTTCCACTCATTGCTGAGCTTTATTCTGCTTCTTTCTGCTCGTCTCTGACCATTATTCTGCCTCTTTCTGCTTGTTTCGCGCCTTTATTCTGCATCTTTCTGCTCATTTCTGACCTTTACTTTGCCTCTTTCTGCTCTTTTCACTGGGACCACCGGGGGAACCTCAAGGCCCCCGCAGTCTCAGCTGGCTCCCCGCCTCCTGCGGGAGCCGGCATTGTTGTTGCATGGAGGAAGTTCTCTCTTTGCAGGAGCAATCTTTTCCTCTTTTTCCCTGCCCTCATGTCTGCGGGCAGGGAAAGAGATGAAACCTCCGCTTCAAGCAGGCGGAAGCACTTTGACAGCTCACGCTGTCAAAGTGGAGTATTTACTTTAGTCAAGCTAAAACCAACAGTGATGTGCCAGGGGTGGGTACCATGGGACATAGCAGGAGCCAGCCCTGGGGGATGGTGGTCCCCATGGCCATCTATGGCTCCAGGAAGGGGGCTGCATGGCCCTCCTCTTTTGATTTTTAAGGGCCTGCCCTGGGGAAGTAGTGGTCCCCAGGGCCGGGAACAGCCTGGGATGGGGGTAGCGTGGTCCCCCTCGTTCTAAAAAAAAAGAAATCCTCGGGGAGGTGGTGGTCCCCGGCACGCGGAGGGTTCATGCAGCCCCTAATCCATATTGAACTTATCCCCAGGGAGGTGGTGGTCCCCGGAGTTCGGGGGTTCCGAGAGGCCCCCCATTTCTTTGTATTTAGCCCCAGGTAGGTGATGTACCCCGGGGCTCGGTGGGGTCTGGATGGTACCCCACATTATTAAAATTAAGCCCGAGGGTGGTGGTGGTCTCCAGGGCATAATTAAGTCCAAGAAGGGGGGCCCCGTGCATCAACTTCTTTTTTTAAAAAAAAAGGCTACATGCCCCCAGGACCCGGCCCACCTGGAGGCTATAATGTAAACATGCACGGGAGACCGCACTTTTTTTTATTTTGCCAAAGCCAAAAATGTGTGGGCCGGTTGCATTCCCGCAGTAGAAATTATTCTAAAAAAGTTATTTTTGGCCCTGTTGGGGTCACAGAGGGATCCCAGGACTACAGTTAGGTGGTCCGGTTATTCCTACCGTGCCCCCTTTTCTTTTTTTAAATGTTTTACATGTGGGACTCGGCTAAAGCCGATTCCCAAGATGGCTGCCAACACTTCCTGGTTGAAGTGTTGGCAGCCAATCAGATTTGACCACGGGGACTGTCAGATCCTCGGAGGATCCACGTACCTCTATATACAAATTTGCTTTTCTTTTAATAACTCTAAAACTACTGAACGGATTGGCACCAAATAAAAAAAAGCACTCTTTGTGGACCAATAGTTACCTTTCTGCCAATTTTGGTATAATTCCGTCCAGCAGTTCGGGCTGTAGTTCAAAATCCCTATGGGAATTAACATGGGAAAAACACTATTTTGACCCCCCTTTTTCACAGCACCTGCATGATGGATCGCCCTGAAACTTTCCATGCACAACTACAATAACCGGGGCACTATTATGTGAACAATTTGTGAAGATTCATCAAATGGTGCCAAAGATATAGGTAAGTCAAAACACATTTTTCCTAAGGAAACATGCCGCTCACAATAACTACCTTCTACCTACACCAGTAGGTAATATGTGAAGCTTTTGTTGTAAAGCCTTTGTTGTAAAAGCATGTGTGATTCAGCCTTCATTGTTAAGGCTGTTTCCCACACTCCAGCCCAGCTTTGGCATATGTCAAACAGCACACATGACCAAACACTGGTATTGCAACACACACTCATAGAAACCAACGGAAGCAACCAGTAACACAGTAAAACATATAAAATTAATTCAATTAGATACCATTATTAAATTAAGCTTTATTTACCTTATTTGCAGCTTTATCATTATTATTAAATATTGTTTTAAATATTTTAAGTGTTAGCTTAATAATATAACATTAATATACATAATAACTTTTTAATAAAATACATTGTAAATACCATGTTTTTTAAAAATATATAAAACAAGCATTGGTAAATCCAATAGGTTTCACCTATGTGAGATCTATTGGCTTTGTCAATGTGTTTTTTTACATGGTGCACAGCAGCGCAAATAACAGGAGGAGGGTAGGATAAGGAAAAAATTATAGACAGTTGGGGGGAGATTGGGTTAACAAACCATAGAGAGCGGGAGGAAGGCAGTGGAGGTGGGGAACAACGACAATGGGAGGAGGGCAGGGGAAGGCAACATGAGGGAGCAGTAGGAGGGTGAGGAGAAAGAGACAGACTGCAGAGACAAGTACTCTATAAGAGTGCACGTTAAAAAGTGAAGAAAAGGAGTACCTGGAGGAGTCTGTGGCCAGTGGAAGGACACTGGCCACAGACAGAAACCTATACTTGGACGATGCTCCACAGCAAGGATACACAAGAAGCCCCAGGAGGTAGCCGAGGCGAGGAGGAGGCTCTGGTCAATAAGAACCGAGGAAACAAAAGTAAAGTAGGGAGCCAGCCAATGGTAAGGAATGGTAAGTAATGGGCATGATTTAAACCCATTTTAAGCTTCTTTTTTGCTTACAAGTGATTTTTCAAGCACAGCGTAAGTGCTGTGCCAATGAAACCTAAACAAATAAATCTTAAATAAAATACTACTTACCCTGAATCCAAAATTGTGTTATCATCAACATAAATGATAATGCAAGGCAGGGTTCTCCAAAGTCAGACCTGGAGGGCCGGATCCATGCCAGATTTTTAAAATAACTACATTTATAATAATGGGATATGCTAAAAATTTGGAATGGATCCTGCCCTCCAGGACCGACTTTGAAGAACCCTGGTGTAAGGAAAGGTGGAGGGTAAAATTAGCATTTAATGTAATTTAGTTTCATTTAATTAAAAATAATTTAGAAATAAAAAATATTTATTTATGTTAAAATGTAATAATTTCTTATCAATTTGCAAATATAACATGAAAATTGTAAGTTCCATCCATGAGGAGATTTAACCTAGGTGTTGGTGTAGATCTACATGTGAGATCTACACATACAAATTTACTTCAGTAAATAGGCCCCAAAATATATTCATTTTGCCATGCTTATAGGCATGCCACATGCATGTCATAGCGAGCAGAATATTTTGCTTGCCCACATACAAAACCAAGCATTGACAATCCATTAGATCTAGCTTATTACTATAGGTTTCTCATCAGTCGATTATTAGTTTAAGCATTCAATAAGTCATCATGCATGCACTCTTGCACTCATACATCCATTCATCCACCCACTGACACATTCTTGCATTTCCCACTTACCTATCCACAAAAAACAGACATACAAATTTCCACAAGCCTCTGGAGGATAAATTAAAAATTATCATGGAGAAAAGTAAACATGCTACCACCTACATTTGGAGGATGTATGCCTACAATACAAAAATAAAGTGCAACATAGTAACAAGTAGTCATATTGCATAGTGTATCATAGTGTTAAAGTTCCAATGTACATTTAGAAGCAACATGTTGACCATATTGGAGCAGTAAAACAATGAAACACTGTGCACAATACCATTCCAAAGTAGCTGCTCAGTGTAACTGCCCAGTAAATATCTGTCTGAAAAGCAATCTTCAAAAGCTAAAGTATATAGTATTGTTGTACTAGGCGAAGGTGGCTAAGATAATGCTGCTAAACATGATAGTGATCTTACAGTAAAACAATAATACACTATAGAAAATACCATTCCAAGATAACTAGCCAGGTTAGAAATAGTGGCCGCACAGGATGCAGCACATTGTAGATGAAATGAGGGTCAAGCAAGCAACCCGGTAGGACTGTCTAGAGATCTGCAGGATGCTCAGAAAAAGGAGAAAGAAATAATTTAAAGGGGACCTATCAAAGGAAGAAATACAAAACTAAAAAACTAGCTGGCAGCCCAGACAATGAAGCGCATTCATTTTCAGCCAGGTGTGCACGTGATCAGGCCAAATGCTGTTGCTCACAGGGCAATATAGCCAATGTCAAAAGTGTGCCAAACAATTGCACCATGCAGTATGCTGTGGTGGGGAGAAGCAGAATCAGAATGTCATATGAACAGACAGAAAAGGGCTGCCCCAAAGGTGCTTTACGTATGTATAAATATGTGTGTAGACATTGTTATGTTTTATAGCAATGGGCTGGCTTTCTGTTAGACCTGTCAGTCTTAGACTGGCCTTTCTCCAATTCTTTTGTCTTACTCCTCCATTTTTGCTGATCTTTTTTTTATTGGCTTTAGGACCACCAGACTGACTCCAAGGGCAAGTTGGCTGCCCTCCTGGTCAGAGCCTCAGGGACAGAAAAAGCTCCCACCACCTTGAACCCACCACCTGGACTCTGCCTGCTGTGAATCTTGTCCCCACCCTGGACCCTTGGAAGTGGGCCTGTAAGTGCTCTGCCAGCCCAGCTGTGGACTCAGCAGACCCGACGCAATGCAACGCATTGCCCCACAGCTCCTCGGAACCACCACTGCAGATCGCATCTCGCCATAGTACATCGCATCACAGGCCATCGGAACCACTGTTGCACAATGCATCTGAATGAAGGAACTCGCAGTGCAGCCCCAAAGAATATCGAGACTGCCGCTGCACGACGTATTCCCTGGTTTTAAAGTAATTTGTTTAGAGGGTCTAACTTGGTCCCTAACGAGGTCCCTGTATCCGGCCCACACTCCATTGTGGTCAGCCTGAACTTGTGACTTTGTCCCAGTCAGGGGCGACCCGATAACCACAGTTTGGCTCTTTGTGCTTCTAAGTACTGTTTTCACTGAAATCTTTAAAATTGCATATCTCCGGTTCTACTGATCGGGTTTTTGTCTGTTTGGTTTCAAATATTTTAGCAAACTACTCTATTTTACTAACTTGGTGTGGGATTTTTCTTGTGTTGTGTTTTCACTTTATTACTGTTTGAAGTGCTGCATAATTCACACATTGCCTCTAAGTTAAGCCTGACTGCTTAGTGCCAAGCTACCAGAGGGTTAGGCATATGTTAATTTGGGGTTTGTTTGTGCCACCCTGACAAAGATTGTAGTAGCTGCGTGAGTAGGGTTTCACCCCCCTGCCTCAGCCAGTAACTCAACTTCCTACATAGTCACTAACCATTTAAGAAGGTCTAACAGGGATTACCAAAGTAAAAACCTTCTTCCACAAAGGGTTTAACTGAGGGATTAACCAACACCATAACCATTGCTTACTAAGTTACTCTGTGATGTTCCGTGTAACAAAATACCAGTTTACAGTCAAAAAAACAGTGTAAAATAATCCACTCTTAAAGAACCTATGGCTTTAATAAATGCATCACACAAGCCATGTCTCCTACCTTTGGTGTAACTTTTTGTAATAAACAGATCAGACCGATGGCATCTGACACAACTTTTCCCTGTGAGCTAATCAAGCCTATTGCCTTTTTCCTTAGATCATCTCTTTAAGAAATTGAGGCATCGTGTATTGCACATAAACTGGCAAGCATCAGGAATAGTCATAAAATTACAAATATGTACACATTTTTAGTTGGCAAAACAATAGATAACCCGTGTCAAAAGGGCCAGACAAGGATTATCACGCTGCAAATTTTCGTTTCTGTTTGTCAGTTCCAAAACCCTTGCCTACTAGAAGGCCAAACAAGGATTACCACAGTGTTAACCTTCTATCCTAAAGGATTTGCCTGAGGGGTTAACCAACACCAAAACCCTTGCTTGTTTGGGCTTGTCAATGGGCCCCGTAAAGGCCCATTGACATTAACAAATTCTTTACACAATAGAATGGTCAGGCTTACTGCCTTTTTAGTAGCTTTTCATAATAACTGTTTCAGACCTATGGCATCTGACATAAAGTTTCCTAATGAGCATTAGACGAACAGCCTTTATCATTGGCTTCTCAATATATAACCAAGTAAAGACTCAGTGGCAGCCGCCACAGGTAAGGGTGGTGGTGGTGAGGCGGGGATGGGGGCGGGCAGGGTGGGGGTCGGGGAACTTAACATACAACAGGATGAGTTAACGTAAAATAAAAAAGAAATGAAACTACTTCCTTGCGCTGAGTTGGCGATGCTGAGAGCGCAAGGTAAGTGCGGAAGCTTGGGCGGAAGCTAAAGCCACACTGGGGTTGTGGAAAAGCAACACAAATAGTGCGGGTTGGGGAAGCAATGCGGAAAAGCACACCGGTGCGTGCAAGAGGGAGGGGGCAGAGAGAAGCAATCGGGCAACAGAGAGCAGCCCAGAGTGCAGGGAGAGACATCTTGAAAATACATGCACTCTAATGGTGTGCTTCACACAAAAGATAAAAATAGTGCTTGTAAAGCAAGCAGTGGAAGCAGCGATGCCAGCCAAAAAGATTTTAAAGAGGCAAGGGTCCATGGGAGGTACAAACAAAAGATTGGCATGTTATGACACAAATATGAAGCAGGCAAATGCGAGTGACAAGGAAAGCCAACCAAGGGAACCAAGGGTTCCAACCCGCTCTATGTTCTTGGTAAGCCACACTATGCTTCACAACAGACAGTGCATGCGCTGTCTAGTAGGCTCGACCTAAAATTCTGTCTTCTCTAGTCATTCAGGAGTCAGGACATTGTATGCGTTGAAGACTCACATAAGTGTTAGATGATCACAGCAGGGCGCTTTTGAGGACTTCCCTTTACCCCTCTTGCTGCAACACGTCTCTGCATGTATTAAACGTGCCATCTTCAGTCTGCCTGTGCCTTGTAAATACAGCAGGCAGTGTTGGTAGCATGAGATGTAAACCAAAGCAAGCGATGACATTACCTTATTGCGCTGTGACAAAAGCGGTGCACTCTCTGTGAAATAGGCCTCTGTGCGCGGGAACAGCAGTTAACAGCAGTAATTGCTTTGTTCAACTGAGAGCCGTGAGAAAGGTCTTCTTTATCCACGCTCAGGCATGCATAGGAGGCAGAACATAAATACTGCATTAGGCTGCGTTCAACGGAGCAGTGTCAGGGCTTCCCCTGGGCCAGATGGCTTTATCATTCTTTGAGTACTACAAGCAAGCTGTGCACAGACAAAGCAGCAGCCGCGCTAGCTAATGGCATAGCATGAGCTTCTGAAGACAATGACACAGGATTGTGGCCAGCCACATCAATCTTTAAAGAAATATACTCCATACAAAAATTGTATTTATCAAATACAATCCCACTAAGAGGCCTATTACAAGATATCTAGCATTCGTGAGCGGCGATACTGCACCCGGTAGGGTATTCAGACTATCGGTATCACAGTTAAGTCCATGTAGGCACCAATGGAATAGGGCATAAATTGTAGAAGTCAGTGCTACTACACTGCGTTCCATGATTAAACATGTCAATCTTTATCAAAGATAGGGTCCTCCAGGTATAACCTCTGGGACAAAATGTTGGTTTACTGTACCAGGCGAAACCACACCGTTTGTAACCATATTTTCACCAAATACTTTGTTAGTTTTCAGGCAGAATAGGACATTTGGGATCACTGACAGAATCTCGAGGAGCAAAATATCGACCTGCCAAAATATCGAGGAAAAATATAGAATGCCAGAATATCGAATTCCTATCTACAAACAGGTAAGTACAAAAATATCGAATCCAAAATATCGTTGTAAAAAATATAGTTAGTCAAAATATCGACTTTTTAAATGTCTTAAAAGTAATGTAAAATTAATAAATATAATTAACTAAAACATACTTAAAAATACTTAAATAACCTTAATATTAATAAATAATTAATGTAAACATGCATTTTAATTTTTAATACATATATATATTAACGTAATATTAATAACAAATATTTAATATTTTTAGCATAGGATAGCGGGAGGGTAAAATTTACTATTCCCACTCCAGTGAGTGCAACAGTAGGGAAAGCGTTGGATAGCGTAGGGGCAAAAATTACTATTCCCACTCCAGTGAGTGCAACAGTAGGGAAAGCGTTGGATAGCGTAGGGGTAAACATTACTATTCCCACTCCAGAGAGTGCAACAGTAGGGAAAGCGTTGGATAGCGTAGGGGTAAAATTACTATTCCCACTCCAGAGAGTGCAATAGTAGGGAAAGCGATGGATAGCGTAGGGGTAAAAATTACTATTCCCACTCCAGAGAGTGCAACAGTAGGGAAAGCGTTGGATAGCGTAGAGGTAAAAATCACTATTCCCACTCCAGAGAGTGCAACAGTAGGGAAAGCGTTGGATAGCGGGAGGGTAAAAATTACTATTCCCACTCCAGTGAGTGCAACAGTAGGGAAAGCGTTGGATAGCGTAGGGTAAAAATTACTATTCCCACTCCAGTGAGTGCAACAGTAGGGAAAGTAATGATTTAATATTTAAATTTTAAAAATTAATTACCAATAACAATAAAAAATTAATTAAAATTAATTACCAAGTACAACATATTTAATAATTAATTAATTATAAATACCAATAAATATTATTTATTAAAAATTAATTACCTATTAATAGTTAATTAACAACCAATTAATTTTCAATACCAAAAATTAATAAGTAATACAAATTTTTACCAATTAATAATTAATTAACAGTAAATTAATTATCAATACACAAAAATAATTTCAATAATTACTTAATTACAATTAAATTACTTCCCACCCTGTTCCCCTATAAACCCACAACCTGCTACGAATAATAAACTAATACAATTAATATAATTATCAATTGATCAATTAATAAACATTAACTACCAATTAATAAAAAATAATTACCAATTAATAAAAATTAATTACCAATTAATAATTAATTAACAAAAAATTAATTATCAATACCAATAAATAAAAATAAATAATTACTTAATAAAAATTAAATTACTTCCCACCCTACTCCCCTATAAACCCACAACCTGCTACAGAACTAAAACGCAAAATTAAATTACAAATAATTAATAATTCCTAAAAATTAATATTTAATTTACTATAATTAAATTACTTCCCACCCTATTCTCCTATAAACCCACAACCCGCTACGGAATTAAATTACACAAAAATTAAATAACATAAAATTCATTACTTTAAAAAATTCAAACATACATTACAAAAATAATACATACTTTTAACACATATACTAACACTTAAAACACTATAAAAAAATCGATATTTTTAACAACTATATTATGACTGTCGATTTTACTAACTTCGATATTATGGAAATCGATATTTCTTACCTGAATTTCGATATTCTGCACCACTATATTTTGGCAATTCAATATTCTGTCCATTCTATATAAAAAAACTCGATATTCTGTCAATTCGATATTTTTTTTCTCGATATTATGACTGTTCACCGGACATTTGACCAACTTATGAGTGCCTAAGTGAATCTACTAGAGGTGCATAATATAAACTGTGCTACAAAACTTCTTAATTACTGAGCTATGTGTGGTACTCAAAGATGGTGAACTAAGGAGACTCAGAGGACTCACAGGTACAAACAAGCATCTTCATTTACAGGCTCACTCAATGCATAAGCTGTAAGCAGCACTAATGAATTCCTCCTAGAGACGCCACACAGAGCATAGATCTTCATTCACAGTGACTCTTCTCTGACCTCAAGTGCACTGACATATATATGGGATAAAGTCCCCCCACCATACATTATTAGAATATTGCAGGTCAGCAAGTAGTTCTGTGACCATATAGAAAAATGAGGCAAAGGCATTTTATTCTTTATGTTATATGGACACACCATTACCCTTCATCGAAATTGCTTAAATCCTTGGGGTCTTTCTCTTTCATATGAAACAGATAACATTTTTTCAAACATGAAGAATAAAAGAAGAACCTGTAGTGTGAAATTAAACATATCAAAAAGTAGTAATTTTTTGCTAAATTATATTATAATCAGTTTAATGTTAGGCAGCTGAGCATGAACAGTAACATGCAGAGCTTATATCTTTCCTATAAGGACATATAGCATGGAAAAAATAAAATGTTGCCATACATATCTGCATTCAGCTGACCACTGCTCATTTTCAAAAGAACATATCAGAAGAATGAAGCAATTGTCCTTTTCCTTGTTGAAAACACAGCTGTAAAAATTCTCTGTGACTTGCGTTTCACCCTGAATTTCGACTCTGCCAGCGAGCATTATCTCGTCAAAACTGAACTGTAATAACTATGTCACAACTCAATTGCAATAAGGAAATTAGAGACAGGATTTTATACAGGTACTTCAGGCTCCCACGTATTATAACAAGATAAATTCACCACTTTGGTCACCACACATGGCAACAATGGGCTCACTTACCGTTTGGAAAGATGGGAGCACAGCCGATACCTGGTGTAGCCCCTTCCCCACCAAAGTCAGGATTCCTCTCCCCCATTTTATAGGGGGAGGAACCACAGGGCTTCCACCAGTGGAACCACAGCTCGCTCTACTGTTGGAATCCCTTAATCTGGACCAATGAACTGAACCCACGGTATCAGCAAATGTAAAGGTCTTGCCTTCTAATAGTGTTGGAGGACCTTTTGGCTTTACCAATGCTTGTTGCTAATGCTCAATATAATCAACAAAAAGGAAGAAAAATATTTATGCCTAATGCTGGACAGCATAGGCAAAAGAAAAAAGGAAGTAAAAAGTCTGGCAACATCATTTTGATGTATGCGCATGCATGCTTTACCAGACATATGGGTATATATGTCATGATGCTACATCACCAGCAATTTGAATTTTTTTTATTTAACCATTTGAAGATGATGGACACCCCACCTGGAGTGATAAATTAAATTCTAAAAGATGCACAAGGTGTATTCTAGAGAAAGGATGGGCCAGGGAGAAAATTGCAGGTGCTGGGCTTTCCGTGATAAACAAATTGGGATGTGGTGGGGAGGGGAGACAATAGAAGAGGTAGAACATGGTGGGGGGAACAACACATCTATCAGGGAGGGGCGGAAGAGCAATGAATGATTGGGGGGTAAAAAATACATGAAATCAAGCAGTATGGTGAAGGGGGTAAAAGCAATGCGTGAGCAAGGGGGTGGGGAGAAACACAGAAAACTTTGAGGCAGGGATTTGAGGGGACAGCAGAACATTTGGAGGAAGCAAAAAAACACATGCACTCCCATGAAGTGATGAAAATAAAAATAAAAAAATAGTTTCCTTAATGTCAGCCATGGATGGATGCAAGTCATCCAATCAAAAGGATGGTAAAGAAGCTATGCTCTATGGAAGGGACAAACACAAGAATAGGATGCAAAGCCATCAAATGAGACACAAACAATTGAGATAGACAGTGAAAACTGCCATCCATGAGCAATGGTCTGACTCAAAGCCCAATCTAAATAGTGGTATTGTGCACAATAGGTAGTTTGACAACAAAGAGCTAAACACTTTCTGTATGTGACACCTATAAACACAATCAGCACTTCATTGCATTACAGCCCCCCATGTGCATAAGTTGGGTGATCATGTACCATGAGCAATCAACTCTAACGTGAGACCTCAAGATCTCTAATAGGGAGGACTGAGTGGGGTGAGAGGCAGATTTAACGTGTGGCATGAATGAGGTTGAAGCTGGTAGAAATGGTCTGTTGTTTGTCATTCACAGTTTGCTTCAATTGATTACAGCATACAGAATGGGACAGTGGGTCAGCCTACTTCAGCCGCTGGCTAACTTCACTTTCAGTGACTGCATTTTGCTGTTTCACAAGGAGCAGCACATCCAAACACAGGTTAGTTCCTTTCAAAGCTGGTGTTTTTGTTTTTACTTTATTATTACTTTAGCTTTGCCTTTGTGTTTAGAGCCTTATGTGATAGCAGGATGCTTTTGTTGCTTTTACTGTGAGCACAAGAGATATACCAGCCTCATCAGTTCCTGTCTCCTCCTAATGCTGTTGTAAATTCCCCATTGGACTAGCCTATCTGACTGCTGGTATTTCACAGCAAACTAGATTGTGTCCATTTGGAAATCTTCTTTATAAACGTATCCTCTTTTTAGAATGCACGCAATGAAACACATTTCTAACTGCCCTCCTGTATGTCATGCTGAAAGGCATCATAGCAGAAGGCTGCAGTTACATTTGTAAACCAATGTAGTCTGTGTGCCCTGCTTGTGTGGTTCTCTAGTTTGCTTTCAGTGCTCTTGTATGTTATTCTTACACAGACATTTAACTAACATCTTCTGATCTA
Source organism: Calotriton arnoldi (assembly GCA_963921515.1). Taxonomy (NCBI): domain Eukaryota; kingdom Metazoa; phylum Chordata; class Amphibia; order Caudata; family Salamandridae; genus Calotriton; species Calotriton arnoldi. The sequence continues at coordinate 957,233 of CAWUFW010003416.1, read as the reverse complement.
TCTATCTATCTATCTATCTATCTATGTATCTATCTATCTATCTATCTATCTATGTCTATCTACCTGTCTCATACCATTAAGTAATAACCACACCTGAAAGTACAATAGCATTAAATTGCCACCCATGCTCAATCCAATACCTAACAGTATGTCCCCAGTCAACTTGTTAATAGTGTTAATGGTAAAATGATACATAATCTCATCTTTAAGATCACTTATGTCATTTGTAATGGATTCTCTCACATCAAGAGTTGAGGTCATGTGCATTACATTTGTTGTGCAATCACATTATTGACTACGTTTTGCATTAATGATCACAATATTTTACCAAGCTAAAGTTAATAGCATTGTAAGCAACATATTGCCACCAGCTTGATATGGTTAATCCATCCACCTAGGGGCTAAGAATACACACGTGTAACTTTTAAATGATCGCAAACACTAAACAAAAACAACTGCAATTACATTGAAATATCATCTAAATGGAAACTGAATTCACTGAAAAAGCTTTAGTTCAGGTTTGTCTTCCCTTTTAGTCTCTTATTTCGAATTGATATTTATAAGTGTGCTTTTAAAATGGCACTTAAAATATTGACTCTGTATAGTAAGATATTTATAACACCTTTTCATAGCAGTTAAATAGCAATGATCATATCTCATCATTAAGTTCAATACTTATTTATTAGCTAAACTAAGCCAGAGGTCTAAAGTTTCAATTTTTAGGGAAAATAAGTGAGCAACCTATAATGTAAGAATGATGAGTCAGAATTTTTTTTTCTTGAAGTTTACACAATATAAGAGGTAAAACACCCATTTAGCCACCCAATTATCATTCTGCTTCCAGTGGTTCAAAAACCGAATTCAACAAACACATCTCGTTTATCTTGTAATTAGATCATTTAAAATGTGTTGTCTTTTTGGAAGGCAATTAAGCCTAACAATTTTCCATGGGACAAAATCAGACTCGGCAGCACCAAAAACACCAGCATCATGACCGCTGCACTAGGGAATAAAGACAAGGTCAGTTGCCTCTGCTTGAATTGTTCTTGGATTTATCTAACTTTAAAGGAAACGTTTGGATTTTTATTTGTCATCCTGAAACTTTTTACAGGTTAATTTACTTTAACAACATTTTGCAAGTGTGTATAATGATTTTTTCATCTGTATGATAAACATTGGTTGTTATCAATACTTAATATTCTGATTGAGTTTCTGCCCAAAACCCTGAGCTTGAAGTTCACTCCAACGCGAGAAAAAACCTAGTTTGCCTCTTCCTTGCAAAGTTCAATTGGGAATATATCCTTGGATAATATCACTTCACCAGAGTGCAGCAGCATGTGCAGGGTTGTCAGGACGTCTGGTCTGTTGAGCGGGTCCCAAAGATGTACTTTTGCATCTATGCTGGCAAGCATGATGTTTCTAGTTCCAGGTCTCCAGAAGAAGTGACTGTAATTTAGCTTGAAAAGGCTGCAGGATTTACTTTCACTTGTGCGGCCGGATCACCTAAAGAGCAAACTGTGGAATAGTTAGCTAGTGCCGCTGTATTAGTGTGATTTGCAACACCTCTGTGAGTTGAGGCTACTATACCTCTTGGAAAACATTCTGTTATTATGTAATATTCCCATTTCAGGGGGGTTTCCGGTTGAAGGACCAGGGGCGTAGCTTGGTCAGTAAGATTACGGGGGGAGGGGCAGTGAGCTTCAGATTTCCCAACAATCACACTGACATATAATGTTAAAATACATTACACGACAAGCAGGGTGCGTGAAAGGGGATTAAAGGGCAATGGAAAGGGAGACGAATGCGGATTGGTAGGGGTACTAAGTGAGAGAAAACACAACATTTTGTAAAAATAACCAACATTTTTTAAGACTTTCAAAACAGAGAGTACGAGTGTGTGTGTGTGCATTTTTGTCTGGGTGTGGGTGAAAATTGCAGGAGAAATCCAACAGACACCTCACCATAAGCGACTGAAAGCACCTGTACCCAACTATTAAACAGAAAATGGATTTATTAAGGGGCTGTAACACCCCCAAACACCACCCCTGAAACTACGCCCCTGTGAAGGACCAAACAGGAATGAGTTTTTGTTCAGGCTAGTGTAAAAATGCTTGATTTTACGCTGCATTTTATTCAGAATTTTTCTCCATTTTCCAGATTTCTTGGCTAAAATGTTTCACAATCAATTGTTTACTCTCTCTCTCATAACTTAGAGATTGTGGAGAGCCACCGTATACCAATATTTTTCCATGTGACTGGGCCCTTTTCTCTATACCTTAATCATAATGTCATACTATTGATGACATCATTGGTACATCACACAGGCCGAGGAAGGTAGATTGAGTTTAGATCTGGTGGTCCTGACACCCTAACATTGACCACTTTTGGACACTATGAGCATGCGCTACATGCCTCTGTTGCATTGCTTCAGTGGTGCAACTCAGTTTATTCAACAGGTCTCGGCTCTTTGTGAAATGGTATCGCCTTTGGTCCTGAGGTACGGACATTGTGTTTTGATGGGGGATTTTAATCTACATATGGACTGTGATCAGCTAACGGATAGCCATACTCTGATGGAGAGCTGCACAGCCATGGGCCTTATTCCTTCTATTAATGCCCCGACTCATCTGGCCGGACATAGGTTGGACCAAATATTCACCTCTGTGCCCCTTGCTGTTGACCTTCCTGTGCCTTTGGATTGGTCTGATCATTTTCTCCTTAGGTTCAGGTGGCCAAAATTTAGTAATATTCCTCTCGAAGAGAGTAAACTCCCCCGTACAGTCAGTGCTCTCGGCAAACTTAAATCGGACCTTCTGATTAATAAGCTGGATGCCACTAGTCCTTCTCTGACTGGCGAGATTAACATTGATGTAGGTCTGGTTGAAGACTGGATTGAGTCCGCCTGTCACTCTCTGACTGTGGAAAGCAGCACCAAACAGTTTCGGTCCAAAGTGCCCGGTCCCTGGTTTACCCCATCCTTAAAAAAATTGAAACTGGCATGTAAATGCAAAGAGAGGCTATGGAGGACAAAATACTGTCCAGCAGCTACAGCAGGCTATAAAGCAGAGTTAGGAAAATATTATAAAGAAATTAAAATAGCAAAAAAGATCTTTTTTGAAGCCAGAATCCTAAAGGCAGGCAATCAATCGAGAGAAATTTTTTAAATCGTGAGGTTTTTTTCCATGCCAGAAGTAGGCTCCAATATGGAGCCTCCCTCTAAGGAATGGTGTGAGACGTGGGCCTCTTTTTTTCAAGAAAAAGTTGTGTCTATCCAGGCCAGCCTCCCTCCACCTGCGATGGATCTTGGCGTATCAGGGCCGACCTTAGAAGGGGCCAGTACTCAAGAAATTCTTAAAGACATTGGACCCGCTACTAGGGAAGTATCTCCCCTGAATTCTTTCGACCCCATCTCTTTGGAAGATTCTTTAAGGGGGCTAAAATGCCATAACCGCTTAACCGCGGCGCGAATTCCGCCACGGTGCGGCGGTTTAAATGAGTGGGCGGGGCCGCGTCGGCCAACGGACGTGCGCAGCACTACCGAGGTCGTGCTCGCGACGGCCGTTGGCCGACGGACGCAGCGAAGGGGTTAAATTCGGCTCTCCTTTGGATCCGGCCCCCGCCTCTATTCGGAGCGGAGGCGATTAACTCTCATATGAATCAGCTATTGAATGCCTCCCTCCTAGATGCCACGGTCCCTACTAAATGGAAACTGTCTAAACTTATCCCATTGCTAAAAAAAAGGCCCAGGCTAATCCCTCTGATCCGGCTAACTACAGGCCGATCTCCCTGCTTCCGGCCTTCTCGAAGCTGCTGGAAAAACATGTGAACCAGCAGCTGTCGTCCTTTCTGGAAAAGAACAGCCTTCTCCACCCCAGCCAGTTGGGCTTTCGCCCTAACCACAGCACAGAAACAGCTCTGCTAGAAGTGGTGGACTCTATCCGGCTGAGTCAGGAGGCAGGTGAGAAGGCGTTGCTGATCTTGTTAGATCTGTCGGCCGCCTTCGATACGGTGTCGCATCAGATGCTCCTGACCCGGCTTCATGCGATTGGCATCAGGGGTTTGGCTTGGAAATGGCTGGCATCTTTTCTAGAGGGGAGGGGGCAGGAAGTCTGGTGCAACACTTTCTCAGCTTCCTCGCGCTCACTGAAGGTGGGGGTCCCACAGGGTTCAGCTTTGAGCCCGACCCTGTTTAACATCTACCTCACTCCTTTAGCCGAGGTGGCTGAATCACAGGGGGCCAAAATCGTGTCCTATGCAGGCGACACACAGTTGTTGTTTACTTGGAAGGCTAACGAACCTTGCCCGGGCACGTTAATCAGTTCCTGCCTTGCAGCTGTCTTCGGTTGGCTGGCCTCTAACCAGCTGAAATTTAATGCTGGTAAGACAGAGCTACTCTTTTTTGGTAAAGCGGCGGAGACTCCTTTACATGTCTTCTGGCCAGCGGACGCTCCTGCCCCCTCAGCGAACAGCTTGGTGGTGAAAAATCTGGGGTTTAGATTGGGCAACCAGCTGCTATTTCGCGCTCAAGTTAATGCAGTAGTTGGCGCCTGTTTTGCTCTGTTGCGTCTTCTACGGAAATTTTTGTTCTTTCTGTCCAAAGCTGCCAGACAGCAGGTAATTCAAGCTCTGATTATATCCAGGCTGGATTATGGGAACGGGCTCTATCTTGGCATGCCTGGCTTTTTGCTGGACAGACTTCAACTTGTCCAGAATGCAGCAGCCCGTACCATCTTTGAGCTCCCTCGAAATTCGCGTGTGTCACACCTTCTGAGGAGCCTGCACTGACTCCCTGTAAGTAAAAAGAATAATTTTTAAAACTTTGCTCGTCACACAGAAAGCCCTTTACGGGAAAGGAACAGGTTACCTTAAACATAGGATTTCCTTCTACTCTCCTCGTAGAAATCTTCGCTCTGCCGATCTGTTGTTGGCCAATGTCCCCCGTTTTAAAAAGTCCAGGCTAGGAGGTAAGTCTCTTTCTTTCCTGGTGCCCTTCCACTGGAACAAAATGCCTCTTCATCTGAGAGGCATTGAATCCACTCCCCTGTTTCGGAAAAAACTGAAAACATGGCTTTTCTCTTGTCCCTAAGTTTTCTTCTCCCATGCTACTACTGGTCAGCTTAGCGCCAGGACACTCTTTGGAGTAACAGTGCGCTCTACAAGTACCCCCACATAGACATAGACATAGACATTCAGGTGCATCAATTGGGCAGTGCTCATGCCTGTTCAGCTCTCTCCTTTCTTGAGACTAGGCCTAGGCTGCAGGACTTACTGTGATCAGAATACTGATCAATTGTAGCTGCATTCTATCATGATCTCGATTCTAGTGGCTTTGGGCCCAACAGTAGTACATAGATGACTGTTTTCAGGATGAGAACCTACTTGCAAAACCTTTGTAGTGCCCACAAGGTGCGTTATGTAGTAGAGGTGGGCGAGACAGGAAACGTCCTTTCGGACGAAGCCGGAATCATGCTGTGCGAACACAGCGCCGGCAAAAGAACGAATGCAGCATTAGCACGCATTCGTTCAGCACGCAACTCATTTTAACGACTTGCTTTTAGGGGGGCGCATTGGTGGAATGGTGTTGGATTTAAAGTCCTACACCTTCCCTACTGTTGCGCAGACTGGAGTTGGAATAGTAAATTAAACTATTCCAACATCCAGCACCCCCCTAAGGCAAGTCGTTAAAACAACTCGCGTACTGAACAAATTCATCCTAAAGACGCGTTTGTTCAAAAGACGGCGTTCGGAATGCATGCATCCAAAACGCATGCGGAATACCATCATACATTCGGGCGGGACACTTAAGTCTCGAGCCAGGCCCTGGCTCAGCTCAGGAGCTCAAGATACTCTTGTACCCTTGAGCCCAAAACAAGCTGCACTTTAATGTGGTTTCTGCCTGCCCCATGCTCTTCCATCGTGTGCCAAGAATTAAAATCAAAGCATAATACTTTGGTGTTAAAAGGAGAGAAAGAAGTAGCCATCTAGTGGGTGAATTGCATAATGTGAAACCAGATATCTTAGGATTAATCCCGGTATCCCCCTTTGACAAAATGATGTAGTCCTAGGCAAATATTTTATTTTACAGGGCCTCCTTTTTCTTTGTTATCACATACGAGAGCAGTTTCCAATATGTGAGTTCAGGATGCGCACTGTGCAAAAATAATCTGATGTGTTAAGGCAAAATGCTTCTGCATGTTAAAGCAATTCCTTTTTTACTTTTTAAAGAGACTATCATATTTTCTTGTGATATTTGTTGCATGATTTAGATGTCAACTATTTTAGGGATCGGCTCCTGCATGGGCTCCTGGAGCCCAGCCAGCCCCTTGGCTCGGCTCTGGCCCGGCTCTCCCTCTTAATTTGTTGGCTCGCCCACCTCTATTATGTAGCTTTTAGAGGCAGACCACAAATCTACCCTTGTGATCAATTTGTAAAATATTAAGTGCCAGGGCTCTGACCAGTAGGGCAACTGCAGCTTGCCCCACCCATCACCCTTGTCATTGCTGCCAAAACAACTACTAACCGTCTCTCTCGCATGTAAATGCAAAGTTCAGATTGTTCCAGGTCCCCAAAGCTAAAGGAATGGCTGGGGAGGCAGGTATTAGCAATTTTTTTAATGTATATTGTTTTCCTAAATAACTGTTATACTGCTTATCTCTAAATTACATGAGCAGCGCCACCTTGTGGCAGAATGCCCTAAGTGTGGTGTTGACAATTAGGTGCCGAGCACCGGAAACCAATTAAGTACCGGTGCTCAGCACCGGAAAGCACCGGCTCAAATTAAGCACTGGTTCCCTCATAGGAAAATTCGGCAACACTAGCAGAATTTATATGTGTCTGTGAGTCCCAATTATAAGGGCAGGTGACAGGGGGGCCAGCCAGGTTTAACTTAGACTCGGTGAAAGCTAGATGGAGTCGGAAACTGCGCTAGCCTTTGAAGAGGCAGAGTTTCCTTACTTTGACCAAATTTGTAGGTTAAGTTTAAACTTCCCTGGACCCTAGGTATTGCGTTTTTACTTAGGTGCCCAAATACCTTTCTGAATTTGACCCTCTCTGAAGATCTGAGAGTAAATACAGAAAACAAGCAAAATATCAGCAGCCAACAGCTTCAATAAATAACACAACCAGATGCAATACTAGATTGTACCAAAGGAGGTAAAACAAGTGGAGATAGATAAATAATAATTGTTCTTTGTGGTGTGGTGTTGTGATGTGGCCGCATTAAAGAGCAATTGTCCTCTCTGGTTAACAGACACACTTTTAAACAGACACTCACAAAATGGAGAACAAAGGCAAAAAAACCAGAAAATAAAATATACCATTGAAGAGTTTATCATATGAAGGAATACTAAAATAGCCTGACATAATTTCAGGCAAGATGTACAAACCCTTCCAATCACACAAGAGGGGCTAATATTGTCAACGTTGAGAGAAAGGACTTTTTGTATATATCTTTTGTCTCATTATTCTGGTTGAGGTCTTGCAAAGTGTCATTCAATTGATTTTATTGAACTGATTTAGCAACTATGGTGGTGATCATCAAGCTAATGGATCGCCATCCACTGTAGGTATGATCTACAACAGCCAATGTCTTACTAACCACGCAATTGCCATCACCTGCTCTAAACACAGAAGGTCCGATTCACAAAAGCATTTATGAGTACAGGAAGTAGTACAACAAAAGTACTGCTACATGCCTTTGAAGATTCAACCCGCTAACGTCAAGCTTCCTATTAGCGAAAGTGCAACGAAAGCACAGTGTTTTCCATTTGTACTAGCAGAGTATGAGTACTCTCTGAATATTCCCAATTTAATCCCATTTTAGATGTTTTGATGTCAATTCACAAAGGCATATAAAATTAGGTTTAAAAGTACTCCAGGGGTACTGCTTTGTACACCCCAAAATGCTTTGTTAATAGTTAGCTGCAATTGGGAACTGACTCATGTGGGACCCTTTTTCCATTATGCTGAGACTCTCCAGCCAATGACAGTGTTATGATAAGGCAGTACGAAGCATGCAGGGCGACTTGTACAGAAGCATGAACTATGTCCCCTTGCCTTAGGGAGGGGCACCAAAATGTTAACCCACCAAACATGTGTGAATTGGCACTGCTCTGTACACATCGGAAAGAAGTTAGAAATTGGGTTTCTGGTTGTCAGAGGTATGCACCCTGTCCAAACAGGTACCACAATCCTAGTCAGGGTAGGTCACAAACACACCATAAATTAACCTGTGTTCACCCTTAGGTAGCTATGCACAGAGAAGTCAGGCTTAACTTAAGAGGCAATTTGTAAAGTATTTGTGCAACACATCAAACAGTAACACAGTGAAAACACCACAAAAAGACTCAATACCAGTTTAGAGAAATACGAATAATTTTATAAATAAAACAAGACCAAAACTACAAAAATCCGAGATAGGAATTGTTAAATATTAAATTCAAAAATAGCACTTAGAAGTAGTAAGTGCTTGAAGAGTTAATTGGTCGCGATGGACCGGGACAAAGTCAAGAAGTCAAGCCAACCGCGATGGAGTGTGGGCTGGATGCAGGACCCAAGCAGAGCCACTGAACAATAGTACCTTGTTCCTGGTCATAAACATCGAGATGCGGGGTGCAGACCAAGCGATGTGTCAGTGATTCCCATGCAGGTAGGGGTGATGCACCAGATTTCTCCACGTAATGGGGGGTGATGCGTCGGTTCCGTGAGTGATGCATCGGTTCTGAATGCGATGCGTCGGGTTACTCTACGCTGTAGAGGCGATACTTTGATCTTCTCCACCCAGTGGCAGTGATGCAGCAGTTCAGAAGGCGATGCGGCGGGTTGAAGTGCGATGTGTCGATCTGGTTCCCGCAACAGCGGTGATACATTGGTTCCGATCAGCGCAACGGTGAAGATGAGTGGGTTCTGGCAGATGCTGCACTTTAAACTCCCTTCCGAAGGCCCTGGACTGGGTTGGCACCATTTGGCAGAGCAGGACTTGCGGCAAGCAAGGCCCACGTGCTGTTTGTAGGTTGAGGAGAAGTCTTTGATATCCCTGAGACTTCAGAACAGGAGGCAAGCCAAGAAGCCCTTGGAGATACTTAGGTTCTGGGATGTAGAGATGCAGGTCCAGTCCTTCTCACTCCCAGCCAAGAGGGTAGCAGGCCAGCACACAAAATAGTCCAGCAGAGTGGCAGTCCCTCCAGCAGCACAGCAGTCCTTCTTCCTGGTAGAATGTCCTCAGTTCCAGAAGTGTTTTGAGTTGGTGGTTTCAGAGGTCCAGTACTTATACCCAGTTGGGCCTTTGAAGTGGGGGGAGACTTCAAAGAGATGCCTTTGAAGTGCCCCAGTCCCTGCCTTTCCTGTCCTGACTCCAGACTCACTACAGGGGGGGTGTGCAGCCCTTTTTGTGAGGACAGGACACAGCCCTTTCAGGTTGAAGTGTCAGCTCCTCCCTCCTATCCTGCCTAGGATGGCCCACCAGGATATGGATGGCCTATCAGTCACGCCTAAGCTCCCTTTGTGTTTGTCTGTCTAGAGGGAATGCACAAATCCAGTTGTCACTCACCCCAGGCGTGTATTGAGAAACATGTGGAAGGCACCAAATGGTTACAGTAAGAAAATGCCAACTTTCTAAAAGTGGCATTTTCAGAATTGCAATTTAAAATCTAACTTCACCATGAATTGTGTTTTTAAATTATGATTCTAGAGACACCAAATTTGGGTGTCCCGTCTCTTCACAATTGGAAATTATACTTATAAAATGTAATAAGGCAATCTCAATGCTATCCTATGGGATAGATACACTTGCAGTAGTGAAAAACAAATTTTAAAGTATTTCACTACCAGGACATGTAAAACTTAAAAGTACATGTCCTACTTTTTAAATACATTGCACCCTGCCCGTGGGCTGTCCAGGGCCTACCTTAGGGAAGGCCTATGCGTAATACAAAGGAAGGTTTGGGCCTCCCAAGTGGGTTAACTTGCCAGGTCGACAGGGGCAGCTCCTCCGCTATGGCGGAGGAGCGTCGCCCCACTGCTTTCTCACAGTGCGAGAAGCCAAAACATAAAATGGTTATAACTTTTAGTTATTACCATTTTATGTTTGCTTTGTGGGTGGGCGGGTGGGTTGGCTGCTCTGCTCTCAGGGCAGGGGAGGAGTGGTTTGCCCAATCCTGAGTGGGCAAAGACTGTTTGGTCGGCCCTCTCGGTCCACCCAAACCAGTAATGCGCACTTTGCCCTTCTCCATGCAGGCTGCATTACAGCCTTCATGGAGAACATGCCCACCCCTCTAGCCCCTGGCTGAGCGCTGTGTCACGGAGCTCCAGACCAATCACAATGCTGCATGCAGCGTTGTGATTGGCTTAGGGGAGGGAGTCTGGCTGCCTGCTTCTTGTTCCTGTCGGAGGCAGGAAAGCAGGAGCAGAGAAGACGCGGGACACGGCAGAAAGGTAGGTTTTTAATTTTATTTTATTTTAATTATGACCACCCCTCTCCGCGTGACCCCCCCCCCATGGCGTGACCCCCTGCGGACGCTGCCCCACCCGCGAGCCATGCCGGCCGCTACTGCAGGTCGACATGGCAGTTTAAAACTGCGCACACTGGCTCTGCATTGGCAGGCCTGAGACATGTTTAAAGGGAGACAAGTGGGTGGCACAAAAAGTGCTGCAGGCCCACTAGTAGCATTTAATTTACAGGACCTGGGCACATGTAGTGCACAGTACTAGGGACTTATAAGTAAATTAAATATGCCAATTGTGGATAAGTCAATGTGACCATGTTTTAAGTATAGAGCACATGCACTTTAGCACTGATTAGCAGTGGTAAAGTGCCCAGATCCAAAATCTAGCAAAAACAAAGTCAGCAAAAACAGTAAAAACAGGAGGGCTGAAGGCAAAAAGTTATGGGAAGCCACACCAAGGATGCCAGGTCTAACAAAGGACAGCAATATTCTAACTTGAATCCTAAGTCCCTGTGACCAAGTGGATGCGTGAATTTCCTGTTGATGCATTCCTTTTTAGGTCTCATCTACCCCATCCTCCTCCCACCCACTCATGCCTTTTTTTAGGGCGTGGCATTAAATTGCTGCTAGCCCCTCCGACTTACTAAAAAGCACTTTTCAAGCTACTTCAAATTGTTTATTTATTTATTTACCAATCCAGTTTGGATCGGTAAATAAAAAAGGTGCTCCATCATATTTTAATTTGTGACACATGCACAAGTTTAAATGATGAAGCATGTGCATGCATACGTCATCACACATGCGTGCACTTAGTAATTCTTCTTTTTTTTCTTATGGAGGATGCTGCTCAGAACCACTAAAATGCTTTCTGCCAATGCTGCATGAAGCCTATTGGCTTTGCCAACGCTTCTTCTGCTATATGGGCTTCTGTCAAAAAGAAATCTGGGGTGCATGTTTCTTGCTTTAGGCACATGAATATTAAAGAACACGTCAGCCTGATCTTGGTGAAATGTGGTACAACGGCCCAGCACTAGTTGTGTGCATATAGATCTAGGAGAAAGAACAGCCTTTAACACCAGCTTTGTTGTGATGTGTGTTGCTAGTTTGTGCATGTCTCCTTATTTTTTCAAAAAGGAGAGTGGCATAGATCTGCATAAATATTTAGGAAGACTTAGCAAGTAAATAGGGAATGGAATTATGTGAAAGGTGAAGCCAAAGCAGAAAAACACAAACTAATTTTAGTCCTTCGAAAAACTTGCCTTACAATCATTGATTTTGATACAGGAAGAGTCATCTGAGCAGTGCATAATTTGTGGCAGTGGTTGCTGGTATGGGGCAATGGTACACAGTTTTGGGGGCAGGAATTTGTTTTTATCATTAGACTCTGACCCAAACAGGCGAGTGAGAAAGGCAGAAAAGGAAGCAATGAGAAAGAGAAAGATAGGAAAACACTAACAAAGGGAGAAATCAGTGATTAAAAAGAGGTAAAAAGAGCGAAATAAAGAAATATGAAGTGTAGGGTGGTGTAAATAAGAGGTATGAAGTTGAATCAAAATCAAACACCCTTGGTATTCGGCAGCCCCACTATTTGGCATCACCAGTGGCTGGCTCTTAGGAAAAACCTTCAACCTTGCGCTTATTTCATTATAAAAGAAGCCCTGCACCTAAGCGAGGTGGTAAAAAGCTCACGGCGGCCTAAAAACAGCCTAAAGATATGAATTAGAACTGGAGTGCAGAGAGGACTCCCACAATGCAGCAGGGTGTTGGACATGGGCTGCTGATATATGACTACAGTGGTGAGTCCAGCTCTACGGCTGTGGTTTGATATTATTATCCATCGATGTTAGTACATTAGTCATCGATGCTTCACATACCACACGATGCAGCTTGATACTAACATCATAGGAGTGAGTGCACTGGTCACACACGAAAGAAGGTTGTTGAAAAGAATGATGCATGGGCCCTGCTAGATTAATATAGAGGGGACTTCTTGATGGTGACATTTCTCAATAGAATAACATCTCTGGAAAAGCAACAGGGGCATAAATAGTCAATGTTTGCATACAAACTAAAACTTCTGGAAGGTATTGCAGCTGCCTGACATGACACTGACTCTCACCCAGGCCTTCCGGGGATCCATCACTACTACCCTTCTTGGCCCCAGATTTACTAACACTTTGCACCAAGTTTGTGTTACTTTGTAACAAACCAGAGCAGAGTGTTGTAGAGGTATTTACTTTCTAACACAAATAAGGATTTGCATTGGAAAGTTGACCAACGTAATGCAAAGTAGTGTTATATGCTACCTTGTGTTAAGAGGGTGTTCCATGGGTGATCTATGGGCATTCCCATGCAACCACCCATGGATTTTGACGCGAATCCCTATCTACTACCATTGATAATAGAGATTTGCACCAGAAACCCAAGCCTATGCGAGGCAGAACTGACTGCGGACCAAGTTTTAAAACTCTCTACTTTTTTCTAACTTTGCATGTGTGTTGTACTACACAGCACACATACAAAGTACGACATATATTAAAGTATAGTTTCTATGTTTGAAAGAAAGCACATTGCATTGCACGATAGCTACAGGTTGTGTGCTTTGACACTTGGCAGCCTAGAGTGCATCGGCGCAAGGAGAGAGGAAAACAGCACCATATCTTACTCAATATGGCTCTGTTTTGCTCTCTCCTTTTTAGCAGCCACAACACAGGAACTTGGGTTGCAGCCAGGGGCGTAGCTTAGTCCGTGAGATTTAGGGAATGTGAATCATAATTACCCAACTAAAAAACAATAGGCACAAGGACGGAGGGATGACCAAGGGTTGATATACACTGTACCCACAAGGAACAGGTTCAATACTTATTTGCATAGGGTGGCCTCTGTCTCAGTTCCTTCAAGAAGAAACAAGCATTGGTAATGCATCAGTTTCGCCTTTTAAGGATTAATGAGCTGCTTTCATCAATCATCGTCCGGGAGAAGGAAAGAGCTCCCTGAGAGATAACACTGGAGTGGAGAGGATGTGGTGCAGTGGCCAAAGCTGCTGGCTCTCCCGGTTCGAGCCTTGGCTGCGCTGTGCAACATCCTGTGATTCTATGCAAATCACTTAATATCTCCGGTAGATAAATTGTTATATAAATATGCTGCTAGAGTAAAAGGCAAAACTTTATGAAAATACAGTTACACCAAAGTGGATGTTAACAGTATTTCGGTGGTGGGAAACTGATAGGAGAAGCAGACGAGGAACAAGCATTGATAAATGCAGGGAAATCCGTTACAGCGAATAGAAATGGAGGAAAGGTAAGTGGCACACACAAGAACCAATGAGAAGCTAGGAAAGAGAGGAGGCGGGGTGTAAGTCCCTTTTAAGTTTATATTGAAAACAACAGATTTCTAAAGCACAGCGCAAGTGATGTGAAGGTGAAACCTAAAAAGCAGTTAAAACATTTTATAATAAAGGAGAACGAAGAGAAGAGAAAAACCAAATAAGGCATAGAAGATCTGACGTGGGGCCCCTAAACCCAACTCTCAAGCCAATAATGCATTTATTTGGGGTTGGGGGAGGTGTCCCTTCCACATTCCCCCCTCCCCGAAACTATGACCCTGCTTGCAGCACTGCATTGAGAAGAATGTTAGTAAATATGTCCTATGGATTCCAGCAGGACTGGGCCAGCCACAGCTGCCATAACAAACGTTAGCCTACTTGGCACGTGATTGACTTTCCCCAACAAACGTTACTCCACGCGGCATGTGACTGACTTTGACCCACAGAGGTTAGCCTCCTTTGCAAGCGACTGGTTGTTCCCCAGTTCTGCTGCCTCCCAGAGACATCAGCCGCCACTCCTCGTTCTAGCCGTGTCCGACTTGGCCATACAAGCGTTTTGCAGCGAGCGCTCGCGGTCACAGTCTGAAGGTTGTCGGTGTGCAGGAAGCCGGTGGTACCACATCGCCTCGGTGACAATGGGCCGCAAGGGTGGACCTCCGCGAGCGTGACAGGAAACCTCGCTGTTCACAGAAACCCGCCTTTGCACCGGCAGCAAAAACAAAACAAGCTCTCTGCGGTAAAACTTAATGGGTTTAACTGTGACTTATGAAAAGAACAGATTTAATTAGACTAAATAATAACGGAAAGTTGTTTAGAATTTCACGTCGAAAAGTTGTGGACTGTTTGACAGTATAGTTATAAAGCTGCCATTGTATAGAAAATATGGTTATATGTATCTCCATAAACCTTTTCATTAAAATATCTTTCATGCCACCTATTTCAAAGTCCTTGGGGATGATGTCTCATATTGCCTTTCAGTAGTCAGTTATATTGTTTTGCAAGACACTCTGTCACATTTATTTCCGCATGTGCTTTAGCGGTAGTATTGTCCACTGTTTGCAGGTTTCTGTTGCGCTTTTCCAAAAGAGGCAAACTGGCGAAAATATGTGTTTTTTATTAAGGAATGTGAAAAGTTTTGTGATAATAAACAGAATTAATTGATAAAATATAAGAAAGGATAAATACGAAGTGAAATGCTTGGATGTCAAAATACATTCGTACCTGCACTATGTTTACAGTTCTAAAACTGGGCTGTCATGACATTTCAGGTCTAGATAGAAAAACAAGTATTCTTTGCAGGCAAGTCAGTGGTGGCTGTTTTATTTTTTTCTGATAGTGTATTGCTACACGTCGCTGTGAACAAGAGAAAAATGGTAAATACCCACAGTCGCGATTTCTTAAAAAAATAGACAGAACTAGACTCTGGAAATATATTACTTGTATATTTTTATCTCTCTATACCTTTACACAGAGAGACTAAAACAAGTGATTTCCGAAAAATAGAAAATTTAGTGGTTCTGGGCATTAATCGCCCATTTACCCCAGCGGTCTGCACATTGTTTTCACCCACACGTTTTTGAAAGGTCACGATTTTTCCCCCTTGCAAATTATCCCACTTTTCTTTCTACTTCTCTCAGGCAAAGATTTTATTTTTCACTTAGGATTTCAACAAATACATTTTGCATGACCGATTGAGGACGATGTAGTCTATTTTTGTATTTGTATCATAATTCTATTTTAGAATATTATGCTGAAGTATTCCTCCGAAAGTGTAAATTTTTCTTCACTCATTTGCTTAGCAGAAGAAAGTAAAGCCTTGTATTCAGAATCATTTTTAGCGTTGCACAATTCAAAATATGTTGGTGCAAAAGTCACTGTTATTGGCCAATGTCATTAAGTGTAAATGTTAAATTACGTAAAGTTTAAAAAAAAAATCGTGGACCTTTGCAAAGTCGCACACCCCTGCTCCCCAAACTCAGCAAATTACAATAATGCCATGTAATTGCATGGTCATACTTTAACCAGAGAAACTGCTGAAATCAAATTCAAGTCCACATTTTACCCTAGTTATCAAATATTTTTCACAAATGTACACAATTTCATGGCACACATAACATGGTCACGACTTCCTACTTTACCATGTGATTCTGTTTTAAAACAGACCCTCATAAAGGCCAAGAGAAGTCATACCACCTGCCTCTTCACTAACTATTTCATCCAAGATTCAGAAGTGTCTGCTAATAGTTTCTTATATACAGTTTCCCATATCATTCAGGGCTACCAAAAAAGTATGCATTTATTAAACGTAAATGTAGATACTTCAGGTGGGTCTAACTGCATTAGTGCAAGAAGCTGCAGCAAATGAAATAAAAATGCACACTTTCTGCCTTCTTCTGAAGTACTAACGAATGAAACTGTAAAAAACATAAACGTGATACCTGTCTTAAATAACATACTCCTGCCAGTTCCATTGTGACGGTGCATGTGTAATTTCAAACACACCCTGTGGTACGAGACGGCCTGACATGTAATCTAATTTCAGCAAGAGCAGATATCTCCATATTTTAGTCGCAACGTCTCTGGCCTGGACCTGTGGCAGTCTAAATCCTAGGGGTGATTACAAAACATATATTTATGAAATTTAAACATCCGGAGAAACCCAGTGTGCTATCACTTGTGTTAAACCTGCGCATTTTATCTACTCATATTGCTCTGGGAACCGAAGCAGGTATCGTAATACACATCTTCACTCTTGTTTAATACAGAAAAATACTAAACTTCTTGCACAATTGTGCAGGCATTGTGTCGCAAATTTGCCTTTTCTGCAGGGACATCGCAGATTTTTTTGCCTTTTTCTGGACCCTATTTTTGCTGGCTTCAGGACCCTCTGTGCTTTACCACTGCCAAACAGTAGTAAAGTGCCTGTACTTCCCCTCTAAGTCATTGACCCTCCATTTTTGGCCTACTTAACTTCCCTATAAAACCCTTGTAAATGGTTCATTTAGTGCACCTATTGCAACAACAACAACAAGGTATGGAGGGAATGCTTGAATTAATCCCAGCCCCTAGCAAGCGCTTGGGCCCCATTTTAGTCCATTGGCTTTCACCCACTAAGCCACTCTAGACTGAGGCCCTCCCTGTGCAGATCATTACTGACCCTGCTCCTCTTGGGAGCAGTGCATCCAAAAACGACAGGTGAGGTCCCCTCCAGATGGGACCACAAGCAACCCCAGACCGGTTTCGACCTGCTTAGATATCTTCAGTGAGGTATAGCTTGTGGTCTACGGCATGGTCAGCACCGAGACCCATGTCTGGGCATACCCGTCCAACTCAGGGCGTATACTGCAAAAAAACAAGGTGATGGAAGGAATGCTTGACTTAATCTCAGCCATTGGCGAGCACTCTGGCTCATTCCATACAATCGTTTTTTGCCTACTGTGCCATTCTAGGCAGAGATCATCCTTACTCAACTCAGCCTTAGTCTTGCTCCAACAGGAACAGTTCGGCCCGAGCTGCCAGGCTAGGCCCCCTCCAAATGATAATAGAATCATCCCCAGACCTGCTTCTACCTGCTTAGGTCTCATGAGTGAGGTATAACTTCAGTCTTATGCACAGTGCACAAGGGACCCACATCTGCTCACACCTGTCGAACTTAGGGTGACATACATGACAAAAATACATTCCTGCCAGGGGCACTTCTGCGCTCTGGCTAGGCCTCAGTTTAAATGCACTGCAGTGGCACATGGCAGGGAAATTTGCCTTTGCCATGCAGGAATTCCTATTTTTATATATTCATAAGTCACCCATAAAATTGCCTTGTAAGTCCACAAGGCAGGGTGCTAATATATAAAAATAGGGTACTCTACATATTGGAGGGAGTGTGCCCTGTTCTGTCCCTTTCTCTAATAAGTATAGGTGGAACCAAATCTTTATTTTTCATTTCTGATTAGGAAAGGGCTAGAAAAATGTTTCAAAGGTATTCCCTGCTTAGTTTTTAAAATTAGATTTTTGATATCTTAAGCAGAAAAATAACTTTGTAAAAATGTACTTTGAGCTGCTTGAGACAGAATCGGCCTAATACCAGTTCTGCCCCTCATTACACCTTCAGAGCTGGAATACACATCATTGGCTGGATAAATTCACACCTCTGACTCATAGGACAATGGCTTTCATTGGGATCCAGAAAAGACCAATGAGTGTTATCTACTAACCACCTAGCAGGGATTAGTTATCTGGGAGTGGACAGGAACATCTAGCAGAACAAAGGGCAGCCTTAGCACTACCTCTTTTGACATGTAAACAGTAGCGGCTCGTGGAGGGAGTGCCGCGGGGCGGTGAGGCGGGGCGGGGGAGGAGCAGGGTGGGGGGTAGTAAACTACGGCATACAGCCGAACAGAGGTAAGTAAACAATTAAATAAATAAAACGAATTTCTTTGCGCGCGCTGCATTGCCAAATGCAATGCAACACGCGCAACGAAATTCGTTTTATTTATTTAATTGTTTACTTACTTCTGTTCGACCGTATGCTGTAGTTTACTACCCCCCACCCTGCTCCTCCCCCGCCCCACCGCACCGCCCCGCGGCACTCCCTCCACGAGCCGCTACTGCATGTAAATGCGAGGGAGGGCTTCTTCTGTTTATTCCCATGACCCTCCTAGACAGCTCGTCCCCAGTCATAGTAGAAGTTAAAACCCGTTCTGGCACCAATCACACTTCCATAGCTCAAAAACAAATTTTTGGCTGGGAGAGAGAACAACTCTGGCTCAGAGAAAGGCCAATGGGTGTTAATTTCTGACCACCTGACACTGATTATTTATCTGTGAGTGGACAGGAACAGTTGCCAGAACAAAGGGCCATTTTAGCTCTACCTCTTTTTACTTGGAGTTGCCAAGAAGGGCTGTTTCTGTTCATTCCCTGGACCCTCCTGGACAGTTAGGCTCCAGGCACAATAGGAGGGAAAATCAATTTTAATCCGGACGGTTTGGGTGGTGGCCAGGAAGCTCAACACTAGCCTGTGTGGTGCCAGGTGGATCCCGCCACTTTGAAAAAGGAGCTTCTTGGTAGTTTTACAGTATGGCAAACAGGAAGAGCTGCTGAATGTGCTGGGGGTATACTGGAAGAAAATTATTAGGACTGGGCGGATTGTTAGGATTCCTCCAGCTGCTGGCTAGTGCACAGCGTAACTCCGGCATCCCACTAGTCCTCCTCAGAACATTCCTGTGCCTGGGACAACTCTATCTGAAGAAGGTGGCCCTACTGAAGAAGAGTCCTGACTTCCAACTTCTAGCGCCTGCTGGAAGAAGAGAACTCACTCAAGGACCTCTGAATCCTACTGGCCCCCAGGGATGGGAACTTCTCTCCAAGGGTCAAATGGTTGGCCTTCTGTTTACCTGCTTCAGGGACACAAAAAGCAGGAGGATGCCTGACTCCAAGAAGGCCCAGCTGACTAAAGAGGACTAGACCCTGCAGGAGCCCTGGCCGGAGAGAGACCTGGGGCCCAGAAGCCTGCTCCGACTGCCGTGCTGACCAGAAGAAGCTTTTCCAGCAATTGGAGACCAAGTCTAAAGATAATCCTTTGACCAGGACAACCAGCTTGGTGTATCTGAACTCTGCTCCATTGCTGTCGGCCTAAAATTGTGCCTGGGTCCCATTCCATCGTGAACTGTTTTCTTTCCATAGTGCTTGAAATTTTCATGCTCTTTTTTGCCTCAAAACTTTAAAAATCCATATTGCTGAATCCCCTTAATCTCTTCTGATGATATTAGTTGGTGTCTTGTTGCTCATTAATATTTTAATTTTTCTATATGATTTGGGAGCTTTGTTGTGTTGTTTTCTTTACTTTAAAACTGTTGGTACTGCTGGAACTTAGCACACACGTCTCTGGAGGTTGCCTGCTGCTTCTGCCATAGCTACCAAGGTTTAAGCAGAGATTCTCTAAGGACTGTGGTTTGATCTAACCAGAGTAGGATTACTGTGTTGACATGGGTGCCCTGTTGCAGATTAATAACCCCATTTGGGACAGCATGCCATTCTACATTCTTGCACAGGCCCAAGTAAAAACACTAACAGAAGAGTGAGCTCAGAGCGGCAAAGGGAGAGTTAAAGGCTAGAATTTCTATTGAGTGCTTCGGACATGAGGCATTTGATAAACAATGTGACCAATTATCAGTTTTTTAGGTCGAGCCTCGAGTAGCGTGCAAGGGCTGCTCTGGCGAAGCATTATGTAGGGGCATTTGAAAGCTGACCAGACGCTCGTGCGTCATGGCCTTTTTCGTGCGGTTACCCGCAAGCAAAAGGCCATGGTGCACGAGCGTGTGGTCACGCCTGCTGCTCGCAAGCACGCGAGCGCGCGCACCACTCGCGTGCTTGTTTTGTTTAACTTTTTTTTTTGTTTCCCTTTCGCATAATCGCAACACCCACGCTTTACTTTTAAAATTAAAAGTAAAGCGCAGGTGCCGCGATTGTAGCAAAAGTAAAGAAATAGATGTTTTTTTCTATTTCTTTACTTTTGCAGCAATCGCAGCATGCGATTGTGAATTACGCCACCCATGCTCTTTATTACCTCCTGCTCGTCTTCATGTTTAGTGTGTGTATGCGTGTGTGTGTATGCGTGTGTGTATGCGTTTGTGTGTGTGCATGTGCGTGCGTGTGTATGCGTGTGTGTGTGTGCATGTGTGTGTATGCATGTGTGTATGTGCGTGTGTATGTATGCGTATTAATTAGAAATATACTACCTCGGCTGATTAATGGCGGACTCCCACAGCCTGTGTTCTGCCCAAGGCACGGAGCAGTAACATTACTCTGAAAATAGAAAAGGGCAGGCGAAGGCAAGGTGCAGCTGTTAGTACTCCAGGATCTGAGCACAGCCAACATGAAGCCACTGTATCTTCCTACTTTACTATTGTAAGGTATGAGTACACCACCCTCCAAGGTTTTCGTATTTTCCCAGGCCGTTAACTATTTACATCGTTGGGACCTCATTTCTCACCAGGAAGTTCCAAAGTATATGTACCCCCTCCTCGCCTTTCTGAAAATCACGAGTGTCTAAAATCAGCATTAGCTCCTCTATTTCAGCAGCAGCCTCATCTACCTATGCTTTACTAACCACCAAATGCAATGCCTAACATTAGAAGTTTTCCTCGTTGATATGAACTCCCTTCGCTGGTGAACAATTTTTGTTAAACCGAAATTCCTTCATGGACTAGACTTCTCCCTTACTCGGACTCTACAGTTGAAGCACGGACAGTGTCACCAATACTCCAGAGTAAACAAGCATTGGCATAGCCAATAGGTCTCGCCTTTGGGACCTTATAAGTATTTAGCCATGCAACACTTGATGTTGTTGCACCAAGGATATTGTGCTGGATAACTAATCACTTATAAGGTCCCAAAAGCGAGACCTATTGGCTATGCCAATGCTTGTCTCCAAAAGTTAGCACTACTCCTGGGCATAGCTACCTAGATGTGCCACACATTTCCAAGAAGCATTGGCAAAGCCAGTAGATTGCGTGTTCATAATGAAAGTGTTGTCAAGCTATTGGTTTTGGAATGTTTGTTTGTAAAACATTGTTTAAAAAATTAAAAGAAAACACATTTAAAAATACTGGAGGAAAATCAAACACATATCTTATGGTACCTCAAAACTGTACGCAGAATTCAATATTTTCAATCTTTGTAAATGGTAGAGTTTACTTTTCAAATATGTATCACTCAGGAAACTCTGAACAAAATTTAAAAAGAGTAAGGAAGTTTATAGGAAAATGCTTGCCAAAGTCTAATTTACTTTCCACAATATTCATAACTGAAGCATGTTCCTGCCTTTTGGCACTCCACAGCAGCCCCGGGAAAAGATTCATGAGCCTTCAAAAGGCATCCCCTTTTCAGTTTTGCTAATTACAGCTTCTGCTTCAAAAGCCAGCTGAGTGAGCACAGGAGTTGACCTCTCCTCCAATGACATGAAAGCCTTACTGTGGCTAGACCAGAGTTTTGTGCTATATGTCTCACACAGGAAATAAAACAAACCTTAAAGGCTGCTATTTAGTGATACAGTGGAAAAATATACCTGTTGCTGTGCTTTTACAGACAGGCTGGAGGAGAGGGGTGGGGAGCAACAGAGAGCACAGGGTGGGTATTTGAGGGGGGGAAGCATCTCATGAGGGTGAGAGTAAGAAAACACATTCACTCGGATGGAGCGCTGAATGAAAAATAAAAAAAGTAGTTCTCTAATTGTGAGAAATGGAAGAATACAAGTCAGAATTAAACAAATCCACAAGCGCAATAAGTAGAATTAGACAAAAAGAAGGGTTTTGAGCTTTTTCCCAAAAGCAAGATGGAGGGCAATATCTTTATGTGGACAAAGGAGATCATTCCATAATTTAGAATCTTCCTGGCTAAAAGCACAGCCCCCACAGTGAGGTTTTTGAAACTTGGTATTTTAAGGATATTTTCAGATGTGGACACAATGAGAAGGAAGTTATTTATGAAACTCTCAACTGGGAGCCAAGGCAGAGACCGTCTATGTGGAGTAATATGCGTCCCTCTCCTAAGGATGGAAATCAGTTGCATTGTGTTGGGCTTGGCCCTTTTTGCAGGGTTATCCCCAAACGTTTTGCTTCTTCCTCCTTTTTTTTCCTGACCTGTTTTTGTTGGCTATAGTACTCTGAGCACTTTACCACTGCTAATCAGTGCTAAAGTGCATATGCTCTCTGTGCAAATTGTTGTCACAATTGGTTCTCCCTGATTGGCATATTTGATTTACTAGTAAGTCCCTAGTAAAGTGCACTAGGTGTGCCAGGGCCTGTAAATTAAATGCTACTAGTGGGCCTGCAGCACTGATTGTGCCACCCACATGAGTAGCCTGAAAATGTATCTCAGACCTGCCACTGCAGTGTCTGTGCACAGTTTGTTAATTGCCATGTTGACTTGGCAAGTGAACCCACTTGCCAAGCCCTAACCTTCCCTTTTCTTACATGTAAGACACCTCTGTGGTAGGCCCAAGGTATCCCCCTGGGCAGGGTGCAGTGTATATGAAAGGTAGAACATGTACTGGAGTCTGTGACATGTCCTGATAGTGAAATACTGCCAATTTCGTTTTTTACTATTGAAAGGCTATCTTGCCCCATAGGATAGAATGGGAAATGCTTTGTAACATCTTACAAGTATAACTTCCCATTGGGACAAGATAGAGAAATAAAGTTTAGGCTCTCTGAACTCAGAATTCAATAACACATCTTTTAGTAAAGATGTTTTTTAAATTGTGTGTTTGAAAATGCCACTTTTATAAAGTAGGCATTTTTTAGTTTAACCATTCTGTGTGCCTCTGCCTGTTTGTGTATTGACTGTCTGGTGTTGGAGTGACAGGGGCTAGGGATGTGCATTCACTGTAGACAGCCACTGGGAGGTGGGGGGGAAGGGGGTTTGGAGGTGTGCCCGGCCCTTCCTGGATGATTCCGAGCTGGGCTGAATAGATGTTGGCTGGATTAGTAGTGGTAGGTGATTTCCTTGCACCTGAGTAGGGCCTGTCTCCCTTGCACAATGCTGTCTCCACCCCCTGTGGTCATACTGCACCAGTGAGGACAGAACTGGTTTGGACTGGGCTCAGAGACCCTTGCACAAAGAGAACAAAGACATTTTGGGGTATAAGTATTAGACCTAAAACCCCAGAACTTTAGATTACTTCTGGACTCAAGAGGAACCTCTGCCAAGGAGAAAAGCTGAAGATCTGTGAAGAGGAGTACTGCCCCTTTGCTGTGTGGTGTTGGACTGCAGTTGCTGCTTCTGCCAATGAGAGGACAAAGACTGGAACTTTG
The DNA here is from genome assembly GCA_963921515.1 of Calotriton arnoldi. Taxonomy (NCBI): domain Eukaryota; kingdom Metazoa; phylum Chordata; class Amphibia; order Caudata; family Salamandridae; genus Calotriton; species Calotriton arnoldi. The sequence continues at coordinate 933,657 of CAWUFW010003416.1, read as the reverse complement.
CTTTGAACCTGCTTGAAGAAGATCTCCAAGGGCCTGTGTGTGCTGGCCTCCTGATCTGAAGTCTCAGGGCCACAAAGACTTCACCCCCAGCTCCCCTGAATTCTATTGCTGAGAGTTCTGGCCTGCCAGGAGGTGCCTATTCCAGTTCTGGGCCTCTGGAGGTTGTTCCTGCTGTCGGGAGCTGGAAGCAACTTGAAAGAAGGAAGAAAACCTGTCTCCGTCGCAGTCAGTGACGCCGCTGTGACACCGCTACCTGCACCGAGGCCCAGGGCACCGCTCGTGAAGTGAACGACACACCGCCTAGCCTGCACCACAGCTCCGATGCACTTCGATGCCTGCTGACTCCTGCAGTTATCGGCCGTGCCCGACGTCAGAGCTCACACCGACTCCGTCATAGCCAGCGCCTGCATCCTGTTATCCAATGCCGATAACCGCCGAGGGTGACTCCACGAACTTGCTGACTTTGCATCGACCTCGGCACCAACACCTCACCTCCATGACGCTGTGCATCATCATAGACTTCGTTTCCAATGTACTGTTTGTTTGGGGGTCGATGTGACTCTGTGCCCGACGCCGCACTCCTCACTGTTGGCGCCGTACTTTGGATTTATTGCTGTCACAACGTCACAATAGCCCCAGATGGAGCTATTTGTTTTCTACAACTTTTATTTTTACAATAACTGTTCTAAAGTCATATCTTTTTACCTGTGTGTTAGATTTTTGTCATTTTGGTCTTGTTGAGTTTAGATAAAGATACTTTATTTTCCTAAACTGGTGTGGTGTCCATTTGTGGTGTTATCACTGTATTACTGTGTGTTTTGAGTAAAAATACTTTACATATTGCCTTTGGGATAAGTCTGCCTGCTCGTGCCAAGCTACCCAGGGGGTGAGCAGGGGTTATCTAAAGTGTGAATCCTCCTCACCCTGACTAGAAGCAAGGGTCCCAATTTGGACAAAGGTACCTACCTCTGCCAACTAGAGACCCCCATTTCTAACACATTGCCAAGTTCTGGAGTGATTGTAACTTGGTGATCAGCTGTTTAGGCTGTCTGAGAAAGAAGCTATTACAACAGTCAAGCCTCGAAATATTGAGAGCCTGTCAGTGGGTAAGTATGGAAAGATTTTTTCGAAACAAACTGAAAGAAGCACGAAGAAATAGTCTTTTTGACCTGAGCAGAGAATGAAGGTTTTTTTGTTGAAATGAAAACCCGGCTTAAAGCTGATGTTATCAAGTAGTAAATAGGGTCATTTGTTATGGATTTAACAAAAAGGATGACTTAAATGCCTTTGTGGTTATACTTGTGAAGTAGTTGGAGGCAATTGAAAGGGGAACAGTTTTGCTTTGATGATTGGTTTGTAGCTTAGTTTAGAGGGGTTGGTGAAGAGGCAATCATCAGACCATATCTGTAGATGGGCTGTCGGGCTAGAGAACTTTTAAGTTTTTCGTGAAGACGAGGCCTAATATATGTCTGACTGAATGTGATGAGCCACCTGGGTGAAACTGAGGGACTGCTTGTTGTTCAGGATCTCTCCTGAAGTTTAGCACTTGAGCTATTCAACCACAAGTGGATGTCTCCAATAATAATAATAATGTTGCTGTTAGTCTAAAGTTGATGAATGAATTCAAGGAAGTAATCCAGATAGTCAGGGTTATAACTGCGAGTGGTAAATCACTGCTGAAATGAAGGAGCTGTTTGGATTGAAGATATTGAAGGTAAATCGGGATTGAAGGTAAATTGTGGCTCTAAGCACCCAAAGGTTGGGAAAGCCATGTCAGGAATAGCTCAGAAAATGACTTCAGATGTGTAGACAACGCTTTTCCTTTGCTTACCCTCTGTCTTGTCCTGGACAGAAGGGGAGAAGGTCACCAGTGTGGCGGCTGCATTGTCTTTAAACCAAGTCTCCGTATGCCAGACTTTGTGATATTTAAAGTGTCTGTGGTGAATATGAGGCAAGAGATTCTCCTGACCTTTGCTGAGGATAACAATTAAAAACCCCAGTCCACTTGATCACTCAGCATCCTACAACACCATCGACAACCCAATATGTCTGGATAGGCCTGAACACCCGGCAAGAATCTCTGGAATTGCTCTGCAATGGGCCCATTCAATTCTCACTGATCAAAGCCAAAAAGCCCAAATCAAATCAATTGAATCATCCGCACTCCCTGTCTCATGTGGCATTCCTCAAAGACATCCCCTCAGGTATTTGTTTTTCAACATTCAACAAGGTCCCTGACATACCTCTTTCTGAAGTGTCAGAAGAACTTCCACATGTGTAGCAGTTAGGCACAAATCCACTTCCACTTGGAAGATGATCTTGAGAATACCCTGTGCCTAGATCATGTGTCGCACAGGCTGGAAGAGAGTTTCCTAGGTATGAACGGTGTCAAGGAAGTTATTCTTGGACTTGAAGACATAATTCTTGATACTCTATCATTTCTCCAGCCTATATTCCTCAGAACATCTCCTGTGATATCACCAAAAGTAGGAAATCTGGGAATATTTTTTGACACCTGACTGTCCTTTGCTCCCCAATTCAACTCAGTGCTAAAGTGTGTGAATAGACCGTTATTTCTGCTCCAGGATTCTCTTACTCCTCCACCTTGACAACAGAATTGAGCTGACAAGAATCTTCATTGCATGTCTCAACTCCTACTGTAACTGTACATCGTCTACACTGCTCTTATCGAGAGACTCATTTCCAGGTGCAAAAACACCTTTGAACGAGGCAGCCAGATTGTGGCATAAACTCTGCATCAAACGCACCTTTAAAATCCCTCACTAGCTCCCTGTAGATGTTACAATCAAATTCAAGGTCTTATGCATCATGCACAAAGTGTAATGGGGTAAATGTCTGGTGTAACTGCTGAAACTAACAGCACACTAAACCACCTTCAGAGACCTTCTCTATATATCCACCCACAGCATCCACCAACAATCCTAAATAGGAGTAACTAAACGGGGTGAACTTTGGTTTTGGAAGGACCGGCATTCGTAAAGTTCAGGAAACGTCTATCACCTGAATTGTTCAGACTTGCATTCAGTTGATACCAACATGGATTATGACTAATGCTGAAGAATGTTGGGCATGGCTATCCACTAACCCTCATGGGGCACGGCCGATTCAAGCCGCTAGTAAGATTTTAACCTTTTTCCCTCTCTCTTTCTCCCTTGTACATAGTTTTGCAGTCACTTCGGCTTGCTTTTATCTAAGCATTCGCCGCTTGCGAATAGGCACAGTCATACTTTTTCCCCACAACTGATAGTGTGAGGGTTTCTGCGGTGTGCTTATTTGTAAGCACCCGTTTTTCTGCTAATAAGCTTGTTTATTGATTGTTCCCTTTCCGGTCTTAGCGACCTTTCGAACAACCCAGATCCAGTTATTTCTCACATTCATTCATCACAGTGACACCGCATGAAATTGTTGGTTGTGCCTGTGAGACAGCACGTTACACTTGAGTATGCATCATTCGTTCACTGGTGTTACCTCGTGTGTGAGAGGAGCATTTTGGTTCATGCATTAACACATGATTAAAGCGTAAAATGTACTTGTGACATTTTTTCTCTTTCAGATTTCTCCCTAGATTTGACTTGATGAGGGAATGCCATACAGTGAGTAATACGGGTGTGGCTTTTTATCCATGGGCCCTGGGTTGGGTACACCTTAGAGTGTGTAGACCACCCGGGCTTTTCTTCCGGTCCTGACGAAAACCTTGCAATTCCACTACAGGTTGAAACATGTAGATCATCACTTTTATTTTCACTTAGACACTACAGGTCAATTTAGCCTGATTAGGGTCTCATACTGTTTTTAATATTGTCGAGTTACTCCATATTAAATTCCTGTAGGGAGTCAAACTTTGACAATTTTTAATATTCACCACCTTTGGCACTCACTTTGCACCATCACTTCTGTTCAAACCAACCCGCTCCACTGTAATCAGGTGACGCAGCACACCCGGGTAGCATTCGACTATTCGGGTGGGACCCCAATGATGAAGCATGTCACCAACTAGGTTGGTGAGTGAGGGGTCTTCTTAGAAAAAATTCTATTTTTTACTCCCTTTCTGCATCCTCCGTGCTGAATAAGCAGATTTCTCTGTCCTTGTGGGTAGACTCCTCCTTGCTGTTGATTTATCCACTAACCCCCCCATTCCAACAAGCAAGCAATATATGTCAGATCGCTGCAGTTACTAAAGGACAACACGTCTTGCTATGCAAAACTCCTAACTAAATAAAAAGGTTACCTTCCGCTCCAGTGCCCTCCAGTGAACCAAAAGAACCTTGCCTTCTTCACCTGCGGCAGCCAACTAGAAAACAGGGAAAGTTACACCTTCTTTTATCTCCAGTTCTTGGGTGGTGGAATGTCCACTGCTCAGGCATCATCAATTAAGGATGGACAAAGACAAGGGCATTACCTGTTCAGGCCCATCAAGTAAGCCACCTGCATCTGTTCACTTGCATACACTACATTACTCCCACAACCCTTACTCACACCCAGACCATGCAAATAAGCACACCACTAACGATATACGAGATAGATATTTCTGACACTTCTGTAAATAATTACTTTGATCCTGAATGTCACCATATACCTAGTCCTAGAGGAAGGACCAGCTCCCCCTTGTGTCTCATTTGATTGCAGAGTCCCTACCTACATGTTTTTCATACAGAATGCACTGCTATGCCTTATTGATGAAGCTAATGTAACTCATTAATCACCGTAGTAAACGAATGTAATGCTACAGTGCCCTTTCATGTGACGACTCTTAGAACGGTGCCAGTTAGAAATGTGCCACTGAGAATGAAGACGTAGAGGGTGGTGCCAACTAAAAATTTTCAGCATTTAACTGAGTCCCTTTCATCGGTCGCTGCTTCAGAAGATGCAACAATTACTAACGGAAAAGTCGCTTCATGAAATCGAAAAAGGCGTTGAGGTAGACTTACCGAGAACGAAACTTCACAGGGGCTGAAACCAACAACACCACTCCCCCTTCCCCAATCTGAGGGCCTGCAGAGCGAGCACCCTTCTGGGCATTTCATGGAAGATGTACACAAGTGTATGTGACACACTAGTCCTACCATGCATTATTCATCTGCTAAGGCTTTTAAGTGCTAACATTGTAACCGTGGCACACAAGGGACATGTCAAAATGTTAACAAAATGGAGGTTACAGGTAAAGACATATGGGCAGCATGGGTGCGAAAGGGGGTACACTCACCCGTGCTGAAGAACTTGTATGTGCTATGGAGGAATCTGTGAGTAAATTACATCCCACAAGCATTTACCCTACCTGATCTGTGTGCCTTGTCTATGCCTTCTAGGGACCCTACAGGACAAGCATAGCGAGGAGGGGGAGAGGTGGAGGCTCTCACATGTTTGCTTAAAAGTGTATAATTTGGAAACAAGCTATATTGCGATAAAAAGATTGGATGATTCCGGGATGTTGTACCGCGGGGTTTTCAACGCCCACAAATGTATAGGATGGACCTTCCTCTTTTAGCCTCTGTCATCAGACTAGTGGTTTTTTCACAGGTGATCCTTGTGGATCTTTACATTGCACCTACCTTCACTTCACCCACCTCTAGTTGCTTTGTTTTGAATATGTTGTCTCACGTTATATGTTTTTTTCTATGCACAGGAGTATATCATTTTAATCATGGTTTTCTGGGGTGGTGGGGCAGTATGGCTTTTCTGTGGTTAAGGTATTCTCTGGTCGGTGTACTGCATTCAGGAATTTTCCTTGCGCAAATGAGACTTTTATGGTTTTGTCCATGGTTGAGTGCCTGAATCCAGTACTTGAGGAAGGACTCCTTGCATGAATGTGCTGGGAAAGTTTGGTTTCAATGCTGTAACTTGCTTGCAGCCAAGATCTTGCTGGGTTCAGTGTAGCTGGTCAGGCAGTTGTTTGGAGCAGAAAATGCTTCCAACACTAAAGAGCATATTTATAAGGGGATTGGGCCACCAGAGCATCAATTTTACTGACGTGCCGGTGGCGCAATGCCCTGCTCCATATTTACAAAGCGGCATTAAGCCACTGCGCCCGGCTTAACGTTGCGTTGTAAATATTGTTCTCTTTCATACAGATCTCTGCATGAAAGGGGCGTGCAATAGGTGTAGCTGTGGGCCTTTCATCTTAACACCCATTGCTTTTTGACGCTGCCCCAGATTTACAAGGATATGTAAATCTGAGGCAGTGCCAAAGACTAACCCCACTGAATAGCAGGCGTTAGATTGGCGCAATGAGGTGAAATACTTTTATTTCTCCTCGTTTTTGAACTTTCTATGTGTACTGCTTTCTGCAGCACACATACAAAGAGCAAATTGCCTTTAAAGATTGTTTATGTGCAGGAAAGTGTCCTTTCTTGCACATGAACAATCATTCCCGGCAACACAGCCAAGGGTGCCTGTATTGCAGGGAATCATCCCTGCAATGCTGGCACTCTTGCACTATGTTGCAAGGGTGTCTGTGTTGGCGCTAGGCAGCTTTTTCTAGCTCCAGCGCAAGGAAAAACACAGGAGTGTGCCGTACTCTTATAAATACAGCGCATCCATGCGTTTCTGAAATGATGCTAAATTGCGCCATTTCTTTGTGAATATCCCCCTAGGTGTATTGTTGTAAGGTGTTTTAAATGATATGTGGTACCCTCCATCACTTTAGAGTCAAAGAATTGTAGGTATTTCAGAATGTCTGTGTGAGGTGACATATTTATTGCAAACCTTACAGAAGCCACTCAGCTTGTAGCTTTGTGATGTCCCGCCTTTATGTATTGTGCACAGGAGCTGGTGGCATTTTATCTCTAGAGTCCTAGCCTCTTTCTTATGTAGTAGTTCCTGGGTGGCCGCTTTGTTGTTTAGTTTTATCACATCACTAAACTGGCTTCAGCTTGTTGTGGGGATAGATTGTGCGAATGGCTTCGAAATATTTGAGATGAAGCCTGCTTTTGTTTGGCCACCTGTGGTATGTATTACTATTTCTAGGTGGTGTGCAAAGTTTTTATAACGCAAACAAAGTGTTGTGAAGTTACCGATTATTAGCCTTCAAATAGTTAAATAAGTTTCCTGCTTTCCCTTCCTCAACCTTTGAGTAGGATAGTTCTTTTTTTATATTTTCTTGTGAATAGAATCAACTATGCTTAGTGTTTTGTCCAAGTTTGGAGGTGATGTTGGGATTAGTGACGTTCAGGGGGTGGGACTATAATAATGTTTTAATATCATCCTGCATACATATCTCCTCAACAATATCAACTGCTCCCATATAGGCAAGCAGTGCTTAATTTGTAAAATATTAAGTGCCAGTGCTCTGACTAGGAGGCCACTGCAGCTTGCACCACCCATCGCCCTTGTCATCGCTGCCAAAACAACTAGTAACCATCTCTCTCGCATGTAAATGCGACAGTTCAGATTATTCCAAGTCCCCAAAGCTAAAGGAATAGCGGGGGAGGCAGGTATTAGCACTATTTTAATGTATATTGTATTCCTAAATACCGTTGTTCTGCTCATCTCTAAATTAGATGAGCAGCGCCACCATGTGGTGGACTGTTCTAAGTATGGTGTTGACAATAAGGTGCTGGTGCAGAGCAGCGGAAACCAATTAAGTGCCGGTGCTTAGCACCGGAAAGCCCCAGCTCAAATTAAGCACTGTAGTCAAGGCAATTAGGTGTGGAGATCGAATATTAAATTTTCACTTCCCTCATATGCTTATCTAGACTATGAGCTGGAAACCGCTATGGTGAAGTCAATAGATGTGCAGGTAGATACTATTGACCTCGCTATTATGACATACAACCTGTTCAGGTTGCACTTTATATAATTTATATACATTTTCATTTGGTAGCAGATGAATGTACTTGTTGTGCATGCTGCTTCATCTTGCCCTTGCATAGGAGCTTATGCTTTACCAACTGGCGTCCGTGCAGGCAAAAGATGACTCTGGCTAGCTGGTTTTGCAAAGTGATTTGGGTTCAGAAGATTAAAGAAGAAGTGACATTCAAGTAAAACCCATGGTGGGCTTGCTCGGCCCAAGGGCAATAGGTAGATGGCAGAGGCTACTTGTTTGGCTAGCCAATAACTAGCCATGTGCAGCAGGTGAAGTCCTCCCTTCTCCGTGGCAGCTTACTGCTTGGGGCCCTTCAATCTCGGTTTTTCTCCAGCCCACAAAAAACCCAGAGATCAATGATTCTAATTCTGCTAAGAGGGACATCGGGAACCGCAGGGGAATAATGCCAAACAGGTAAATATATCTGGGTGCCAAATTCATTTGAATGATTTGAGTCCTACCCCAGAAAGAGAGATTGAGACTCGACCATCGCAAGAGATCCGTCTTCACAGCAGTCAGTAAAGGAAGATGTAATCATGGATCGAATTTTCCAGGCCCCAGTTAATGTAGATGCCAAGGTATTTCAATTTACAAATTAGTCACCTAAAAGGGAGATCTCCCAGAGAAGCTTTTGTATTAACGGGTGTCCGGGGGAGAGCTTCACATTTAGACCAGTGGATATTATAGCCGAAGAATGACACTAAGAAGTCTATATACATATATATATCTGGTATGGACTTTTGGGGGTTCAGTAGTGTTAGCAGGATGATATCTATGTAATAAAACGCCTTGAGCTGACGTTCTGATACCCTCAATCTGCTTGCTGCGTCATAGTGCAATTGCCAGAGGTTCTAATGCGAGAAGGAATATGAGTGGAGACAGAAGGCATCCTTGTCTGGTCTCCCAGTGAATGAGAAAGAATGGTGATTTGTAACCTCCACAAGTGGCCACACTGTCTGGTTTAGAATACATGTTTTTAGTTAAATTTAGAAGGTTTTCCCCAATGCCCATAAGTTCCATAGTTCTGAAGAGATAGTCACACTCGAACCTTGGTAACGTTTTCTCAGTGTCAAGGGTCGTCTCTGACCTGCCAAAGCATGTGAGATAGAGTGCATAGGTGATTGGAAGAAGAGCGTCCTGGCACAAAGCCCACATGCACAGGGTGCATCAAGAGGACCTGTGCTATTATTCCAAGCCTCTGTAGAGACCGGTATAGTAGTTTGCTGCAAAGTTGTGGATGACAAAACTGTGATGTGTTCTAAATTGCACGACATAGCCATGTGAGCTTCACTGTGACTTAAAGGGTAACCTGACAGCAGTGTGAGATTTCAGGATTTGAATGATGAATATATACATGTCTTCAAAGTGAGGAAGGAATTTTTAATGGACCCAAGATCTTGTCAACTGACCTTTTTCGTGTAGATGGAGAAGATGATGTTTTCTGAGGTGGAGACAGAGATTTTGATCTCTTAGACAACGAGATAGAGATGTTGATCTCTTAGATAATCAGACTACAGGATCATCTCTTTGTATCATCAGAGTTTTCACTAGCTAAGAAGGCCATCTGCCTTGCAGCCAGGCTTCCTAGGCAATGTGAATATTGTTTCACAAAAACTCAAAACTTTTATGGAGTTATAAAGAAGATGGCATAACCTCAAAAGGAGAACCAGAGAAACGTTGTGACAGGACAAGATGGTTGTTGTGTGTAAGGGGTGCCGCATCTTCAAACATTGATTGGTCCTAAGATGTGGTGGCAGCAGTTGTGGCCAAAGGTAGTTGGGGACAGTGGTCACAACAGTATTGGTAGAGGAGACTGGCCACATTGCTTCCATTAGATCAGCAATGCGAAATGCAATATCTGCCAACCATTTTGCCAAATTCCAAATCAGGTTTCATACTTTGAATGTCCTACTTCTCCCCCAGTACTGTGTGGATCTTGACATTTTCGTCTGAGGTGGTCTAGATGGCCTCCGTGAATGAAACGTGGATGTCGGCGGACATTCCCTCCGAAGTGTTCCCAATGCCTCTACGGAGGCAGTTGGCATTGACAGTCTCCCAAGAGGGAATCATCCAAACCTTGTGGGTTTGACAGCAGGGCTTGAGCTGATTGCTGAGAGGTCACTGCAAAGGGGAGAAAGGCCTTTCATCATAACCAACGAGCTGTGCTTCTGTGTGCCGAAGAGGTCCAACTTGAAGGTTTGCAGATCATCCTCATTCTGGTGAGGCAAATGGCCAGGCATTGGCTGCACTGTAGATTATGTGTGACAGTCGTAGTAAGGCCACTTTGGATGCTGTTTGACTCCTTTGTGCTGTAGTCCTATGTCATATCCTTGAACAGGAGCATGCTTGTGTCCTCATCCTCACTGGGCATTGATGGAGAGTGTTATCAGATTCCTAGTGCGTGGGCTCCTCTTACCAGAAGAGACTGGATTTGGTCATGAAGTGCAGAACCGAAAAGCTGAAGAGGTAAAACACAATGGACATCATAATAATGGTAATGCACTTATGTGACTGTTCTTTGTCTAAAGAAGTTCAGTATTTAGGCACTGGTAAGTGTTATATTAACAAGGTAAATAGCAATAAGCATAGAAACACTGGGCATTGTACATGCAATATTAACAGTACTACATCATGCAATGAATACGATTTTTGGATGGCATTTAGATGTGCTACCAGCTATTTTGATTTATGAAAGGGTTTTTAGGCTTGATGCTCAGGCAACATTTATTACTAGCTGTAAATGTACCTACATCCATGTTAGTGCTGTGTAAGTCACGTTGATGTTGAGGTAAAGTTTAGTTGTATGAGTAGTGCTAGTCAAATAATGTGTGACATCACGTATCACGTGCCTGTGTGCACTATGTAAAAAGGGTATGTCATCTCTCTCTTACACACACACACACACCCTTTGATTTTTATGCACGGATCATGAATATAGGAATACTGACTCAATAGAAGCATATGGCTTATATGTGAACTATGGTTATAACACACATGCATGAAGGTAGCTTGATGCTCTGATTGTACAAGTGACATAACCTGCAAGTCCCTATGTGAGAAGCTGGGTAAGTAAAATCCTCGAATTTTGTAGGGACCCTGGCTACTTTGTTTAGAGCAACAATGGCATTGCTTTCTCCATATTTTGCATCGTAATTGAATCTTAGAGTACCTCATATATGAATTGCTTTTGCATCATACATTCCTTTTCCTAGTCCTGATGATGACCCTCTATTGACACAAGGTTGAAACGCCATCGACGACTAAGCCAATGTGAACAGAACGTTGATGAACTGTTTAATCCCTGACCTAAGAATTCATCATATCTTGGAATTCTAAATATTGTTTCGTTGTCTTCTGTACTTACCACGCACTTTGTCATTGTTTTTACTCACTTTGATTGAATTGTTTATACAAACGATACATTTCATATCAAATGAATGGGTCCAGCCTTTTCCAATTTTAAATGATTCCTTCCACTGTTGGTTTATTTTGAATTATGTGATTATCATTGATCTCCCACGGGGAACCTCTGTTTGTGATGTGTTCTATACCCCTGGATCCGGATGGTTTTTGGGCTGTCACTGTACTTCACGGTTCCTCGCGGACCGGCACGCCTGCGTTCACAGTCATGCAGTTGGCATTTGCCTACAGACTCAATAATGAGGATGAGGCATACGTTTTTTTTTTGCCTCTTGCAATATGCTATTTGCTGGCCATTTACTCGTACATCAGCCACATGAGTAAACAAAGCCCTAGTCGCAAACCATCATTGTAGCTGTTAATTGGTCCCCATGCCACCTTTACTGAACTCTTCAACAGTTCTGCATGTTCGTGCAACTGCATTCATCTTGTCAAGGCCACGTGACTACCAGGTGGCCTTCTTGGCTGGTGGGAGCTTTAATGACAAAAAGCTGATCCTTTATTCTCGTGACCTCGGAAGTCAATATTTTCACCTCTTCCTCATTCAGCTTCATTTTACACTTCCTGACAGGTGGCGTTTGACTTCCGGGGGCCTCCCCCTGCTCCTTGTTGCTCTTCCCAGCCATGTTGCTGCTGAAATAGCCCCTTGCTTCTGTACCTTTTGTGCAAAACTATTTGAATGTATCGCAATATGAATGACGCATCGTGTGATGTTTTTTGGATCCGGGCAGAATGTGGTGTTGTTGTGTGACACGTTGCAAATTTGTTGCTGCTTTATTATTTTCGATTCAATCAAAACAGCACAGCAAATGTTGGTGATGCTTTGCAACATTTTTGGTAAATTTCAGTCTTCGTGTTAGCGCATAGCTGGAATTGCCCCAGACAGGACTAACTCAGATGTAGTTTCCTCCAGCCTGTGTCATAATCTGGTCCTGGCGGGTTTGTTGGGCAGATCATAGTGACTCAGATCTCGACATTATTCACAGCTCTGCATCAGATTAAGATATATTTAACTATATTGGAAATGTAGGTTTCTACCTATAGTAGCACAATACCCACTCTAACAACAGTAATCGATCCCTGGTTGATAAGGATGTAGAAGTCTGCTTTCTTCCCTTCCCTCGGAGGCAGCCCTTGTCCATGGAGTTATGTGGGAAGCCTTTGATTTTAATGCCTTTTATGAGGTTCCGGATGCATGCTACAGGTATATTTCATGAGCATTTTTTTGTAAAATAATTACTTGAGTTCTGCTTATAACCGAATGAATCATAGGCAAAAAGGATAATAATTACTTGTTTCTGTGCCCTACCTTAGGAGTTCTGTTTTCTCTGCGTAGGCTGCTCTTCGATGAATTCAGTGGTCTAGTTGTGGTAAGTTTCTTCTACGTTGACCTAAATGGGGCTGGGAGGATGTGTGAAGTGGGTGTATTGGTGTCGTCCTGTTCTCTTGTATTGGTAAGGTCATTGGCGTGTGGGGTGAGGAAACTAAAGACTTTCTGATAAATGGCTGCACGAATGCACGTTTCCGCACACAAACAACACCCCCACATCTCCAGCCTATACTAGGGTTGCATTTTAACTATAACGTGTCAGTTAAAAAAAAATATCTCTCATGCATTGGACTGTTTTAGTTTTGTTTGCACTCACACAGTTTGGACGAGAGCGCAAAGGATACAGACGACTGACAACTTGTCGTGTGGAAAAGGTCGCTTTAATGAGACAGGTGCACATCACAACATTTATGTTACCCTAAGCAAATGCCTTACAAAACTTCAATCTCACTACAGAAGAATAATCACCTACCACTCGTCCTACTCCCACCCCTAGCTGCCCACCCCAATTTCCCCAACTCGACTGCCTGTCACTGTACCTATACTCTACCTCCTGAACTAACTTTAATTCCTAGAGCTGTAAACCTTTAACTTCCTGCCTTCCGCAAGTGTAAACTTACTCTGAGTAGACAATATAATTTTTTCATCCAACACTCAAGGGTGTGCATGCGCGTCTGTTCATATAGAACTTTTTGCTTTCTTTCTTGTACCCATCCCTTATCTGGAAGGGACTTTCAGCTGCACTCCCCCACCCCCTATTTTCTAAGCCATGATGAGACCCCAGTACTCTATTTCAGGGGTCAAAATCTCATCAACATGCTTAATGTAACAAACAAACAATGGACTTTTTGTAATTAAATTGTTGAATATTTCAGGAATCCTATTCTGTTGTTACTTCTATATCAGCCTTTATTCATCTTTTAAATTTTGTATTTGTCTTGTAAAGGCTTTGACACTGGGGACACTCTGTCCTGGGCCTTAATCATGTGTTGTATATGTATTATCTATTAACTTGTATATATACATTTTTGTCACCATTGGATATGGTGGTCATGTATTGTTTGCCTATAATTTGGAATGAAGTGTGTGAGGCTATTTGGCCCCCTAATCAATAACATGTCCTAGCAAATTACGTCAATGGGAACTATTGTTCATTGAATTTTGATGCAGGCTGGCACCCTGCAGGCCCTTGATAACGCAATCCTTGGTTGGTGGGTCCGCAGCCCAGTTTGTGCTCATCAAGCTGATTCACATCCCTAAACCCTGCTAGAAATGAATTTGTCTACACCACTGATGCCTGGGAGCACTGAGTACATCACGCAACAAAGCTGAGTGGCTGGAGGTCACACAAAGGGCAAGGTCGCAGTCTCCCCACCGTGCAAATAGCAGTGGAATCGGCTTATGATGACCGACTTTGGCCATGTTTTCAGCTAACCCCAGGATCCCATGGACAATTTACAGCAGGTGTAGGCTCATACATTAAGCATGCCTTTTACATTTGGATTTTTCTTTGCTAATAAACTCTTTGTATTCATAAAATTGACAAACAATTGTCTTAAGCCTCTAATTTGTCCATATTTATGTTATTTTATGCTACTTGTGAGGCTCTTATAAATCATGACTGAAACAGTGTAGAGCTCGTATGTGAGTATGAAAGGGACTCAGCAGAAAACACAGGTCTTAAGTGCCTTTCTAAATAATTGGCAGTGTTTAAGCTGACAAAGGTAAAGATGAAAAGAGTTTTAGATAGTTGGTGCAGAATGGGGCTTTGGGGGGGGCGGCCGACCGGCTGGGAGGCTCGCACCCCCGGGGGTTTTGGGCCGGGTGGTGCGGCCCGAGCCCAATTGGGCTCGCGCTTCGGCTACGTTTGGGCTGGGGGAGGGGGTATTTAGTCGGCCATTTCGGGAGCCGTGTCACCATTTTGGAAGGTGACACGGCTGTCAAAATCTCCGTAGTTAGGGAAAGTTTTTGGGGGGGGTGAGCGCTATGAAGCGCCCCCCCCCTGGCTTTCTTGGAGGGGAAGGCCACCAGAGTTATTGAGGATGCCTGCGGGTTTGGGGGGCTTGGATCGGCGGGAGGTGCCCATGAGGTGGGAGGACAGGAGAGTTTGAAGGGGAGGGCTGCGAAGGCAGTTCCCGTGCGGGAGGAGGGGAGGTCCAGTGTTAAGGGAGGGCAGGCGTCATCTCCGGGGGGGGGTCTGGGGTGCCCCAGGGGGAGGAGGTGGAGGGGGGGTCCAGAGAGGCAGCGGTGGCGTCTTTGGACATTAGAGGGTGGTTGGACAGGGCCCCCTGGGGGGGTGAGGGACAAGTGGTCAGTGGAGGGGGGTTGGGTGCAGGGGCCACAGGGGGGGGGGAGGGGCACCTGGGTAAAGGAGGGGAGGCCCCAGTGGGCCGGAAAGAGGCCAATTTCCCTTTTAGAATGGAGCGAGGGGGAAGAAGAGGGGCCGGGGAAGGTGCGGGAGAGATCACCTCTGGCCCGGGGGTACTGGGGTGGTAGTGTCAGGAGGGGGGTGGGCCCGGCAACTCGGGGGAGTCATTCAGCGGGGCCTGGCAGGGGCAGGGCCGGAGTGGGGGAGGGGTGGGTGGGGGTAGGGGGTTCCCCAGAGGCACTGCCAGGGGCCGTAGGTATGGGAGGGTATTGGCAGTGGTGCCCGGAGCGGGGGCAGGTAGGGACAGATAGGGACACTAACCACGGCATGCCGGACCTTCCATTTGCATTACAGGTACATCGGGCGCGGGGCTCATGCATGGCGGGCGAGTTGCATGCGGCTCCTCGCTACCGGGAAGAAGTGAAGGCTGGGTCCCGGGCGGCAAGCTGGAGCACGGCGAGGGACCACCGTGGCAAACTTGAACGGAGGTCTGCATTGGGCATGGCGGGGCGACAGCCCAGTGGGGCACTGGCGCCCACTAGGGCGACGGTGGCAAGGAACGGACTGAATGGGCAGGCTGCGGAGGCCAGCCCGATGCCCGATTTGGTAACAAAAAAGGTGGTGCGCGATGACATGGTCATGAATGGGCAACAGCCCGGAGGGGCAGGGCCCTCCAGGGCGGCAGTGACAGAGTACGGGCAGAAGCGGAAGGCGGAAGCCACAATTGATAGGTTGTTGGAAGAGGCCAGGCACACGTGGGTAACAAGAATGGAAGAGGAGGGGGAATGGGAGGACATCCCACTAGATTTCGATGAGATTAGTTTGGAAGGAGAGATAGTGGACGAAGCAGGGGGAGGGACCAATAATGTTGTGCCTAGTCTGTTACAGGAGGCGAGACCGGATGCGGAGTACGCGACGACGGCTCGGATGTCTCAACCCTCTGCGACACTGGTTAGGCGGTGGGATCCGGTGAGGACACCGACCTTGATGCCAGGTAAGAAAGAAGGGCGGGATGGCACAGATAACAAGAAACAGAGGGTGTCGACAGGGACGGATGCAAGGGGTCAGGACGGGGATAGCGGGCTCAAACTATGCAAGGGTAGGTATGTTAGAGACACGGGGTGGGTACGGAAGGGCAGACGATGGTCATGGAGGTAAAAACGGGGAGGTGAGGGGGGACGACGGACGAAACGACACAGAAGGACGCAGAAGCATCTAAAGGTACAGGTGACCAAAGCGAAGGGCAGGTGACGGAAGGCAAGGAAAGCAAGGAGATCTGATTGCCCAAATTGCCGTACATGGGGGTGACAAAGCCGTTGGGGGCACACCTCATGTTAAGCACGAAAGAAAAAATATGGAAGGGCGAATATGTGGACATGTTGAAGTTGCTGCATAGGGAATTGCGCTCTAGGGAGGGATCAAAAGAGGAACAGCTGGAGTTATCCCGGCGACCCAGGGTACCCATGACCATAGAGAACTGGACAGCAGCATTTTTAATTTTTGCAAGTGTGTACTGCGAGAAGTACCCTGATAGGTCTGTGGCTTTGTTTAAATACATGGATGTAGTAAGGAGGGCACATCTGATGTACGGGGGCTACGCCTGGTCACACTATGACGAAGAATTTCGTGCCAGGCTCGCTTGGGACCCAGAGGCAAACTGGGGGGGAGATCGATTCAGATCTCTACCAGCAGACCATGGGGGCGGTGAAGTTTAGAAAGACAACTTACACGCCAGCGGGTTGCCGTTGGTCCACCGCCCCTTTCAAAACCGTCCCACCCGGGGCGGGGTGGGATACACGCAAAAGCCCGCAGGGGGTGGTCCGAGGGCCTGTTGGGATTACAACAAATGCACGTGTGCACGAGACTACTGCAGATTTCGGCACGAGTGCTCAAAATGCACGGGTAGACACCCCCTGGTACAGTGCTTTGGGCCAGGATATGCAGGACAAGGTCACGCCGGGGGGCAGGGGCAGCAGCAGCAGAATGCCAGCAGTGGGCAGCAGGGGATGGGAGGCAGGGGAGGTAGAGGGGCGCAGGGCTATATGGGCAAAGGCTCATACACCCATTAACTTGGCTTGCTTAGAGGCCTGGCTCGCACATTACCCAAATAAGCAGGATGCGCAGACGCTCAGTGCAGGTTTCGGAGAGGGTTTTAGATTGGGTTACGAAGGACCAAGGTTAGCGCGATGGGCGGAGAACCTTAAATCAGTGGCAGCTCACAAGACAGTTGTTTGGGAGAAATTGCAAAAAGAGGTACGGGAAGGGCGCATGGAAGGGCCATTTGCGATCAGCCGAATCAGGGATTTGATTATTTCCCCGGTTGGGGTGGTTCCAAAAAAGGAGAGAGGACAGTATCGTCTGATCCAACACTTGTCATGGCCGCAAGGGGGGTCAGTAAACGATTTCATTCCTGATGACTTGACGTCAGTCTCTTACTCTTCAGTGGCCGTAGCTAGGGCCCTGGTGGAAAGGGTAGGAAACGGGGCGGAAATGGCAAAATGCGATGTTAAGGCCGCTTTCCGGCTCTTGCCAGTGCACCCGGAGGACTTCCAGTTGCTGGGCATTCAGGTCGACGGCAACATTTTTGTGGATAAGGCGTTACCCATGGGGTGCTCCATATCATGTGCGCTATTTGAGAAGTTCAGTTCATTCTTGCAGTGGGTTTTCTGTTGGAAAACGGGTAAAGATACGGTGACACACTATCTTGATGACTTCTTCCTGGTGGGCCAGCCTGGTTCGACGGACTGCTAGCAGCAGCTGGACAGTTTCCAGAAGCTCATGGGGACACTGGGTGTCCCTTTGGCACCGGAAAAGACACAAGGTCCGAGCACGGTTCTGTTATTTCTGGGGATTGAACTTGATTCTGTGGCCATGGAGGCCAGGTTGCCGGAGGATAAGACATTGCACATGAGGCTGTTGAAAGATGACATGCTGGCCAGAAAGAAAGTGACAGTGAAAATGGTCCAAGTGTTATTGGGGCATTTTAATTTTGCATGCAGGGTGGTGAGAGCGGGTCGGACATTTTGCAGGAGACTGGCCAGGTCAATGGCAGGCCTCACGCTGCCACACCACCATATGCGATTGTCGGCAGGGACAAAAGAAGACCTAAGAATGTGGTGCAGGTTTTTGGAGGATTTCAATGGGATACACATGGCAGCTCCAGAAGAGTGGGATTGGGACGCTCAGATATTCTCTGACGCAGCAGGATCAGGAGGTTTCGGTTTGTATTGGCAGGGAAAATGGTGTGCCGAAGAGTGGCCAAATCATTGGAAAAATGGAGGCAGGAGCATTGCTTTTCTTTAATTGTTTCCGCTTGTGGTCGCGGTCACCCTCTGGGGGCGGAGCCTGGCGCACAAAAATGTCACATTTAGGGTGGACAACATGGCAGTGGTGCAGGTAGTCAACAGGCAGTCCGCGAGGGACGAGCAGGTCTTAAAGCTATTGCGCATATTCATGTTGGGTTGCTTGCAGTACGACATTCAGTTCAGGGCAAAGCACGTACCGGGTGTAGACAATGACATTGCGGATGCTTTGTCTCGTTTGCAGTGGGAGAGGTTCCATGGGCTGGCCACGGAGGCGGAAACGCACAGGACACCAGTGCCCGACAGGATGTGGTCTGTAGGAGAAAAAGGATGCTGCAACTGGTGGTAGGGTCTTTAGCACCTTCCACGAGGAAGGCCTATGTGCTCGCATGGCAGGAGTTTCTGCAGGGAGGTGCAAAGAGGAGAAGTGGGACCTGGGCCAGGGAAGAGGACGTTGTTCAGTTCATTTTGGACTTGATTGGGACGGGTTTGTCAAAGGTTACCATAGCGGCGAGGCTGGCAGGGATAGCCTTCATGGGCAGGTTACTGTGGGGTTATTCTCCAACGGCAGGCGAGCTGGGAAAAAGGTTGATGGAAGGTTGGGCCAGGGAGTTGGGTAGAGGACAGCGGGTTAGGTTGCCAGTGACCATTGTGCTTTTAGGCAGATTGATAGCAGTGCTGCCAGAGGTGTGCTGCGGATGGCAGGAGGTGTTACTGTTTTTGGCATTAATGTCTTGGCTTTACGGTGAAGCTTTCCGTGTGTCGGAGTTGCTGGGAAGGAAAGGGGTCCCAGGGCTGCATTGGGAGGAAGTACAGGGGTGCGAAACAGGGAGTGATGCAGTTTCCATCTTCTTGAGGCGCTCGAAGACAGATCAAAGGGGGAATGGGGAGGTCGGTGACGCTGGGGGCTAGAGAGGATCCGATGACCTGCCCGGTTAGATGGGGGTGCCTTTTGAGGGAAGGTGCAATTCGGGAGGTGGGGCCAGTTTTTTACAGGCCATCAGAGCGGGAAGTCACGGCAGCGCAGCTTCTTTGGGTGATGAGGCGGGCGTTACAGTTAGTAGGGGAGGTGCCTAAGGCTTTTGGCACCCACTCTTTCAGGATTGGGGTGACTTCAGACGCGGCAAGTTTGGGGTGGGGCTCAGAGAGGTTGAAGCAACTGGGACGTTGGTCATCAGATTGTTATAAACGCTATATCAAAGCGGGGAGGGGGGAGGAGGTGGGGGGAAGTAGAGGGCATGTAAAACTTTTTCTCACGCATGTGTCTTTGCAGGTGCAGTGGCTGGGCCCGAGTCAGAGGCGATCGCTATCTGGATTGTCGGGCATTCCTTTGTAAAGTGGGCGGAGAGACACGAATGTAACAAAGGAAAAGGAGTAAATTTGGGTTTGGACCCGGGTTTGTTCAAAGTTACTTGGCACGGGAAGGGAGGCATGCGTTGGCATGAGCTTTTCCCATTTTAAATAAGTTACTGTGCCGTCACATTTGTCCAGATGTACTGGTTCTTCTCTTGGGGGAGAATGATTTGGTGGTTTGCAAAGGATTGTCCCTGTTGAAACAGATCAAGAGGGATTTGAGGGAGATCAAGAGGCAATGATCTTTAGATAGGTTGAGAAGCAGGTTACAAGTTTTTAAAGGGGCGAAAGTTATTGGTTAATTTGGGGTATGTTAAATAAATTGCAATTGTGTTTGGGGAACACATTAGGGGTGTGGGGAGGTGGATACGTAGATGTATTTTGTATAGTTAGGTGTAGTTTTGTAAGGCAAAGGCCAAGGTTATGTTGTGTAAGGTGCACCTGTCTTCAATAAAAGCGCCCTTTTTCACACTTATGGTGAGTCAATTGTGGTTCGTTCCGTGCAATTCGGCTAATGGGGCTTTGGGGAGGTGGCCGACCGGTAGGGAGGCTCGCACCCCCGGGGTTTTTGGGACGGGTGGTGCGGCCCGAGCCCAATTGGGCTGGCGCTTGGGCTACGTTTGGGTGGGGGCGGGGGGTATATAGTCGGCCATTTCGGGAGCCGTGTGACCATTTTGGAAGGTGACACGGCTGCCGAAATCTCCGTAGTTAGGGCAAGTTTTTGCCCACCCAATTTTTAGGGGTTTGGGGGTTTTTTGGTTTTCTATGGTATATATTTTTCTTGGCTCGTTTTACTTTGGGTACAGGTGCATCAGGGGGAAATGATATGTATTTCGGTTGTCGCTTGAAGCAGGTGCGTGGCGTTGGTTGCCTATTTTGGCCAGTTTGTTACTGTTTCATTTTTGATTGGTTGGGGACAGGTAGGTAATGAGGTTAGGTAGGTTATACTTAGTTAGAGAAGAGGTTACAGGGTTTAAGGGTTAACAGTTATTGATCGAGTAGGTAGATCTTTAGATAGGTTGAGAAGCAGGTTACAAAGTTTTTAAAGGGGCGAAAGTTATTGGTTAATTTGGGGTATGTTAAATAAATTGCAATTGTGTTTGGGGAAAACATTAGGGGTGGGGGGAGGTGGATACGTAGATGTATTTTGTATAGTTAGATGTAGTTTTGGAAGGCAAAGGCCAAGGTTATGTTGTGTAAGGTGCACCTGTCTTCCATAAAAGCGGCCTTTTTCACACTTATGGTGAGTCAATTGTGGTTTGTTCCGTGCACTTCGGCCCAAATAAAGTTCGACCACTTGTATTAACTCTTGCAAGATATGGAACTGACAGCAAATGCAGAGACCTGGATCTAAGAGAGAATTTAGGGGAGTATCTGGGTAACAATTTCTGGAGGGAAATCAGACACACTCATAAAAAGTTTTATGACATAAACAAGCAACACATTGAATTGAATTTCGCTTTTACCGGTAAGCGAGTATAGGGTTTGTGGGGCCTCAGAAATCCTGATCTACAGGTTGTGAACGAACCTCACTGCCCTGTTCTGAATCCCTTGCAATTTACAGCCTGAAAAGGATGTGAGACCTGGACACCATGCATTGGCATAATCCAATCTAGAGTTATTGGCTTCAGTCACCACAAGAGATTTCAAATGTGAAGGACTAAAGGGGAGAGTTTTCTTCTGAATTCTCATTAGAAATAAAATGATAGAAGTCATTGCCTTGCTTCACATTGCCATGGTAAGGCCCTTTTCAAGCCAGAAGCTAAGGCTTTCAACATTATGTTATGTGTTGTGTTATGCTGTGTTCGGATATGTTATTTTATGTTATGTTATGATATGTTATGTGTTGTGTTGGGCTATTTTATGTGTTGTGTTGTTTTATGCGTTGTTTTATTTTATGTTATGTGTTGTTTTGTGTTGTTTTATGTTGTGTGGTGTTATTTTATGTTGTGTGTTGGTGTTGTGTTATGTTGTGTTGTGTTACGTTGTAGGGAGTGCTGGGGCTGAGATGGTGGTTGGGTGTTCAGACGAGATACAGATCTTGCAGCGTAGGCCAGGAAATGGGATATACGTCTTCAGGCTGGGATGCATGTAATGGTCCTTGGGCTGAGAGAAGGCTATACAGCTAGGACAGAGGGCCCGATGCATGAAAGTAGGGACTGGGGATGGGGGTTGGATTGGAGGTGCCAAATGGAGGGCCTAGCATTGGGAAGATTTGGGATGTACGACTTCAAGGTGGGAAGGAGGAATTGTTGTGGCTGCGACTGAAGGCATGGACCTGGGGCTGACAGAAACCCCATTACTTGGATGGAGAGCTTGTAGGCTCAAATAATGGGATGTGATGGTAGAAAACGTTTATCTTAAAAATATCACTGTCCTATGAACAATAAAGATGCATGGTCATCAAACAGAATGCCCCCGTCCACTTCTAAAGAAAACTCTCTCTTTCTTTTGTATTTATTACTTTATTTTAATGTGGGGTTCTCTTCTTGCCCATAATAAATTTAACTCCCATCATTCCCAAGCCAAGTTATATCAATTACTTCCTCATCTTCGACCATTTTTGAATGGGAGTGAAGGAACACAAAGATTGTGATAAGTAATACATTGACTTTATCATCCACCAAGTTAAAAATGCTTCTTGTGTTTGAAGTTGCCTAACCTGCGCTTGGCAAGCACTAAACAATCATAGAATTATTTATTCACTTTTCCATTTAATAAATGTGCAATTATGAGCACCAATGTTTTTTTAGGGGGCAGAGAAGCACAAGATGATATAAAATAGCACGAGGAGTTAAACAGTTTTATGCATGGCAGAATATGGGCGCGGCTTCCAAAATACCACTCTGCATAAAGTTGCAAAACTTCTGCCCAGCATAGCTGAAGCCAGACATACCTTCTGTTGAAGGAGAGCTGTTTGCCTTCTGTAAAAAAGAAATACAAAGGTCGGTAAAATCTAAATTGTTCTTAATTTCAAACTCTGGGGGCAAATTTTGAGCAGTATCCCTGTAGAAAAAAAAATAAGCCCCGGCAAAAATGTTGACATCAGCCCCACATCTCAGTGTGTCCCCGACAAGAATGGGGCCCCTGGGTCATGGCAGCCCTTCCTGCTCTGAAAGCAGCCGCCTGGCCCCAGACCACCGGGAAAACGACCGAGTCCAGGGCGGCCAGGCAACTCCTGATTCTGAACTCTTAAATAACGAGCATTTTCTTCAGACCGGGACTTGCATACAATATCCGAGAGCTTCGTGTCCCTTCGCAGTAAGCTTTGATGAGGAGTGTGGCGTGATTTGTTTACGGATCAAAACACAGCAAATAGTTCTGTTCTACGCAGACATGTAAATGCACGGCGAGCACGGCAGGCGCGGCGGAGCTCCCTTGAAGCCGGTGATTCCGCAGCGCTGCTTCAGTCGGGGAGTCAGAGCAGAGGGCGTTATTATCAGCCGCTCCCGCAAGCCCCCGTGATCAACAAAGTGTGCTCTTGCAGCCGCACGTCAAAGCGCGAGATAAAACCCCGTCTTCTGCGCCACATCTGAGGGCTGCAGGCTGAGCATGCCATTTCTAGGAAAACAAGAGAGAACGGCTTTTCTTTCTAGTGCTGACTTTTTATTTTTTATTTTACTTTATAATTGATACACACTTGCCAGCCGTCCATGAATGTTTAAAACAGCGGCAGCCTTTTTTCTCCTCTCACTTGTTAAAGTTTAAAATGCTTTGCTCCGATTACCCTTCGAGCCTGTCTGATGAATTTGCTCGCTTCAAGGCCTCGGTTTCCTGTTTTGCTGGGAGATTTGAGGGACCAGGCCTCTTACCCCTTCATCATCTTTACCTATCAGAGAGAAACCCAGAGCAGCGCCCTGCCTTGAAACATTAGCCGCTTCAAGCGAAAGCGACCATTTCTATAATTTCTAGAGTAAATGTTTCAATGAATAAAAATGAGAACCGGGCCAGAGGCCCTGCCTGGTGCCACTGCTGTAAACAGCGATCCTGCGTCGGCCTCCTGCAGGAGATGGGCAACAACCACAAAAGCCCGGAGAAAGCACCTTTATTGATCCTTTTCGGGCATCAGGTCTTCATCTTAGACTGCAACAGAAGTTCCAGACTGTCAGTTGCATCTGTTATCTGTTATCTGTTTATATAGTGTGGGGTGTGCGTGGACAGACCTTTCCTGAGTGTGTGTATCAGCGGCGGCTCCTCCATAATGGCGGAGGAGCGTCGCCCCACTGCTCAAAGCCACCAGTTAAAAAATAAAATGATAATAAAACAATTTTATTACCATTTTATTTTAGTGACTGGCTGAGCCATGCGTGTGTAGGGAGGGACGGGGCCAGGCCATGGCAGGAAGGAGGTATGGTGGGCACTGTAAATGCACATGACAGTTTGGGCGGCCATCTGGCCGGCCAAACAGACATGCACAGTTAGGTTTCTCCAACCCAGCTGTGTTCTACAGCTGGGTGGAGAAACGGCACAGACTCCCTGTGCCTGAGCAAGCATCAAACTAGCCCGCTCAGGCCAATACCGGTGCTGCTCTCATAGCATGACATCAACGTCTGGATTGGATGGGGAGTCTGTCCCAGGGACTGCCGGGAGCACTAGGTGAGCAGAGGAGCACTAAGGCGTGAGGCAGCCGGCAGCATAAGGTAAGCCTTTTTTTATTTCTTATTAATCCCTACCGCCCCGCCACTGAATTTTTGCAACAGCCGCAACTGGTGTGTATGTGTGTGTGTGGTGTAAGAAATTGGGTTATTGGTTGAGAGGGGTGGAAGACCTACTCAAGCAACAACCACAATCCTTGTCAGGGTGAACCACAAAAGTCACTAAATTAACCTGTGCTTAACCCTTTGACAGCCTGGCACAAAAGTAGACAGGCTTAACTTGGAGGCAATGTGTAAAGTATTTGACAACCTCGTTTGTTCTGAATCAGGTACGTGTTATTCCTTCCCTCATTAGATATGACGGCTCTCATTTGCCAGCCCACTTCCTTTATTAATCGAGGCCCGACCTCCTTTTCTCCTGCAGCCGATGTTCATCTACTTGCCTGGACTTCACGCTTAAACTTCTCATCCGTTTTTCCGCTCCTGCCTGCAAATTCGTTTTGCACTCCACGGGGACCGTAATCAGTCCTACGTTGCCCCACCAGCTTGATACTCCTGCAGGTACGGATCCGGTCCTCCTGCAAACACTACTTGGTTTTCCTGACTCCCTGTTCCACTTCAGTAATTGTCCTTTCACTCCTCAGATATCACCTGGACAGCATTCTCTCCTTCGCCCTTCGACTTGGACTATTCTCCTACTATTCAGGTAGTTCTCCTCCTCTACTCTACTCTGTCCTTTTTACTACTTGACCTTTTTGGTCACCCCTATGCCTCATTCCTGTTTTTCTTTACTTACACAGCACTATTACAAATTCAAGTAACCTGGTCCTGATGACGACCTGAACTCAGACAGGTCGAAACGCCGTCGACCACCCAGCGTTACCTCTGGCTTCAATGTGGTCAATTTAAATAATTTAAAGCGGAATACTTACCTTGTATATACCTTCTTTCTGTTATTGACCACAAATTTTGTTGTATTTTTGCGCCGTTCACGCTGCTTTTTTCACCTCATTGTGTCACTGCGCCGTTCACTGTCACAAGCACGTTCAGTGCACAACCCACTTATGGTTACTTATACATGCAATGTACTGTAGTGCTGTTATAACTACTTGCAAATAAGAACCTTTTGTCTTCCTACGATTTCTTTGGGTCTCCCTATTTTCCTTCTCTCCTTTTGATTAATTCTTTTTGTTTAAATTGCCTTTTGAATGATTACCGGTTGAGACATTGTCTTTTGTATGCATACTCTACCCGGGTTTCGACTGGGTTAATGGGTGTACTCCTGTTCCTTTGTGTCTATAAAGTATTTATTCAGCACACAAACAGTTACAAAATGAAAACAGGAGATACTAAATTTTAAAGTGTTTAGTAAAAATAGCACCAAGAAGCAGAAATTGCCAACTGTGGGTACCTGGCCACACTGGACTGGGACAAAGTCACAAGTTTAGTTTGACCGCAATGGAGTGGAGGCTGGGCATAGGACAGAGTTTGGCCCGCTGGGAGTTGTCTTTGATGCGATGTCTGTGCGGCATTGTTTTGCAAGGCTTCTCTCTGTGTTGGTTCTGATGAAGCTGTCAGCTGTGTGATGCGGCTTTGCGGTGCTTGGTATTGGTTCTGGTGAAGCCTTTGGTTCAGAGCTTCATGGCTCTGCAGGGCTCTACGTCGCTTCATGACATTTCTGTTGGAACCTTCAGTTAGGCAGGGAGCAGTTCTTTCTAATGCCTACCAAGAGTCCTGGACCTGTGGGACACCTCCTGGAGATCGATACTTACTCTAGCAAAGGCCAGCAACAGGGATCAGGCATGTCCAGTTGGTGATGGTCAGCTGGGCAGTTGCAAGGCAGGCCTCTGGAAGCTTTTGGTATCCTGGTAGCTCAAAGAGGAGGCCAGCCTACTCTCCCTGAGAATCACTTTGTCTAGGCTGGGATCAAGTCAACAAGTCCAATGTTCCTTCTTCAGAAAGCAAGGCAGTCCTTCCGGGAGCAGCCCTTCTTCTGAATCTTCCATAGGTCCATGAGTGTTCTGATGAGTCGCGCTGCAGGTCCAATATTTATACCTGGTGCCAGACTTTGTGTGAGGGGACTCCCTGTCCTACCCACACATCTGGTTATGGAAAGTTCTTCCCTTTTACCTGTCAAGGTTCCAAACTGTCTGGGGGTGACAAAAGGCAGGTCAGGCCTGGTGTCAATTTCCTTTGTGTGTGCAGGAAGCAAAGCCCTAAGGTGTACAGCCCCTCCCAAGTCACCCTGCCAGGAAGGAACATCCTGTCCACTCCTAAGCCCCCTTCATGTTACTGTCTGAAAGAAATACACAAAGCCCAACATCACAACCATTCACAGTCTTGTTACGAAGGACACTAATAGAATGCACAATTGATTGGGACAAGAAAATGCCAACTTTCTAAAAGCAGCATTTTTAGCGAGTTCTAACTTAAACACCAACTTTAGCATTAAAGAGTATTTTGAATTACAATCCATTTGAGTCAGCAGTGGCCTGTGCAGGTAAGAGCGGTGAGGCAGTGGTGCTGGGTTGGGGGGGGAATTCGACAGACGACCATGAGGGAAAATTAAATAGATAATTCATTTTCCCTCATCGTCGTCTGTCGAAATCCCCCCCCCACCTGGCCTCACCGCCCCAAATCTCTTACCTGCACGGGCTGCTGCTGGTTTGAGTATAAACAGCATATCTCTATCTGCTTCCAATCCAAAGTTAGCACTTATTAAATTTAATAAGGTATCACAGTCAATGTGAGAGCTAGGCCGCACAACAGTGAAAAACGACTTTAGGAATTTTTCAGTGCCAGGGCATGTAAAACTTAAACTCACATGTCCTACTTTTGAAATACCATGCACCCTGACCTCTGGGTGGTTAGGCCCTGCCTTAGGGGTGACTTATAAGTTTTAAGGAGGAAGGTGTAGGCTTGGCAAAAAGTTCATTTTGCCAGGTCGAAATGGCAGTTATAAACTGCACTAAAGGCTGCAGTGGCAAGCCTGAGACATATTTGAAAGCGCTTCTTTAGTGGGTGGAACATGAATACTGCAGTCCCGCTAGTAGCATTTAATTTACAGTACCTAATCTCATGTAGTAACATTTACTAGGGGCTCACAAGTAAATTAAATGAACCAGTTTGGTCTAGGCCAATTTTAACATGTTTGAAGGAGAGAGCACAGGCACTTTAGCACTGGGTAACAGTGATAAAGTGCTCAGAGTTCTAAAGCCAACAAAAATGAATTCAGCAAACAGGAGGGGTAAAGGCAAAAAGTTTAGGGGAATCCCACGCCGAGGATATCAGGTCTGACAAGTAGTTTTATGTTTCTAACTTAGCAAACAAAGTAAATACTATGCATGCACTAATGGGCATGTCATCCATAGACATGGCAGAAGACATATCCGTTAAAGGCCTATAGAGACACACAAGGGAGTGTTTCCCTTAGGTTCCTTCTTTGACCCTACAATCTGTGATATCACTTGGATTTGACTACAATGGTAATAGAGAAAGAAATCCTGATCATTCAGTCTTCATGTCCCTGAGGCAACAGCAGCAGATGCAGTGCTCTCCTTAGAGGAAGTCCCTCACATACTGGATCTTAGGAAAAGTCAGAGCACTCTTTTGATGCTAACCTCTCCTTGTCCATCAATGTATGGCATTCTATGGGGAGCTGAGTGGTATCATTCAATACCTAAAATATTGGGATGAACTGGGAAGAGACAATCATCCTTTGGTCACTCATCCCCAGCGCACTTGGATCCTGATGGCCTCTCTGGTGTGACTCAAACCCCAAATGATCTCGGTCCAACACATATTTTCCACAGCGATGGTTGTATGGTTTACAAAATATCCACTGGCTTCCTATCTCAGGAAGGGGTGCTAACTAGAGCACACTGCTGGCATTCCGATGGTTTGATTTATTCTGAGAAGGCTGTGGACATAGAGCGCAGCATATTCCAGACAGGGCATGACCAGGGGACAGTGTATAGTCTGAAGGGGATATGGTCAGCAGAGGTAAGCCATCTTTTGGGAACAGAGCTTAGACTTAAACTTTGAAGCACCACTAGCCTTCGCTGTGATGTAATTTGACAACTGTTATGTATTCTTCAAACATTAAAGACCTGGGACACAGGAGATAATGTGACTTTCTCTGAATCTCATATTCATGATAAATTGGTGACGTGATTAGAACGTGGGTTTGTGGTTCAAGTGTTACCACCACAACCACAACACTGCACATTCATGTTCTTCCATTAACTCTATTTGAAACATGTTCTTGGGAGAAAAAGCTCTAAATTCACCATCATACCATTGCCCAAGTTATCAGGGGAAGGCACTGACTCATTCATTCACATAGAAGTCTTTCCCGTTTCAGTTTTTGAAGACCATGTGAAAACGCAAAGCACTGATACCTCTTACAATTTCTATGAGAATAAAGTCAGTGGATTGATTTTAACAGATTCTCTTGATTCTGGGTAATAGATGGGTGCCAGGCCAAGCTATATCAGCAGGTGCCAATATTAGGATAAAAGAACCTGCATGGCAAAGACTGACATGCTACCTTTTCCCTGTTTGACTTTATTTTTGCTGCCATTTTCACCCTGACAGATGAAAATCTGTGAGTTTCCAAAGGGGATCACTGGCACAATAGCATGGTAAACAATATTGTTGACAAAATATTGTGTCAAAAATATCATTTACTACAATATCGTGCTCCTATACTCATAATGGTAAGTACAAAAATACTGGAAAAAACATATAGTTGACTCTAATATCGTCCACAAAAGACAAAAATATAGAGTCTTTTAATATAGAGTTTAAAGTAGTAAATGTTAAATATTTTAATATAACATTTTTATATAATGTAAATTAAATGTATTCCACTAATATTTAATACTATATATATATATATATATATAAATATGTACTTATATAAACACACATATATATGTGTTTGCATATATATATATATATATATATATATATATATATATATATATATATATATATATATATATATACCAACGAACCAGAGTAACCCCTGCTTGAAGACGCCACACACAGGGAGTGTTCTCCTCTTTTATTGCAGACTGCAGCATAAATAGAGTTCCCACAAAAGATCCTTATAAGCGCCCGACGCGTTTCAGACAACTCTATGTCCTTGTTCACAGGCTTACATCAGAGGGACAACAGCCATGTTGAGGAACACCTGTAAATAATCTCCAAGCCCCGCCCATGTGGGCGTGTGACGCCTTGCATCTTGGTACATGCAGTTCCTCAAACCAATTGTTCCCCTGTGGGTGCTGCCGCGCCCCTTGTCTTAATGTCAATCTCTTACTCCAGTGGGTTGATTCCAAGTTGAAACTCTGGATACACTGCCTTTTATAATGTCCAACTACAGTGAGCTCCCCGTTCTCTCGGCGACTCGTGCCTACGAGTCGCTGCAGATCCGCACAGTTAGCAGCAGGGCGTCTTCGCGGCCGGGAAGCAGCTAAACATCCAACGAACCAGAATACCCCTGCTTGAAGATGCCACACACGGGGAGTGTTCTCCTCTTTTATTGCAGACTGCAGCATAAATAGAGTTCCCACAAAAGATCCTTATAAGCGCCTGACGCGTTTCGGACAACTCTATGTCCTTGTTCACGGGCTTACATCAGAGGGACAACAGCCATGTTGAGGAACACCTGTAAATAATCTCCAAGCCCCGCCCATGTGGGCGTGTGACGCCTTGCATCTTGGTACATGCAGTTCCTCAAACCAATTGTTCCCCTGTGGGTGCTGCCGCGCCCCTTGTCTTAATGTCAATCTCTTACTCCAGTGGGTTGATTCCAAGTTGAAACTCTGGATACACTGCCTTTTATAATGTCCAACTACAGTGAGCTCCCCGTTCTCTCGGCGACTCGTGCCTACGAGTCGCTGCAGATCCGCACAGTTAGCAGCAGGGCGTCTTCGCGGCCGGGAAGCAGCTAAACATCCAACGAACCAGAATACCCCTGCTTGAAGATGCCACACACGGGGAGTGTTCTCCTCTTTATTGCAGACTGCAGCATAAATAGAGTTCCCACAAAAGATCCTTATAAGCGCCTGACGCGTTTCGGACAACTCTATGTCCTTGTTCACGGGCTTACATCAGAGGGACAACAGCCATGTTGAGGAACACCTGTAAATAATCTCCAAGCCCCGCCCATGTGGGCATGTGACGCCTTGCATCTTGGTACATGCAGTTCCTCAAACCAATTGTTCCCCTGTGGGTGCTGCCGCGCCCCTTGTCTTAATGTCAATCTCTTACTCCAGTGGGTTGATTCCAAGTTGAAACTCTGGATACACTGCCTTTTATAATGTCCCACAACAGTGAGCTCCCCGTTCTCTCGGCGACTCGTGCCTACGAGTCGCTGCAGATCCGCACAGTTGACAGCAGGGCGTCTTCACGGCCGGGAAGCCGCTGAACATCCAATGAACCAGAGTACCCCTGCTTGAAGACGCCACACACGGGGAGTGTTCTCCTCTTTTTTTGCAGACAGCAGCATAAATAGAGTTCCCACAAAAGATCCTTATAAGCGCCCGACGCGTTTTGGACAACTCTATGTCCTTGTTCACGGGCTTACATCAGAGGGACAACAGCCATGTTGAGGAACACCTGTAAATAATCTCCAAGCCCCGCCCATGTGGGCGTGTGACGCCTTGCATCTTGGTACTTGCAGTTCCTCAAACCAATTGTTCCCCTGTGGGTGCTGCCGTGCCCCTTGTCTTAATGTCAATCTCTTACCCCAGTGGGTTGATTCCAAGTTGAAACTCTGGATACACTGCCTTTTATAATGTCCCACAACAGTGAGCTCCCCGTTCTCTTGGCGACTCATGCCTACAAGTCGCTGCAGATCCGCACAGTTAGCAGCAGGGCGTCTTCGCGGCCCGGAAGCCGCTAAACATCCAACGAACCAGAGTACCCCTGCTTGAAGACACCACACACGGGGAGTGTTCTCCTCTTTTATTGCAGACTGCAGCATAAATAGAGTTCCCACAAAAGATCCTTATAAGCGCCCGACGAGTTTCGGACAACTCTATGTCCTTGTTCACGGGTTTACATCAGAGGGACAACAGCCATGTTGAGGAACACCTGTAAATAATCTCCAAGCCACGCCCATATGGGCGTGTGACGCCTTGCATCTTGGTACTTGCAGTTCCTCAAACCAATTGTTCCCCTGTGGGTGCTGCCGCGCCCCTTGTCTTAATGTCAATCTCTTACCCCAGTGGGTTGATTCCAAGTTGAAACTCTGGATACACTGCCTTTTATAATGTCCCACAACAGTGAGCTCCCCGTTCTCTCGGCGACTCGTGCCTACGAGTCGCTGCAGATCCGCACAGTTAGCAGCAGGGCGTCTTCGCGGCCGGGAAGCCGCTAAACATCCAACGAACCAGAGTACCCCTGTTTGAAGAAGCCACACACGGGGAGTGTTCTCTTCTTTTATTGCTAACTGCAGCATAAATAGAGTTCCCACAAAAGATCCTTATAAGCGCCCGACGCGTTTCGGACAACTCTATGTCCTTGATCACGGGCTTACATAAGAGGGACAACAGCCATGTTGAGGAACACCTGTAAATAATCTCCAAGCCCCGCCCATGTGGGCGTGTGACGCCTTGCATCTTGGTACTTGCAGTTCTTCAAACCAATTGTTCCCCTGTGGGTGCTGCCGCGCCCCTTGTCTTAATGTCAATCTCTTACCCCAGTGGATTGATTCCAAGTTGAAACTCTGGATACGTATACAGTAACACAATAAAAAATGTTATTTAGCATTATATTATTTTTTATATTCTAAATGTATTACTATGAGTATATATATAAATATTTACTTTCCAATGTAATATTTTGTAAGACTGTAAATGTATTACTATGAATATATATATATATATGTATATTCATAGTAATACATTTGATATATTAATAAAAGTAATATAATGTAAAATGAATATTTGTATTAATTATGTTACTATACATATATATATGTATAGTAACATATATATAAATATATAAATATATATGTATATGAAACATATGTACGCAATAAAACCATAAACAATATAAATAAGTGAATATGAAAAACACATAAAAAAATACTATAAGCATTAAAATAAATTTAAAAACAAAAACAAATAATATAAAATGGAAAAAATAAAACAATTAATCCTATAAAATCTATTTAACTTCGTAGGGGTTAGATTTACTATCCTAACTCCAGTCACCGCAATAATAGGGAAAGTGTCGGACTTCGAAGGAGTTAGATTTACTATTCCTACTCCAGTCAGTGCAACAGTAGGGAAAGCTTTGGACTTTGGAGGGGTGAAATTTACTATTCTCATCTACAGTCTAAGCAACAATAGCGAAAGCATTGGACTTCGGAGGGGTGACATTTACTATTTCCACTCCAGTCTACCTAACTGTAGGGAAAGTGTTGGACTTTAGAGGGGTCAAATTTACTATTCCCACTCCAAACAGCACAACAGTAGGGAAAGTGGTGGACTTCGGAGGGGTAAAATTCCCACTCCAATCTGAGCAACAGTAGGGAAAGAGTTGGACTTCAGAGGGGTGAAATTTACAGCAGCGGCTGACATGACTCGCGAGTAGGGGGGCGAGTGGGGGGTCATGATTGGGGGAGGGAGGGAAAAAAATTAAATTAAAAAAAAAATCACTTACCTTGCTGCTGCCCGGTCCCGCGTCGCTGCTCCTGCTCTCCTGCTTCCGATTTCAGGAACAGGAAGCAGTCAGCCAGGCACCCTCCCTAAGCCAATCACAACGCTGGAATTGCAGCACTGTGATTGGTCTGAGCCAAGGGCTGTAGGGGTGGTCCTGTTCTCCATGCAGGCCAATGTTTGGCTGCTCTGCGGGAGGGCGGGTAGGTGGGGCTGCTCTGCGAGCAGGGCCGTGGAGGAGTGGTTTGCCCACTCATAAAAGTGCGCAGTGGCTGTTTGGTCGGCCCTCTCAGGCCACCCCAACCAGTCATGCGCACTTTCCCACTTCTCCATGCAGGCTGTAATGCAGCCTGCATGGAGAAGTGGGAAAGTGCGCATGACTGGTTGGGGTGGCCTGAGAGGGCCGACCAAACAGCCACTGCGCACTTTTATGAGTGGGCAAACCACTCCTCCACGGCCCTGCTCGCAGAGCAGCCCCACCTACCCGCCCTCCCGCAGAGCAGCCAAACATAAAATGATAATAACTTTTAGTTATTATCATTTTATGTTTTTGCTTCTGCACTGCTTGAAAGCAGTGGGGCGACGCCCCTGGAAATTTACTATTCCCACTCCAGCCTGCCCAACAGTAAGGAAAGCATTGGATTTCGGAGGGGTGAAATTAACTATTCCCACTTCAGTCAGCACAGCAGTAGGGAAAGTGTTGGACTTCGATGTGTAAAATTTA
This sequence comes from Calotriton arnoldi, assembly GCA_963921515.1. Taxonomy (NCBI): domain Eukaryota; kingdom Metazoa; phylum Chordata; class Amphibia; order Caudata; family Salamandridae; genus Calotriton; species Calotriton arnoldi. The sequence goes on along the minus strand of CAWUFW010003416.1, from coordinate 900,068 downwards.
CTATTCACACTCCAGTCTGTGCAACATTAGGGAAAGTGTTGGATTTCAGAGGGGTGAAATGTACTATTCCTACTCTAAACAGCGCAACAGTTAGGAAAGTGTTGAACTGCGAAGCAGTTAATTTTACTCTCCGTACTGGAGTCTGAGGAAGATTTAGGAAAATACTTCACTTCAAACACATTACATATATAACTAATCCCATGAATGTAGAAAAAGTATTAAACGTTTATTAATAAAAAATTATTAACATAAATATATATATATTAAAAAACGAAAAACAATCAATATACATAATTACTATTCAATCAAAAAAACACATTATCAATTATTTAATAATTGTTATTCAATTATTAATTAAGTTCCCACCATATACACCTACAAACCTAGCAGTCCACATCTAAAATATAACTAAAAAATAACTATTCCATTACTTACATATTTAAAATAAATTAAATAATTAGTTAACAATTTATAATTAATACTTCGTCATTTCTTAATTAACTTCCCACCCTAGACCCCTACAAACCTAGCATCCCGCAACTAAAATAAAATAAAATTAAATAAGTATTCCACAATTTACATATTTAAAATTGAGTTAAATAATACATTTATAAATAATAATTAATAGTCAATTTATTATTACTTAATTAACTTCCCACCCTAGACCCCTATAAACCTAGCTGCTTGGAACTAAAATAGCAGTAAAATAAATAAGTATTCCATAAATTGCATAATTAAAAAGCAATTAAATAATTAATTAACAATGATTAATTAATTGTTAATTAATTATTACTTAATTATCTTCCCACCCTATGCCCCTACACACCTAACAGCCCACACATAACATATAACGAAAATAAGTTAGTATCATATAAATTACATAATAAAAATCAATCATGTAATTGAATACAATTTATTAAGTAATTCTTAATTATTTATTATAGAATTAACTTCCCACCCTATCCCCCTACAAACCCTAAAACCCACTACGACACTCTAAATTTTTATTAAAAATTCATAAAAAGTTCAAAATCACTTAAAATTGCAAGCTAAATTTTAAAAACAATTAATAACATTTATATAAACAAAAGTAGCACTAAAAATTAACATATCAATCAAAAGACATTAGAATAATAAAAAAACTATATTTTTAACCACTATATTAGTGAAATTGACATTAAAAACATCAATACTATTTACAAAGATATTGCTTACCCCAAAAAATTACATTCCTGTCAATGATATTTGTGCGTCATGATATTTGGGTGCCACAATATTTTATTTCCAATATTTATGTCTCCCAATATTTTTAAAACTATACTTGTACAACACCCTCCAAACCTCTTCAATAATTGTTACCAATAGAGCCGAAGATTCTACTGGCCATGGGGTGCACTAATACTCATAGTAGAGGAACGCTACTATCCACACATACCAGAATATGGAGAGACTCACAATGGGTAGCAGTAGATTACAGTTCAGGGTAGCAGGCCTTTTAACTGTCAACCTGCCTGGGTTTTGGTTTGCCAACACACCCTATAACAATTGTTGCATTCCCCATAACTGCAGGGTGAACTGTGTTCTACTGTGGACACAGTATATGCTGCATAAATTATTGCTTCGCTTCCAGGTTGTCCATGCCCTTGTCTTTCTTCTGGATTTGACAACCTGCAATCTGTGATCTCCTGGACACGTCCTCAGAGACTCAGATGTCTTGTGGATAGTAAAATGTATTTTGAGAGAACAACTGCCCTGCAACCGTAATTGAGAACCCTCCGGCTCCCAGCTTTGCTGTGTTGTAGTGGGTGCTGTCTTGCACAAGAGAACACTACCTTGTTGCCCTTTCCCTGAAGACACCAATTGACCTTTTGATGGGCGCCTCTCTCCTGCCGCATGAAAGCCCAGGAAGGAAGACCATGGAAATACATTGTGACTGGGCTGAAGCAGACTTTAAATGTAAAGAAAGCTGAGACTTTGATTGATCTACTGCCATTCTTGACAAAGTGCAATTATGACAACTCTCCTTGATTCAGTAACTAGTACTTCAATAACACTTTCAGAAGAAACTCTGCACCAGTCTAAATGGATGTCTAACACGAACAGAACTTTGAGTGTCAACATTTGCTTCACCGCCCAGTCCAGTCCTAGTATCTAAAAAAACATGATGCTGCAATCTGCCCTGGATGATGTGCTTCCGAGTGTGAAAAGGATTAGGCCCCTTGCAAGGAAGAGAAGGAGCAATGTGTTGTGTCTTGATTGTCGCCTCTCCTTTCTCTTGTTCACATCTTCCCTACTGCTCAGCCAGGATGAGTGTTGGAATGGTTGGTGATGTCACGGAATGCTTGGGAGCCTGGTGATGAGATGAGTGTCAGTTGGTGTGTGCAGGCTGAGCAGCAGGGAGGCTGCTCCTGGTGGGGTTATCAGCTACATACTTACCATCTCATCTACCATCTTCATCATCTGTAACTGGATACAATAAACTACCTTGTTGTAACTTACTACATGGCTACATCTGGACTTCCTTTATCTACAACATTTTTGGCGACAATTTAAAACAAAAACCTGTGTTTATTGGACTATGAACCACATTTGAAACTGCTGTGGAAATCTGCATCTTGCAACAAAGGAAACTGATAATGAACTGTACTAATGAAACTACTAAAGAAACATGTGTTTAAGAAGCTATAACCTTGAAGGAAAAGAACGCTCTTACTAGCCCCACCAGTGTCTTTTATCATCTGGACAGCCTGTTTGGAGCGTTTGACCTTCCTTTCATCAAAGGATCCTATCAACTTATTGGTACAATTTTATGTCTGTTTCCTGTTTTACTGTGTGCTACCATAAATTTACATGAGGATTGAGGCTCAAGGAGTTGCTAAGCTTTGATCTCCTTTTCTCTCTACCTTGAACTTCAGTGTGCCAACTGCGTTCCTTCTGTACTACTATACGCTTCAATTGGATTGTACTCATTGGTGAGCTGTCTTCATTTGAAGGAACTGTCTCTGCATTTTATCTGTCTACTTTTGCAGAGGCGTACAGGCACTGTGGATGTCAGGTTCTCCCTGTGTATTCTTCGACAATTTATGCTGGGGATACATTTTTTTTAAGTGCCAGCAGCAGCATCCAGTCTCGACATTATCTTTACTTTTGGCATCGGAAGCCGTTTAGTCATATTGGTGAATGGCTCTTTATTTTTGATGTGTGTTATGTAAGCAGTTTACCGTTACTCCGCGCGGCATTTGAATTGGCCGCAGCTCGTGAGAAAATGGCCAGAACGCACACACCTTACCTTACTCTGGTGTCGCGTGAAGCTCTTGTGCTGTTTTCGCCTGCCATCGTTGTTGTCAAGCTTCCTTGTGACGTTATGCTCCGCAATGTTGAGGGAGCACGCACCCGCCGTGAACCACCCGACGCTCTCCATCCCTGCGTGCCTCCATTTTGGTTTCAGCCAGTTGACAGCAAGACCAGCCTTTCCCAGCGTTACGCGTACAATTTGACAAAGGGAGTCTGGTGACTTGAACCGCAACCAACCTCAGCCTCTGCAACTTTGATGCCTGAGTTCACTCTTTTTTGGCAATGCTTTCGCGTGTTTGCTGTTTCTCGCCGTTTGTTTATCACTGAAGCTATCTAAGAACCATTTCCGGTATTTGGTATCTGGCGTGACCTCTTTAAGGCGAACTACGCGAGTACAGTTTATCTGGCTACAGCACCTGTTTTCAGCATCTTTGATGCAACAAAAGACATTGTGCACCATCGGCAATTACTCTATTGTGAATGGATATTAGAGTCCTGGCTAGGTCTCTATCAACTTTTTCTGCAATGGGTCGGGTGAGATATCGCTCACCAGAGTTCCATCGGAGATAACACGGATTTATTTTAATTGACAATTGTTTATTGTCTTCTATTGTCTTGTTTATAGTGGTGTTAGTACATGACATGCTTATTGTTTTTTTTTTACAGTGCCATGCTGCTGTTTATTTTATTTCCTCATGTCTTCAGGTCACATGATGCTCTTGCTTTTTCCTTATGTTTTGTTATAGTTCATGCTCATTTTCCTCATGCCTCATGCCTTATTTTTAGCGTGCCGTTAATTATACTTTGAAACTTAGTGAGGCTATTATTTATTGCTAGCCTATTTGTATTATCCTACGTTTTGGCGCTAAATGTTCTTGAGTTATGGGTTTTGTTTCCTGGTACTGCATTTTGATGTTATGTACTTGGTACTGAGTTATAGGGTTATGTATTCTTGTGCTGCATGTAGGGTTGTGTACTTTGAGGTGTTTTGCCTGAGACGTTATGTCTTGTCAGGTGTACAGCGCAGTTTTTGCGTTATAGGGTTGGTTGCCCTAGAGTTCACTGCGTAGTTTGTGCTTTGTCTGAGACATTTTGGTGTACATCAGGTGTACAGCGCAATTTTTGCGTTACAGGGTTGGTTGCCCTAGTGTATACGGTGTAGTGTGTGCATTGCCTGAGACGGTAAGTCATGTCAGGTGCATAGTATTTGTGGTTACCTGAGACTTTAGGTCTTGTCAGGTGTACAGGAGAGTATATGCGTGGTTGCCTGAGACATTAGGTATTGTCAGGTGTACAGGAGAGTAAATGTGTATTGCCTGAGACTCTTTGTCTTGTCAGGTTTGCAGTGTAGTGTATGCGTTATAGGTTTGCCTGCTTTACAGTTTATTGTGTAGTGTGTTTTACCTGAGACCTTAGGTCCTGTCAGGTTTATAGGAGTGCCTTTGAGTGTTGCCTGTGACGGTAGTTCATGTCATGAGTACATTATTGTGTGCTGTGTGCTTGCATCTTTTCTCCTGTGAGGAAAGGGGATGGGTGTGAGTGTTTTCAAGGTATTCTTTTCTTGATTGAATGCATTTTCATAATTTAATGTTATTATGACTTCAGGATTGTTCTATCTATTATTTTATTGTTTTATTGCATTTAGGACATTTTGAATGTGATGCCTATTACTTTATGATGCTAATATTTTAGTAATTTTTGATATCTTTTACTTTGCTGTATTTTTAATTTGTTGTATTTACATTTTCGCATTTCTGCATGTAATATTCTTTGCTTTTGTTTTTATCTTGGTTATAAGCTTTATCTTCGTTCATGCTTTATTCTTGTTATTTGTTGGTGTAAAGAAAGGGGATATGTTGTGACTTGATTGTCGCCTCTCCTTTCTCTTGTTCAAATCTTCCCTACTGCTCAGCCAGGATGAGTGTTGGAATGGTTGGTGATGTCACGGAATGCTTGGGAGCCTGGTGATGAGATGAGTGTCAGTTGGTGTGTGCAGGCTGAGCAGCAGGGAGGCTGCTCCTGGTGCGGTTATCAGCTATATACTTACCATCTCATCTACCATCTTCATCATCTGTAACTGGATACAATAAACCACCTTGTTGTAACTTACAACATGGCTACATCTGGACTTCCTTTATCTACAACACAATGCACAACAAATTGATGCCTCTGTGAAGGCCCTCTCATGTAACAATGCCACGTATAAGCCATGAGGACCCTGCAGCCCACTTGGCCAAGCTGACTGGAAAGATATTATTATGACCAGAGTGATGTGGATTAATAGAGTTAATCCAGGACTGTGAGCATGGGGAGCCTGCAACTATGGCATGTGGTAACCTGTGTCAGCTCATTACAGCCCAGGGACACAGCACTGATTCATCTTCTCCGTAGGCCTGAGGGTAGTATTCCTTTGGCTAGAGCTGGTCTTCATGTTTATGGAACTATCGGCACCATCTCTGTATCCTGTAAATAATAAGGATATCATGTTTTGAATTCACTGTTGAACTCTTACCCTAAATTTCATTTTTCCAGTTTCTATTAGCAGTCAGGTGAGTCTAATGGATGCTTTTGATTTTGCAGCTTCTTCACCAACAGAACATCATCTCATTCAATGACCAATTTTGACATATGGTCTTATGAATTGCGGTGTCTGAAAGCTACATACAGTGTAGTTACAATTGCATACACTGGGTACTAGCCAATTTTCTGTACCATAGACCCTCAACATTTAACACAGATAATTGAGGTCAGTTACACTTGCAAACGGCCTCCCCTGAAGGCAAATAAAATGAAACAACATTCACATTGTCTGCTAAGAGAAATTGAAGCAATTCATGTTTTCATGTTTTTCATTTCTATTGTGCCACAGGCATGTGAGGCTGGAGCAGAGGTGGATAGGTTTGTTCCTACAATGCAGTCTGCTCCCTTGTCCTCTTCCTGTGAATTGGTTTATGGTCTTAGCACATCCAGCCCCCTCTGGGGATGCCTGGGCACTGCCTCTCCTCCAACTCTGGCCTGGTGCTCCTCTGTGCTGTGCAACTGCCACCTCACTGCCCTTCAGCTGTGGGTCTCTCAGAGTGTTTTGGGGCAGGTGTCCAATGGAGCAAGTCTTCAGTGCTTGACTTGCTGCTGCAATGGTTGCTGGGGAAATAACGTGAACTTATATCTGTTGAACATTCATAATAGAAAGGCCCTCTTTGACCTAGTGTTGTATCTTTGGTTGGAGCTCCTGTGGCTGAATTTGGAGAGGATTGCTATTTGTTCACAGCATAGACGTGTGGTGGTTCTCTGATAAGTCATTTTTAATGAAAGTGGCCATTTCTGGCACTTTGCTGCTTGAATGTTGTTGTTGCTTCCTCTCTTCTCTGCATTGCCATCTCCCTGGGGCTTCTTGGCTGGTGGACAGTGATTTGTGCTTGCAAAAGTAGTCCATTGATATCTATCTGCAGTGGGAAATTAGGATCCTGTGCACTTAATCTGGCATTCAACCTCTGGGGATCTGGACCCATTTCCAGAGGAAAGATATAGGTATCTTTTAAACTACTGAGACAGCTTGAAAATTATTCATTTCACGTGTTTATTATGTACAGACATGTTTGGTTTCTTCAATTTTCTTTTGGATTTGATTATTAATGATATTTTTAGTATCCATTTGAGATCATAAAAGCATTCATTGTGCCATCCCCTTAAATTTTGTAAAGCACTATGGCATAGCGCAGTGGTTCTTAACCTGTGTTCCGGGGACCCTTGGGGGTCCGCCACTGTTTAGAAAATTAAATAATAATAACAGATTAATAAAGTGTACATAAATAAAGAAGCAAAATTGAAAATTGAAAATTTTAAAACGTTCTGTGAATGTGAAGGAATCTGAAATTAGAGTTTAAAAATTAGGTTAATACAGTCAGATTTATTTGAGGGAGCAGAGCTTGTGCATCAAACAGAATATAGGGGCTGATTACGATGGCGGGAGGCCCGTCACCCCCAGCTGTGCGGTGGCGGGCCCTCCGCCATCTGACAACTATTTTCCCCCAGCCAAATTGCGATGGCGGGGGGAATCGTTTCAGGTCCGCGGTGGTCGCAAAGACCGCCCGCCATGCTTCCGCCACAGGCAATCGTACCAATTGCCTGGCGGAGCAGTCAGCATCTTTAAAATGGTGGCTGTGCCTAGCAGGCACTGTCTGCCAAATTACAATGCTGGCTGTAGCCAGCCTTTCCATGGGGTAAAACCCCCATGGAAAGGCTGGCGGAGATTGGTTTCGGGGGCCCGTTGCGGGCCCCCCTTGTGTTGGGGGGACTAGGTACCCCCTACATTTCCCTGCACTAAGTGGCAGGCACCGCGTGGTGCCTGCCACGTAGTGCAGGGAAACGCACTACATACATTTTTAACATTGCGGCGGGTGCTGCAGCCAGCAGCACCCGCCGCAATGGTAAAGATGTAAGATGCGACCGTCACGGTGGCGGTCGCATCGTAATTCTACGTGCGGGACCGCCGCCATACAGGCGGGCGGTCCAAGGCACCACAACGATGAGTCCGTCTGCCATTGTAATGACCCCCATAGTATGGATGATGAGTGCCCTTAATTGAATTTAGAAAAGCTTCAACCGTCTCCTTAAAATTAAAATTTTTATTTTTTGTTTTTGTTTGTAAATTGAATAGAAAAGTTCATCATTTGTGCATTTGTTTGATGAATGCTTGCTTATGTATTTTTTGTGTATTGTTTTGCTTTTCAACTCATCAAAAATGCTTAGGCCGGGGTGCCCCGGCTTACAGTAATGACACCATGGGGGGTCCCTGGATTCCAATAATGATTCAATGGGGGGGTTCCTGGGTTCCAGTAATGATTAAGTGGGTATCCACAAAAGTCAAAATGTTAAGAACCACTGGCATAGTGCAAAGAAATGGCACAAATAAATATATCATTAAACTGCCTCTTGTGCCCTGGTTACCTACTGAGGCCCTGGTAGCCTCATTAACTGGACACCGAGATTCTTTTGTGCTTGGGGAAAAAAACAGTGTGCAATCGAAAACATCACAGTTTGATCTGGAAGAGAAGCCTGTTGATTCAAGGTGGTGGATGTTTAAGTGACAATTGTGAGTTGTTGCAGCACCCCTTAGTAACTGATGAGATGATAAGTCAAACGGCAATCATACCAAAATATGTCTGGTACAGTGTAGGGGGCTGTGTGACACCTTTGTACCATTGGCTGCAAATTGCAAACCTACTCTACAGTACAACATGCCTGAAGCATGAACCCTTCTGTGTATGATAACATTGACCACACAGACCAAGTTATTTTTATTTTATCTCTATACTGAGCTTCAGTTCAATACATAAGACTTCTGCGTTGGGGTAATATCTCAGACCCGGAAAGAAGAAGTTTCTAAGTTTTGTGTTCCTAATTTTAATTGCCCTACTTTCCTTTATGTAAATAAAATGGCTCATTTATTTTTTTATAGGATATCACTTCGACTCAGAATTTAGATCATTGAGGGCAATTGATTTTTTTCATGCAGCATCTGAGTTCAAATCTCCTGAAGTATGTTTGACTGCTTCCCCTCTATGCAAAGAAAGATCCTTGTTTTTCCAGTTTCAAGGCATTAGGTCATGGGACACCAGACATAAATGACAATTCTCACCACTGATATTATGCAGTAATCACTGACTTCCTAGAACCCAGAGAGTACATCTCCCAAACGGTGTATTCAATGGTTGTCTATCTCTGTACAAAACATTTATTGGGTATGTTTGACCAATTTCTGCATTTGAAATAAACCAAGATTGCAACTCCCAAATGTTTGAGTTGCACAGTTAAAGCCCAAGACTGGATAAATGGTGTCCTGCTGAAGCAACCTTAGAGACAGGCATCAGTCTAGTTCCCCTGATTCCACCATCCTAGGACTTATTAGGATTAATCCCTAGAAATACCCCTGTCCCCAGAAGCAGAGTCGAATGTCAATGACTGCACAATGCTTCGCGTAGGCCTGAGCAGTAACGGAGCGACCATGGGGAGCAAGGGCTCCCTCAAGATTTAGTGAGAAAAGTATAAATAGAAAAGAGCATGTTCTGGATCACGTGATGCAATCTCAAGGAAAGACACACCAACCTCCCACTCCACATAGTACTTTGTGGACATATACAAATTTCAAATATATATATATTTGAAAAGTTAGTCAATGACCGGTCAGTTCTAGCGCCCGTTTTACAATCTTGTGAATAAGTCTATTCTTTTATAGGTTTGGTGTTTGATTGTTTCCTTTTTTTATAAAGCGCTAACAAACCCTATGGCCCCCAGAGAGGGCTTCAAGACACTGTAAGCACGCGGGAAAGCCATGAAAATGGTTATTTAGACAGTTAAAGTGAGCAGGGTGAGCACCATGCATGAAGGGTTAGTTGATAGCAACGGGATACTCACTCCCTGCTAACCTCTGAATCGCTCTACGTGGACCACAAAAAGGCCCCAACCAGCCAGGTTTATAAGTAAGTGACCTGCCTGAGACTAGGGACACATTCTGATGAGACTGTGCTTCAGTCTGAGGGTCCCCTAACTGCAAGCGCCATGACCTTGCTTCTGGTCTGTTGATGAGTGCTTTAAGCATGCTTGCGTGGGGGTGCTGTAGATCATTGTGTTCATGCCCATCAGAGATGTTTTATTAAGCATGCTTGCGTGGGGGTGCTGTGGTTCATTGTGTTCATGCCCATCAGAGATGTTTTATTGAAAGTAAGGAAACTAAAATCCAGCATACCTCCATATATCCTTAATAATCCAGAAACGGAAAGCTGATTCCATCAACATGCAAGAGCTTTGGTTTATGAAGGTGCCACTGAAAGGAGAAATGGGCAGTTGGGTTCCATGCCCAGACAATCTTTGGCCTCTGTGCTTAAACTTTCAAACAACATTCTAGACAAGGGACGTGGCTTTTGGGCGGCTCATCACCCGAGAACCTGCTGCTTAGTTCCATGCAGCCGTAAATGCAAATGCGGTAATACTTCTTTTGTTTCCAACGTCGGTGCCGGCCCATTCCTAGAGAGGTCCTGTGTCTGCCTTTGGGTCGCCATTAACAATTCACAGAAGGAAACAGTTAGTGTGAAGCGTCAAATAACTACGTTTATTTATCACAAGTCGCTGGCCGTGGTCACGTATGACCTTCACTGAATATTCACTAGTGACAGAAAGGCTATTTTTTGAAAAATCTGAAAACAAGGTAGTAGCCTGAAATAATAATTTTCTTAGATTTGGGATTAAAATTATGTGCATTTCTTGGGGAAAAAAATCACACAGGCCTAATTTTTCTACCTGACATGCTTTTCATTTTTTGGGCAAAACTCTTGAGAAAATATATATTTTTTGTAGTTAAAATATAATAACCCGGGCGACTAATAAGTTAAATAAAAGCAGTAACAGAACCAGAATGTATTTAAAAGGACTTGCGGAAAGCACTGTACTGGCATTCAACAACATTCCCCTCCCCCTGTTTAGCTGCAGCTCAGAAACTTTCCTCGAGCTATTCCCGGGCTCCTCAGGTCTGGAATGCGATTAGGGAGGATGAGGGCTGTTACATAATAGCATCAAATTAATTTGCAGTGAGGAGCAGGCAAACAGTGGCGGGAATCAGCCAAGTTCTTGTAAACCTCCCTCCCCCCTCCGCCCGCGGTCTCCTTTAGTGACATCAAGGGATTGACTCCGAAGTGGGTCAGTGGAGCACTGCTGGGAATCCGCCCCATCATCTGCGATGACCTTGCACTGCGAGAGAAAATAATGCAATAACCTAGGAGGAAGGACGCCAAGCAGCGCCGGCAGGGCCAAGCAGCGCCGGCAGGGCCAAGCTCTTCTGCTCAGGGAGAGATTTAGTCAACATACTTCATTCTCCTCGAGCTCCCATGTTTCTCAGGTCTATCAGTAAGTTATTCATCATCCAGTCCGGGTGTGTTTTTTCTCTGCATCTGGTGTTTTTAGTCCTCCATTTTGCAACACAATAACCAGGGCGGCAGCTACCAACTGGGCTAGATCAGCCCCTCACGTTTAGACCTGGGGAATTCGAGAGCTAATATGACATAAGTAGGTTCATTTGCTTTTTTATGGCCCTTTGCTTAAGGAAGTCATCCAGCCCAAGTTGTTTCTTTGCAATCTGATACCGAATATATACAAGTAGTTTCGAATGTATAAATATATAGGAAAGACTGCAACCACTACAATAGAAACCTGGAATTGGTTATTCATGCATGAAATAAAAAAAACGTGAGCGTCTTTATTTGTGCAAGTGTGTGGGAGCACAGTGTTTCTGCAGGTAAGGATAGCCAATGAAAAAAACCGGAAATATAACACAACAGCTCTAAAACAGCAAAAAAATCCTTAAATCTTGCCGGCACCAATCTGTTTCTATTGCTACGCCTTAAACCTCCACCATCAATGCCTTCCCATCCTTGATATAAAACACAAATACCATCCCCACTCAACACTGCGCGGCAACAGGAATTAAACTTACTCACATGATGAAAAGCGTCATCCTTGATACATGCACTGATGTACCCTCACATCATATCATCCGGGCGATACGATTCGTAGATCACTCTGTTCTTAGTACATAGAAACACTTCTTAAGTTCCACACAGCTCCTCCTTCAACTCCAACAGCTAAATTTACGACTTTTGTGACTCTAATGAGATCAGACCAAGTTGGGTGTGATTTCCCTTGCTTACTAGGGAGACCAACTTGAACTAAATCCCTCACACTAGTTGCCTTCCAGGACACTCTCCTCGTTCTATTTTTCATGTAATGCTCCATCTTGCTTTTATACTCATGAATTTTCTGTCATACTTTCAAATAGTTAATGCCCGTCGAAGAACCATTGACTCAAATTACCATGGCACAAGATGTGAACCTGCTTTCACCCTCTCAACATTTCATACTGGGGATAAACCCATTATCGAGCTGGGAGTGGTCATATAGGTTAGCAGCGTATCCTGCAAAGTTTTACGGCAACTAATTCCTCCATTCACAGAATGTTGGATAGCTTCTTTAAATAATCGATTGAAGTACTCCACCTAACCATTGGCTTTGGATTATTAACCTGCGATCCTCTTATGTACCACACCACATCTTGAAAGATGATAATCAAACTTAGTAAATTGTTTGCCATTATCTATTTCTAAGTCCTCGGGAAGACCCTCTCTTGCAAAAAATGTTTCCAAGAAATTAATGACAGCATCAGACGTAACACTTTCTTCCACCTTTAATTCTGGCCACTTGGTAACAGCAACTACAATGGTGTTTACTTCTCTCTTCATATGAACACAAAAAGAACCTGCAATATCTATCCCAAGCTTCTGTTAAGGTCCAACAGGCATGTGATTCACAACACAAGGTTTGCCTACCATCGCTTCCATTACACAATCTGCATTTGCTTCAACCACCTCATCCAACCATGACCACCAAAAATACTCATGACCACAAATCACAATAGTCCTCCTTAGATCAAAAGGTGACAGCACTGAAAGTATAGAAAAAGATGGTATTAGCACAGTGAAGACATGGACCGTGCGCTGATATCTCAGTACAGCACTCAATCAATCAATCAGGGGTTTCTAGAGTGCAAGCTACTCACCTGGAACGGGTCTCAAGGCGCTGAGGGAAAGGGGGGCAGGGAGGGGGTACCACAGATCCTGGAGGTTCACTGAGTTCCATCGAAGAGCCAGGTCTTGAGGTCCTTTAGGAACTTAGGGAGCGATGCAGTCTGTCGGAGGTGGAGAGGGAGGGAGTTCCATGCCTTGGCCGCGAGGAGGGAGAAGGAGCGCCCTCCTGTTCTGCTTTTCTTGATCCGAGGTATCGTTGCGAGGGAGAGCTGGGCTGAGTGGAGAGAACGTTGGGGAGCGTGGAACACGAGGCGGTGGTTCAGGTTGGCGGATCCGGTGTTGTGGAGAGCCTTGTGTGCGTGGGTGAGAAGTTTGAATGTGATTCTCTTCTCAACAAGGAGCCAGTGTAGGGTCCGTAGGTGTAGGCTGATGTGGCTGTGGCGCGGTAGGTTGAGAACTAGTCTGGCGACGGCGTTCTGGGCATTCTGGAATTTGCGGGTGAGGTTATTGTTGATCCCGGTGTAGAGTGCGTTGCCGTAGTTCAGTCTGCTACTGATGAGGGCGTGTGTGACAGTTTTCCTGTGTTCGGGGGGGATCCACTTGAAGGTCTTACGGAGAAGGCGGAGGGTGAGGTAGCAGGAGGAGGTGATGGCGTTGATCTGGCGGTCCATTTTGAGTTCAGAGTCCAGGATGATTCTGAGGTTGTGTGCGTTGTCCGTGGGGGTGGGATGAGCGGGGGGTCTCCGAGGGCGAGGGGCCACCAGGTGTCATTCCAGGCGTCGGGATGTGGGCACATGATGAGTACCTCGGTTTTGTCCGTGTTGAGTTGAAGGCAGCTGTTCTTCATCCATCTGGCGACGGCTTCCATTCCGTCTTCAAAGTTGCATTTGGTGATGTTGGGTTCGTTGGATAGTGAGAGGATGAGTTGGATGTTGTCTGCGTACGATGTGATGTTGAGTCTGTGTGCTCTTACGATGGATGAGAGCGGGGCCATGTAGATGTTGAACAGGATTGGGCTGATGTAGGATCCTTGTGGAACTCTGCAAGTGGCAGGATTCTGTTCTGAGAGAAATGGAGGGAGTCTGACTCGTTGCGTTCTGCCGGAGAGAAAAGAGAGGATCCAGTCGAGGGTCTTGTTCCGGATTCCCGCGTCGTGGAGTCTGCGGGCTAGGGTACGGTGAGAGACAGTCTCGAAGGCCGCGGAGAGGTCTAGGTCGATGAGGGCCACAGTCTCTCCTCTGGAAAGGAGGGCGCGGATGTCGTCTGTTGCTGCGAGGAGTGTGGTTTCAGTGCTGTGGTTCTTCCTGAAGCCTGATTGGGAGGTGTTGAAGATGTTGTTTCCGATGAAGGCGGCGAGTTGGCTGTTGACGGCTTTTTCCAAGACTTTGGCCGGATAAGGGAGTAGGGAGATCGGTCTGAAATTCTTGAGGTCGGTGGGGTCCGCTGAAGGTTTTTTCAGGAGAGGGTTGATCTCGGCATGTTTCCAGTCGTCGGGGAAGCAGGTGGTCTCGAAGGAGCAGTTGATGATACGTTGAAGCTCGGGGGCGATGATGTCTGTGGCTTTGCGGTAGATGTGGTGGGGCAGGGGTCCGTGGGGGCCCCGGAGTGGGTTGTCTTCATAATCCTCAGAGTGCCTTCGATTCTGAGGGCGGTCCAGCTGTCTAGTGTTGGTCAGCGTGCTGCTGGGAGCGGTGGGAGGGGGTTCCTCGTAGGGGTTGTTGTTGTCGAAGTTGTCATAGATGGTCTTGATTTTGTGATGGAAGAAAGTGCTGAGTCTGTCGCAGAGGTCCTGGGAGAGAGTGATGTCTGTAGACTCGCTGTTGGGTTGGGCAAACTCTCTGATGATGCCGAAGAGTTCCTTCCTGTTGTGTGCATTGGTGGAGATTCTGTCCTGAAGTGCTTTCTTCCTGGAGAGTCTGATGAGTTTGAGGTGGGCAGCGGTAGCTGTTTTGAAGTTGTAGAGGTCTGTCGGGGTTTTGGAGTTCCTCCACAGTTTTTCGAGTCGTCTGCAGGTGCATCTGGAGTCTCGGAGTTTGGTGGAAAACCAGCTGGCTTTCTTGACGTGGGGCTTGGAGGCCTTCTTGAGGGGGCAATGGTGTTGGCGCAGTCGGTGATCCAGTTGTGTAGCGTGCAGGCGGAGGTGGTGGGGTCATCGTCTGTGGTGGTGGGAGCAGAGCTGCTTTGGGCGGCGGCTAGCTGGTCGTTGGAGATCTTGTTCCAATTCCTGCGCTGGAGCTGATGCGGGTGTCTGCGGGGGATGTTGGATTTGAAGGTGAAGTGAATACAGCTGTGGTCTGTCCATGGGAGTTCGGAGGTGTGGCTGAAGGTGATGGAGTTCCCTGCTGTGAAAACGGGATCAAGGATGTGCCCAGCTGAGTGCGTTGGTTCTGGTACGATATGCTTGAGTCCTATGGTGTGGAGGTTGTCCAGGAGGGAGGCAGAGTTGGGGTCCTGGCGGTTGTCGAGGTGGAAGTTGAGGTCTCCTAGCAGCATGAAATCGGTGGAGATGATGGCATGCGGCGTCATGATGTCGGTGATGGAGTCGGAAAAAGGAGCGCGGGGTCCGGCGGGTCAGTAGATGAGGGTGCCTTGGAGGGTGGAGGACGTGTTGGTCTGGATCTTGAAATGGAGGTGTTCCATCAGGTCTGTGGGCCCGTCGGAATAGGTGCTCAGCCGGAGATTGGCCTTTTGGGCGATGGCGATGCCTCCTCCGGGGCGGTTGGGGCGATCCTTCCAGGTGAACTTGTATCCTTCGGGGATGGCGATCGCGATGTCTGGTCCGTAGGCGGCGTTCATCCAGGTTTCAGTGAGGAAGGCAATGTCTGGGGAGGTGCTGTTGAGGAGGTCCCAGATTTCCGTGGCGTGTCTGTGGAGGGAGCGAACGTTGAGGAGGATGCATCTCAGGGTTTGGGGTGCGATGGAGTTGTTGCTGGTGGGAGGTGGAAGGTCCTGGGTCTCGGCGCAGGTGAAGGAATGGCGGCAGTGGTGGCAGGTGAAGGGTCCATGGGTGTCGAGAGGTGAGGAGAGGCTGCAGTTGGAGTTCTTGCCGGCTTTGAGTTCGTGGAGAGCCGAGGAGTTGTAGCGCTGGCGGGTCAGAGGACCAGGGGTCCTGAGGCTGGTTGCGGTTGGGTCGCAGATGGGCGCAGACGGCTTGCCTTTGGCACGCCGGCAGCACATCCGCTGCGTGCTGCTGCACAGTGGCCTCCATTAAGTAAAGGTCGGGGGAAGGCGGGACAGCTGGGAGGTGGGAGCGGGAAAAATGCTGGAGCGGGAGGGGCCGCGGGGGCAGCAGCAGCAGGGACCGGCAAAAGGGAGAAGGATAGGAAAGGAGATAAGGGGATAAAAGAAGAAAACAAGGTCCAGAAATAAAGGTAGAAAAGTCACCAGTCAAAAAATAAAGCGAGAAGCAGCACAACAGAAAAAAGCAATCAAGAGCCGTCCAGGTCGGGGCACGGGGCCTCGAACCTTGGTCTGTGCGGCCAAAAGTAGAGCACTGCCAGGAGGAGCTGCTGGGCTGTGTGCTGGGAGAGCAGGAACCCAGTGGGTTATTCAACTCAGCGCGCAGCGGCCACCACTAAGTAGAGGTCGGGGGTGGGACAGCTGGGAGGTGGGAGCGGGAAAAAGGCGGGAGCGGGAGGGGCCGCGGGGGCAGCAGCGGCGGGGACAAGCAAAAGGGAAAAGGATAGAAATGAGATAAGGGGATAAAAGAAGAAAACGAGGTCCAGAAATAAAGAAATAAAGGTAGAAAAGTCACCAGTCAAAAAATAAAGCGAGAAGCAGGACAACAGAAAAAAGCAATCAAGAGCAGTTCAGGGCGGGGCACGGGGCCTTAAACCGTGGTCTGTGCGGCCAAAAGCAGAGCCTTGCCAGGGGGAGCTGCTGGGCTGTGTGCTGGGAGAGCAGGAACCCATGGGGTTATGCTGGAAGCATAGGAAGTGATAGTAATAGCACAGTGAAGACATACATCGTGCACTGATATCTCAGTACAGTACTGTAAGCATAGGATAAGATGGTAATAGCACAGTGAAGAACTCCACTGTGCACTGATATCCCAGTAGAGTACTGGAAGCATAGGTTAAGATGGTGATGACATCAGGACCCTGCTAGACAACGGAGAAACAGCAGCCCTCATCCTCCTGGACCTATCAGCCGCCTTCGACACGGTCTGCCACCACACACTACGAACACCCCTTCACGACGCCGGGATCCAAGAGAAGGCCCTGAACTGGACCACATCCTTCCTTTCCGGCAGAACACAAAGCGTCCGCCTCGCCCCCTTCCGATCCAAGGCCACCAAGATCATCTGCGGCGTACCCCAAGGCTCCTCCCTCAGCCCAACGCTGTTCAACATCTACATGGCACCCCTCGCCCACGTCGCCCGACAGCACAACCTCAACATCATCTCCTACGCCGACGACACCCAGCTGATCCTCTCCCTCACCAAAGACCCTCACACCGCCAAAGCCCACCTCCACGAAGGAATGAAGGCCGTCGCCGAATGGATGAGGACCAGCCGCCTGAAGCTGAACTCGGACAAGACGGAGGTCCTCATCCTTGGTTCCAACCCTTCAGCCTGGGACGACTCCTGGTGGCCAACATCACTGGGAACAGCCCCGCCACCCACCGACCACGTACGCAACCTAGGGGTCATCCTCGACCCCACCCTCTCCATGACTAAGCAGGTCAACGCCGTTTCCTCATCCTGCTTCAACATCCTCCGAATGCTCCGCAGGATCTTCAAGTGGATCCCCACCGAAACAAGAAAAACAGTCACCCAGGCCCTCGTCACCAGCAGGCTGGACTACGGAAACGCCCTCTACGCAGGAACGACGGCTAAGCTCCTGAGACGGCTGCAACGCATCCAGAACGCCTCTGCACGTCTTATCCTCGACATCCCCCGACGCAGCCACATCACACCCCACCTGAGAGACCTGCACTGGCTCCCTGTCAACAAGAGGATAACCTTCAAGCTCCTCACCCACGCACACAAAGCACTCCACAACTCCGGACCAGCCTACCTCAACAGACGACTCAGCTTCTACACCCCCACCCGCCAGCTCCGCTCGACCAGCCTCGCCCTCGCCACAGTCCCCCGCATCCGGAAAACGACCGCTGGCGGCAGATCCTTCTCCCACCTCGCCGCCAAGACCTGGAACACCCTCCCCACCAACCTCCGACAGACCCAAGACCTACTGGCCTTCAGAAGACTCCTCAAGACCTGGCTCTTCGATCAGTAGCAGCACCACCCCCCTCTTCCCCCAGCGCCTTGAGACCCTCGCGGGTATGTAGTGCGCTTTATAAGTGACATGATTGATTGATTGATTGATGACACAGTGAAGACCTGCATCCTGTATGATGTGCCAGTATGTACTGGAAACATAGGATTCGATGATGATAGCACAGTGAAGACCTGCATGCTGCATGATGTCCCAGTACTGTACTGGAAGCATATGATAAGATGATGATAGCACAGTGAAGACCTGCATCCTGCACTGATATGCAGGAAGAAGAGCGGAGCAGAGCAAGTAGATTTCCATGTAGCCTGGACTGTATGAAATTAGGGTGAAAGCACTGTTGTCATGCCAGTGTATGCCAAAGTAGTTGGAGCGCCACCATGTGCCAAGAAGGTATGTCCAACCCTATTTTGGTGACAGGGGTGTTTGTAATCTACACAATAGAAAAAGATGGTGATAACACAATGAAGACCTGCATGTTGCATGATATCCTAGTACTGTACTGGAAGCATAGGATAACATGATGGTAGCACAGTGATGACCTGCATCCTGCACTGATATAGCAGTACAGTACTGGTAGCCTAGGATAAGATGGTAATAGCAAAGTGAAGAATTGCACTGTGCACTGGTATCACAGTACTGTATTAGAAGCACAGGGAAGACCTGCGCCATGCCCTAATATCCCAATACAGTACTGGAAGTATAGAATAAGATGGTAATAACACAGTGAAGACATGCACGGTGCACTGATATCCCAGTATAGTACTATAAGCATGGGATGAGATGGTAATAGCACAGGGAAGGTCTGTAGCATGCTCTGATATCCCAGTACAGTCCCGGAAGCAGAGCAAAAGATGGCAATAGCACAGTGAAGAACTGCACAGTTGACTAATATCCCAGCACAGTACCGGAAGCATAAGAAAATATGGAATTAGCATTGTGAAGACATGGACCATGCAGTGATATCCCAGAACAGTACTGGAAACAAAGTATAAGATGGAAATAGCACATTAAAGACATGCACTGCACACTGATATCCCATTACAGTACCGGAAGCATAGGATAAGATGGTGTTAGCATCGGATCAATTTATAGAAAGTTCCCGCTCTTAGGAGTCCAGCACACCACAGAACAACTATTGCCTGCCATGCGCAACTCAAATTCACCATAAAACACTTGTTACTGTTTCAGAGTGACCCTTTATCAGATCAACATAACATAGCTGCCCTCTGTTCACCCGTAGTGCTTCCTGTGATGGAGACACCAGATATGTAAGAAGCCTCAAACACATCTGGAAGATTGCAGCAGTAAATCACACATGGCCCAAGGATGTAATACCTAAATAAACAGAGTCAGATGCACCCACTCATAAACACAGATAAATGCACAGCACAGGGCCTGCATTTGGCCCAAGGACACGTTGCCAGAGCAGCCGGCCAGTTTCATTAATCAAATAAAACCCAAACAATGCCTAGTAGTAAGCGTCACCCTAGATAACACACATGACACATCCGGCCACCTTGACCATCTCAAAATGTGACCTCCAGTTGGTATTCATGGTCCCTTCTATCAGAGTGGGATCAAGCATTTAAACATGCAAGTTATGACCAACTGTACCAGTATTTCCTGCCCAAAGGGGCATGACCTTCTCTTTATAGTATCCACTGTACAATATAAGCATGCCATGTACCTAATGCAAATTGAATTCCAGCACGCAACTGTAAGAGATGAGGCTGCTATTCTCTGGAGTTATTGTTTAATCAAACTTAAACTGTTCCTGATTGCCAGGCCTCGCTGTTCTCCTTTTTGATAGTCATAACCTGTTTCAACATTTGGTGAGCTAGGAGGTGATCTTGGCGGATACCCCAGGAAAGTGAGCCACTACTACACCAACTAAGCTACACTTTTACCCTCATGAATAAGCACCTTGCTGCAACTAGCGCAGTGCTTAATTTGAGCCGGTGGTGCCTGGTGCTTGGCACTAGCACTTAATTACCAACACCGACACTTATGACAGTCTGCAACATGGTAGAGCTATTTTGCTAATTTAGAGATTAGTACAACAACAGTTGTTTATTAATTCAATATGCATTACAAATGACTGAAACCTCCCGCCTGAGCCATTCTTATAGCTTTGGGGGCCTGGAATAGTCTCAGTTGTCACACTTGTAGGTGTGTGATGGCAGAAGTTGTCTTGATACTGTCATTGATAGTACTGGCAGAGATAATGGATGGTGCAAGCTGCAGCGACCTCTTGACGAGGGCCCAGGCACTTATGTTTTTTTTTTACAAATTAAGTACTGCTGTAGCCCATCTTTTGGTTCCAGGCTTTGTTGCTGTTGCTCACGATTTCACTAGTTAAACAGACAACTGCACTCCTGTCAGAACGTAGTAATCAGAGTTTCTTCTACAAAAATTAAACCAAAGTATTTGTGAGGTCCTCTGTTCTATAACATGAAGCCTAATTTGCCGGCCATCCCCCGGGGCAGAAATACGTGGGAAAACTAGCTGTTCGGGTGACTGGACTTTTTACGCAAACATAAATAAATCTCACGCAATTTGCACTTTTTCAGTCTTTCCAAATACAAGGGCAGCATTTCGAAAACTGAAATTGCTTCACTAGCATATTCTCTAGTACACGGGTACTCATAGTACGGCCCGCGGGCCGCCAGCGGCCCGGCAAGCCTTCCTTGGCGGCCCGCGGACCTTGCAGACATAGTACCTGTGTTTTTTAAAAATTTTTACAGTGTGAGCAAACACAGACTCTGCTCTATGGGGGCCGGGCGATTCCGATAGTCCGATAGTCCGAGTGGAGCTGGAAGGGCGCTAAGAGGTGAAATACAACAAAGCCTCGTTATCATGCAAATGGTCTTTTAAAGACCTGTGAAGTACTCAGGTGCGGCTGTGTGCGCGCCCGGGAAGCTGTCTCAGCCCGGGCTGCCACACACGCGGGGTGAGGTGACAGTGAATGATAGAGGACAGCAGGGTGTGAGAGCCGGGTGAGGTGACGGAGGGCAGCAGGGAGTGAGAGCCGGGTAAGATGGCAGAGGGTTACAGAGGGCAGCAGGGAGTGAGAGCCGGGTGAGGTGACGGAGGGCAGCAGGGAGTGAGAGCCGGGTGAGGTGACGGAGGGCAGCAGGGAGTGAGAGCCGGGTGAGATGGCAGAGGGCAGCAGGGAGTGAGAGCCGGGTGAGGTGACAGAGGGTTGCAGGGAGTGAGAGCCGGGTAAGGTGACAGAGGGTGACAGAGGGCAGCAGGCAGTGAGAGCCGGGTGAGGTGACGGAGGGCAGCAGGGAGTGAGAGCCGGGTGAGATGGCAGAGGGTGACGGAGGGCAGCAGGGAGTGAGAGGCGGATGAGGTGACAGAGGGATGCAGGGAGTGAGAGCCGGGTAAGGTGACAGAGGGCAGTAGGGAGTGAGAGCCGGGTGAGGTGACAGAGGGCAGTAGGGAGTGAGAGCCGGGTGAGGTGACAGAGGGCAGTAGGGAGTGAGAGCCGGGTGAGGTGGCGGAGGGCAGCAGGGAGTGAGAGCCGGGTAAGGTGACAGAGGGTGACAGAGGGCAGGGAGTGAGAGCCGGGTGAGATGGCAGAGGGTGACAGAGGGCAGCAGGGAGTGAGAGCCGGGTGAGGTGTGCGTTAAGAGCCTGTGATGTGATGCTTCCCGCCAGCCTGTAGTCAGAGAGTTGAGCCAAGGCCAGGGAGCTCAGGCCTGGGAGGGAGACTGAGAGGGAGACAGAGAGAGAGGGAGAGGGAGACAGAGGGAGAGGGAGACAGAGAGCGAGGGAGACAGAGAGAGGGAGACAGAGAGAGGGAGACAGAGAGAGGGAGACAGAGTGGGAGGGAGACAGAGTGGGAGGGAGACAGAGAGGGAGCGAGACAGAGAGGGAGGGAGAGACAGAGGGAGAGACAGAGGGAGAGACAGAGGGAGAGACAAAGGGACGGAGACAGAGGGACGGAGACAGAGAGAGACAGAGAGAGAGGGAGACAGAGGGAGGGAGACAGACAGAGAGAGACAGACAGAGGGAGGAGGGCGACAGATAGAGGGCGACAGATAGAGGGAGACAGAGGGAGGGAGACAGAGGGAAGGAGACAGAGGGAGGGAGACAGGGAGAGAGACAGACAGAGGGAGACAGAGGGAGACAGAGAGGGAGACAGAGAGGGAGACAGAGAGAGAGGGAGGGAGACAGAGAGAGGGAGGGAGACAGAGAGAGAGAGGGAGGGAGACAGAGAGGGAGGGAGACAGAGAGGGAGACAGAGAGAGAGGGAGACAGAGAGAGAGGGAGACAGAGAGAGACGGAGACAGAGAGAGAGGGAGACAGAGAGAGAGGGAGACAGAGAGGGAGGGAGACAGAGAGAGAGGGAGACAGACAGAGAGAGAGGGAGACAGAGAGGGAGACAGAGGGAGACAGAGGGAGGGAGACAGACAGAGAGAGAGGGAGGGAGACAGACAGAGGGAGGAGGGCGACAGGCAGAAGGGGGAGGGCGACAGGCAGAGGGAGACAGAGGGAGGGAGACAGGGAGGGAGACAGAGGGAGACAGGGGGAGACAGAGGGAGAGACAGAGGGAGGGAGACAGAGAGAGAGAGAGGGAGGGAGACAGAGGGAGACAGACAGAGGGAGACAGAGGGAGAGACAGAGGGAGGGAGACAGAGGGAGACAGAGAGGGAGGGAGACAGAGGGAGGGAGACAGACAGAGAGAGACAGAGGGAGACAGACAGAGGGAGGAGGGCGACAGACAGAGGGAGACAGAGGGAGGGAGACAGAGGGAGGGAGACAGAGGGAGGGAGAGAGAGAGGGAGGGAGAGAGGGGGAGGGAGGGAGACAGAGAGAGAGAGAGATAGAGAGAGGGAGGGAGGGAGACAGAGAGAGAGAGAGGGAGACAGAGAGAGAGAGAGAGGGAGGGAGGGAGACAGAGAGAGGGAGGGAGGGAGACAGAGAGAGAGAGAGAGATGTGTATGCCGGGTCCGGTGGCTCAGTGGACGAAGGCGTCCGCTGCAGGGGCCTGTGTTCCACCTCATGGTCACAGTTTTGTTTTGCTCTAGCCCCGCCCCCTCCCCCAATGACCCCGCCCCCACAGGTGCGGCCCTCGGCCACAAACCACACTGTAAATTTGGCCCCCAAGAGAAAGTTTGTGAGTACCCATGCTCTAGTACGAGGAAACGGGTATCTGTGGTTGCAAATGTTAGTCGTGTGTCCGTGCAGGTGTTCCCCATCTGGAATCTGAATTTAGTTATGCTTCTCTATTCGCTTTTGAATGGTTTTGGTATGTTTTATCCATCGAGCACTTTCATTTTGCATAATTAATAAAAAACGATGGCTCTTCCAAATGCAGCCCCTCAACTTCTCGCAGAACTTGAGTTCAGTCTCTCGTTTGAATATCTCTGCTTCCAGGCAGCCTTGCATTTTCTGACAGCCGAACTCAGGTAATGAATGCCACATTGTCGCCGTCTCAGCTCTTTTCTGTGGTATCGGCAGTTTACGCGCCATCTTCCTCTCCCACTCCTCCAAGGTGATGCCTCCATCAGGAGGGGCACCATAGACTCGTTAAATGATTCTTTTTTGTGCTGGAGAAAGACATTGCCTAATGAGTTTGGAAAATGACACTTAGGAGGCTGTCATATCCCCAATTATAACGGATGAGGCGAAACTGTGAACGGACATCAATGGCGCTAATTGTCGGCCAGGTGCCATAACATGTTGTTATTTTCGGCTCCCACTGCTGCTGAATGCCTCCTAACTTTGTCTTGGACAAAAAAGCTTGGAAGGAAGCTACTGGAGATGGCATCAGGAAAACATAGAAAGCAGAGGGTTCAGTCTTCTCGAGGCTCTCGAGAGGCATTCATTAGGAAGAAGGTGAAAACAACTAATCACTCTTTTCAGATAATTGTTTTGCATATTTTCAAGTTAGAAATTGTCATCGTAGAAGGCCTGCATACCTAGGCAAGGCAGCTTGGCACCTTTGGTGGGGACAGTGTTTACTGACTGGTCTGGTTAACACAGAGGCCTGATTATAAATTGGCTGGTTTTAGGTGCAGGATGCCAGGTGGTCGTAAATAGCATTTCCAGGTTATTCCACACAGAATGGGAATAACACACTTTGACAGGATTTTTCCGGGTCAAAAATTACATGTAGAGCTCAATCCTGGGCCGAATATCACACCCTGTTCTGCTGGTATTTACTGCCTCTTTGGAGCAGATAGTAAACGGGAGCAGGAGGATGGCTGCAGGTTTGGGATGGGTTGAGGTGTCTAGAACAAGGGTGGCTCTAAGTAGGACCGGACTGGGAACGTAAAGCAGCCCTGGCAATTGAGTCGGACCGGCCCCT
Organism: Calotriton arnoldi; assembly: GCA_963921515.1. NCBI lineage: Eukaryota > Metazoa > Chordata > Amphibia > Caudata > Salamandridae > Calotriton > Calotriton arnoldi. The sequence continues at coordinate 875,646 of CAWUFW010003416.1, read as the reverse complement.
GCTGCTTTTGTTACTGGGGGCCGATATTGCAGCACTGCTGCAAAATTGGCCCCCAGTATCCAAAACGGGCCCCCCCAGTCCATAACCGCCCCCCACCCTTCCGGCCCACCGGGAAAACGCCCGGTGCCTGCTACTGCCAGTCCATCCATGGCTCTGAGCCAACTGGAATCCCACCACGGTGTTGATGGGGGTCAGTTGGGGGCCACGCTGTGCCTCTGCTTAGCAGCCCCTGAGCCTGGCGTTCTGTATCCATAATCCCAGGTAATCCCAGGTGCGGGGACACCGGGCTAGATGTGATGGTGTTTACTGGGCTACTTGTGATGGTTTTTACTCGGCTAGTTGTGATGGTGTTTACTGGGCTACTTGTGATGGTTTTTACTCAGCTAGTTGTGATGGTGTTTACTGGGCTAGATGTGATGGTGTTTACTGGGCTACTTGTGATGGTTTTTACTCGGCTAGATGTGATGGTGTTTACTGGGCTACTTGTGATGGTTTTTACTCGGCTAGTTGTGATGGTGTTTACTGGGCTAGATGTGATGGTGTTTACTGGGCTACTTGTGATGGTTTTTACTCGGCTAGTTGTGATGGTGTTTAGTGATAGCCTCACTGGAGATACAGCTCCACCTAGTTTGTAATCCAGCCCTCAGTCTGCATCAACTGGCCTAAGTAAAAGCTGGACAACTCTTTTCCCTCAATGTAAGAAGGAAAGGGACCTGCTTCAGAGAGAGAGAAAAGCTAAACTGGCTTGAGAGGCGGGGGGGCGCGGCCTCCAATAAACGTGGCAGGTTCCAAGGATGAGTGGAGCAAATGGGTGTGAAGAGACACCTCCTGAATGATACCTGTTGAGATGCTATTGAGAGAGACTTTGGGGCATTTCTATGAGCCCCTTCGCTGCCGCAGTGTCACTTTTTGTAATGCTCCGGCGGCGCAAACTACAAAATCATATTTATGAGGTCACGCAAATCCACTCTGCATGGCTTTGAATGGCCTCATAGGTATGGAGTAAGGCAAGGCAGCGCAAAATGCTGCGTTGCCTTACTCTGCGCTAGGGAAGCGTTCAATGGGCATTGCGGTGGGTGTTCCCATGCAGCACCCATGGATTTTGATGCCTCACCAGATTTACAAAACCATGTAAACCTGGGGATGCGCCAAAACCTTACGCCTCCCCAGGGGAGGTGCAACAAGGAGGAATAACTTTATTTCTCCTCGTTTTTCCTCTTTCCATGTGTGCTGCATTCTGCAGCACACATGGAAAGAGGAAAAAGCCTCCCAGGATTGTTTTTGTGCAGGAAGGTGCCCCTTCCTGCGCAAAAACAATCCAGCCAACAACATAGGCACCCTTCCACCCTGGTGCAAGGGTGGCTGCGTTGGTCCTAGGCTGTCAAAATGGCGCCAGCACAGTGGGAAAGGACAGGAATGCACCATATTGGATAAATACGGTGCATTTCTGCCCTTTCATTTTAACGTAGGACAGCGCAGCAAGGTGACTTGCTGCACTGCCCTATGCCAAAACCCCATAAATGAGGCCCTAAAAGACAAGTGCTATACCAAGCTCCCAGAGAATTTTGGGGACAATATAGGGACTGCATAGGCCTTTACATCCGTATGTGTATGCATGGAATCCCCTATAACTTACAGAAACAGGTGCATTAAGGATAAGAAAGGAATGAATGAATGACACTGAAGCCCCCACCTTTGGTGTACTTTATCAGAATTGCACAGGATGTCCCAATAATTTGAGGCGCTTATAAGGTTCTATATGAAAAGGTCAATATAAATAAAACAAGTGCCAAAGTATTTGAAAAAAAGAAAAAAGAACTAAGTTAAAGAAGGGAATTCATTTAACATATTCTGAAAGTTAAGATGTCTAGATTCCTGTTCGATTGGCGCATGTACTGTAGGAAGGTGGTTCTCTATATACTACACCAAAAAGAGGTATAGTGTTCAGAGAGTCCAGTGGATCCCCAGAGGCTTTACAGAGGCTAAAGCAGACAATACAAATTCTCTCTTTTGTGGTAGTGTGGGCGAGCAGTTAGACTTATCAGAGGGCAGTGTTAAGCATCTGTTGTACACACAATGGCAATAAATGAGACACACAAAGAATAAATCCCAGACCAATTTATAAAAATAATACTTGGTTATGTTTACTTTGTAGAACCACAGAACTAAATCATAGGTAAATACGTTTTTCAATAGAAATACTTTTCAGCTTCAAAAATGAACACAGTGCAATTTTCAGACTTTGCGATGTTAACCTAAGGCAGGAAGAAATATTCAGCATACATAGGGATAATATCGACTTACAAGACTAGTCTTCGGAAGTTAAGGTCAGTATTGGGCAAGGTTCAGTTCAGCACCAACAGTGCACCACCAGCGGCACAGGGGCAGCCGGGTGCAAGCTCGAGGTCGGGCGCCCAATACAAATCAATGGGGATTGGGGGCAATCGGTCACAGGCTCCTTACAGGTAAGTTGCAGCAGCTTGGGGGGCCAGTCTCCAGGGGTTGAAGCAAGCACTGGACGGGTTCCAAAGCAGTACCAACTCTACACCTCCAGCGGCCAGGTGCAGGGTGCCAACACACTATTGGGGGCCCAATGCAAAGCAATGGGGAAAGCCAAAATCGTACACCGACTACAGGCTCAGGCCAGGAGGCCGGTCGAAGAAAACCTACAGCTTCAGAGGTAAATTGCGATGCTCGAGGACGTAGGGACACCTTTTGTCCTCTTCACCAAGGCCCAGGACGGATGGGTGCAGGGGTGCTTTTTGGTGTCAGAAAACAGCTCACTGGAGCAGGTTGTGGTTGAGGGGGTCTCCGTGCAGAGGCTGCAGGCGACAGGAGAGGTCAGCTCATGGTGGACTTGGGCTCTGGAGCGCTTGTGAACCTTGCTAGAACTGGTGGGCCACTTGAACTCGGGCCAGAGGATTTGGGTGCAGAGGTGGAACTGGGGGCAGGCTTCGCTGTTTTTCAGTATTTACTTTGAAGATGGTTGCTTGGTGAACAGGTCCGCTGTTCTCGAGAGACTTGATCTTTGTCGCTGGTCGGCTGTCCTCCCAAGACTGTGGAGGGTGCTGGGCTGTAGGACGGGTCATCTTTTGGTGCAGGATCATTGAGGGCTGCAGACAGGCCGGTAGGGCTGGGGCCAAGTCAGTTGGTTTCTGCAGTCTTCTCAGCTGGTGCAACTCTGTAGTGTCCAGGTAGTCTTGGGTTGGCAGGAACTGATGTTCAGGGTTTGGGGTGGGCACCTAAATACTACATTCAGGGGCAGTTAAAGGTAGTGCCAGGTAGTAGCCAATGGGCTACTTACCACAACGGTGACTACACCCTCTAAATGCTGACCCCACATGCGGGGTGGGGATATCCCTGATTGGAGGGGTCCCACCAACTTCAAGATGGTGGGCACTGAAAAGTGTACTTCACCTCGCCTCCAGCACCTGAGGGGTGGAGTTGGTAGAGGGAGGCACACCTCCTATTCTTTCTATGTTTTCCCATCTGTCTTGCCACCAAAATGGGAGGTGAGGACAGGAAGGGGGCCTGCTCCCTCTAACAGGAGAGGCTGGGGTCTCATTACACAGGCGGCAAGGCCTCTGAAGCTCCCCGCCATGGCTGCCTCTTCCTGACTAGGATCACCTGCATCTTGGAAAGGCATTGTTCTCGGCCTCAGAGTGCGAAGGCACTCTACCAGTGAGGTCAGAACACTATCTGGTGATAGTAGGCTGGCTCAGGCCAGTCGGAGACCACACTAAGGATTGGTAGTTTTCAGGGGACCCCTCTAGGGGGTCCTCGGTAGGCACTTTTTAATAAATCTGACACTGGAATCAGTGCAGGTTTATTATGCTGAGATGTTTGGTACCAAACATCCCACATTTCAGTAAAGCCATCATGGAGCTGGGGAACTTGTAATGACGAGTGTCCAGCTGGTGTACTCACTATTGCTTCCCCGGTCACTTACAATATCCAGGAATCAACAAGGATATTGCAGGGGCATATCTGCTCGTGCAGATATGCCCTCACAGGAGATATAGTGCACCTTGACTTAGGGCTAAGGCCTGCTAGAGGTGTGTCTTACCTATATCTCATGCAGTGTCTATGTTCATGGCACACAGAGATGTGTGCCATGTCAACTCTTCAGTTTTGTCTGCACCAAGAAATGCAGGCTGTAGTGGCACAGGCAGTGTGCATGTGCTTAGTGAGGGGTCCCTTAGGATGGCACAATTTGTGCTGCAGCCCTTAGGGACCCTCTTTAACCACAAGGTCCTTGGTACCAGGGATACCTTTTACAAGGGACTTATATGTGAGTTAAAGGGGTGTCAATTGTGTAAACAAAAGGTACAGTTTAGGGAAAACGATCTGGCACAGGGGACCTGGTTGGCAGGGACCCTGTGCACTTCCAGTAGTAACTACAAAAGTAGGGGCTAACCATGTCCAAAAGAGGCACTTTCCGACATGTGATTCTACTTGTTGTGTTGTTGCGCACACCCTGTGTGTTGGTACTTCTGTTCTAAGTAAACGTATGCTACTAGTTTGTAAATGATAATGTATGCTTGGCGTGCTGGTCAGGGATGAGGTGGCCTGCCTCATGTAAACTGTAATGTTTAAAGCAAGTGCACACAATCACTTGTTACCAGGCCGCACAGCTTAGAATTCTTTCAACGAAATTAACAAAGTTAACGCTTCAATATATGTAAAATAAACACATATTTATCAATAACACAATTAATTTTTATTGTGGACCACTGCCCACTAATTTGATAACAATTACACTTGAACTGTATTTATTGAATCATACATGAATATGTATAATTGCACAGTATTCCTTTCAGAAAATAACATTCTTAGTTGTTGTTGATTGACAAAGTCAACATTCCTTTAGATACATTGATATTGATGCCAATGCATTTCGGGATATAGATCCCTTCTTCAGGGGCTTCTGTGAACAAGAAATAATAAAATATGATTTAATGTACTGGGAGGAGTATACTACATGTTAAGTAACTGTGACTGAAGGTGCCCTTGAAGTTCCATTAAAGAGTAAAAAGATGCGCGTTTGTGAATAGAAAGACCAATCCTCCACCAACCGAAAAAAAATAGTCAGAAATCCCCACAACGCTCTAGTGGTACCGCTGGAACATTGAATGGAAAAGTCCAGAAGAGTTCTCCCATTGGTGAAATACACCCAACGTGCAAACCAGTAACGCTGTATAACAGCTAGAAATAAACTGTGGTAATCAAAAATAACCCCTTACTCGAGGTGGACAGTGTAATGTCAACTGTTGTCAACAATCTGCGCAAGTGCAGGAACATAACCTGCAAAGTGATGTAATGATAGTAATTGAGTACAAAGTAAACCCCGGAAAAGGAAAAACTGCATATACGGAATTATTCGTACCTTGAACTCTAGCTCTACTATGGAAGCCGATGTTTGCCAAAGAGACTTAACCCATGTAAATGAGTGCTCACTATATCTGCAGAATATGAAATACAGAATCGTATAATCTCGTGTGTACTCGTTGTACGACACACTGCTCTAAATTGCGGTGTTGAGTAGAAAATTCTTACCCGAAGAAAATTGGTGAGCATCTATACGGAAATCGTCGCACAATTGCGGTGATTACATAGATCACCCGAGAACCGGAGTTAAATGGAGCAGCTAAAAATAGAAACTGGACTTGATTGACGGAGTGGTACCAACGTGAAGAGACACGGCCACCATCTTGAAGATGTATCAAAATTGTTGTGCTGCTTAACTGAACTGCCATGCCACAAATTGCAAAGTGGATGGTGTTAGACCTGGCTTTTACAACGGGTTTATCCCCAGATTTTTTGCTTTGTGGCCGCCTGTTTCTGACCTGTTTTTGTTGGTTTTATGACTCCGGGCACTTTACCACTGCTGATCAGTGCTGAAGTGCATATGCTCTCCCTGTAAATTGTATGTATGGATTGGTGTTTCCATAATTGGCTGATTTGATTTAGTAGTCAGTCCCTAGTACAGTGCACTGTGTGCGCCCAGGGCCTGTAAATCAAATGCTGCTAGTGGGCCTTCAGCACTGGTTGTGCCACCCACATAAGCAGCCTGCAAATGTAACTCAGGCCTGCCATTGCAGTGCCTGTGTGCAGTCTAATACTGCCATGTCGACTTGGCAAGTGCACCCACTTGCCAGGCCCTAACCTTCCCTTTTCTTACACGTTAGTCATTCCTAAGGTAGGCCCAAGGTACCCCTGTGGGCAGGGTGCTGTGTATGTGAAAGGTAGGACATGCCCTGGTGTGTGGCATGTCCTGATAGTGAAATACTGCATCTTTTAGTGAGGGTGATTTTTAAATTCTGTGTTTGAAAATATCACTTTTAGAAAGTAGGTATTTTCTTGCTTAGCCTTCCAGTGTGCCTCTGCTAGGATGTGTATTGACTCTCTGGCTTTGGAGTGACAGGGGCTGGGGAAGTGCAGTGGCTCCAGAGAGTCTGGATGAGTCAGCCCTAGGCTGAATAGGCCTGGTCTGCATTTGGAGCGGTGGGAGGAGTAGCACCTGCACCTGAATAGGGCTGTGCCTGCCTTCCACAATGATGGCTCCGCCCCCCTGTGGTGTGTCTGGAGCCAGGGCTCACACTGACAATGGAGGTTATTGTGCACTTCCAATGTGCCCCCCAGAACTGGTTTGGACTGGGCTCAGAGCCCTGGGCCAGGAGAGAACAAAGAGATTTACTGTATAAAAAGAGGGGCCCAGTCCCCAGACTTTTAGATCACTTCTGGGAATCAAGAGGAACCTTTGCCAAAGAGAAGAGCTGGAGAAGCTGAGGAGAAATACTGCCCCTGTGCTGTTTGCTGCCTGGGGTTGGGCTGCAGTGGCTACTTGCTGCCAAGGAAAGGAAAGGAGAAAGGACTTTGCTGTTTGCTGTGTCCCCTGCTTGAGGAAGATCTCCAAGGGTTTGAAACTGAGCTTGCCTCCTGTTCTGAAGTCTCAGGGACACAAAGACTTCACCACCAGCACCCCTGAACTTCCTTGCTGGGAGTTCTGACCTACTAAGAGGTGCCTGCTGTTGTTTTGGACCTCTGGAGGCTGTTTGCCGCTGGGAGCTGGGAAAAGTAACGCAACTTCTAGAAGCTCGATGCATCCGCACCTGTTTCCGACGCATCACAGAAGAAATTATTGCAGCGCCTGCCCGTGGCTTGAGAAATCATCGCACGGTGCATCGAGTGCACCGATCTCCAAAGTCCGAGATCACCGCACCGATTGCGACGCAAGGCCTGCTGTGTGGCTGCCAGATCCCACGCATCGTCATGGATCATAGCATCGCATCGAGGCGCCAAGTGTGTCACATCGTTGGGGGACGCAGTAAGAAACCAACGCATCACCTCCCCACGCAGTAAGAAACTGATGCATCACCTACTCTCCGGTAAGGAACCGACGCATCACCTCCCCTGCGCAGCAGTAAGGAACTGATGCATCCCCTTCCCCAGAGCAAGGAACTGACGCAGCACCTTCCCTGAGTGTAAGGAACTGACGCATCACCTTCCCTGCGACCCTTTTTGTTTGTGTGTGCGACGCATCCAAGGTACTTTGTGTGAAAAGTGTTGCATCTGTAATTTGCTTTGAACTGAACTATTTCTACCATTTGAAAGTCATATTTTTATTACTGTATTGTGGATTTTTGTCGTTTGGTCTTGTTTGTTTTAGATAAAGATTACTTATTTTGCTAAACTGGTGTGGTGTCCATTTGTAGTGTTTTCACGGTATTACTGTATGTGTTCACAAATGCTTTACACACTGCTTCTGAGATAAGCCTGTCTGCTCGTGCCAAGCTACCAAGGGGGTGAGAAGGGATTATTTTAGGAGTGTATCCCCCTTACCCTGACTAGAAGCAAGGGTCCCTATTTCGACAAAGGTACCTACCTCTGCCAACTAGAGACCCCCATTTCTAACACATGGTGAAACGGAACAGTGTACGGAACGAAAAAGTGTGAAAGTCTGAAAAACATGTAGTTTAATATAAACGTAAACAAGTCCGAAGTGAACGGAAAATGATAATCCATAGATATCCCCAGGTAGTTATGTGTGTCAAGATATAAAATAGGAAACAACAGAACCTTATGTCAAAAAGTGAGCTACCTTGCTTGGTGTTTAAATGAAGTGCATGTGAATACAAAAAGGGCTAATGAAATCCAAACAAAAAATGTTTCAAAGGCTAATGTACATACATGGTGTTACGTTCTTACAATTGATCGTAGAAGCTGTACTAGTACAACATGTTTACATTAATGCCGTTGATTAAAATACATTAATACACCTTACAACCTCAGGTACTTGAATGCAGTCACTTATAAACTGATACTTGTGATTGATGAAATCTGCATTGCTAGTAGAATAAATCATGAGCTGTTGTAAGCTCGCCTGTTTATCTTGTTTCCTTTGTTGTGAAAAACGAGTTATTATAAGAAACAAATCATGTCTATTTTGTCATTTAAACCAAAAGGGGTCATAGTGTTAAATTTTTTGATCCACCAGATTTCTCTTTGAGATAGCAGTTTTGAATTGTCTCTGTCTTGCCTGATCTGTAATGTTTCTAAAATGAGAAACCGAATTTGAGCAATGTTGTGTTTGTGTGCTAACCTGTGTACAACTAGGTTGAAGTTGGTATTTTGATTCCGTATCATACTTTTATGTTCAGTTATTCCTACTTTAATTTTGCGTTCTGTTTTGCCTATATACAATAGGCCACAGGGACATTTAATGCAATAGATAACAAATGTTGAATTACAATCCGCCGAATTCCTCAATTGTACTGATTTTCCCGTTTGAGGATGTGTAATAGAAATTTCCGATGATGACATTATTGCAATGTATGCAATTATAGCATTTTTTCATGCCAGTTCCAGAAATGCTCCATTCAGGTTTCGGATTGGTTAACAACTCTTTGATGTACTGACTTCTTTTGTACGCAAATAAAGGTTTTTCCACAAATACATTTTTAAAATCTGGCTCGTGTTGGAGAAGTTTCCATCGTTTGTTGATGATTTTTTTATGGTGTTTGATTTGGTTGAAAATTTAGAAACGAATACCATTCGGTTCTGTGTAGCTTTAACTCTGAGTGTTAATAAGTCGCATCTTGCTATGGAAGATGTTCTTTCCTCTGCTTTGTTTACTACGGTATCCGGGTATCCCCTTTGTTTAAAATTGCGTTTTTATTCTGCTAGGGCTGTCTTGTATGATTCTTGTGTTGAAGATATTCTTTTTATTCGTAACATTTGTGAGAAGGGTAAATTTTGGATGAGGTTAGGTGGATGAAAGCTGCAAAACTAATAGTAAGTTCGCAACTTACTTTTACCCTTCTCACAAATGTTCTGAATTAAAAGAATATCTTCAGCACAAGAATCATACAAGACAGCCCTAGCAGTACAAAAACGCAAACAACCAAACAAAGCAACTCACTTTTTGGCATTAGGGTCTGTTGTTTCCTATTTTATATCTTGACACACACACAACTATCTGGGGATATCTATGGATTATCATTTTCCGTTCACTTCGGACTTGTTTACATTTATATTGGACTACATGTTTTCCAGAATTTCAATTTTATTCGTGCTGTACACTGTTCTGTTTCACCATCCACTTTGCAATTTGTGGCATGGCGGTTCAGTTAAGCAGCACAACAATTTTGATACATCTTCAAGATGGCGGCTGCATCTCTTCACGTCAGCACCACTCTATAAATCTAGTCCAGTTTATATTTTTAGCTGCTCCATTTAACTCCGGTTCTCGGGTGATCTACGTAATCACCGCAATCGTGCGACGTTTTCCGTATAGACGCTCACCAGTTTTCTTCGGGTAAGAATTTTCTACTCAACACCGCAATTTAGAGCAGTGTATCGTACAATGAGTACACATGAGATTATACTATTCTGTATTTCATATTTTGCAGATATAGTGAGCACTCATTTACATGGGTTAAGTCGCTTTGGCAAACATCGGCTTCCATAGTAGAGCTAGAGTTCCAAAGTACGAATAATTTCGTATATACAGTTTTTCCTTTTCCGGGGTTTACTTTGTTCTCAATTACTATCATTACACCACTTTGCAGGTTATGTTCCTGCACCTGCGCAGATTGTTGACAACAGTTGACATTACACTGTCCACCTCGAGTAAGGGGTTATTTTTGATTACCACAGTTTATTTCTAGCTGTTACACAGCGTTTTTACTGGTTTGCACGTTGGGTGTATTTCACCAATGGGAGAACTCTTCTGGACTTTTCCATTCAATGTTCCAGTGGTACCACTACAGTGCCGTGGGGATTTCTGACTATTTTTTTACGGTCGATGGAGGATTGGTCTTTCTACGCACAAACCTGCATCTTTTCACTCTTTAATGGCCCTTCAAGGGCACCTTCAGTCACAGTTACTTAAAATGTTGTATATTCATCCCTGTATATTAAATAATATTTTATTATTTCATGTTCACAGAAGCCCCCAAAGAAGGGATCTATATCCCGAAATGCATTGGGCATTGTTAGACTTGGCATCTTTTGGCGTGTTTCCCCTGACTTTTTGCTTTCTGACCTCCCGGTTTTGACTCTGTTTTTGCTGGTGTGATGATTCTGCGCACTTTCCTCACTGCGGTCCAGTGGGAAAGTGCAAGTGCTCCTGTATAAAATGTGTTATGGATTGGTGTTTCCATGATTGGCCTATTTGGTTTATCTGTCAGTCCCTTGTAAAGTGCACTGCGAGTGCCAGGGCCTATAGACCAAATGCTGTTGGTGGGCTGCAGCACTGGATTGTGCCACCCACGCAAACAGCCCGTAAAGTGTAACTCGGGCCTGCCATCGCAGAGCCTGTGCGCAGCCTGGGGCTGCCATGTCGACTTGGCAAGTGCACACACTTGCAAGTCCCTAAACCTTCCCTTTGCTACATGTTAGTCACCCCTAAGGTAGGCCCAAGGTACCCCTGTGGGCAGGGTGCGTTGTACGCGAAAGGTAGGACATGCCCGGGTGTGTGCGGCATGTCCTGATAGTGAATTACAGCCTAGTTCGTTTTTCACTATTGCAAGGCTACCTGTTCCCCTAGGCCAGAACGGGCAGTTTTGATTATTACAGCTTATAATCCTAACTGACCCCGGGAACATGGTAGAAATTCGAGTTTAGTATGCCTGGACTCAGAATGATAAAATGCAGCTTTTAGGGAAGTTGGTTTTAACATTCTGTGTTTGAAAATACCACTTTTAGAAAGTGGGTATTTTCTTGTCTAACCATCCAAGCCTGCCTCTGCGAGATTGTGTATTCCGTGTCTGGAATGTGAGTGACCGGGGCTGGGGGATGCCAGGAGACAGGGTGAGTCAGCACAGGGCTGAATAGCCAGATCGACCTGTAGATGGGTGGGAGGGGTCGCACCTGGGCCCTGAATAGGACAGTGCCTTCCCTCCACAATGCTGGCTCCACCTCCTGTGGTGCGTCTGATGTCCCTGGCCTACTCACTGAAAGAAGGGACGGAGACTTGTCAACAAAGTGCTCCAGAACTGGTTTGGACTAGGCGAAGGCCTCTCTGCCTTCAGAGAACAAAGGAATTTGGGATATAAATATTGGGGCCCTGACCCCATGAATTTAGATCTCGCTGGAATCAAGGAACCTGCCAAGACGAAGAGCTGGAAGAGCTGCCAGGAGGAGTACTGCCCCGTTGCTGTGTTGTTGCTTTGTTGGGTTGGCCTGCAGTTGCTGCTTCTGTCTTGGGCAGTGAAAGGACTGGACTGAACTTTCTCCAAACTTGTGCTGAGTATCTCCAAGGGCCAGAAACCGAGCTGGCCTCCTGTTAAGAAGTCTCAGGGACTGCAAAGACTTCACAAGCCTCTGGGTACCGCTTCTGGAACGCTGTTTCAGTCGCCACAGAGGAAGGGAACCGCAACCGACTCCGTCAACCGAATCCATCCCTGGCCGGTGACCTGTTTGCACCGCAGACCGCATCGCCCCGCTTCGCATCGCAACCCTGGTCTCACCGTGGGCGACGTCCGACGCCGCCAACATCGAGCCGCTGCTTGCACCGTGACCTGTGGGCACCGCAGTTCGCATCGCATCGCTTCACTGGGCCAGCCGGGCCAGACCGACACTGTCGCTGCAACTGGCTCAAGAGTCGAGACCGCACCGCATTTGGGGCACCGCTCGCACGTCTGCGACGCACCGCTCCGACTCGCACCGCTGTCCGACGCCAGCTCCCGCACTCCGGCTTGGTCGCCTGCATCGCAACCTGTCAGCACCGCATTGAGCATCGTCTCGCCCTGCATCGCACGCCTTGGACTCACCGACTCCGTCTGCACGACGCTCATCGAGCCGCTGCCTGCACCGCATCGAGGGACACCGCACCTTGCATCGCTCCGTCTTGCACCGCAACCGCGACGAACGCCGACCGGCTCGTACACTCCGTACCAGCCACAACGAGAAAAGGTACTGTGACCGAGTCTGCTCACGACTCTGCTGGCCCGTATCGACGCGGTCGGCTGGAACTGTTAGACTCTGTGGTTTTCAGCATCACGGTAGGCTCGGACGGAGCTACCGACTCGTACGAACTTTGCTTTTGTGCTATTCCTGCAAAGAAGAAGTTAACGTATCAAGTATTCATTCGTAAAGTATAGTATTGTGGATTTTTGTCGTAATTGGTCTTGTCTTGAGTATATAAAATATTGGTTATTTTTCTAAACTGGTGTGGTGTCCGTTTGTAGTGCTTACACTGTATTACTGTTGGTTATGTGCAAATGCTTTACACACTGCCTCTGAATTAAGCCTGACTGCTCGTGCCAAGCTACCACGAGGGTGAGCAGGGGTTACTTCACGAGTGTAACAACCCTTACCCTGACTAGGAAGAAGGGTCCCTACTTGGACAAAGGTGCAAGCCCTTGCCAACTAGAGATCCCATTTCTAACATTGGTTGTCAGCGGTGAGGATAGGACTTGTGTTTGCACTTGACTTACAGTGATTGGTGTGCACTACTACCATATCGCAGACCATTACGTACCACATACTGGTTCTTTTTCTTTTGGCCTATTTTTGATCTTGCCAGTTTTCAACTCACGACTTTTGTCATGCCTGAATCAATTGCATCATCCGTTGCATCTCTGGAAGTTATCTTTGAGGAGGACAGGTTGGAATCCTACGCCGTAAAGGAATTACGAGCGATTTGTAAAAATCTGAAAGTCCAAATTAAAGGCCTCACAAGGAAGGAGGAGCTACAGAAGGCGCTGAGGGCCTGGGTAGCAGCCAGACATGCCAATGGGCAGCCTGGTGGTCTCAGTGAGGAGGCGGAGGAGCCTATTTCCAGGGTGGATGTGCTTTTGGGTAGGGGGAACCCGCCAGGTCAGGCAGCAGCAGTCTGTCCCCAGAGGAGCTGGAGGACAGGCGGGAGGCAAGGCAGTTCGAGCTGCAGAAGCTCAGGCTGGAGAGTGAGCGGGAGGAGAAGAGATTGGCCATAGAGGAGAGGAAGATGCTCTTAGAGCATGAGAGAGAACTGAAGGAGCTAGAACTTAGGAGTAAGTCAGGCTCAGATGGTGGCAGCAATTCGTCCAGAAAGGCAGACAGGATTGTGCACATTCCCAAGAACGTAGGCAAGGAGTTCAAGAAGGGGGATGACATACAAAGGTGGTTCCAGGGTTATGAGGCAGCCATACACATGAATGGGGTCCCTGAGGAGAATTGGGGAGCAGGATTGTGGCCACTTTTCCCGGAAGAAGCAAGGGATGCTCTGATAGCTTTGGGTAAGGGGTATCACCTCACCTATGCTGACATGAAGGATGCCCTTCTCACGAAGTATGGTCTTACTCCTGAAAAGTACAGGGATCAGTTCAGGTCCAGTAAGAAGTCTGATGTCAACACTTGGTTGGAATGTGTGGATGTGTTCTGCAGGTCTCTGGATGGTTGGGTGAAGGGCAGTAGTGTAACAGATTTTCAGGGGCTCTACAACTTGATTGCATGGGAGCACTTGTCTAGTCTATGTTTTGCAGATCTGCGCCAGCACCTAGTTGATAGTAAGCTAACTGACCCCAGGAAGCTTGCTATGGAAGCGGACCGCTGGGTGAGTACCAGGGTCCACAAGAAAGCGTTTGGGGGAGACTCAGCCAAAGGTGTGCAGGGTCCCCAGCAGAAAGGTGGGGGGACAAGGGTAAAGCACAGGAGTTCTCTAAAGGGCCCCAAACTAGTACCCAGGGTAAAGGTTCCCAGCCCCCGGTGATAAGAAGAAAGGGGTCTCTACAGGGAAGCCTGTTGAGACCGGCCCCCGCAAGTGTTATGCATGTGACCAGGTAGGTCACTTTAAGGGGGACCCCAAGTGCCCGAAGGGGACACAGCCACCCACCGGTGGACAATCCAAAGTGTTGGCTAGTGTAGCGCTTGGGGAGGAGGGGTGCCCACAGGAGGGTGGGGATCCCGCAGAAATGACCCTTGTCTCACTCGGGGACAGTGAGATGGTCCCAGGGAACCAGGTGCCCCCTAACACAAAGAAATATAGCACCTGGGTGACCATCAATGGGAACAGGGTAGAGGCTCTCAGAGATACGGGAGCCAGTGTGACCTCAGTCCGGTGTCACCTGGTGTCTGAGAAGCAAGTAGTCCCAGGAGCATTCCACCAAGTAGTTGCTGTCGACAACTCTGAGCGCCAGTGTATGGTGGCGCAGGTTCCCTTTGAATGGGGGGGGTCTCAGGTCCCTTGAGGGTGGTTGTGAGCCCTACCATGCCTGTAGATTGTCTGCTAGGAAACGACCTGGAGCAGTCCTCATGGAAGGAGGTTGAGCTCAGGTCTCACTTGGAGATGCTTGGGTTGCCAGAGTGGGCATGCGTGTCTACTCGGTCAATGGCGGCCAGAAAGGGTGATCAAGAGGACTTGGAGCCTGAAACAGTGGCCCAAGTCCCTGCCAAGAGAAAGGGCAGGGGGCGCGGGAAACCGGCCCCCGAAGTTCCCACGGACCGGGAGGAGGCGGACCTCGAGGGGGACGCCCGGTGCCTACAGGGGAGCAAGTAGCCGAGCTGGGAGACATCTCTGAGCTGACCCATTGGCAGCAAGAAGGGGGTCCCACCAGGGAGGAGTTCTGCAGGGAGCAGAACGAGTGCCCTACTCTGGAGGGTCTGCGGCGGCAGGCTGCAGACCAGGCAGCTGGTAATCAGTCCGGGTCACATCTGATCTACTGGGAGAGTGGTCTCCTATACAGTGAGCCTAAGGTTGCTGAGCCTGGGTCAGCCCGTGTGCTGGTGGTACCCCAGCGCTTCAGGACCTTCCTACTGGGTCTGGCTCATGACGTGCCTTTGGCAGGACATTTGGGGCAGGACAAGACCTTTGACAGGCTTGTCACCCACTTCTTTTGGCCCCAAATGCGAAGGCAGTCAGATGCACACTGTAGGTCTTGCCAAACTTGCCAGGCAAGTGGTAAGAGTGGGAGGAAGGTCAAAGCTCCTCTCCAACCTTTTCCGGTTGTTGGAACACCCTTTGAAAGGGTAGGGATGGATATTGTGGGGCCACTGGATCCCAAGACAGCCATGGGCAACAGGTACATCCTGGTCTTGGTGGACCATGCCACCCGGTACCCGGAGGCAATCCCTCTCAGGACAACGACGGCGCCAGTGGTGGGCCGGGCGTTAATGGGGATCTTTTCCCGTGTGGGATTCCCCAGAGAGGTGGTTTCCGATAGGGGGACCAATTTCATATCGAAGTATATGACATCCCTGTGGAAGGAGTGTGGGGTAACCTACAAGTTCACCACTCCTTACCACCCACAAGGAAACGGTCTGGTGGAGAGATTCAACCAGACCTTGAAAGGCATGATCAAGGGTCTAACAGAACCCATGAGGCGTAAGTGGGACGTCCTCTTGCCATGCCTACTCTTTGCATACAGGGAGGTGCCTCAGAAGTCTCTTGGGTACAGCCCCTTTGAGCTCCTGTATGGCCACCCTGTCAGAGGACCTCTGAGTTTGGTAAAGGAAGGCTGGGAGGCAGCTCCCAGGAAAACTCCCCAGGATGTATTTAGCTACATGCTGGCCTTTAGAAACCAAACTGCCCGCTTCAGGAAACTCGCTCAGGCGAACCTAGAAGCAAGCCAGGAAGAAATGAAGAGATGGTATGACCAGAACGCCACTCTGGTCGAATTTCAACCTGGGCAGAAAGTGTGGGTAATGGCCCCAGTGGCACCTTGTGCCTTGCAGGACAAGTGGACTGGGCCATATGAGGTAAAGGAGCGCAAAAGTGACGTCACCTACCTGGTGGATTTGCAGGCTCCAAGGAACCCGTTGAGGGTCCTTCACGTGAACCGCCTCAAGCCCCACTTCGAGAGGTCCGAAGTGAGTATGCTCTTGGCGACAGATGATGGGGTGGAAGAGGAGAGCGAGCCTCTCCCTGACCTCCTGTCTACCAAGGAGCATGATGGGTCAGTAGAGGGTGTGATCCTCTCCCCTACTCTGACTCAGGAGCAGCAGGGGGACTGTCGCCAGTTGTTGGGACAGTTCGCCCCACTGTTCTCTCTGACTCCCGGTTTTACTCACTGGTGTACCCATGACGTGGACACCGGTGACAGCCATCCTGTGAAGCACAAGATTTACAGGTTGACTGACCGGGTCAGAGCCAGCATCAAGGAGGAGGTCTCTAAGATGTTGGCGTTAGGGGTGATTGAGCCCTCCCACAGTCCTTGGGCCAGCCCAGTGGTCTTGGTCCCAAAGGCTGCAGCGCCCGGTGCCACTCCAGAACTCCGGTTTTGTGTGGACTACCGTGGGCTCAATGCCGTCACCAGGACTGACGCGCACCCCATCCCCAGAGCTGATGAGCTCATTGATCGGTTGGGAGCTGCCCGGTTCCTCAGCACGTTTGATTTAACGTCTGGGTACTGGCAGATTGCCTTAACCGATGGGGCCAAGGAGAGATCAGCATTCTCAACCCCAGAAGGTCATTACCAATTCCGGGTGATGCCCTTTGGGTTGAAGAATGCCCCTGCCACCTTTCAGAGGTTGGTCAATCAGGTGTTGGCTGGGCTGGAGGATTTCAGTGCCGCCTACCTGGATGACATTGCTGTGTTCAGTTCCAGCTGGGAGGAACATTTACAGCACCTTGAGAAAGTGTTGAGGGCTCTGCAAGGTGCAGGCCTCACGATCAAGGCCAGTAAGTGCCAGATCGGGCAGGGTTCTGTGGTGTACTTGGGACACCAGGTAGGAAGCGGCCAGGTGGCGCTCCTACAACCCAAGATTGACACCATCCTGGCTTGGGAGCCCCCCAAGACCCAGACAGAGGTGAGAGCCTTCTTAGGTCTCACCGGTTACTATAGGAGATTTGTTAAGGGCTATGGCACCATCATTGCCCCCTTAACAGAGCTGACCTCTAAGAGGCAGCCCAGGAAAGTGATCTGGACTGAGTCCTGCCAGAAAGCTTTTGATGCCCTGAAGGCAGCCATGTGCACGGCGCCCGTGCTCAAGGCACCTGACTTCTCCAAGGAATTTGTCGTGCAGACTGACGCTTCAGAGCATGGTGTGGGAGCGGTGCTCTCACAACTGAACGAAGAGGGCCTGGATCAGCCTGTAGTCTTCCTTAGCAGGAGACTACTTCCCAGGGAACAGAGGTGGAGTGCCATAGAAAGGGAAGCTTTTGCTGTGGTCTGGGCACTGAAGAAGTTGAGACCATACCTGTTTGGGACTCACTTCCGGGTTCAGACAGACCACAGGCCCCTCAGATGGTTGATGCAAATGAGGGGTGAGAATCCAAAACTGCTGAGGTGGTCCATCTCCCTACAGGGAATGGACTTTACGGTGGAGCACCGTCCTGGTACAGAACACGCCAACGCAGATGGTCTGTCCAGGTTCTTCCGCCTTAGTGAAGAGAACTCCAATGGGGTTGGGTAGTTCTCCCTACTTTCAGCTGGAGGGGACATGTGTTAGACTTGGCATCTTTTGGCGTGTTTCCCCTGACTTTTTGCTTTCTGACCTCCCGGTTTTGACTCTGTTTTTGCTGGTGTGATGATTCTGCGCACTTTCCTCACTGCGGTCCAGTGGGAAAGTGCAAGTGCTCCTGTATAAAATGTGTTATGGATTGGTGTTTCCATGATTGGCCTATTTGGTTTATCTGTCAGTCCCTTGTAAAGTGCACTGCGAGTGCCAGGGCCTATAGACCAAATGCTGTTGGTGGGCTGCAGCACTGGATTGTGCCACCCACGCAAACAGCCCGTAAAGTGTAACTCGGGCCTGCCATCGCAGAGCCTGTGCGCAGCCTGGGGCTGCCATGTCGACTTGGCAAGTGCACACACTTGCAAGTCCCTAAACCTTCCCTTTGCTACATGTTAGTCACCCCTAAGGTAGGCCCAAGGTACCCCTGTGGGCAGGGTGCGTTGTACGCGAAAGGTAGGACATGCCCGGGTGTGTGCGGCATGTCCTGATAGTGAATTACAGCCTAGTTCGTTTTTCACTATTGCAAGGCTACCTGTTCCCCCTAGGCCAGAACGGGCAGTTTTGATTATTACAGCTTATAATCCTAACTGACCCCGGGAACATGGTAGAAATTCGAGTTTAGTATGCCTGGACTCAGAATGATAAAATGCAGCTTTTAGGGAAGTTGGTTTTAACATTCTGTGTTTGAAAATACCACTTTTAGAAAGTGGGTATTTTCTTGTCTAACCATCCAAGCCTGCCTCTGCGAGATTGTGTATTCCGTGTCTGGAATGTGAGTGACCGGGGCTGGGGGATGCCAGGAGACAGGGTGAGTCAGCACAGGGCTGAATAGCCAGATCGACCTGTAGATGGGTGGGAGGGGTCGCACCTGGGCCCTGAATAGGACAGTGCCTTCCCTCCACAATGCTGGCTCCACCTCCTGTGGTGCGTCTGATGTCCCTGGCCTACTCACTGAAAGAAGGGACGGAGACTTGTCAACAAAGTGCTCCAGAACTGGTTTGGACTAGGCGAAGGCCTCTCTGCCTTCAGAGAACAAAGGAATTTGGGATATAAATATTGGGGCCCTGACCCCATGAATTTAGATCTCGCTGGAATCAAGGAACCTGCCAAGACGAAGAGCTGGAAGAGCTGCCAGGAGGAGTACTGCCCCGTTGCTGTGTTGTTGCTTTGTTGGGTTGGCCTGCAGTTGCTGCTTCTGTCTTGGGCAGTGAAAGGACTGGACTGAACTTTCTCCAAACTTGTGCTGAGTATCTCCAAGGGCCAGAAACCGAGCTGGCCTCCTGTTAAGAAGTCTCAGGGACTGCAAAGACTTCACAAGCCTCTGGGTACCGCTTCTGGAACGCTGTTTCAGTCGCCACAGAGGAAGGGAACCGCAACCGACTCCGTCAACCGAATCCATCCCTGGCCGGTGACCTGTTTGCACCGCAGACCGCATCGCCCCGCTTCGCATCGCAACCCTGGTCTCACCGTGGGCGACGTCCGACGCCGCCAACATCGAGCCGCTGCTTGCACCGTGACCTGTGGGCACCGCAGTTTGCATCGCATCGCTTCACTGGGCCAGCCGGGCCAGACCGACACTGTCGCTGCAACTGGCTCAAGAGTCGAGACCGCACCGCATTTGGGGCACCGCTCGCACGTCTGCGACGCACCGCTCCGACTCGCACCGCTGTCCGACGCCAGCTCCCGCACTCCGGCTTGGTCGCCTGCATCGCAACCTGTCAGCACCGCATTGAGCATCGTCTCGCCCTGCATCGCACGCCTTGGACTCACCGACTCCGTCTGCACGACGCTCATCGAGCCGCTGCCTGCACCGCATCGAGGGACACCGCACCTTGCATCGCTCCGTCTTGCACCGCAACCGCGACGAACGCCGACCGGCTCGTACACTCCGTACCAGCCACAACGAGAAAAGGTACTGTGACCGAGTCTGCTCACGACTCTGCTGGCCCGTATCGACGCGGTCGGCTGGAACTGTTAGACTCTGTGGTTTTCAGCATCACGGTAGGCTCGGACGGAGCTACCGACTCGTACGAACTTTGCTTTTGTGCTATTCCTGCAAAGAAGAAGTTAACGTATCAAGTATTCATTCGTAAAGTATAGTATTGTGGATTTTTGTCGTAATTGGTCTTGTCTTGAGTATATAAAATATTGGTTATTTTTCTAAACTGGTGTGGTGTCCGTTTGTAGTGCTTACACTGTATTACTGTTGGTTATGTGCAAATGCTTTACACACTGCCTCTGAATTAAGCCTGACTGCTCGTGCCAAGCTACCACGAGGGTGAGCAGGGGTTACTTCACGAGTGTAACAACCCTTACCCTGACTAGGAAGAAGGGTCCCTACTTGGACAAAGGTGCAAGCCCTTGCCAACTAGAGATCCCATTTCTAACAGGCATCAATATCAATGTATCTAAAGGAATGTTGACTTCGTCAATCAACAACAACTAAGAATGTTATTTTCTGAAAGGCATACTGTGCAATTATACATATTCATGTATGATTCATTAAATACAGTTCAAGTGTAATTGTTATCAAATTAGTGGGCAGTGGTCCACAATAAAAATTCATTGTGTAATTGATAAATATGTGTTTATTTACGTTTATTAAAGCGCTAACTTTGTTAATTTCGTTGAAAGAATTCTAAGCTGTGCGGCCAGGTAACAAGTGATTGTGTGCACTTGCTTTAAACATTACACTTTCCTACATGTACCATAATGATAAGAGTGAACTGTTGTCCTGATGAAGGAGACTCCCATTAAGTTGAACTCCCAAAACATTGACAGATATTGCATGTAGAACTCTCTAATATCATAACATTTTTTGCGAAAATAATAAGGGTGGGTCAGATTGCGAGGGATACGTTCTCCAGAGTGAAGTCAGCACATTGGAATTTTTGTATATATATTTTCGCACCTTGTGCAATGGAACTATGGTGGCACTGGACCTCAGAAAGACAAAGAATTAAGCCCCTTTTGTAATGTTTTTATTATTACTATTTTATAATTTCCTGAAAGTAAAGGAAATATCTTTTGTAAAATCCATAAATAATTCGGTTTATTGTTCTGGTGTATGCCTAATACATTGATTGATGCCTGGCAATATCCCACATAATAGGTAATTCAAAGGTTTTGTCATACAATATGACGAGAGAGACTAAAAGACCTGTGTTGTACCTGACCTCCTAATAATTTTGGTGAATTTTAGGCAAT
This sequence comes from Calotriton arnoldi, assembly GCA_963921515.1. Taxonomy (NCBI): domain Eukaryota; kingdom Metazoa; phylum Chordata; class Amphibia; order Caudata; family Salamandridae; genus Calotriton; species Calotriton arnoldi. Next base: position 854,562 of record CAWUFW010003416.1, on the reverse strand, counting down.
ATACAGTGGCCATAGACATCTTGATGTCTGTATGGCTATGCATGTATGAGCAGGGCTTAATTTCTAAATAAATAAGTGCTGATGCCCAAAGCCCTGATCTGAAGTGCCCGCCCTATGCCATTTCATGTCAGTGCGCAGAATACCAAAGCTGAGCAGCCTTCTGTTCACCTGAGGCCTCTTTAATCCACTTCCAGACACACCCTGTCTCTTTATCTCGCTCTCGCAGTTTACTGCTTTCTCCTTTTGCAACAGGTTTTCTGTTTCTCTCCCTCCGTCTTTCTGTTTTGTGTGTTTTTCCCTCTCTTGCTATATGTAAGGGTCTAATACAGAAAAACAGGTGTTGGTCCCTAAAAGTTAGTGTTGGTGGCCCTCCATCGGTAACCACCAGCTCAAATTAAGCACTGATAAATTGTGAACCTAGTTATAAAGCAATTGCGGCATGCACGAGGGAATAATATAAAGAAGTAGGATGACAACTGGCTGCGTTTGGGAGGAGGTTGCTGGTTGGAGTACCCGGTTATTAGGCACAGTAATTCATGGGACCAACTGGCTGCACAGTTGTTACCAAAGAGAGCAAGGGATACTCACAAGAAGGCATATGAGTAAAGCAATGCTAAGGTTGGGAGGTTGGGGAATCAGCATAGATGGAATTGAGTTTTCTTCAAAGGTGGATGTACCAAGAGGTTAGAATGTGTCAATGTGTTGTTTGAAGAGAAAGATCTTCAGCTGCTTCCTGGAGTGGAGTAGTGTAGGGTTCTTGAATAAGATTTGTGGTTTTTAGAATGCAATATTGTTATGTTAGAGGGAATGTTGGGTGTGTTGGAGGGTAATGTTACAATAAGTGTTCCAGCTGTTGCCCCTTGAAACTTGCTGCACGTTTGGATCTTTAGAAAATACAAATTGTATTACTTCGCCTTAGTGGAGTCTTCTTTTTAGTGGCAACAAAGCAATTCTGTCTGAAGGAGATCATGTGAATTTAGGCACCATTCACAGAAGGCATCACCATGTGTGAATGTCTAACTCTGAGGGGGGCATATTAATGTGTCATAGATTGCTTCCAAGACAGGCAAATCTACTGATGCCACGCCGTCCATTGTCTTTTCGATTCCACGATCACATATCCAGTACGCTATGAATAGTCTGGTTTCTCTTCAAACCGAATAAATCTTCTCCCTTTACTCATATCCAGTATGTTCAGGCATGATTAATGTGGGCCATTTTGTTTTGCGTTTCTCTGGGTGCTGCACATTTTATTTGAGCTGTTCGGTGTGACAGCGGTTTAAGACTGTGCAAGAACCCTGCTTCACAGCTGCCAAAAGTGGGTTCTGTACACGTTTGTTGTGTACTCCTTGAGGGACTTTGTATTGAGGTTCTTCACAACTTTAAGCAATCACTTAGTTTTCTAACGTACCTGTGGCATTCATGAAGCAATTCATTTTTTCATTATGCAGAATGTGCCAGGGCCACAAGATTTTCTGTCTACTCCAGGTTTAACTTCCCTGGATTGGCAGAAGTGTAGGGAAGGTTTTGTAGCATATCTGAAGGACCTTTAAGGGGATGTTTTCACCCATAGAAGGAAATTTGCATTGCTTAGAGATTATTTGCGTCAGAAGGAATTTGAAACACCTGCCAAAGTTGAAGAGAGTGCTTCAGCAGTTGAAATGATCAATACTCAGTCGAATCTGCCTCTGTACACAATGTTTGAAAGGCACACATTTTTCCAAGGATGTCAGTTACCTGGGGACAGGGCCGGCTTTAGCACTACTGGCGCCCGATGCAACAATCTTTTTTGGCACCCCCGCCCCTTGACCTCCTCCTCGGATTTCCTCACTACCACCTGGCAAAAGTGCCCCTCATCTCTCCATAGCCCTTCTCTCACATACATTTAATTTGCTTTAAAGTGCTGGTAAAGCCCGGCTTTACTAATCCCCTCGGCTATCCATATAAAATACAGATCTGTTCTTAGTAGCAGCCATATTAACCCTCTGTTCTACTTTATGGCGAGTCAAAACTGCCACTAGACAAAACTCCGATCTCTCTCTAGTAGGAACATTAATCACAAGCGTTATCTTGACATTTTTATTGCTGCCTATAAGCTGGACACACAAAAACTCTGCAGCAAGTGCTTTTGAATCTTAAGTTATTGCTAAACACAGCACCCTCCTGAGGTTAGTGACATCCCTCCAGGTCTGCACCCAGTCCGGACACACCAGTCACACACTGCCCTAAAGCCGGCTCTGCCTGGGGAACTCGTGGAAGGTTATGTAAGAGAAGTCGTTGTTTCAGTTATGGTGACATTGAAAATGGGATGATTAAAGACCAACTCAAGTTCTGGAAAAGCTGATATCTACCCACGATTCCAATTTTGCATCAAGCTATCAGGACAGCAGGAGTAACTGAAAATTTTGTGAAAAGGAAGCAGCCCTCTCCTGAAGATATGAAGTGAGGTGTTGTGCATGGAGTGCATACAGATACTGCAGTATCTAAATGGAAGGATCTGGCAAGTTCTGAATATATTTTTTAGAATATTATAGGTGTGGTAGGAGAAATTTCTTGGGTAGTTCTCATTCAAGTCTTGCTACAATTTACTTTTTTTCATAAAATGTAAAATGAGGCTGTTTTGCTGTTCCCGAAAATATTTTGCAGTGAGTAGGTAACCTGTGAACGGGATTGTCAAAAATGATAATCATTGTTTGAAGAAGACTCCTGATGCAGCATGATTTTAAAAATCATAATACACGACATGCTTATACACAGAAGACACGAAAGGTTGAAAGTACATGTTGCGGGGGCGTGGCTTGCAGCCGAGAGTAATGGCCGCAACCTAACCGAGCTCCGGCCAGCACGAGAACATCCCCTATTAATCCGGACACTTATCCGCGATACAATCACCACCCAAGACATTTTCCCGGCATCGGAACATCGGAGGCGCGTTCCGACCAAGTTTGGAGCGGGACCGGCGCTTCACAACCGATCCGCGGGCGCGAGGCGAGAAGGCCGTGCAGCGGTGAGAGGCGGAGGGCGCCGCATTGCAGTGGGGACTATGCCTGGGCAGCTGCTTGGTGAGACGCCGTTGGGCGCGTGGGGAGCCCCCACGGGGCAAGCTATCACCGCGACAACTCCGGGCACCGGGAGAGGCCCGGTTGAGATCCTTAATCCCCGCCCGGCGGGCCCTCACAGCTCCACGCGGGAAAACGCCTGCGGAGCCCGGACACCGACGGTGGCCCCTTTAATCAGCCAAGGCCAGGACACTGAACAACTGTGGCCCCCGGGTGCAACATAAGATAGGGGGACAGTGAGGCACGGCGCACCGGAGGCCGCCAAGGGACCACCTCTGCCGCATAACTAACGGCCCACACCGCAGGAAGGAGAGGGACTCAGAGTGCAGCGCTGAGAACCCCAGGGGGGGTCCACTCACTGGTGGTGAGATCCTGCACAATTCCTGGACCATTTGAAGGCCCCGCATTGCCTGGCTGCACTGGGCGACTCCACTCGGAGGCCCCGGAGCGCCCGGTGCCCCAGCGCCATTGCTAACTGCAGAGTTCCCGCTCAACCTACAAGGACACGCAGGCACGGGTGAGGGTGGCCGGAATCCCCCGGCGTAACTGCAAGCTGACAGCTGCACTGCACCGATGCCTCGCGACCCCCGTATTTCCAGGGCCGTGAACTAAGCACTCGACGAAACACTGTTGGCCACAGATTCGGACTCCACTGTGCTGGGCATAGCTCGGCCTACACCGGAACCAAAGGCCCCGTACAATCGAGCAGGAAACCCGACAGGCCGCAAGGCGACGCGCAGTCACGAGGCAGTCGGCGGTGAGTACTGCGCAATACCAGCGATCCCGCGAAGAGGGCCCAATGGGGGGCCGAGGTCCACGAGCGACCCAGCAAGCCAAACTAGACAAAAATGCTTTTTCCAAAGACGCGACGGAAGCGACCACCCAACGGGCACCCACGGAGGTCAGTGCCGCGTCAGGGGGCCAGCCAGAGGTCACATTGCTAGACATAATGTCCGCCCTGACGAACGTCCAGATGACAGTGGGGTCCATTTCCTCGGATGTATCGTTCCTCCGAGCTGACTTCCAGAAAATGGCTTCCAGAATGACTGAGGTGGAAACCACGACGGGCGTCTCTCACGAAGGACACAGCCAGCCTCCAGCGACAGGTCCAACAGTTGGAAGCTCAAAATCGCCAGATGGCAGCCAAACTAGATGACCAGGAAGGCCGGTCGAGACGAAACAACGTCCGTATTACAGGAGTCCCGGAGTCGAAGGGGACGCCAGCCATGGACCTCTACGTGGAAGACCTCATCAAGAACCAACTCCAACCAAGGGGTCTCTCCAGCTTCTTCTCGGTGGAAAGGGCGCACAGAATACCCGGGGGTAAACCAAAGCCTGGAGCACCCCCTTGACCGATCGTAGCCAGGATCTTTAATTTCAGGGACCGGGACGCCATCCTCCAAACAGCAAGAGTGGCTCCACCTCTGCGTATAGAAAACTCCGTCATCTCCTTCTTCCCCGACTATACGGCGGCAGTCACCAAGCAAAGGAGGAGTTTTCTTGAGGTCAAGAAGGAACTACAATGCAGAGGACTTGCATACTCCATGCTCTTTCCCGCGAAGCTTCGAGTAGTAGCGGACGGTAAGACATGGTTCTTCGAGACGCCGGCGGACGCCCACGACTGGCTGGAGGGTTGGCGACAGGTCAACAGATCTAAAAACGACAATGGGCGACAACAACGCCACTCCGCTGAAGCAGCATCCCAGGGCCGGAGACACACGGAAGGAGACGAAGACCGATGCCAAACGGACACAGATGACTGACCTCCCACGGATGGCGACCGCCAACTTGACAGTGATGGGACTTCATTGATGGAACTTCCACCCACCCCATGCCAAGCTGCCAGGCTGCGGCACGGATCGCCTAGGACGGTCCAGAAATGACCTACTAGAGACCTACCACTGTGATTGAACCTTTAATTCAGATGCTATACTTATTGTAAGAACCTGACCCCTTCAACGTCTTGGAGTGAAGGGATGTTCGAAATGCCCCGGATGTCCTCTCCCCCCACATGCAAGTACTGTTCATGGGACTAAAGCACTCTGCACAGTTGGGGTGGCGGGTAGTTGGAAATCTGTCTAGCAGGGAGGCAGGGAGGGGGGCGGAAGTGGGGGTTTTGATTATGGTATTGTTGGAATTTGTGTTTTCTTTTCTTTTTAATTTTTTGGAAATGTATATTTGTTTTATGCTGGTACCACACACTTTAGGGTTAAACACAGGGAACCCATCAACTCACACACGCGAGTCCAATGTCCCAAAGTTGCCTCAACGTCCTGAGTGACAGGGTTCCTGACCCCTCACAATTATGCCCCCCCTTGCCCTCATATCGTGGAATGTTAACGGCCTTGGCAACAAAATTAAAAGAGGGCATGTACTACAATATCTTAAGAGACAAACTCCATCTGTAGTCCTCTTACAAGAAACTCATTTGGTGGGATCAGCCACTAAAGCACTGGACAGATGGGGGTTCAAAATGATAGTGCACTCCGAATTCACTACAGGATCTAGAGGGGTGGGTATACTGATACGAAAGAGTTGCCCACTAATAATACATAGCACCCAGACGGATGACCAGGGGCGCTTTGCGGCATTATCCTGCCAATGGGAGGGACGAGCCTACAACCTAGTTGCCGTGTATGTCCCCCCTGCGCTCCACAGTCTGGCCCTACCGGCTCTCGGTAAGTTCCTGCTCACTTTACCCCCTGGGGAGCTGGTTGTAGGGGGCGACTTCAATGCCGTTCTTGACGCCTCCTGGGATCGGTCACCACCAAGGGACCAGGGGAACCCCATCACACATCTACGTGACTTCACGGAAGCTATGGGACTTGTAGACATTTGGCGTGCACGACACCCCTCGACACGCCAATACACATATCACTCTGGAGCCCACAATAGTTTGTCGAGGATAGATTACATTCTCTCATCCCCGACAAGCCTTGCAGCAATCACAGAGATCGCACACCTCCCCAGAGGAATATCGGATCCCTCGCCCTTATTAGTAACTTACACATCGCAGCACATGGGACGTAAACGCATCTATCCAATTTACCAGGGGTACTTGAAAGTCCCGACTATCAGGAAACAACTGCACACAACCACGAAACAATATTTCCAAGACAATACACACTCTGTTGCTTCCCCTAGTACTTTATGGGAGGCATACAAGACGGTTTTGCGAGGGCAGGCAATATCCGTAATAACCTCACACAAACGAGAAAAGACCCTACAGGCGCAGGAACTTGAGAGCGCAATTAGCCTAGCCGAAGAAGAACACACCAGAGCTCAGACTGATGAGACAACGCACACTCTAAACTTGGCCAAACAAGCATACAGGGACTACACATGGGAGGATGCTAAGGCAAAAGCTGCAAAAACGCAACACACGATATACGAGGCAGGGGACAAGGCCGGTAAGTTGCTAGCCTGGCTAGACAAGAAAGAGCGCGCTAGTCGCTGGGTGGCTCACCTACACTTACCCTCTGGGGAGGACATAACGGACCCATCAGACATAGTAACTGCCTTTGCACAGCATTATGAGGCAGTTTACACACCCACCACAAACGCCACGGTAGAAGAGAATTTGGCCTTTCTCAAGGGTATCCGTTTGCCAACTCTGACACCCCAAGATGCCGACACATTAGATGAACCTCTCACGGTGGACAAAATTACCGCTGCGCTTAGAGGGCTGCAATCAGGTAAAGCACTATGTCCCAACGGCATTCCGGTAGAACTTTACAAAACAGAAGCGGAAAGGCTGGGGCCTCACTTATTAACAATGTACGTAGACAGTCTAGATAAGGGAATACTTCCCAGGGATCAGAGGATGGCGACTATAGTGACAATCCCAAAACCCGGCAAGCCCCCTCAGGACTGCTTCTCCTACCGTCCAATCTCACTCCTCAACGCGGAGGCGAAAATCCTAGCAAAAATTCTAGCCTCCAGACTCCAACCACACCTCACGTCTCTTATACACCCGGATCAGTCCGGTTTTATGCCAGGCCGCAACACAGCAATGAACCTAAGACGGCTACACGGAGTGATGGCCCGAATGTCTACCATCCAAGAAGAGGCGGTCATTCTATCGTTAGACGCCAGTATGGCCTTTGATCGAGTGGAGTGGCCATTTATGTTTGCAGTGCTGCAACACTTTGGCTTTGGGCCTAATTTTCGGGCGTGGGTCCGGTTGTTATACACACAACCCATGGCACACGTAGTGGTCAATGGACGCATATCTAAGGACTTTCCTCTGGGGCGCGGGACTAGACAAGGATGTCCCTTGTCCCCACTCCTATTTGCCCTGGTACTTGAGCCCCTCGCGACTTGGATACGATGCGACCCGGTAATACGGGGACTAAGATGGACGGAGGGGTGGGAAGACCGTATATCGCTGTACGCAGATGATATACTACTATACATGACCTCCCCCAGCCGCTCAATTGGTCGTTTATTAGATATCTGTGCATTATATGGCAGATACTCGGGGTACATGATTAACTGGGCAAAATCGGTTCTGTTTGTCCTCCATGGTCCCCCTCCGCGCCTACCCAGGGGAGTAATGATACAGCTTGGGAACGACGGTTTTAAATACCTGGGCATCCACATTACGCCAGACCATACGCAATTCTACGAGCGAAATCTCGTGCCCCCTCTCCTGAGACTTAAAAGCGACGTACAACACTGGCATGCACTACCCCTGACCCTCTTGGGCGGTGCAGCCTTGTTCAAGATGATGGCTCTCCCGCGGTTCCTATAAGCCCTGCAAAATACGCCTACCCCGGTCCCAAACTCTTATTTTAAAGCCATCGAGGCTGAAGTAGGACTGCTCCTCTGGGGAAGAAAACCTCCCCGCATAGCCCTATCCAAACTCACCAGAAGCTGGTACGATGGTGGAATCGCCTTGCCCAGCGTACAATTGTATTACTGGGCCTCGGAACTTATCATAGTGAACCAATGGCTCCATGCCCCGCAGGAGGAACTGGCTCTCCGGCTGGACAGGCATACCCTCGGAGCCGGTGGACCCCTAGTGGCACTTTACCACAAAAAAAAAAGGCGCATGGATCGGTCCCACTGCACATACAATAAACATATGGTTCACAGCGCAGCGAGCACTCGGCTGGGAGGGAGTCCTCACCCAACTCACACCACTGTGGGATACGCCGAAACTAGGTATGCTCCGCTACAGTAAAGGTTTTGCACAATGGGACCTTATTGGTATCTCGAGAATTGGAGATCTCTGGAAAAAGGGAGAAGTAGTGACGTTCGCCCAACTACAAACAACATACCAAATGGCTGATTCAGAACAGTTTCGCTATACACAAATTAAACACGCACTTGCAATGGCCATACCCAGAGGCACCGATCTCCCCGAATCATCGCCGCTCGAGGACCGTCTCCTTACAGACCATCTAACCAAAAAAGCTATTTCCCTCACCTATCGCAAACTAATATATAATCAGAAAGATCCCACGCAAGACTTACAAGACAAATGGCGGGCTGACCTGGGAGACATGGACGACCAGGAGTGGCAGGAAGCATTGGCGTCCCCACGAGAGGTGGCAATCCCGTCTCGCTTACAATTGGTGCAACTGAAGATCCTACATAGGACGTACTACACTAGAACTATGCTCCACAAAATCGGCCGGACTGAGACACCTCTCTGCCTGCGGGGATGTGGGACGCGGGGCACATTTTATCACACGCTATGGGAATGTCCTCACATAACACACTACTGGGAGGCGGTCATGGAGACAATTACTCAGGTGTGTGGCTCTGAAGTTCTCCCTGAGCCAAAAAGGTGCCTCCTCAATGTATGGGAACCAACCGACCTTAATCACGCAGCGCAGGCCTGGGCGACACTAGGGATCACGTTAGCTAAACGCAATATCGCACAGCACTGGGGCGCGCCGATTACCCCCCGGCAACAACACTGGTGTCAAGACATGGATAGAGCAATGGTGGCCGAAAAAGCAGTCTTCACACACAGAGGGTGTCCCAAAAAGTGGGAGCAGGTGTGGGGCAAGTGGAATTCGTTCCGTGGTAATATTTGTGCCCCCCCCGGCAGAGGAATCAGATCCAGACTTAAGCGACTACCCCACAAGGTCTACTAGAGGGTCAGCTGCGCGCCCAGGGTCAGGGGTCCAGACACTATGATAATGAGACGTGAATTTAAGGCAAATATGTACAATGCATTACCTGTGTATATAACCTGTAATGAATGTATCAGACTAATGGACATTGCCAAAAGTAACCAGCACTGTTTGTTTTTCTTTTTTGAATTCATGACAATAAAAAGTTTATTAAAAAAAGAAAGTACATGTTGCACACATTAGACACAGTGACATATGATACAGAGACAAGTATAGTAGAAGCGCCGTAAAAGCGTGCTTTAAAACGTGAAGATAAAGAAAAACATTTATAAGACAACACTAATACATATAAATTAGTTGTGATAATGAATTTCTAATGCATATGTTGCTTATTAACGTATATTGATGAAAATTGTGATGCTAAGTGCAGTGGCCTAGTGTTTTCCATGCTCTTTGCTGAGAATGTACCATTTCGAAAAGTCGGTGCAAAAATGTGTAACACTGAAGTACAAAGCTTGATATTTTGAAATATGATACTAGAGACTCTATAGTTTGTGAAATATTAAAATCAAATTTTGTAGGATAAAATTAGAGATATGTGCATTTGTATGAATGTTGTGAAAAATCGTGGTAGTAGGGCATTTCTAACGTTAGCCATTTCCATGTAATATATTCTTTATTTGAAGTGATTTAATTTCATTATATTTGAAGTAAAGTTAGAGCTCATTTTATTTAAACATGTGAAGCTAACTTAAATGGTCTTTTGAAAAGTTTTTCCTCTAGTGCTGACCTTTCCCCTGATTTAACAAAATGGATAGTTCTTTAAAAGTGGTGTTACTTATTTGTCCTGTACATGTTCCCCTTGACATTCTTGAATGTTTCTTCAACATTCACCATGAAATATTCCTGTGGGAATAGAATTACAGCTATGCCTAGGCACAGACTACTTTGTTTCTTTTTATTTGATACTAGGCTTGTGATGACTCACAATGTCTCGTTTCTCATGACTAGCATGGGAAACCAGCTTGTTGTTTCAACCATCTCAGGTGACATGATGTAAACACAGACATGTGATAGTCTTTCGATGGTGGTGTGATGCCAGGACATAGGATATTGCTAAAAACTATATAAAAGAAGAAACCCCAAAGGAGGGGCACTGAGCACTATTGATTTTTGCTTCAAGACAACCGCCGCTCAGATTTTTCTTACTTGAGACCCGGATGCTATGCTGATCAATCTTTTACTTTGGACTGTTTGTTGATGCTTGTTAGAAATAAGGGTATCTAGTTGGCAGAGGAATGTACCTTTGTTCATGTAGGGACCCTTGCTTCTAGTCAGGGTAAGGGGAAACACACTTTAGCTAACCCTCGCTCACCCCCTTGGTAGCGTGGCACAAGCAGACAGGCATCTCCCAAAGGCAATGTGTAAAAACACACAGTAACACAGTGAAAACACCACAAATGGACACCACACCAGTTTAGAAAAATAAAGTATCTTTATCTAAACCAAACAAGACCAAAACAACAAAAACATCCAGCATACTTATATCAAAATAGCACTTAAAAACATTTACTTGCAGAAATAGCACTTCGAGAAACAAATAGCTCCACCTGGGGCTATTACGACGTCGTGACAGGTATAAATCCAAAGTACCACGCCAACCGTGAGGTGCGCGGCATCGAGCACGGAGTCACACTGACCACCTAAACAACAGTACTTTGGAAAACGAAGTCTATGGATGATGCACGGCGTCGTGAAGGTAAGGTGTCGGTGCCAAGGTCTTGGCCAGTTCCCTGGTTGCCATGGGGGAGGCAAGGCATTGTGTCCGTGAGGAGGAGACATTTCGATTCCAGGATAGGGGAAGCTAGGCTGCATCGGCGGTGAGGCGTCGGTTCCAGTGAGGCGAAGTGGTGGAGTTTGTGAAGTCACCCTCGTCAGTTATAGGCTCCGCAATAACGGAATGCTGGCGCAGGCGGGGACGGCGTTGGTGCGAGCACTGGGGTCGGGAAGGCCAATAACTGCAGGTGTCGCCAGGCATCAAAGGGCGTCGGAGCTGCGGTGCAGGTGGGGCGCTGCATCGTGCACTTCATGAGTGGTGCTCCTGGCCTCGGTGCAGGTCACGGCGTCACTGGTGGCATCGTTGATGGCATCATAGGTGTTTTTCTTGCTTTCTTTAAGTATGTTCTAGCTCCCAACAGCAGGAACAACCTCCAGAGACCCAAAACTTGAATAGGCACCTCCTGGCATGTCAGAACTCCCAGCAGTGGAGTTCAGGGGGGCTGGTGGTGAAGTCTTTGTGTCCCTGAGGCTTCAGAACAGGAGGCCAGCACATACAAGCCCTTGGAGATTCTTCTCCAAGCAGGTTCTCAGCAAAGTTCCAGTCTTTGTACTCTTCCTTGGCAAAAGCAGCAACTGCAGGCCAACCCAGCAAAGCACACAGCAAAGGAGCAGTACTCCTCCTTACAGCTCTCCAGCTCTTCTCCTTGGCATACATTCCTCTTGAGTCCAGAAGTGCAGAGGAGACACTGCCTATTCAGGTGCAGGTGAAACTCCTCCCACCACTCTAAATGCAAGCAAGGTCTATTCAGCTCAGCTATGAGTCGCTCAGGAAGGGCAGGACACGCCTCAACCCCCTTGTGGCTGTCTACAGCGAATGCACAACCCTAACCCGTGTCACCCCAAAACCAGACAGTCAATACACAAAATAGCAGAGGCACACAGATTGGTTTAACAAGAAAATGCCTACTGTCTTTTGCTTTCTCGCCCTAAGTGCTCCGAGTATGCCCAGACGTGGGTCCCAGGCTCACTGTGGCACTGGATTCAAGCTAGCCTGGCTGATGAGGGGTGATGCCCCAAAACCGGTCCTAGGATGCTTGTTTCTGGTCCAGAGAGGACCTGGCTTGGCAGTTCAGGCTGGATTGTTCCCATGAGGCACAGGGTCAAGACTGATTTGCATATGGCTGGATCTAAACTGGGGTGGCATGGTGAGCAAAAGAACGATAGATTTAACCCAGATCTCTTGACTGGGGGTGAATGTTTGATTTGCAATGCATTCCGTCCATCATCTGTGTGCCTTTTGCTTTCTCCCCCTCGGTGCGCCGGGTATGCCGGGCACTGGATTCAAGCTAGCCTGGCTGATGAGGGGTGATGCCCCGAAACCGGTCCCAGGATGCTTGTTTCTGGTCCAGGGAGGACCTGGCTTGGCAGTTCGGGCTGGACTGTTACCATGAGCACAGGGTCAAGACTGATTTGCATATGGCTGGGTCTAAACTGGGGTGGCATGGTGAGCAAAAGAACAATGGATTTAACCCAGATCTCTTGACTGGGGGTGAATGTTTGATTGCTCTGCATTCCGTCCATCATCTGTGTATCTTTTACTTTCTAAAAGTGGCATTTTCAAACACATAATTTAAAGTTCAGAGAGCCTAAACTTTATTTCTCTATCTTGTCCCAATGGAAAGTTATACTTGTAAGATGTTACAAAGCAATCCCCATGTTAGCCTATGGGACAGATAGCCTTTCAATAGTGAAAAAATGAAATTGGCAGTATTTCACTTTCAGGACATGTAAAACACAACAGCACATGTTCCACCCTTTACATATACTGCACCCTGCCCTATTGGGGTACCTTGGGCCTACCTGAGGGGTGCCTTCCATGTAAGAAAGGGGAAGGTTAGGACCTGGCAAGTAGGTGCAATTGCCAGGTCGACATGGCAGTTTAAAACTGCACGTGGAGACACTATAGTGATAGGTCTGAGACACATTTACAGGGCTACGCATGTTGGTGGCACAATGAGTGCTGCAAGCCCCCTTAGTAGCATTTGAATTACAGGCCCTGGGGACTTGACTAGGGACTTACCAGTAACTCAAATATGCCAATTATGGATAATCAATCATAATCAGATTTTGCACAGAGAGCATATGCTCTTCAGCACTGATCAGCAGTGGTAAAGTGCCCAGAATCCCATAGCCAACAAAAACAGGTCAGGAAAATAGAAGGAAGAAGAAAAAGGTTTGGGAATAACCCTGCAAAAAGGGCCATTTCCAACAATGCTACAATCAGGAGCTGATGGACTGAGCCCTTTATTGCCGAACCATTTCTATATTTTCAAGTTCCAATATATCTTTAGCTTTAAGCTATGGACTGACCCCAATGGACTTTAAGTTTGAACTTCCCCCTTTTTGTAGGACCTGCGCTTTTAGAAATTTGAACCATCCTTCTGCCTTAAAGGGTAGTGGGACTCTGTAATTCTGCAAACTGAATCTTATTAATAATCATTCGATAAAGATTTCCCTAAATGTTTGGTGCTTTAATGCAAGCTGTGATATTCTTCACCAAAGCCCTTAAGAAATTGCTCATTTTAATGAATTTTGATTCTTTAATACAATAACCAATTATTCTAAATCTTATCTGACTCTATTATTGAGTACTGTTGGTTCTTCCATTTAAACTGCGCTACTGTACGGATGTGTTTAAATGCGTTGTAGTGCGAATCAGCGTGCTCTATCAGAACATCAGGTTTTACTTCTTTTATTCTGTGCTGCTACTGCAGAGCTTCTGGTTTGCATAATCCTCACTTGACTGAACTTCTTCAGGAGGTTGGGTCTTCCAGTTGCTAGTCTTTATTTCTATAGTATGGTCTTAAGAGTGGTGTGCCTAAATGTGATTTCTAACTTGGCTGTCAATTAATGGCCCTCATTCGACAGCTAACGTGGAGTTTGGTCACCCTAATTTCCATCCCTCCTATCGGCGGAGAGAGATTCATCAAAGAATCATTGTCTTTGTGATAAATGGAAACGCTTCAGACTGCTTAATCGTAAAGGGCCCAGTACGGTTAGAGTAGTAAGGAGAGTATGCGTATGAATAAAAGTTTTATGCACACTTCACGCTGCAACATGATAATTTGTTTCATGAATATACAGCTGCCGCGGTGCCACGGGTTTATCGCCCTTATGCATTGCTAGAAGTTCCTTTGACGGCCTGGGAGCATACCATTAGGTTTCAAGGCGCCCTTCCACACCCTGTTTCTGTGGTCTGTTTAGGCCCTTTATCGGTCGATGGAGCCACTTGGCCCGTTATGGCTGGTTTTACACTGCATCCAAATTATCTTAATGTTACACTCGCAGACCTACGTCAGTTACAGACAACCCTGATTCATATACACAGAAGTGACATACAGTTTATGTTGTGTGCGATTCAAGTGGCTCCGGCTGGAGCTGCACCTCCTCCACCTGGACACTGCGGTGGCCTTGTCATAAGACCCGTCATTGTCAATTCAGTGATGGGCAAATGTCCTCAGAATAGAGATGATTTGCCATATTGGCTGGCAGAAAAATTTGAGCAACTCAAAGCTGTTTTTCTGCATACTACACCTGTTGAGAAACACAGGATTATGACAATGAGTTTACCGAGTGGTATTATTCCCGCTTTAGCTGATTGCACCACCTGGGGGACGGTGTTTGCTTCAGTGTATACACAGTGCTTTGGCACCCCCTCCATGAGCGTTCTACTGAGTGTTTTAAAGAAGGCACAGGATGAACACAGGCTGGTCCAGCCCTGGAATTGGGGATGAAATTAGTGGGAATGTTACCTATTGTTGCCGTTATGATTCTGGCCAACATTAAAGGTGAGGCAGTTTGCTTACAAGTGCGCCAACGCCTATTGGCTGTGGCGGACGTTGACTGGCAGCGGCAGTTGCCGATTATTATTGCGGAGGTGTATACCTCATTGGGACGCAATAGTCTGGGAGTAAGACCTTTTACTCAGGTACAGAACAAGCTCCCTCCCGTGAAAGAGGGATGCCCAGTCTTTCCTAAAAAGGCTTGGAATAAAAATCACCGGCAGCAGCAACAGAAGCCTGGTTCTTGTGCAGGTTCGCCTCCACTTGACGCTTCTGAACGTAGATATGATTTGCGTGACCGCTCTAAAATTAAGACACCTGAGAGGTTCCAGGTTCCTGATCCTCATTCTCCTCATTCCTTTCAGGAATCGTCGTATCAACAGTTCGGCAGGGGAGACGGACAGGATCGCAGAGAAGGCGAGTCTGCGCAAGCGAGACGTGACCCGCAGCGCCAGTTTGATGTAAAGGTCAAGCAGGGGGAACCACCTCAATATCAAGCCCCATTTCAAAAGAAAAAAGTTGCCGCTTTGACAGCAAAGTATGCCTCAGACGGTGAGAACCCTGCTCCTCGACAGGAGTTGGGCGGTAGCCCTCCTGGACAGCATGGTGGAGGTTACGATAGTGCGGCAGACACTCCACTAGCATCTGGAGGTGAAAGCAACTGACACTTTTATTACAGTAGAGACAGCTGATACTCGAGTTGCCCCTCCGGATAGACTTTATGAAGTAACCCTCCAAATTGAAGGTGATATTAAACGCCCGAAAACCTCACTTCTTCATATGACATTTTATTGGTGGAGATTGATTGGCCTCCCACTTTTGTCCTAGCTTCCTCCAGAGGGGAGGATGCTATTCTTCCTAGTTCCTCGAAATATGTTCCTGAGGATGACAAAATGGCTTATGCCTCCAAGTGGGCTTTAGTCCTAGCCTCAGCGTTATATCGCAATCAGGCTGGTTGGGACGAGGGTTCCCAGGTTCATGTAATTCCTTTGCGTTCTACACCTCAGCCCCAACCACAGTATCCAATCAAACAAGACGCAAAAGCGTCCGTCAGTGAAATCTTTACACATTTGGAATACCAGGGTGTGATTGAACCCTGTGTTTCATCAATGAATAATCCTCTTTTTCCGATATTGAAGCCGGACGGTTCATATCGCATAGTTTTAGATTATGGACATTTAAACAGTCATGTTCGTACCTTTGCAGTTCAGAACACACATAGCTTTGCGTTAGTGAATAACATTGTTTGCAAAAAATACAAAACCACTTTGGATATTTCCAATGGATTTTTCAGCCATTCTTTGGCTCCTGAGAGCCGTGATTTGACCGCATTCAGTGCGTTGGGCAATCAGCGCCGATATGCGAGATTGCCTATGGGATATAAGAATAGCCCTGGTGTGTTTGCGGCACGCATAGTGTCCCTTTCACATGAGATCGACCCAGATACCTCCTCGTACGTCGATGACATATACTTGATGGATGATGAATTACAGCCGCATCTCTTGCGTGTGGACCACATTATCACACATTTTGAAAACTTTGGTTGCAAATTCAATATTGCTAAGTCTCATATCGCCTTCTTGGCGCTTCTTTTTCTTGGTTACGAACTCAACACTGAAGGTAGGGTGTTGGCCCCCCACTTTCTGGAGGAATGTGCACAATTGCAACTTCAATCTACACTTAGGAAATTGCAATCATTGCTGAGTTTTTTTTAATTTTGGGAGGACATACATTCCTGATTATGCCCAGTGTACCAAACCACTTTACTCTTTGATACAACCTTCTTTTTCGGCTTCCTGTTGGCTTCCGGAACATACCGCAATTCTTTGGTCTCCGCAGTCTGATCTGCTTGCGACCAACTTCTTGTTAACACGAGACAATTCTACAAATTTGGTCATAACGATTGTACCAGGCGCGTTGGGCTTTACTTACTTGACGTTCACTGAGGGGGACACAGTACCCATAGCTTATAAATCGCATTTGTATACTTCAGCTGAGATGCGTTTCTCTTCGACTGAAAAGTTTTTGACAGCTGTCCAGATGGCGATTCTGAAAGAACGCTCTCTAGCTCAGGGTAAACGCATTTTCATGGTCTCGCCGGAACCTGTTTTAGAAGCAGTTACAAAGGGTAGTGTTCCGAATTCCAAAGCCTTGCATCCACGGTGGATACAATGGGCTAGTTCTTTGGCGTCGGCTGATGTCAACTTTATCTTTGATCCTTCTTTGCAAACACAGGAGTTTTTACAATATGAACATGTTCATCCTCCTCCTTTATCATTACTCCCACTTGATCAGTACAAATGCATTATTTACACTGATGGATCTGCACAGCCGGCCAGTGCTTCTAAACATGCTTATTCTGCAGCCTGCGCAATTGTGGCGGGAAAAATTGTTGATGGGGATTTTAAATCCTCCTTGCTACACACACAGTCTCTAGGAGATTGCACGGCTCTATTGGCAGAGCCCCGTGCTTTGGTTTTAGCTCTGGAATTTGCTGATCCAGAGGTTCCTACACTGGTAGTGCGCGATTCCTTTTACTGTGTACAATCCTTCAATGACAATTCTTCTGGACACAAAATGATTTTTGTGATTCTAAAGGCAGTGCAATTAAGCATAAAACGCTTTGGGTTAATGTGGCTGCTCTTAAAGAGCGATTGCCACGCACACATGTTATCCATACTTTAGGCCATCAACGTGTGGGAGCACACGCTGTTGGTAATTCACTGGCTGATGAGGCAGCCAAATCTGCAGTAGCCACTTGTTCAGTAGCAGCAGTCACTAGGTCTATGACTAAAATTGATGATGATATTTTGGCAGCTAACGCTGCGACGAAAGAGGGAACAGAGTTTCCCCAAGGTTTTCTTTCACGTTACACATACCACTTGTCGTCCGATAAAGTCCCATTTGCAACTATTCTGTCCGTTGGGGATCGGCTGATTCCCAACGAGGACCGCAGACTTTCTTTGATCATTGCCGCTCATGAAGGCGTGGCTTCTGCACATGCCAGAGTAACTGCGCCAATATCACTTTTACAGCAACGTTTCTTGTGGTGTGGTTTATACCAATAGGCACGTAAATATGTTCTTTCTTGTGACATTTGACAACAAATTAAGCCTTTTACTGTTGCACGTCCACCCCACACTCAACTTTACATCTCTAATCAGCCATTTGGCTGCATTTATCTTTATCACTGCAGTCCTTTGACATCTGACATTGCTTTTAAACACATCTTGGTTACAGTGGGTAGTGCTGACGCTCAAACTGTCATAAAAGATTTGCGTGTCTTTGTTGGGACATTTGCCTGTGATACCGTCCATTCTGACCAAGGTCCTGCGTTTGCCTCTAAGGCTTACCAGGATGCGATGAAGTCTCTGGGGGTACTGGTGCAATTTTCGTCTCCATATCGGCCTGAGGGCAATTCTGTTGTGGAACGGATGAACCATGACTTAAAGCAATCTTTGACAGCGAGAGTCTTAGGTACTGGCATGGCTGGCTGACTCATCTTTATGGAGTCCAACGTTCACTAAATAATCTCCCTAGAAGATCTCTGGGTGGGCGGACCCCATACGAAATGCTCTTTGGCATTACAATGTTTGTGCCAGACCTTGATGGTCTAGACATTGTGCGTAGATAATCATTGTGCTGTGTTACAGGATCTAAAAAAAGCTTGTGATTCACAAGGGAAAGCCCAGTTGCCCTCTTCCTCGGATCCAGCGGTGCTGATTCCTGTTTCTGGCTGGCTTCCTAAAGTTGGAGATCTGGTCCGAGAAAAGGTGGAGAACAAAAAAGAATTTGGTCCGTCCTACTATGCTCCGGTCAGAGTCCTTGGTTTGAAAGGCACCCGTACTGTGATCCTGCCTCCTTTACCTGGTCGTAAGGAGAATCGTTACATTTCAATAGAACATATCAAGCTACACCATATGGCCGATACTGAATAGTATGCCTTTAAGCATTCCACGCTGAGATCTTTCACTGAATCTGATGGCTTCTGTTTCTTCGACTACTCCCCAACAAATGTAGGGAGAGATGGAAACTTCAATTGATTTATTGCCTGTTTTACCTTCTACATCCACAACTGCGGATATTGAGTATGCTTCTCCTCCCGTTGAAGTTATAATTGACATTCCTGAAAGTACAGTCCATTCACCTTCTACTGAATCTCAACCACCGTTGTTTCAGCTGGGGTCCAGTGGTTACTACATGGACCACACTAGCTTTTCTTCTGCATCCTCTTCCTCGTCATCATCCGTAGCAGAGCCCCCTACACGTACTAGTCTTTTCATCTCCTGGTTCAAAAAGACTTACCTAGTCCCTCCATGGACATACGTCTGGATGGTGTTCCTTTTCATGTGGATTGGGTTCGTGACTTTGTTTTTCCTCTTGATTAATGGCCATTATTTACCTGATCGCTCTGCTGTGAACTTTGTTGGCGGAGTTCTGGCCCCTCATACGTCATCACATGTCATGAAAAGAGACCAAGCCCTTGTCAATATTTCGGCGTTCCCCGTTGCTGATGGCATTGTTTGGGATAATATTTCATACGATATCCATGGCCTGACCAAAATTTTGAACATTCCATACGTTTTCCGCATTTCCTTAGGATATGTAGTTTTGGCGGACATACACTCTGATGACTAGGATGTTCATGCCGTTCATTCATTGTTCTCTGATTTGAAATATTATGCTGCTTTTGACACTGAGGACCTGTATTTGAATTCTGCAAATTATGCTGATTTATTCTGTTATCAACATTATGACAATCATTTTTTACATAAGACCAACACTCTGAGACCGTTTTTTAATTATACCCAATGGGAGCATTGCCCAACACCCTTACATGGAAGTTCAAAGACCCAACAAAGTACATTTGTGTATTTTTCTGGTTACAATCTTTCATGTCAGACCCACAGTCCTATTTTTATAAATTGAAGATGCCGCTCCAAACTAAATTTATGTTGACATACACTAAACGAGTTTACTCCATGTCCTTCAGGAATTATTTGTCCGTGAAGGGTTATGAGCATTGGAAGGACACAATTGATCTAAAATCCATTTGGGGTAATAGAGATTGGCAAGTGCAGGGCATTGAAGCTTTGCATCGTGCATGTCTGATACCGTCTCAAATCTTATTTTTAAATGACTACTTGTTTTGGTTTAGCCACGCCCAAAAATCTAAATGTTCTCTCCATTCCATTATTGGCTCCATGTGATACATGGCAGACACACACTAACTACACAATTGAAGACTTAGCTGTCTTGTTTCAAAATGGCACACTCAACTCTTCCACTATTGATCCCTTGGGATGGTTAGTGTGGCCGACAACTTCGAATTAATGTCAATTGCGTTTTCTGAATACCACAAGAGGGTTTACACAAAGTAGACCTGATCCGCGGTTCCCACATTTCCATACAGTTACCACTTATTGAGTGGGTAAATTGTGTCAGCAATGGTTGGAACATTCCACACTGTCATCTGTAAAAACAACACCTTTCTCTTTTGTCAGGTGACATCAATCTGGTTGATTTTCTTTTAGGTCCGAAATCCCCTCAAACAAAAAGTTGTATTTATTCAGCTTATAATGAATTTTGGAAACTGTCGCAGATGGAAGCTGCGGTGCGTCTCCGCCAAATTGACCAAAATAATTTAGAAAAAGTCCTTGCAGTGGTAGATAACAGCAGTAATACACTGTCTTCCCGTATATATACTTTAGATAATATTGTTTTATCTGTCATTGACATTGTTCAACATGAGGTGTCTGTTTTGTACCATGGTCAAAATCAGTTACGCTCTGTAATGCAGTTTGCTTGGACCTTGAAAACACTGAAAAATTGAAAAGTGCCATGGGATTATTTAAATGCTTCTGCACTGTTTTTGCCAATTAATTTGACTGATATGCAGAAATTAATGTCCATGAAAGACGCAACATACACATTGTTACATATTGAACTATTGGAACAGTTAGCATTTTCTGTAGCAGAGACTGATTCGGCTGTGTGGTTAATACATGGCGTTATTTCAATTCCCATCTCACTTTTTCAGTTCACGGCCTGCAAGAAACACTATCCAGTTGGTAGGTTTGAGCCCCTCGGCAGTACTTATATTCATGAATTATGGTCGTTACCCTTCACCTACAGATGTCAGCGTGTGTATAAGGAAGTTTTCCTTACAGGGGAGGACTGCGATTCCACAGTAGGACATTCCCTAGTCTGTAAACAAGTTAAACTGCACGGAGCCTGCAACGTTTCAGCACGTAATCTGGCCTGTTTTATAAAAGGTACCCCTGCCCCAGCTATTATTCCCGCACTAACTTTGCTTTCTAATGGCAGTTATCTTATTTTAAATAACCACGACTGCTGCGACTTATGGGCAGGCGTCCAGTATATGGTAACGGTTTCTCAACGCGTTACATGTTGCTGCAATGTCCTGTTTCCACCCCCGCATGGGATTGTAGATAGTTCTCTTTTGCCTTCCATTCCAACTTTGAAAACAGATTTCAACAAGCTAAGCAGACTCAAAGAGCTATTGTTTCAACAAGAAGTCGCTCTCACATCAGCTCGGGAGACCTTCGAATTGCAGGTGTCGAGAGCCGCAATTGAGATACACTCGCTGCTAAACGCGAATCTCCCACTCCATTTTGGAGAATTAATACATCAAATATTTAGTGCTTCTGATACAGAGGGCCTTGCCCACTTTTTTAAACTCGTGGTATCCATCCCTGTTTCTTCCTTTTAGACTATTTTTGGAGTAATACCAGCCTTTATTCATTCCATTTTTTCCAGCACCTTCGCAGGGTTCCTGTTGATTTGCAGCGTGCTGGTTCTCCTATTGTTTCTTCGCAATGGATGCTCGATCTGTGGAGCTGCCAAATCCGGTCGAGTTGCAACGGTGTGGCAGCATTTTGGTTCTATGCCAGTGACATCCTTTTCCATCGTCTATTGGCTGACCTTCCGTTATGCCTACTTCTCCTGCGTGCAACCTGTGTTCCACTGCCCCCAGTGCCCTTTTCATTGGGCCCTGGATGTCTGCCTCTTCAATACCACACACCGTGCCCTGGATTACGATCTGTTATTGGGTCCGTTGAAGGCCCATGACCAGGAATGTGCCATGGGTAGGCGCCTGTTGTGCGATCCTCTATTTGGACCAATGGCAGTCTTGAGTACCTGTGCTCATGAGCAGCGCCTCATAGACCGGAGTTTCATCAAAGTTAACGCAAGTTGCCCTGAGATGCTCCTAACGGCCTCTGAATAGGAGGAGCATGTGTGCTCGTTCGATCACTTAACTGGATGGCATACCTTTTTACTATGGAAGTGACTGACAACATCCTGGAATTCATGGCAATTCGCTTTTCCCGCAACATTTCTGTCTCCGAAGAATAATTATGAATGAATATATTTTTGAGTACCCAATTGGCAAAATTATTTTTATTCTCCACCCAAAAAAAAATAACCAGGCAATAACGATTTTTTATTTTGCCTTAATGCCTGTCCCAATTGGAATCTGATTAAGACGCTTTGCCTCTGCTTACCTTTGATTTTTGTCTTAGCGTACGCTAACACCCAGGCCAAGGGGAGGGTGTCACGTGGACCATAGGGACATTGTCATTTTTCGCTAAGTTAGCATGAGCACGTCGCAGCTTGCATGTTGCTTTTGCGCACGTTACTACACGTCTATTTTTACAATAATTTCAATGATTGTTTTCACATGAGAACTCATCGCTGTGTTCACTCTCTGCATGTTCCTGGGATTTTGACAAAACATTATGTGCAAGGTCGAACAACATGCCCCTCATTATTTTGTTCTGGCCAGACCTTAGCCCTTAGACAAAACATACTGATGCAGCTGTTGTGTGGACAAATGCACTTAGGGGCATATTAGCAAGGGCTGGCGATATAATTATCGCCGCTTTAGCGTCCGTTTTCGGGCGATAAGCGGCGATAATTATATCGCAATATCATCAAGGACACGCTAGCGCGTGTTTCCTTGATGTAGAGCCCGTTTTTTCACAGCCTCGCCTCGCATCGCTAATGAGATAAAAAAAATCACGCTACCTCGGCCTTAACGCTGGAATTTAACGTCTGTTAAATTCCAGACTAAGGCATACTAATAATGGTAGGTGGATTATGCTGATACGACCACAGGGTCGTATCAGCAATGTTATCGCTGTTTTCCATGGAACATCGCTGGAAAACCAGCGATGTTCCATGGCAAACACCGCTATCGCTGAAATATTATCGCCATAGCGCTATGCATTGTAAATATAGCGTTATCATGGTGATAATTTTCAGCGATAGCCGGCGATAATATTTCTATCGCTATGTGGGGCCAGCGATAATTATCGATGGCCCTTGTTAATATGCCCCTAAGGTTTTATTGGAATACATGAATAGGTAGCACACACTTGGAGAGGGACCTTTGCAGGGAGAAGAGCGAGACAGCACCTATGATGTAGATCTACCATCAATAGGCTATGATATGGGGTCTGCTGACAAAGCCAAGAGATCTTCTATTATATAATAATACTTCTTCTTAGCAGGGGAAGGAAGGTTAGGCACTATGGTCTTTTCTCCATTGTCTTTCTATGATGACATATCCCTTCATGATATATGGACTAGCTGCTATGCTGACTATATTTGTACTATGCATTTTCCTGCTTGTTGTGGCACGTATACTGCATGTTAGGGCACGTTAGTTAAAATAAATATTTTAAACTGTTTCGTGTCTCTGTCAGATGTTATTGTGGACAAGTACAAGAGTGTGAGCGAAAGGGTGTGTCTGGTTACCGCGATTCCTGAGAGATCTGGGAGTGTTGTGTTCTGGGGTGTCTAATCATTTGTTTCTCTGTGAGTGAGTAGGAAAGCAAGTGAGACACTATAGCTAGTCGGTCCTGGGTTCGTGGGTACTAAGGTGGTAGGAAGACCCAGTCCCTATACACCAAGGTCCCATATTCCTGCGCATAGTTCTGTATTTGTGCAGAATCCCAGCAACAGTCAAAGAGCACTGCATAAAGAATCTAGGTACTTAACATATTTTTTGTGTGCTAGAGAGGGCATATAACTTCAAACGTATTCCTTTGGTTTGATGTCTGCCTCAGCTGTGCTCCAACAAGTCACTGAGGGGCTATTCAGTGATTTGGATGGTGTGGTTTGTTTCAAGGATGAAGTATTGATTGTTGTAAGAAATCAAGTGGTGCATAATGTGAGCTTGGAATGGATGTTGTGTATACTGAAGAGAAAGAAGTAAAGTAGGGGGCTGAAGAATTTAAATTTGGAGTTGAGAGTCATCTGTAGGGTACCATTTTTCAAAAAAATTTATCTAACCTAGGAAATCCTGGTGAAGACATAAATGATGCTCCAAATTCTCAAAACAATTGCCAATTGAGGTCATTCTTGATCTGAGGAGTTTTAATCAAAATTCATTCTCAGATTTTCAGAGAAGACATGGGGAATTTGAATGGAAAGGGTGAAGGTTAATGAAAATGGTGGAAGATGAATGTGCTTCAGCTTTCCATCACGTGACAAATGATATTGTCACTGTTGCCACGCCATTTAGTCCTCATGGTCCTTATATTGTGGTGACTGCAATAGTGTGTGTGTGGCTTGCAAGCTGTAGTCGTTCAGAAAAGAGTAGGTAAAGAGGAAGTGATTAGTTGTGCTTCTTGGGCATTGAGAGGTGTGGAGCCTATGTATTCATTATTGAATGGGAAGTTCTGCCTTGCTGATTGGGGATCGTTCATTGTCGGTCTTATCTGTGGGGAAATTAATTTGTTGTTCACACAGATCATAAACCTTTGGTAAATGAGTTTTCAACTAAAAGTTCTTCCAAAGCAACTTAAAATACTGGTAAGTGGCAATATAACTTGTAAGAGTACAGATATAAAGATGAGTTACTTCCTCGAGTCTGACATAGTACAGCGGATCTTTTTCAAGTTCAAGATTGCCTTTGGATATGTTAGTTAGATTAAGTGATAGATAAACTGATGATGAATGTGTGGTCAGTTTCTGCAGTTGGGTTGTGTTGTTTTGTCACAAGAGAAGTAGCAAGAAGCTGTCCAAAATCATAACGAATTGTGCAATGCTGAAAAGTGTGTGTATGAGGGTGAGTAGTACATCTGTGAGTGTTTGACATGTACGACTAGTGACAAATCCAACATTATTGTTCTTGGTTCTGTATCTGTAGGCTGTGTGAAAGATCCAGGGAAAGCTTGGAGTAAGCTAGGAATGGTCTATGGTTGTGCAAAATGTGTGACATTTATCATACCTAGTAGTATGCTAAATTTGTAATGCTAAAATCACTGATCATATTTTGTATACAAAAGAAATACATGATTTTAGGCTGGAACTCTTAGTTCTGAATTCCAGGTTGCTCTGGAAGTCCTAATGAGGGCTCACTAGAAATTTTCTTGCAGCCAAGGCACCATGCCTTTGCTCAGCAGACACTCTCTGTCACTCTAAGTACTCAGCTTAAAAGAAAGACTAGTCACCTTTCCCTAGATAGTTATTGTTGAGAGAGAGAGAGGGACTGCTGCACCAACCAGATTCTTCTCAGTCTAGCAGGTGTGAGAAGGTTGACATTAGGACGCCTGGGAATTGCCAGACTCACCTGCTGACTAGAGGCATCCTGCAACACTCTTGATGGGGAACCACAGGTGAAGGGAGGATTCTCCATCTCATGTAGAATAGAAAGCTCTGACAGGTCACTTCAGATTTCGGAAGGGCCAGGGTTTTGACCCTGGATGATGGGCTCCAGTCACCAACCAATGGTGTCCCAAGCAACCTAGGATACACTTCCGCAGGACTGGTGAGGCTTCCCCTCCTCATGGTGGAATTGAATGCTCTGATCAGGCCCCCAGTCAGAGCTTCAGCAGGCTCGAGGTGCAGAACCCTGGTCTCCATTCACAAGGCTATTGTGTCACAAAGTGCCAATTGCAGGCATCTCTGGCAGTATCAGAAGCTCTAACCCTGGTCCCCAGTCAAAGCTGCAGTAGATCTGGTTGCAAGGCACCAGGTATTGGTGTCCCAAGCTACTTAGCATAGACTGCCACAGGCCCAGGAAAACTTCCCCTCATTGGGCTGGTGGAAAGCTCTTATCAGATTCCCGTTCAGAGCTCTGTTAGGCCTGGAGTGTGGGACCATAGGCCTGGATGCCATTCAATAGCCCGTGGTCTCTCTGGCAGTGTAGGAAGCTCTGACCAGGTGACCAGTCAGATCTGTGAAAGCCTTGGGGCAGGAGAACAGGTGTGGGGGCCAGCCATGATCATTGGGGTCCAAGCTACCCTTCTTTGTCTTCGGCCTGTGGAGGTTCTTCCTTTGGGTAAGGTGGAAATCTCTGACTGGGTCCCCTTGGCTCCATGGGCTGAGGAATGGAGCACAGGCCTGGGGTTCAGGCACTGGGCCTGCGCTCCATTCCATAGTTTCACAAAGTGTCCACGGCCCGGTTCCGCAGGCCCGTGGAGGGAGTTTGCCTTCAACAGGGTTGAAAACTCTGAGAGGTCCCACTCAAATCTCTGGCAGGTGTTGGTGTGTTCCGATGGGAATGAGCTCCATTTTCTATCCCATGGTGTCAGGAAGTGCACAGTATGGGGTTCCACAGGCCCAGGAAGTGTTCCCCAACTCCAGCAGCTTTAAAAACTCTGACATGTCAGGATCAGAGTTACAATGGACTCCGGGAGCGTTCCCCAGATTTGGGCTCCATTCGCTGACCTGTATGTTATTTTATGTTATGTTAGGAGTATTTATAGAGCGCATGGCTACCCGAAGGCGTCCCAGCACTAGCGGAGGCACCAGACAGATCACAACAGCTTAGTAGGTGGAATTTTGAAAGAGCCATGTTTTCAAAAGTTTACGGAAGGATAGGAGATTGGGTTCTGAACGCAGATGGAGAGGGAGAGCGTTCCACAGCTTGGCAGCAGTATAATGGAAGGACCGGCCACCACTTCTCATCCTTTTAATTTTAGGGACAGAGGCTAAATAGAGGTTGGCTGATCGGAGGCATCTGTTAGGACGATAGGGGGAGATGATAGAGCGGATGATGAAAGGGCTTTTCTTCCAGAAGGACTTATGAGCAATACATAAGGACTTGAATTTTATTCTTTCCATAATTGGGAGCCAGTGCAAGGTCTTCAGAGCGGGTCTTGCAGAGTGTCTGTTGGGAATCTTAAGGAGCATACGTGCTGTGCAGTTCTGAATGACTTGCAATTTGTTTGTGGTTGCCCCTGGGGCTCCTAGATACAGAGCGTTTCCGTAGTCGAGGCGGGAGAGGATCAAGGCCTGGACCATGAGCCTCCTTGCTGAAAAGGGGAGGAGCGGGAGGACTTTGCGGAGCATTCGTAGAATGCCATAGCAGGAAGCGGCCAGTTTCGTCGCCTGATGATCAAAAGTGGGTGACCGATCTAACCACATGCCCAAACTTTTGATCTGGTTTTTGGGCATTGGCGGGGAGCCGAGACAGCTTGGCCATGCTGATTCAATATCAAAAATGGGTGAATTACCCAGCAGCATAAGCTCCGTCTTGTCTCCATTTAGTTTGAGATAGGAGGATTCCATCCATTTAGTAACTCTTTCCAGGCAGGGACCTAGGCAAGGCGAGGTGTCACCTGGGCGATTTAAGGCCACCACTAATTGGGCGTCATCGGCATAGCTGACAATTTCAATCCCGAAAGGGAGGACAATCTGTGCCAGGGGGCTCATGTAAACATTAAACAGTGTCGGACTCAGGGACGAGCTCTGAGGGACGCCGCAGCTAAGTGAAATACGTTTTGAAATGTTGTCTCCTTCAAAAACCTGGAAGGTCCTATCCTCAAGGAAGGATTGCAGCCAGGTGATAACACCGCCTGATAATCCAACATTCCTCAGCCTGCAGATCAAGATGTCATAGTTGACAGTGTCGAAGGCGGCACTGAGGTCCAAAAGGATAATAGCTGTCGATCCACCTTGGTCGATAATCTTTTTGGACTTTTCTACCACTGCCAATAAAGCAGTTTGGTCCCATGTTGGGGGCGGAATCCAGTTTGCGAGGGGTGCAGTATATTGTGAGATGCGAGGAAGGTCGAAATAACTGAATTTAGATGCTTTTCTAGCATTTTACTGATCCCAGGGAGAAGGGAGATGGGGCGATAGTTTCCAAGAATGTCGGGATTGAGGCTTGGTTTCTTCAATAGCGCCTTCACCATGGCGTGTTTCCACAGTGGCGGTACTAGTCCGGTCGAGATAGAGGAATGAATCAACTTCAGTAACACCGGGAAGACTACTTCCCCAGCCTTACTTAGAAATTGAGGGGGTGCCGGGTCACTGGGAGAGCCGGATTTTACTGAGGCAGAGATGTTTACTAGAGTATCCATATCAATCAAGGGTATTTCTTTGAGAGAGTGCTCACTGGGCACGGAGTCCTCCATAGACAGCAGATTATTAGGAGAGGCGGGGGGAGAGGGGGAAAGAATTATAGATCTCCTGAATTTTATTAGAAAAGAACTTTGCCAGTTCATCGCACCGTGCAGGAGACCTCTCACGGAGGGCATCCATGACCGGCAGTTTTAAAAGATTCTTCGCAATCTTTAAGATTTCACGGGGGGAATTTGAGACTGAATTAATTCTTTCCTCATAGTAGGATGCCTGTGCATCTTTCAATTTGGATTGATACATTTTTATGGAGTCCCTATATTTCTGTTTACTTATTACATCATAGTCTCTTCTCCATTTCCTCTCAAGTCTCTTACAAGTTTGTTTGTACTCATGCAGCTTGGGGGAGTAACACAGAGAGGGGTTATTCCTAACTTTTTTATGAATGCATTTCTTAGGTATGACTTGGTCCAGGTAGGAGTCAGTCCAATGGATAAATTTGTCATTTGCTGCAGTGGGATTGGAATCTAAAGTAGGCATTGAGTTTTCCAGAGCTAGTTTCCAAGGGTCCAGCGGAAGGTTGGACCAAGAATGTTTCCAGCTACTGATCGTGCCACTGACAAGGGGTGTTTCAGGATATCCCAGAAGAAGGGGATCAGAAAATGGTCTGACCATGGCACTGGGATCAGGTCTCCTACTGCAAGTTCCCTATTGTTAGAAAAGATAGGATCTAGGAGGTGCCCTTTCTCATGGGTGGGGCCAGTAACATTTTGCTTCATCTGAATAGCTGTAGTGTCACATAGTGACCATGACAAGGTTCCTATAAGGAAATGCCTCTTTTTGCATGTTCAGTCCCACATTTTTTAACTGATGCTGCTGATTTATCGACTCTGAGAGTGCACTGAGGCCTGATAACCAGATCTCAGTGCCAGTGCTTTAATCCTTAAAAGTGCATTTCGAATTGGCTACCCCCAATTAGCAGAAATGGACTTACTTATAAGTCCCTAGTATATGGTACCCAGGGCATGTAAGGCAGAGTCTCCACCCAAGGCTGCAGCACTGATTGTGCCACCCTGTGTGTGACAAAGTACAAAAGGGCTTACAGCCTCCCACTGCAAACTGGAAGGCCAGTGGTAACACTGCTCGTTTGGCTTTGCCATTCAAACTAATGGCAAGGCCCCACTTCCCTTAACAATATATGTAAGACTCCCCTAAGGAAGGTCTATCGAGCCCCAAGGCAGAGAGCTGTATATTATTAAGTAGGACATGTATGTATTTTTTTTATATATTTCTTAACAGAAACACTTCTAAATTGTTTTGCTGTGGGAGAGTTATTAGCCCCATTGGCTAGCACAGGTTTACTGGCTGACCCCTCAGCCCGGCTAACCTCTGAATGGGATTACTCAGATGGGTCCTATAAGGTATCAAATTAATCGTGGCATTAAACCCAACTTGATTACCAAGTCGAATTTAATATTACTATTAAGGAAATGCAACTTTTAGAGAATTGCCACCCTGTGACCCAGTTTATCCAGTGGCCTCACACGGTAACTGGCCACCAAACAGCTATCTACCCTCTTGGAGAGTACTGTTAATGACTCTCAGCTTAGAAACAATAGTAGCCTGCTATAAGGTGTGGTGTCACCTCCCCTTCGCAGAAAGCCACTCAGGTTGTTAGCCCAAAAGGCAAGATTTGAAGGTGAATCCGCCTTTGGTGGGCAAATAGCGATCACACTCCTGAGGGGCAGCCCGTGGTTCAGGTAGACGGGTTGGTGGCAGGGACAGAGAGGAGAAACCAGTGCCCAACCCGGTTTTCCCGTGGGCGTGTAGCCCACAGGTAGCCACACTTCTAGAGTGGGCTACCAAGATCCTAACATACAAGGAAGGATCCCGACATCTTGAGAGTGGGCAGAATAAGGCACTCTGAAATTGCCAGGTGCCACACATAGACAAAAAGTTGCCACAAAGAGGGAGGGGACATGGTAGCCCATTGGCTAGTGTCCGCATCATCCCCTCAGGGCACTTTCTGGGAATAAATATGGCACCACTGGCACCCTGGACATCAGATCACGTCAGAACAGGAAGAAGGACTAAAGAGGACTGCCCTGTTTACCCCTTGACTTGGCAAAGAAAGGCTGCACCATCTGCTGGACTGCACCTGCCACACCTTGGTCTAGCGAAGAGAGGACTATGCCTGTGGCTCCTGGCTTGGGAGCAAGTTGTGCCTGAGCCCCAGACCAAAGAAGTGACTCCAAGGGTCCATCGGCTGAGCCCCTGGAACCAGAAACAGGTCCATCAAAGCTTAAGTAGCCCAATTCGGCAAGTCAGTAGCCACTTCAGAAGAATCTCCACTGAATGCTGCTATGCACCCCAAGAGACCGATTCTCAATGGCTAAAAGTTGCACCGGAGTCAGCCGGACCCAGGAGTGTCGTCTGAGTCCAGATTGGTCACCCAAGAGGGACACCAACTTACACCAAAGGATATCGCTTGGACCGCTGTGTATGGAGACTGGTAGACCAGCCGCAACTGGCCTTTCACTGTCTTGAAGACGACTTTGAGAGTCCCCGACCTTTGTGGCCAAAGTTGCAACACCTGACCCATGGACCGAGGAATAACTGCAAAGGCACCCCGTCGCCCGCACAGCACTCAGAGCATCCTTGAGCATCTTCCATCTCCTGCATCCGCAACATCACGACCACTCTATTGCAGTCTATAGAGGTTGTACTGTAAAGTTTAAAACTAGACTGGAAAACGCTTTGGTGGCCAGGTAACTGTCCAAATACTCCTTACTGACCCCCAGACCTTCTCTGGAACTCAACTCTCACAAACTTTTCAAAAGTTTACAAACTTTACGGTTACCAATGCTTGTTTGTGGTTAAACTGAGATTTAAGTTTTCCTTAGAAACCTGTATCTTCAGAAACTTTTGGTGGATTTTGCTCATCTTGAACTCTAAAAATTCATAAAAATATAATCTATTTTTATAAATTGGTGTTGAATTTCTTTCGTGTTGTGTGGCATTCTTATTTCATTGTTTGGCACTGGTAAATGCTTTACACTAGTTCCTTTGTTTAAGCATTGTTACACAAAGCCATAGCTTTCCAGGGTTGAGCTTAAGGTTTTACAAATGAGCCCAACTGGACCCAAGGCAGTTTTGCGATTGTATTACATGGTAAGGCTGAACAACAATACCAATAAATTCACCCAAATCCTCACATTTACCCTCTTTGGATAGAGTAGAAAGCTCTGACAAGTCTTGGTGAGAGGTCCATTCACTGGAGAGGGCCCAAGCCTTGGTGGTATTGAAAGCTCTAAGCAGACCCAGTCAGATTTTTGTGAGACCCTGTCAGGTAGCTCCAAGCAGGAACTCTCCAGACTGGGCCCCCAACTTCTAGCGCAGGATGGCCCTTGCATACTTGCAGAAGCATGGCAGGGACTCCTAGGCACCTCTAGGAAGAAATTCTCTTACTGGACCCAAGACAGAGCTTCAGCTGTCCCCTAGGCCTGACCTAAAGGGCCCAAGCTCTAGCCTCTGACCTGTGTTGTTACTCCATACTAAGTTAGCCTCCTGAGTGTAAGCAGAAAGTCTGATCCATCTCTTGTTGAAATGCATCATACAAACAGATGCTCAGCCATGTGGGCATCCACCATAAGAAGTGAATGGTACAACCAAATGGTCAAGCTCCTCTCAAAGTCCAGATGAGGTCGTATTTGAAGCTTCTGCCCCAGTCAGTGCTTGAGGAGGTCCTATACTTGCACTCAAATGTCACCCTCTGTCACCCAGGATACACAGATTTCAAGAAAGCCTAGTTACATTCCTCCAGATTAGTAGGAGGGAGTGTGATTGGGACCTGTTGTTCATCTGGTTGTTCCCCCCAGGCAGGCACTTGTAAGTCCAGACAGTCAGCCGAGGTAAACTGTGAATGTCTCATTAAAACAGCTATGATTATTTGATTGCCCTGTTTGTTACTTGGATAAATATATTAGTTCTAGAATTGATGCATTCTGATGAGAGCTGACCTCCCAGGATTCAAGCGTTTATCAGACCAAGACCAATCTGGACTCCACTGTAAATTTTGGTGACTCAAAAAAACTTTGAGCCAATTGCACCAATGCCCCCCCAACCCCCTCCCCCACCCTCAACCCCCCGGTATTACGATGATACCTTTGAATGTCTGTCCTATAAACTTTCTGTGCCTATTTCTAAGAGGCAATTGGAAGTTGATTCCTAAGTGGGAATCTGAGAGAAGCACTAATGGCATTCTCCGTCAGCCATTCCAGAATATTCAAGGGTACTAAATCATCCTAAAGTTCCTCCTTCCTTTTCCTTCCATTTTGTGTGGCTGTTACATGCAAATCTCACTACACAGTTGGCATTCTGTAAAACATCAATATATATAAACATCATGTAAAAGTAAATAAGTGCATTCAGTAAAGAAATCTATTTTGGTCTTCCAGGTTTGTGTTTGACAAGACATGTTTCTACAATTCACTGTGTCTATAATTAATATGAAATGATAACATTCCACACTGGGTAAACAATAGTAATGACTCGAAGCCAAGAAGGTGCCTATCATAGATCTTAATCCTGATGCCGAATTTTCATCTAATTTAATTTATGTGGTGATGTTGGATAAAAGCGTCTGGCTACTAGGGCGTGCAAAGTTTGTTCTTCCTTTGGGTATATTTGAACTGTTCTATGCATTGTTAGATAATCCTCAATACAAAGTGAAATGAACCCCACTGGAATTAAATCAAACGGAGATGCAGATACAGGAATGCCTTTCCTGTGTAAGTTTACCCTTTGTGGATCAACGGCTACATATATGCAGGAATGTTCCCTGCTGGAATCCCTTCTGCCGATCTATTCAACAAACAATGGTATTCAGCAAGAGATGAACACTGTTCTGTGGGAAGTTATGTGGAAACTTTTTGTTACTGTTAAAAAACAATACACACATAAAAATGTGTTGCAAAAGTCATGATTGTCTCGCAAATGTGCAAAGCGAAGAAATGGTTGCAACAAAAGAACTTCACGCCTTCGTACACCAGTACTGGCAAAAGCATGCTTTGTGAACTGTAAAGGTGATCAATCAGAAAGCACCGGTACGGAAACAAAGAAAAAGTAAACACAAAACAAAGCAAGGCAGTCCTTCTCGCCCCATTGTTTGACTCCGCGGATTTCCACGGAGCTTCCCCTGCTGGGCTCCCTTCACAAAGACGGAGTGGGATACACAAATAGTAGACGGATAATTACATGCAGATGAGGATGATGTTGCTTTCGAAGATAGATTTGCCGTTGAAGACGTGGGTGACCCAACTTGTCCTCGCTCTGATTTATTTACCTGTGCTCCAAGATAAACTCCACAGCACTAGAGGATATTTCATGTTGCACTGCATTCTGGGAAGAAAGGAGGGGCCAGGTGTCGGGAGGCAAGGCTGGTTTATAACAAGGGAATCTTGGTCTGTTTTGGGAGGAGATAGAGCCATTATGAAAAATGGAGGTTTATGTTTAGGGATGTGGAAATGCTTCAGCCACCAACCCGTTCTGACTTTTCAAAGGCACCTGGCCATATAGAAAATATTTTTTTTGCCGGCTTTACCACCAAGGGTAGTAAGCTACTACCAATGGTGCAGATGATGCAGTGACACCGGGGCTCAGGGGCGCAAAGGGCACTGCCACTAGCTACAAGACTCTTTGCCTCAAACCTAGCAGCCTCGCTGTGTAAGGAGTAAATTTGTATGATTGCTATATAGGGGTCTAATCCCATATGTCTCATGTATGAAGTTATGCAGACTAAAAACACAGCAAGAACTCCAACTAAAGGAACATCACTGTCAAAATCAGATAAAAATAGCAGCAGTAAACTGTGTAGATGGGGTTTAGAAAGAAACATGTAAGTTTGAACACAAGTGTTAACATCCTTCTCATTGTTCATTACAGACGTATGAAAAGCAGACACTGTCCAAAGAGGACGCGCACATTTCTGAAGTTGACCCAGTAGCCTTCTGTGGTCCCCACTTGACTTCTTGTTGAGACAATTGAGCCTAATGTGACCGAAACGCCCTACAGAACAGAGGATAAACTGATCAAATGCGCCTGTTACGGTCTCAGATTGTGTAGGGTACAAGGGCCTATGGGTTAAGTGTGGTATTGATTTAGCCCTTGGAGAGGTCTGTGACAGAAGGCTGCTACTAAACAAGCATTAAAAATGCAATAGGTCTCGCCTTTAATTAAGTTAAAGCCATTTGCTTTGCTATACAATACCATTAGCAAAGCAAATGGCTTTAACTTAATAAAAGGCGAGACCTATTGCATTTTTAATGCTTGTTGATCCCTCTCGGATTGCTGCCCACGTCACGCACATCACGAGTATGAGTCATGAACATGGCCACTGGAATTATGCGGCAGGGGAGCACCAAATTATGTGGCAGGGTTGACTAAATAATGCAGCAAGGAAAGGCAAATTATGCAGCATAATGTGACATATTTTTGGATAGAAGTACTCCATTGTTTTGTAATTTGTACACATGGAAATACTGTCTAGGTAAAGATTTCACCTCATTAGTACTGGTTTAACAACCACATAAGCAACTGAAAGATGACCAGTTAATCTTTGCAACGGGCCTTCCACTGCGCGTGAACATATGTCTTGCAACGTTTTTAGTAACTTTTGATCCATTTGAGCAAGAACCAACTTTTTTGTGAATATCTGAAGATTATGGGTGTAATGATGGATTATGTGAAAAATACGCCAAATCCAAAATTATGTGAAAAAAGCTGCGGCCACAGAATCGCATAATTTCATTGTCCAAGGTCATGGCGCTTGTGTATTCATACCTCATGAAGCATGCTCGCACTTACAAAATGAACGGCTGCTGGCTCCTTTTTCCCGCCTTTGTTCATGCTGTACAGCATTGGCATTTTTTCAGTGCTTTATTTGCAAAATAATAGGCTGTTGTGCTCAAAGTGCTGCTTAGAAGAAGAAGAAAGAAGAAAACAGGATTTCTAAAGCGCCTGGTTACCCATAGGCATCCCCGCGCTAATGTCTGCTAACACACTAAGCTGTGACCCATTCATTTAGGGAAAAGTAGTGTTTTAATCTGTCTCCGGAAAATGAGGTAGTTAGGTTGAGCACGGATCTGCAAAGGCAGACTGTTCCAGATTTTAGCCACATTATGAGAAAAGAGGCGGCCCCCACTTCGTGCTCTCTTTATTCTTGGTGTTGACAGTAAAAATTTAGTTTCCGATTTGGCGTTGCAGCGCGCGTAATGTAATTCGTTTTATTTATTTATTTAGTTACTCAACTCCATTCGTCCGTATTCCGGAGTTTACTACCCCCACCCTGCCCCTCCCTCGCCCCGCCCCACCGCCTCGCAGCACTCCCTCGAGGAGCCGCTACTGCCCCTGACACGTAATCTCACTCTTAAAGGTGTCAGCTTTCTCCCTTGGTGAGGGATTTTCTGAGTTTCTTTTCCTCCGTCATTTTGTTTTGTTTGTTTTTACCTCTCTTGGCCTCGGGAAATGTCTGATATGGCGCAATAAGTGCCGGTCCCCAAAAATAAGTGCTGGTGCCACCTACCGGCAACCGCTGGCTCAAATTAAGCACCATCTGACTTTGGTTGTCCATTATCATATATGTACTGGAAACAAAATGATATGTGGTTCTTTGTCTATAATTCAAAATTAAATATATGCAAAGTAAAATTGAGCTGAAGAAATAGAACTACTACATGTAGTAGTGGATATTCTAGTATAATTACTTCCGTGGTCTCTTCTGCGCCAAGATTGTATGAATTGTCTTGATTTTGTTAATGGATTTTATCGTTGTATACAAAATTATTTGTTATAAAGGAGGAGATGTTTTTTACTAAAAATAAGGCTTATAGTTTGGGTAAATTGCATGCAAGAGTGTGAGAAGTATGATGTGGAGGTATTAAGTGAAATATTAAAAAATCAACACAGGGGAACATTTTGTAATCTGTCAAATTAAGCACTGCATTTTTTCCAATGCTATCCAGAATGAACAAAAGGCATTGGTAGTGCCAGTAGGCTTCAAAGGTGAGACATTTTAGCTTTGCCAATGCTTGTCTACAAAGGTTACCATTCATACTGGTTTTCAGGGACAGCCCTTACAATTCTAGGCTTTTTCATCGACTGACTTCGGTCCTTGAAAGTGTCCTGGTTTCAACAGACATTGGTTAAATCCATCGTTTGACAAGGAGACCTCCCAGACCTCTGCAAAGGAAGCCCTCCGCTTCACTGACATGGTGTGGGCTGGAATTATGAATCAAATATGAATGAAATTTGCAGAGCACGCAAATACCAATTTGCGTTCTGACGCTGTTGACTCAGACTAGCAAGATGCGAATCAGATTTGGAACTACCAGGTCTAAATGTTTGCCTTTTTGTTCCTGGAGAAGAAGTGATCCTGACTTTTCCTGACGGTGAGAGGCAGATGATTCCATGTTCTGTTATCATGAAAAGATCGCTGGTTTGTGCTAACAATTCTCACATTCTCCCCGATTCTGAGCACTTTGAACTCCATAATGTCAGGATAGGCCAACACCAATTTCATAGGTCAGAAAGAAAGTCGAAATAGGCAATTCCTAATTTTCTTATTTATCACTTAAAGTGTTTTGCCCAAGATCACACAACTGGTAGGTGGGAATTTTGGGTGCTGCAAAAAATAGTCTTCTGGTGCTGAGGTCTCCAGCTCATATGCTCACACTCACAAACCATTTAGTAAAATGTGTTTATGACAGATGAAATTCTCAGACCTGTGAGTGCGAAATTTATGCAGTTGAATTTTGCCTGGTTGATGGGGCTTTTTTTAAAAAAGGTAACGAGTTTCATCTGCAGTACAAAGATGTTTTTTTTTTTTTAAATGAGCAAAATCTTTAAGGAGGAAAAAGTTTTGTGGGAAATATTTCCGGGAAAATAATTTTTTGCAGCGTAGTTTGCCTGCTGGCAAGGTTTTGTGGAGTGTGTCACCTTTACAAAGTTGCTTGGTCGAAATTATAAATATGCACACTCCTAATAGACGTCACTTATGGTACATTCTAAATGTCTTTGCTTGTGTTTTGGGGGGGATTGTGGCTTATTTTACATCATCATTAGAGCTTATTTTTCATCATAAGACTTTGACCCAGAAGAAGATACAGAAAGGCAGAAAAGGGAGAAAAGTGGAGACTGGGAAAGATAAGAAAATAGAGACAAAGGGGCAAAGAAACTTGAAAAACTCTTCATGACAGGGTTTCTGATGGGTTCGGAAGTGGGGGCAGCATAGGCCTGACTTGGAAGAAGTAGAAGGGACTTCTTTCTAGTGCTTTCTCTTCAGCGAACCCATCTGATTCCCTGAGGCGCTAACTGTGGAATAGGGATACATGCGCCCATTAGCAGTGTAGCGCTTTGCAGCAATGTAACATTTGAGGCGTCTCTGTTATTCATGTTGTCAGTCTCGGCAGGATGAAAGGCTGCGGCAGCCTGTAAGGATTCGCTCCTATGACCTACCCTTGGGGCACGCAGATATCCAGAGCAAGGGCATTAACCAACTGAGCTACCTTTCATTGTGCCTGGACTCTTGCTGACAGTTCTAATGTCTGTCTTCTGGGCGAACTTTTGCCGTGCTGCAGCATTCGGTCATACAATAAACTAACGTCTTATGCTCAGATACTTAATCCAGCTACTGAGGTGTATAGACATAACGCTAAAACTTTAGTAAAATTCTACTGAGAGGGAACACCAAAGACTTCGCATTCAGATCATTGTATGCTGTGGTAATTATCTACAAAGTTAAAAAAACTCAAAATTGGAAAGGACCTCACACGTGTTCTCCGAGGCATGTCTAGGTGGCGCGTACTCCGTGTGCAGCAAAGCTGTTCAGTGAGCTGAACGCTCTGACGACAAATGTGGTGATCTGAAGGTCACTCGTTCGAATCCTGGCAAGGCCTGTTTAGCCATGCAGCTTTCCGAGGTCGGTAAATCGAACACCATCAATTGGGGAACACTCACATTTGATATTTAAAGCGCTCAAAAACGGCACAAATGAGGTACGAAACATTACATAAACAAGGTATGCGGCGACTCGCAGACCCTGCACACACGCCCACTCTCAAATACACACGCACACACCCCACCACGCCAAAAACTACAGTTAGTAATTAACAAGCGCGGTCCCGAAAGTGAAAGAGGCCCGCGCTGGAGCCGGAGCATGGGGATCTCTTGTCTTTATGGGGCCATGTGTTTCTAACACATGGCCCCATAAAGATAAGAAACTGCTTTGCGACAGACGCAAAGCAGGCCACCGAGTCCGGCTCGGAGGCCAAAGGGCGTCCACCAAAAACCCTAATTTCCAATGGCAGGCCACCGTTTACCATAAACGGTGACGCCAGCCAATGGAAATAAGGGGCGGGGCTTAAAGCCCTTTTCTAAAAGTACTTATCAGCAATAAATCTCGCCGAGCGAGCTGCGCAAGTGCGCAGCAACGCTAGGCGAGACCTAAAAAGGTTGGTGTGTCTCTCTTTCAGGGCACAGTGCAAAGAACCTATGTGGTGCATGGCTTTCACTCATCCTTATAGTCTGTCCTGATGTAACTAACAGCAGCCTTGCGCACACCAAGGGGATGATATGTATATTCAAAGATTCAACTCTTATTGAGTCCACCTGACCCATTCTCAGAGGTCTGCAGAGTGTTACTCTACACAGTGGCTACTCCGAGCTAAGGATTCACAGTGCTCCGGGGTTTACCAGCGTGTGGTACTACATAAGGGACTGATGGTGGTGCAATTGAGATGCCGTACAGTGAGGAACCTTTTGAAGTATTCTAGAAGTCCAGGGGTTGGAATAAAGCTGGGGTACTGGGATAGGCCATACTTACAAGGTATCAGTAAAGAAAAGGGTCCCTAATTTTACGTTTCTATGGTCCAGTTCCGTGACAAACCTATATTTACAGCGGTTCAACTAGAGGCATGCTCCCACATTTTGTCGTTTCTCCAGCCTACTTTTATCAGAGTCCATATCTGTCCATCCACAGTTCCCAGGCCTTTTCAGGCATCATCAGCCCTTCATACACTGCCTTTTCCACTACCCGGCACCAGCCTATGAGGAGGGTCCCTTCTTCAGTCGTCAGTGGTGATTGGATGCCACCTCTCTTTCCTATGGATGTTCCTCGCTTCAGGCTCAACTTCTTGGTTCAAGGGTGAAGCTGTAAGAGTTTCTTGGTGTCTGGTCATGCACGTGAAATAATATCACTGCCTCGAGGGATTCCTGCACTGTCTAAAGTGATCTGAACATTTTCGTGCCACTACTGACGTGAGACAAGCATGTCCTGTCCAAGGGGACAGACACATTTCAGAGGCTGTGACAGAAGCCAGTCGTGGTATCGACCAGGCCTGAACAGTGTGTGTGTGTGTGCGTGCGTGTGTTTGTGTGTATATATATATATATATATACACTGAAAAAACCATAGGTTTCAGGGGCGTTATAGTTAGTTGGACATTTCACTCGTACAAAACCCGTGAAATTCCCCCGTTATAGTTAGTTCAGCTAACTATAACTCACGCCCCCGCAATGCACTGCTGATGATGTCACATATTACATCACTCATGACATGGTCAGTGACATCACTGATGACATCACTGATGACATCTCAAATGACATCACTGATGACATCATCCAGTGACTGTGTGTTTCTGTAAAGTTTAAATATGTTTAATATATATAGGGAAAGGCGTATTGAAGAATGAGTGGGTGTATAAGTGTGTGAATGGATGATTTAGTAGGTGCGTGACTGACTCTATAAGTGAGTGATTAAACGTATCTTACTGAATGCATGGGTTAGTGACTAAACTGTGTAAATGTCTGTATCCGTCTGTCTGTTGGTGTGTAAGCGGCTGCATGGGTTTGTGAATAACTACATGAGTGTCTACATGGGTTATTGATTGGTTGTCTGAGTATCTGTATGGGTGCCTGAGTGTTTGTGTGGGTGGGGTGTGTGTGACTCTGTGCATAGATGTGTGAGTGGGTGATTTACTGGGTGCATGGTTTCAAGAGTGCATCTGTGAAGGGCTGTATGGGTGGGTGAGTGTGAGTATAGGTGTGTTGGTGAGTGAATGTATATCTCAGTGGTACATGTGTGAGTAACTACATATGTGAAAGGCAGTATATATGTGTGTTGGAGTATTTAAATGGCTATAAGTGAGAGTGTGTGATTGTGAGAGTGGCTGTATGGATGAGTGTGTGCTTGTATCAGTGATTTTATACGAGCGTAAGAATGTGCTAGTATTTGTATGAGTAAGTGAGCTGGTGTGTGTATAACTGTATAGGTGAGTAAATGGGAGTGTGATTAATTATTTGCATGACTGACTAGGTGGGTGAGTACCTCTATGGATGAGTGGTGGTGTGTGAGTGTCTATATAGGTGTATGAGTGCATATGATAGTCCTGTACTGAGTGACCGTAAGTATGAGTGACTGTACCGGTGAGTGAGTGGATGTGTGTGTCGACCTAAGAATCAGTGAGTGGGTATGTAGTTATTGGTGTTGGAGTGCCTATGGTTTTGAGAATGGCAGTCTGTAATTTAGAGTGGGTGTATCAAAGGTTATATTAGGGTGTGCGAAGATGCATGAAATTATAACATGGATGATGTCATCAGTGATGTCATCAGTGATATCATTTGAGATGTCATCAGTGATGTCACTGACCATGTCATGAGTGATGTAATATGTGACGTCACCAGCAGTGCATTGCGGGGGCGCGAGTTATAGTTAGCTGAACTAACTATAACGGGGGAATTTCACGGGTTTTGTACGAGTGAAATGTCCAACTAACTATAACGGACCTGAAACCTATGGTTTTTTCAGTGAATTTCTAAGGTTTTTTTAATGCTAATTTCTAACTATAACGTCCCTGAAACCTATGGTTTTTTCAGTGAATTTCTAAGGTTTTTTAAATGCTAATTTCTAACTATAACGTGCCTGAAACCTATGGTTTTTTCAGTGAATTTCTAAGGTTTTCTAAATGCTAATTTCTAACTATAACGTGCCTGAAACCTATGGTTTTTTAAGTGAATTTTAAAGGTTTTTTAAATGCTAGTCTCTAACTATGCCTACAGAGGTAGGACATGTGAAGAAAGAAGAAAAATGCACAGAAAGAAGCAAAAGAAATGCAGAAAGAAGCAACAGAAGTCCACAAAGACGAAGAAAAGTGCAGGAAGATGCAAGACATGTGCAGAAAGAACCAACAGAGGAGCAGAAAGAGGCCTTGTTGCAAAATCATCCTGTGCCCACAACTTTTTCAGACGGGTACTGGTGGTAACTGACTCTGACTAACCAGGCCTAGAGCCAGTGCTATGCTAAAAGACACTTAGAATACAGTGAAAACACCTACATACACTAGGGAACACTATGCGTTGGGGTACCCCTGTGATTAGCATGACCTCCTCTGTAAGGCCCTAGTACATAATAGGGCAGGGGATTAAAACTACCTCTTAAAACGCGCTACGGGCGCGTTTGCACAGTGGTGAAGGGAGGGGGCCTGAGGTGACATGTGTGCAAACACGCCCTGTGGCGCGTTTTAATTTGGGGAATTAATTCCTCTTCAATCCTTATGGTACCTGGGGTCCAACTAGCCCACCACGTACCTCCAGTAAGCGCCACAGGGCTGCGTTGCAGAGAGGTGGCCCAGGCCACGCCCCTTTTTACACCACTCTGTAATGCCGCTCTGTGGCGCTTACTGGAGGTACGTTGTGGGCTAGTTGGACCCCAGGGACCCTCAGGATTGAAGAGGAATTAATTCCCCAACTTAAAACGCGCCACAGGGTGTGTTTGCACACATGTCACCTCAGGCCCGACCCCTCCCTTCACCACTGTGCAAACGCGCCCCGTGGCGCATCTTAAGTTGGGGGATAAAGTCACCTTGAATCCTGAGGGTCCCTGAGGTCCAACTAGCCCACCAGGTACCTCCAGTAAGCGCCACAGAGCTGCGTTGCAGAGAGGTGTAAAAGGGGCGTGGCCTCTGAACACCTCTCTGCAACGCAGCTCCCTGACATACTGGAGATTCCTGGTGGGCTAGTTGGCCCCAGGGACCCCAGTATTCAAGGGGAATTAGTTCCCCATCTTACAACGCGCCAGGGGCGCGTTTGCAGAGTGCTGCAGGAAGGGGGCGGGGCCTCCGGTGCGATGCCGATCTTTTTAAAAAAAAAAAATTTAAGAAGGGGAGCTGTGTGGCCCCCGTACCTTTCCTATTTTATTGGCCCTGGGGACCCCATCCCCCAGGGCCTCACCCCTATTTAAAAAAAAAAAAAATTACAAATGGAAGGGGGCCGCGTGCCCCCCCCTCCCGAGGCCATATGCGGCCCCGGGGACCCCATCCCCCGGGGCATGGCCAGTGTTTTATTTTTAAAATTAAATTATTGGAGGGGGGCTGAGTGGCCCCCCTCCTCAGGCCATTTATGACCCCGGGGACCCCATCCCCCGGGGCCGGCCTTTCCGTGTTTTAAAAAAAAAAAATTATAATGGGGGAGGGGGCCGCGTGGCCCCCCTTCCGGGCCACTCATGGCCCCGGTGACCCCATCCCCTGGGGCCTGGCCTCTCGTTGGGGACCGTGGGGGGGTCCCCAATTCCCCCATGGTCCCGCCGGCTCCCCGCCTCCTGCGGGAGCCGGCATTGCTCCACACGGGGAGCTGCTGACATGCAGCTCCCCGTGTGGAAAGCAATGTGGTTTGATTTTTGAGCGAGAGCAGCCTGCTCTCGCTTTCAAAACCCAAACCACAGTTTGCAATGACAGGGCGGGAGCCACGAGGCTCCCGCCCTGTCATTGCAAACAGCAGTGTCCCGGGGGTGGGCACCTCGGGACACTGCAGAAGCCGGCCCTGGGGGGTGGCAGTCCCCAGGGCCATCATAGGCTCCAAGAGGGGGCCGCGCGGCCCCCTCCCAACATTTTCAAAGCCCCGGGAGGTGGTGGTCCCGGGCTCTGGAAGTCCGTTACGGACCCCCATATTTAAATATTTAGTGCCCCGGGAGGTGGCGGTCCCGGGCGTGTGGGGGCTCGAGCCCCCACACAGGTTTATTTCTTTAAAAAAACAAGCCCCGGGGGTGGTGGTTCCCGGGCTGCGGGGGCTGTGTGCCCCGCAAATATTTGACAAAAGCCCCAGGGGTGGCGGTCCCCGGGGCTTGGGGGGGCCTTGGAGGCCCCCTCCAACATTAAAAAAACCAAGCCCCGGGGGGTGGCGGTCCCCGAGGCTGTGGGGGGGCTGTGTGCCCCCCCGCAAATATTTCAGACAAGCCCCAGGGGGTGGCGGTCCCCAAGGCTGCGGGGGCCCCCTGGGCCCCCGCAATTATGTTAAACATGCCCCCGGGACCTGGCCCACCGGGGGCTAAATATTAACAAAGCGCGGGAGCCCGCACTTCGTTTTTTTTTTTCCGCACCCGGATCCGCGGATCCGGCGCGCATTTTGCCGATTTAAAAAAAAAAAAGCTTTTTTGGGCCCTGGGGGTCCTTGTGGGACTCCCTGAGCAGGCCTAGGGGGTCAGGGTGTTTCTACCCTGCCCCCTTTTCTTGTTTTGCGCATTAGTTTTTCTGTTTTCTTGTGCCTCGGTTCTACCGAGGCACAAGATGGCTGCCAACACTTCCTGGTTTGGAGTGTTGACAGCCAATTAGCATGAAGCTTCGTGGTCGGGAGGGTCCGCGGATCCTCCGTGCCTCTAAATATCGAAACTTTTATTTTTGATTTTCTCAGCAACTACTGAACGGATTTACACCATTTTTAAAAAGGTCGCTTTCTGAGCCAAGCAGTACCTTTTTGCCAAATTTGGGGTAAATCCGTTCAGTAGTTTCGGCTGTAGCCTTGCATAACGTTTCCTATGGGAAATTGATTTTTGACTCTTATTTTTTTAATTTCTCTGGAATTACTTAACGGATTTACACCATTTTAAAAAAAAGGGCGCTTTCTGAACCAAGCACTACCTTTTTGCCAAATTTGGTGTAATTCCGTTCAGCAGTTCGGGCTGTAGCCGTGGCTAAAGTTTCCTATGGAAAATAACATGGAGAAAACACGTTTTGGGACCCCCCTTTTTTCTCAGCCCCCGCTTCACAAATCACCCCGAAACTTTCAGGATAGGAG
This sequence comes from Calotriton arnoldi, assembly GCA_963921515.1. Taxonomy (NCBI): domain Eukaryota; kingdom Metazoa; phylum Chordata; class Amphibia; order Caudata; family Salamandridae; genus Calotriton; species Calotriton arnoldi. Next base: position 810,339 of record CAWUFW010003416.1, on the reverse strand, counting down.
CTGACCGTAACGGGCCATAAGTTTTGAAAATTTCGCGAAGATTCGTCCACCGGCGCCAAAGTTATTGGGAAAAGAATGTTACGATTTTCCTATGGATAATAGGTCCTAACTATAACTACCTACTGGCGACCGCCAGTAGGTAATATATATATATATATTGTAAAAGCAAACTGATTTTCCCTCAGGATAATTTTTCAAGTAAATGTTGCTGAAAGTCATATCTATAGTCAATCTGATGTTTGGTCTGTAGCTTTATTTTGCATTATATCTGTAACCTCAGAAATGAGTCCATCATATATGTGGAGCACCGGCTTTTATTTCACCAATGTCATCATAATATTCCTCAAGAAGAACACCCCCCCCCCCCTTAACCCCACTCCCCCTAAGCTGTTTTGCACGTTCACACACGGGGCTGTGCTGAAACAGTTTAAAGAAGCAATTCAACAGTTCGATTGTATTGGTCTTTGTGTGAATCACAATGCATTTTGTTGACTTAAAGCAAAATGGCAGCACATACATGGGCAGCGATGTGCAAGAATGAACCTCGCCCACGGGTGTGGTGAGGTCACAAAGCTTTCACTAGTAAAGCATTTGCAGTCTGGAAGTTTTGTCTGGGGGGTGGGGGGGAGGACAATTTACCTCAGATAAAACAGAAGACATCTTTATTTAGAACCGAAACTGCATTTTTGATTGATGAGAATGTTACTGAAGGGAACTTTTTTCGGTTCGTTTCCTGAGACGTTAACCCACAGGTCATCTACTGGCACCGAGGTGCGAACCACCAACACTCTACCCAAAACGCTGAAACGGAATCAGCAAGTTTCCTTTCGTTTCGTGTCAACTTCGGTGAAGAATAGAAAGGAAAAGCCTTGCACGCACGGCAGGGGATTGCGCAGAACGGGTTGCATTTACGGGATGGAAGGTAAACAGAGTGGTGTGCGCCACCTCACGCGATGTTTCTGCGTCACAACACACCCCATGACGGGAGGAGAAAGGCAGATTACGAGAAGAGATGGCAACTTAAAGAGAGGCAGCGAAAGCCGAAAGAGGCCTCTGTTCCACGTCGCATCATCTCTTGTGACTGATATGACAGCATTTAGATAACACTGCAACTGAGCGCCTTGACAAAGGAAAAGTCAGCAAGCGAGACAGCGCAATTTTTAGGCAGCTTTTATGTTGGGATTGGTTTGTATGTAGGACAACGGGGCTTTGACTAGGAATTAATTGAGCGAAGGCCCTGCTGGCGCAGCTAGTTTAGGGGGGCACTCCTTCACCTGCCGAGGGCTCGGACTGTCCCCGCAGGCGACAGCAAGGGCTGTGCTGCAGCAGTAAAGGTCTAGGGGGAGCAGGGCCGGCTTTAGGGCAGTGCCAGTGGTGCGGCCGCACAGTGTGCTGACCTGGAGAGGGGGCAATGACCTCAGGGGGGGAGCTGTGTTTAGCAATAACTTATGATTTATAAGCACCTTCTTCCGAGTTCCTTGTGCATCCAGCTTTCCGGCAGTAATACAAATGCTAAGATAACTCTTGTGATTAATGTTCCTGCTACAGAGAGAGATCCGATTTTTGTTTAGTGGCTGTTTTGACTCCCATAAAGTAGCACAGAGGGTTAATATGCCTGCTGCAAAGAACGTGTACCGTGCAGATCACAGATCTGTATTTTATAGCTGAGTGGATTAGTAAAGCCAGCCTTTACTGGTGCTTTAAAACAAATGAAATGTATGTTAGAGATGGGCTATGGAGAGATGAGGGGCACTTTCGCACGGTGGTAGTGAGGGAATCCGAGCAGGCCCGGCTCCAGGAATTTTTATTTGGGTGGGCCAAGGGTGCATTTGGGTGGGCCACTGCGGGCTTGATTTGTCGCATATATGTCTAGGCAGGCCTGATTCAGGGCCCGACTTTATCTCTTCTTAGTCTTACAAGGTCCAGTAAAACGCACTCTTTTCCAAATCTCTTTCTAAATATTATCACTCTGAAAAAGTGTTTTTTCCATGTAATGTTCCTTTGATGGGAAGAGGACGTTTCTGAGGTGGGAGTATCAGGCAAGTGACACTACTCAGGCTCCCTCTGTGCGAGTCTTCAGGGAGAATCCCTCTTCATTACTACCTCCACCTGACCCCGGACTCTACAACGCACTCCCTTACAGGCATGATTATTCACTACTCCTGTCCAGTGCACCTTATCTCACAGCTGACCTTGGGCCCCAGCCCCATATCAGGCACTATCGGGCTCCACTTTCATTTTCCCCGGTAAAAACATTAGTAAAATCACCTTCAAACTTAAAACATTGAATATAGCGGTAAATATAATTAGCACGCACATTAAAGTATGTTCCACAGTAGCCCTTATGACCCGACTGCTAATTAAATAAAGAAAAACAGAAAGGCCATGACAGGGCCGGCTTCAGCGCTGATGCGAAAGTCTTTTTGGTGCTGCACCAATAACCTCTTTCTCCGTAAATAACCTTTACTACCACCTTCCAACAGTGCCCCTCATCCCTCCATGGCCCCCCTATTGACCTCCTCCTCGGATTCCCTCACTGCCACCCTCCACTAGTGCCCCTCATCTCTTTGTAGCCCATCCCCCTCATGACCTCCTCCTCAGACTCCCTCTCTGCCACCCTCCAGCAGTGCCCCTCATCTCTCCCTAGCTCCCCCCTCCACTCCATGACCTCTTCCTCGGATTCCCTCACTGCCACCCTCCAACAGTGCCCCTCATCGCTCCATAGCCCCTCCCCTATTGACCTCCTCCTCGGATTCCCTCACTGCCACCCTCCAACAGTGCCCCTCATCTTTACGTAGCCCCTCTCTCATATGCATTTCATTTGTTGTACAGCGCTACTCATATCAGTGTAGTGTGTGTCAGTACTTTACACCACGCACACATTATACAGAGACAATGAATCATACAAGTATGTAAATCAGTCTACAGGGAATGTCACATAAGCCAATGAGGATTACAAGGTGTATGAATCACATGTCATCCATACTGGTGGGCAGTATATTTTAAGAGGGTTTGGTCTGGGGAAACACAACCTTAGGATTTAAAGAGTATTCCATGGGGGTCAGCTTTACTGATAAAAATGTATATCTGCCCAAACATACTCATTTTAGCAACATTAGAATAATGAAAGACTGGGAAAGTTCTAACTATATCACAAAAAAGAAAGCGAAGTTCTAACTATACCATTCATGTTTGTATGCAGCTCTTTGATGACAGTTCATTGGTCACTGTCCTATGAAAGGATTGTAACTTGTGAACTGCAAGTAGCACAAGGATCTCTGTGACAAAGGCAGTAACCCACTGAGCTTCCACATAAAATACAGTTCATCTGCATTTAAAAACTACTAACAGAAACGATTGCTCTCCAGCAGGATCATTTATCACCAGCGTTATCTGGGCATTTTGTATTGTCTTATTGTTGTCCTGCATCGGCCATGATAATGATAAAAACTGTTTAAATGAAGCACTCACGAAGTATGTGTCCTGCTGGGCCTGTGCATATTTTAAAAAGAAAAACAAATAATAACACATTCTCTTACCTACTCCGTTAGTCAAACTTTGTGTCACAGCCTGATGTGATAAGCAGCTGCAGGGGTCAGAAAAGGTGAATAGGAATAAACAAACTTCTTTTCTCCTGCGCTGCATAGAAAAAGAAATATCCACGCAGCAGAACATTGTCGCCTTTGCCATGTGGAGATGAAGGGGTGAAAAAATAAACAAAGCCTCGTTAACATGTAAATGGTCTTTTAAAGACCTGTGAAGTACTCGGGTGCGGCTGCGATAATCTCTAAAACTGTCTGTGTGTGTGCGCGCCTGGGAAGCTGTCTCGGCCCGGGCTGACACACACGACGTGTGCTTTGCGCGCCTGCCTTCAAGCCCTCACTGCGAGGGCCAAGGCTCCTGTTTGGGTGGGCCAGGCTCATGTTTGGGTGGGCCTGGCCCACCCGGCCCACCCGCTAGAACCGGGCCTGAATCCGAGGAGAGGTCATTTGGGGAGGCATCAAAAAAGATTGTCGCACCGGGCGCCACCAGCGCTAAAGCCAACTTTGAAGGGGAGTGTTCCAAGGAACGTCATTGCAGTGCCGCCAGACCGCAGGTGGGACGCTCAGACTAGGTCTGGTTGTCTCAAAATGTCTGGTTCCTCTTGAGTGCATCCAGACCTGCCATGCTTTAACTGAAAACATAACACATAGTAACAGATGCAGAAATAAAACACAAGCAATAAACAGGAAAATTATTAGATTTTTTATTTTCTTACAAGAATGCAGTTAGCATAATACTGTAAAGATACAGATACCCAAGGAAAGGGGAATTACAGGATGCTTCTTGGATTATAACTATGGTTATAATATGGCACATCCCTTCATGCCCACAATGTCCAAGGAAGCTATAACACTGAATGCCAACTCCATTAAAATATGCAAAGCTGTGCCCTGTTGGTGTGTTGTATTAGCTGCAATACCACTGGTCAGCACCCATCCTAAAAACGTAGGGGCTGATTATAAGTTTGGCACAGTTGCCCCGGCTCTCCGCCGGCACAGTTGCGCCAAACCCGCGCAAGGACCTCCTGCCATATTACGAGTTGAACTCGTGTACGGTCCTTCACCTTTCCCATGGCGGTGCCTGAAAAACAGGCACCGCAATGTGAGCGGCAAAAAATGTTCCAGCACGGCCTGTGAAGTCCATGCAGTGCTGAAACTTTGGGGAAATACGTCTGTATCCCCATGGTGGGGGCCATGTGGGCCCCCTTTGTTCCTTCACTGCCAGCCTTTTCATAGTGGGACTCCCGCCATGAAATGGCTGGTGGTAGCAGAACTTGTAATATGCTCAGCGGGACTGCGCCAGTCCAGCTGAGCATCTTACATTGTGGCACAGCTGCGCCACCGCCACGGAACGACTGTTCTCTGGCGCAGCCGGTGGTCCTCCGCCACAACAACTTTCAAAGTCATAATGTGGTGGACGGTGGACCGCCACCGTGAGTCTGTCGGTTGGAAGTCCGTCAGACTTGAAACCAGGCCCAAACCTCCACATGGAAAGCCTCCTTTTTAGGACACAGCCTATCAGACAGCTCAGCTGTCTGGTTTGCTAAAGACATCTTGGGGACTTTCAAAAAGTTGACCTATGAGTGAATTCCACCTGTTAATTACCATTGACTTTGTGGTTTGTAACTGACATTTTCTGGCTTTCTATTTGCTGGCTTTATTTGCTGTAGGATCTCCAGGTTCAGTTCATCCCTCACGTTGCCTAAACTGTGTTTCCTGTATTCGTCCACGAACTCGATTTCTGTAAACAGACCTTTAAATCTTGTTCTTATCTTGTCACATTTGCTGTGCATTCAAAGACAGATGTCACTAGGCGCTTGTTAACTTCTCTTTCTCTGACTTCAAAGTAAAAGGATTTATGTGACAATCTTGCTGAATACTGGGGGTAGGAAAGAGGTTTTTTTTCTAGCACACAACAACATATAAAATGAACTGTGTAAGTATTTCAGAATATATCAAAATAAGGAACACAAATGAAGCACATTTGTTGTTATTTCTGAAGTGTGCTGGAAACAAATACTTTAATTAATATGATCAAAACTAATCAATACACTAGCTGATGGAATTTCCACAAATTTTCATTTGTGCACTGTATAGTTTTTTAGTAAAACTGTATGTGCAAATGTAATGGTCATTTCAATTGAAAATTTGTGTCTGTAATGGCAGTGTGCTACCATACCATGCATACGCCGCTCCATGCTCCTCTACTCTACTCTGCACCACTCTACACCACTGCACTCTACTCTGCACCACTCCGCTTTACACCACTCCACGCCACTGCACTCTGCACCACTTCACTCTACACCACTGCACTCTTTGCCACTTCACGCTACTCCTCTCTACTCTATCCTGTACCACTCTACTCTATGCAAATGCAGTCTTTGCCACCCTACTCTACACCACTGCACTCTTTGCCACTGCACCTTACACCACTCCAGTCTAGGCCATACCAATCTACTCTGCACAACTCCGCCCTATGCCACTGTACTCTATGCAACACTGCACTAAACACCACTGCACTCTATGCCAATACACTCTATGCCAAAGCACTTTACTCTGTAACACCCTATACCCTTGCACTCTATGCCAGTCCACCGCACGCCACTCTAATCTACTCTGCACCACTGCACTCTACACCACTTTACTCTACCCCATTACACTCAATGCCACTCTACACTACTGCACTCTACCCTGCACCACTCCACTCTACACCACTTCACTCTTCTCTGAAACAATCTACTCTATGCCACTGCACTCGATGCCACTCTATTCCACTCTGTGCCCCTTCACTCTATGCCACTGAACTTTACGCCACTCTACTCTTAACCACTGCACTCTATGCCACTGCACTCTACTCTGCATCACTGTACTCTAGGTCACTGCTCTCTATGCGACTCTACTCTACTCTACACTACGGCACTATGACACTTTACTCCTCAACACTGCACTCTCCGCCAGTGAACTCCTATGCCACTCTACACTGCACTACTCCACTCTATGCTACTCCACTCTACACCACTCCACTCTACACCACTGCATTCTATGCCACTTCACTCTACGGCACTATATTCTACTCTGTACCACTCTATGCTACTCTACTCTGCACCACTCTATGCCACTGCACTCTATGCCACTCAACTCTATTCTGCACTCTAGGCCACTGTATTCTATGCCACTCGACTTTACTCTGCACCACTGCCCTCTGCATCACTCAAATCTACACCACTCCACTCTGCACCACTCCATGCCAATCAACTCTATGCCACTGCACTCTGTGTCACTCTACTCTGTGCCACTCCACTCTGCGCCACTTTACTTTGTGCAACTTCACTCTGTGCCACCCCACTCTGTGCCACTCTACTCTGCACCACTGCACTCTGCGCCACTCGACTCCGCACCACTGAACTTTACTATGCACCACTCTAATCTACGCCACTGCATTGTATGCCGCTGATTTCAATGCCACTGCACTCAATACCACCATACTCTACAACACTCTATGCTTATGCACTCAACACCAGTCCACTCTACTCTATGCCACTCCAGTGTATGCCACTCTACGTGACTCCACACTATGCCACCGCAATACACAACACTCTGCCACTCCACTCTACAGCACTCTATTCCACTCTTCCCCATTCCACTCTATGACATTCCAGATGACTCTCCTCTATGCTACTAACTTTTAGCCTTGCTGAACAGCAGCCATGCTGGTGTACAACATGGCTTAAACACATTGACAAAGCTGCTAGCTCTTGCATAGGTGAGACCTATTGGCTTTGCCAGTGCTTGTTACACTAAGGCATTATGGGAGGATTCTGATCAAAGGGACAAGGTAATGGAAACACCTATTGCTCGCTGAACACAGATCACCATGACTTTAGTGTGAGGCTCCTAACATAAGAGAGTGGCAAATTAGTGGATGCAGTTGCAAGTATATGGTGCCAGGGCATCTGAAGAATTGGCCTTAAAAGTGAAAGAGAATGCATGACACTACTGTAAATTCTCCTTATTGAAGTATAACAATACAGACGTGAAGGAGATTTCAAGATAAATTACAGTTTATTTTCATGAAAGAAACTCCATCCATCTCCTGTGTCTGCGCCAGCACTTCAGTAGCTGCACTCATCACATATTCAACTAATCACATTCCAATATAAGATTCTGGAGACAGTGATGTTGGTCGGGGATGTGCAGCCTGGAGAAAACACAAGATCAGGAAACAATGTGATGAAATACTAGAACGCCAGTCAGTGGCCTGTGGAAGAGCCTGAGAGTATATTGAGGACAGCATTTGAGAGACAGCAGTGTAGTCCAGACTGGGGTGCAGTGCAGTGCTGACGCTTTGGAAGCAGAAAGGGACATCTCACACCAAAGATGGTGGACTGGCAATGTGACAAACTGAAGTAACCAGGCTGTGTCAGGTACAATAATAATCTCACTGCTCTCTCACAGCCATCTACCCCCGACAATCAACACACTGTCCTTTAACTTCAAAAAGCCATGGGAGGATATCAGGTAAGGTAAAGATGGACACCACAAAGAAGGAAAAGGCTGTACCTGCGTTTACTGCATTGCCATCATTGTTGAATTGTCTAATGTGAAACGTGCTCCAGTCTCCTCTCCAATTCAGAATCTACATAATGAATCTCTTCTGGCTTAATACGCTGAGCTAACTCTTTGGCTGCTATTGCGGGGGGTTGCATATAGCGCTGGACGTGACTCGGCCTCCTCCCGGTTCCTGCTCTTGCTCTACACTAGGCATGTGTGTCGTCATCACTGGTACCATGGCAGAGAGGCATGGACATCCACTGCCCCAGGCCAGGCCCTGGACACCATAGGCCGCTCCTCTGACAGGAGCTACCCTGCCACGGCGCCACAGCAGCAGCGCCACCAGAGAGTGCGGACTCCTCTATGCGTGGATGCGCCCTGAAACCCACAGCAACGAGCGGTGAGAGAGATGGAGAGAAACTGAAGAGAGTCTGACAGGCCACCAGGCAGACAACGGGTGACTGCTTTTGGGTCTGATCGTTAATGATATATAGCAGCCCAGGGTATGACGCAGGGAGCGCTCATTTGTATTTAGTACTGATAGTGAGAGAAGGAGGGAAGCTACCTGAAGACTCCCCAGTCCTTCCTTCTAGACTGGAAACAGATGTTAATACAATATTCACATGTACTGATTTTGCAAACTTACCGGTGGCTGTTTTACGGGTTTTGGAGGTTCCTAGCAGATTTTTGTAGATGGCCTCATCCCTACCACTGGGGGGGTGGTGTCTGGATATGCGCATGGCAGGCTGTGCCCATATCTATGCGACTGGTGTACTAACCCTTCAACCTGCCTTATTTAGAATCTTTGACCTACAGTTTACACACAGGTCTCTGCGGCAGACACTCTTCGGTCCTTAATCCATCTTACTGGAATCAAACTTGTATCCCACAGGTTGTAAAGATCGTTGCAACAGCTGTTCCAGTCACTGTGCTAACACAATCTTAGCCTATGCTTCCAGCACTGTATTGGAATATGTATCAGTGCACGATGCATGCCTTCACAGTGCTATCACCATCTTTTCCTATTCTTACAATACTGTGCTGGGATATCAGTGCACAGTGCATGTCTTCACTGTGCTATTACTATCTTTTCCTATGCTTTCAGTGCTGTACTGGGATATCAGTGCATGGTACAGTTCTTCACTGTGCTATCACCATCTTATCCTATGCTTCCACTACTGTACTGGGATATCAGTGCACTGTGCAAGTCTTCACTGCTTTATAATATCTTATCCTATACTTCAAGTGCTGTACTGAGATATCAGGGTACGGCGCAGTTCTTCCAGGTGCTTCCAGTACTGGGATATCAGGCCACGGTGCAATTCTTCACTTTGCTAGTACCATCTTACCCTATGCTTCCAGTATGGTATGGGATATCAGTGCACGGTACAGGTTTCACTCGGCTATTACTGTTTTAGCCCATGCTTCCAGTACAGTACTGGAATATGCTTGCACGGAGCAGTACTTCCCGGTCCTATAACAGTCTTATCCAATGCCTCCAGTACAGTGCTGGGATATCAGTGCACGGTGCAGGCCTTTCCTGTGCTATTACCATCTTACCCCATGCTTCCAATACTGTACTGGTATATAATGCACAATACAGGTCTTCCCTATGCTTCCAGTATGGTACTGGGATATCAGTGCACAGTGCAGGTTTCATTAGGCTATTACTGTTTTATCCCATGCTTCCAGTACTGTACTGGGGCATCCATGCATGACGCAGATCTTCACTGTTCGATTACCATATTAACCTACGCTTCCAGTACTGTACTGGGGTATCATTACAGGTTAAACCCTGTGAATATCCGTGCACGCAGCATGATAAAAGAGAGATGCACTATGACTGCTTTAGTGCTGGCAGAGGGTCATCATAGCAGTCGTGCAAATGTTTCTGTTATTGGTAACCGTGCATCTTGCAGGTCAGTAAATTGTGGCATTACAAGAACAATGGCGGTGCCTTACTACTAGAATCTCAGAGCATGTCCCAAGCCAAGCCAGAAGGGTATTTTTAAAGCCCTGAAGTCGTCTCAATGCTGGGATCCCGCTACAGAGTGAGAGGTTGGTGCTTATCACATGAAGACAAGTTCATTGTGTAGCTCAAAATTAGCTCTATAGAATCTTAGCACTTGCACAGCTATATATTACAAATCATACATTAAGCTACAGTTGTCTTTTCAGATCTCTTAGGATGTCTCATTTCTGGAACAACTCTTGGATAGCAGTGAATGATGCAGTTGAAGCACTCTTAGTGGTACGTGCATGCCTTTGCATGGCTCATGTCTAAATTGAGGTGCACCATAAGAGCTCTCAGATTAGCTCTATTTTGGGATATCAGTGCAATGTGCGATCCAAAATAGAAGGTAATTGTGAATCTATGTTAAGGATGACAGTTTCAAAGTGAAAACTGGCTGTATGCCCTGATTATGGCTGCATTGCAACTAGTTGTAAATTCCAACATTATTATTTGTCTTAAGTACTGAATAAAATCTATACCTTTAGCGCTAGTTATATTTTGTGTACTGCAACTCTGAGAAGAAGTCACCATGATTGGTTATTTTTTTGACTTCAGGAGTCAGAACCTGCCGAGTTTCTTGCATTGCTCTTATTACCTGGAACACCTTCACTTTTCATATACCGGAAAGTGTTCTTGAATTGTGCAATCAACCATATTATATGCCTGGCTGCACATTCTGTTGACTGAAAGGACACGTGAATAAAACATTACCTACATTACTGTAAGGAAATGGCTCTTTTTGCATGATTATCCCCAAAGTTTTGTACCGATGCAGTTGCTTTTTTCAAATCTGAAGGTGCACTGAGGCCGGCTAAACAGCCCCTAGCGGCAGTGCTCTGTCCCTTAAAAGGTATATATCTGATTGGTTCACCCACAATTTGCATAATTTAACTTACTTATAAGTCCCTAGTCTATGGTACCGGGGGTATCAAGGACCTGTTAGTTAAAGTATCTCTTGCGGGATGAAGCACCACAAGTGTGACAAAGTGCTTATGGTCTCTCCTTCAAATATGATAAAATTGGTTAACACCCAATTAGCACATTTAATTTACTTGTAAGTCCCTAGTAAAGTGGTACTGCATGTACCCAGGGCTTGTAAATGAAATGCTACCAGTGGGCCTGCAATACTTTTTATGTCACCCACTTAAGTAGGCTTTTTAAACATATATCAGGCCTGCTAATGCAGCCAGTGTGTGTAGTTTTAAACTGTCATTTCTACCTGGTAAAATAAGTGTTTTGCCAGGCCTAAACCTTCTTTTCTAATACATATAAGTCACCGCTAGTTTAGGTCCTGCACTGCCCATAGGGATTGGTGCATTGTATTTAAAAAGTTGGACATGTAATTTTAAGTTTTTCGTGTCCTGGTAGTGAAAAACTCTAAAATTCATTTTTATCTATTGCAAGACTTTTCTCTCCCACAGGATAAAACTGGATTACCTTATTACATTTAATAAATGATATCTTTTGATTTGGAACAAGTAGGAAAGTAATTTTTGGTGTGTAGGGAACTGTAATATTAAACCCTCTTTGATGGTAAAATCAGATTTTAAGTTCAATTCTGAAAATGCCACTTTTTGAAAGTTGGAATTTTCTTGTCCTAACCATTTGGTGCCCACAGCCTGTGCCTGGGTCACATGACTAGGTATAGTTGGCAGTTAGCCTTTGTATATTCCTCACAGTCAATATCACAAAGGAGGGTCTGGGGGTTGGCAGAATGGGCCATCTCTGACTTGATAGGGGGTCGGAGCTGCCACCTACCACACTTGCACTTCAAAGGCACTGGCTCAGCTCACACGCAAAGGAATTCACACTAGCCTATTGTGCCCCCAGACAGATTGTGACCAGGGCAAGGAGGCAGGAAGGGAATTCCAGACACCTCTGTAGAGGGAAACTCCAGAAGCTTGTCCCACTTCAAAGTGGGCACCAGGTATAATAAGGAAATCCTTAGACCCACTCTTCAGTACACCCCTGGACCTGTTGTTACTACAGAAGGACGTCCTGCTGCCCTGCTGCTTGAGGCCGGCCCTGCTTGCTGAGAAGGAAGACTGGACCTTCACCCTTCATCCCAGACTGAAGTGAATCCAAGGGTCAGGTGAACGACCTACTGTTCTGAGCTACAGGGACACAACAATGTCCAGAGAGGTCTCAGCAAATGCCCAGTTACCCTTCTGCAACTTGACTTGCCTGGACCTGCAACTGGACCTATCTGAGCCCTGCTGGGCTTTGCTGGAATGAGTTCCTGATCCCAGAGCGGTGCCTCCTAGGCCCTGGACCCTTGGTGTGGCATCAGTTGAACTCCTCATTGAAGAAAAGGATAAATCCTGACGTTATTGGGCTCTTTGAGAACGTGAACGGGCCAGTTCACTCCAAGATCTTGCTGCCCATGCTGACTACCAAGGTGAAGCTCCATTGAACACGACTCTTCGTGCTACAGCGACTGTCAGCGACAATCAGCAATGCGAGATCTGCACTATGCACTACAGAATTGACAGCCTGTGGTGACCATCACCAATGACTGTCAGCGACACCCGGCAGGATCTTCTCGCTACAGTGATGACCATCTGTGAAATCCAGTCTGTTCTTTGCACTACAGTGACGACCATCCGCGACGATCTCCCTGCTCCTTGCGGCCTTCTCCAACACAAACTGGACTGTTCGTGCTAGACTTTACCAGACCTCAAGGGGCATTGACCCCTGTCAAAGTCGCCCGAACTATTCGTGGACTGACGGTTGCCCCCAGGAAGACCCCCATTGCTGGATCAGCATCCTCAGCATCCATCAGCATCCATCACCATCCATCAGCATCCTGTGTCCCTTGCATCAGGACCACTACATCGATGTCTGCGACGTTTCGCACATAGTGCCTGGAGACTGCTTTGACTGCAAGGTAACTGTCCTGTCAAACCTTATTGGCCCGTGTGATTTGCTCCCTGCCAGAGATGGTCACCAAAAGTGGCCCGGAGTAGCTGAAAACAATGTTGCAAAGGTTTTCCTAGTAGCGTCCAATGCTTGTTTGCAATTTCAATGAAAAGCAGTGATTTATAATTTGCTTAGTAATATATATCTCTAGAATCCTTCGGTGAATTTTATTCATTTTGGTGTCTAAGAATTCATAAAAATAACAGCTATTTTAATAAATTGGTGTCAGATTTTCTTTGTGTTGTGCTTCTTTCTTATTCAACTGTTTTGGTGCTTCTAAGTGATTTGCACTTGTTCCTTTGACAAAGCCTGACTGCTCGAAACCACAGCTACTCAGGGCTAAGTTAAGGTTTTGCAAATGAGCCTGACTAGACCCAAGGGTGGGTTTGTGAGTTTATTTCATGGTGAGGTTGTACAACCGTACCATATAATAAATCACTTTGCTCGCAAATACCACATATGGATGAGGACCAGTAATAATTTTGCCAACTTTTGGAAATGACCATCTTTTGCGTGGTATCCCTCCAGATTTCTTTGCCTTCTTTTGCTGAACCTGTTTTTGTTGGCCATAGGACTCTGCACACATTACTCCTGCTAACCAGTGGTAAAGAGCTTGTGCTCTCCCTTTTCAACCTGGTAAAATTGTCATACACCTAACTTGCCTACTAGACAGGAGAGAGGGGCTCCTAACCTGCCACATTTTAATTACTTATAAATCCCTAGTATAAGGTAGTACATGTACCCAGGCATGTATATTAAATGCTTTCAGTGGGCTGCAGCACTCAGTTTGCCATCCACTAAAGTAGCACTGTAAAACCTGTCTCTTGGCCTGCCAGTTCAGCCTGAGTGGGACAGCTTTAAAACTGCCATTTCGACCTGGCAAAACAAACCTTTTCCAGGCCTAAACCCTCCTTTTTCATGCTCATAAGTCCCCCCTAAGGTAGGCCGTATATGCCAAGGTGTAGGGCATTTAAAAATTAGGACACATTTATATTTCATGTTTTACATGCCCTAGCAGTGAACATTCTGCAAAGTTGTTTTTCACTGTGGAAAAGATGGCTCTCCCATAGGAAAACACTGGGTTACACTATATCAACCTACAGTGCCTAATTTCAGTTTGGGTACAGCTGGATAATGGCTCAAGGACTCATTTTAATAGTAATTTAAAATCCAACTCAATGGCCAACTTGGATTTTATATTACTCTTTGAAAATTACACTCTGTGTCATTTTGCTGCCTAAGCCAAAAGGGGCCTTTCTGCCAGTGTCGCTGTCTTGTAGTTCCTATATAACCTATACATGATCTGCACGTTTGGATAACATAAACTGTGGGACTGGTGGCTGACTGATTCCGTGCACCCCCACCGGATACGTTAGCCTATCTGTATTAGCTAGCTCACAGTGCCACTATAATCTCCCCTTACCAAGGAGAGAATAGATTCTGGCAACCTCAGAACATGACAGCCCTGATCCCTCAGAATCGTGGAAACAATATACTACCTTTCGCTCAGTCACTCGTGCTTACTTAGTTTGTCTCAGAGAGATACACAGAATAAACAGGCTGGGCGTTTTCAATAAGTATTTATTGAACAGTTGTTATTCTAGTGTAGCATAGATGAGCTGCAACAACCATTAGACAGTAGCCGAGATATATGATTAGCAGAACTACAAAAGTAAAGGGATGGTATAGTTCTACCATCTTGCAGAAATCATGAATATATACAAGTACATAAAACATATGATAAAAAGGTGCGTACTCCTACAATGTCTCCCTAACTAGATGTACCTAAATGTACCTAGCATCTGTGTAGGTCTTATGCCAAGAATCCCTCTAGGATCTAGTCAACCCCATTACCTTAGAATGAGAGAATATGGGACCCCGTCCTGGTCTTGAGTTGGACACCCCGCGAGGGATGTTAGACCACTGCGAGCTGGAGCGTCTGCATGCAGGAACCTCAGCGTCTCTGGTCAGTGTGTCAGCCGGGAAGTCTCGGTCTCCTCTATCTTCCTAAGCAAGATGTGCTGTATATATACCCATAGGTCTCCCCAGGGGTCCTACCTTGCTGTGTTACTGTGTCGGCCTAAAGGATGATGTTGGGCCTGAACTTTATACAGAGATATTATACAGGAGATGGTAATCCTACTGTTAGTCCTGCTGTGCTTCCAAGAAGCCTCATGCATAATGTATGAGAATCGAGCCAGGGAAAAACCCGCATTCTGAGTGCAGTGTCATATCTAGGTAAAAGGTCAGTACCCAAGAACCGTTATGTGTGTAATGTAGGGAAGAATATAGGTGAAAGGTTACCTGCGCCTATATAGGGTACCTATATGGAATATAACACCCACTCCTCATCCGACTGGACGACATATGTGACTTATTACCGTACTGCTAGGCTAACACATATCAGCCTAGATATATAAAAACATTTATTATGCTATAAAATGTTTAAAATCCTCTAAAACTTTCTAAAAACTTTTAAAAAAATGCAAGCCATAGCTCTAAAGTGTCCATAATTATAGTCTGAAGCACAATAAGCATTAAAAAGCCATGTATGCCCAAAAAAATGAAAGGAATGTCAATTTTTGTTTTTAAATTCCAAATTTGAGCTTATTTAAAAAAGGGCGAATTTCTTCCCAGCACACGACGAGCCAAATTAGTCAAATGTTTATGTGTCCTGGCTGGTAGACGCAACATTGCCGTTGCTTGCTTCCGCCGTAGACGGCCCCTGTAACACCTCGCAGAGTATGTCAATTGAGCACAGATGATGTTCCACACTGGCTGCAGCCAGTGCTGGGGCAGCCTGTGCGCCGTCCAAAGCCTGGGTGTCAGTGGAGGAGCCGGTGTTCATACCAACAGGTGCAGTTACTACCTGCGGTGGCTCGAGGAATGCCGCCATCAACATTGGAATACGCTGAGGACACTGCAGAACATGGGCCGTTATCGGGTCCAGTAACGCATTCACATCCGGTTGCGCACATGATGGGAGTGTTAAACATAGGTCTAACATGCATTCTTCTCCGCAAAACAGGCATCGGAGGACAGGTAAGATGCAGTCCATCCACACTGGTTGAAATGACAAGAACCAAGATGCACTTAGTTCTCTTAGGCGAGGTGTGCCCAGATGTTGTACCATGCGATCACGGTATTTACGCTCCAGGAGTGCTTTTTCCATCTCCTTGGTGACTGGGACGTCCATTGCGTAGCAAATATAAAACAATCAGGATACCTGCTGCTAGGAACAGGATGAGCGGAAGTCCTCCAAAGATGCTTCCAAATACGTAGTGTATGAAGTTTGGGATAACTCCAAGTACCGTCTGAAAGGTGCTCAGAAGTCCAGAACCTATGGTCTTAAATAGGTGGACTATGCCTGTCGTATCAGACATCTTAAAGAAACGATTGACCATTTCTGTGAAATGGAAAGGGCAGTTTGTATGAATTAACGCCTGTATCTCTGCCGAAGACCTTGCGATTTGGAGATCAAAAGTCTCTCGAGCGGAGGTGAAGGGTACAGACTTCTGTAGAAGCATGGCTTTCATTCTGCTTAGAGTATCAAACCGTATTAAAGAAACATTCAGTGAAGGCCATAACGGCGCCTCCCTGACTGTATATGTCGGTGTAAACAATACTTGCATACAACAAGTAACCCTGGAGCTCACGGTTACCAGATATGCGATGCCCAGGAGCATGCCGCAGCAGCCTTGACTGTTCAGCATCAAGTAACTCCCATTCGAAAGTAGTCTGAATGCTGGAGTAATCACAGCAGCTGGGGCACCCCTCAAATGGCAGGACAGGTTCGCCACAACCATTACAAGCCCCGTGCAGCATTATATATTGACATACGAGTGATCCACTTAAAGTGTTCTCACAGTTTGTACCGCTCAGAAACACTTCTCGATTCCCACTCCGGCATCGAAATCTGTATGGTAATACCCATGAGTCCTTAATGTATTCCTTACCCATTTTGTCATATCTGCCTACTTGCTTTTGTTCAAGGCAATACTGAAACTGAAAAGTAGTGACCGGTAGAGTTATGTGGCCATGGATTAACCATTCTGTGGACGGTGATTCTGCCACTGTAAATGCTAATCTATACAGTGTTTCGATATGCAGCATTGTATATTTTGTTCCCCTTTGTGCCATTTCTATCTGTTTATCTGTGAGATTGTATTCAGAAAACAGAGATGTACTGTTGACATAACGCCAAGGCACGTAGCCTGCACGCAAAGATTGCAGCGTCCAGCTTAATAACATAATAGAACACAATTGACATTGCCCGTGTTGTAATATGGCCAAATCTTGTTCTAGTATGTCTATCGCAGAAGATACAATGTTGCCTAAGGAATATATCCTGGAGGTCAATGTAGTTAACCCATTGTCTACCACTGCTAGAGATTTTTCTAGATTTATACGATCTATTTCACGTAACCTCTCTGCGACCTCTTGTGATATTTTCCATATTTCATTGTAGAAAGCATAATAGAAACGTTTCTGACGTGGTTGCCTGGGACCCAATAAAAAATCCCTGAGATCCACATCCTGTGATAGTAAGGATAAGTGTTGTTTCACCTTTGTGAGTGTTGAGGTTTTTAGCCAATCAATGCACAACTTCCCAACACTGTAGGATGTCACTACCCCTGGATGTTGTCTCTGTACATAACGTGGATGGGGCCTATGGATACTAAACCCTTCGGCTTTACCCATGAATCTTGCCTGACAACTATTAGTGTCTGTGGGCCAAATCAACCATTTTTTCCAATCGGGGTCTGATCTGTTGTATTGTATGATGTCATCTACTGTAATCTCTTTCTGTCATGTTTCGTTACACTCTGTGCGTGATGGAGTTGGCAACCGAGGTGTGTTCAAGTCTTTGTTCTTGGCTAGTCCAAGGCAAGAAGTCTGTTGAACTGTCTCGTTCAAAAACATGATTTGTTGAGGGATGAGGCATGCTCTAAACAAAGCTTCTGTTCCCTGAACTTGCCATTCTCTAGTACCCCAGACTGATTTTAAGTCTATGGTGTCTTTAGATAAGTAGACACCTTGTTCAGACAACTGGGCAACAAAGGAAGCAGAGTAAATCTGTTTGGTGTTTGTTAACATATTTTTCTGTGCTGATGCTGTTGCAACCCTATAGTAATATGAGGCTGGGTCAGACATATTAAACCCCGAAAAATATGGAAACTTTTGTGTAAATGTTTTTGAACTGCCTTTTGGCGGTGTTGTACAATGTTCCCACTGATGGTATGTGAACAAATTTCTAGGATTAGCAGATTTATGCAAAAAGTGATGACCATAGTGTTGATAACAATACATAGTTTCGAAATCTGATGTGCTTTCCAATGTTTCACTATTAGAAAATGCAGCAGATTTTTCCAAATCAGATAACATATTATTAACAGTTTCGAAATCCCAATCATCGGAAAATGTACTTGAGGTAATGATATCGCTCAATGATATTTTAAATAAATGAGGAATTCTTAAAATTTCGGTCGGACCAAATATATCGAAATCAACCTTGTCCCAAACTATACCATCAGGTATAGGAACTGCTGTAATGTTCACTGATGACAAGTCTCTTTGTTCTCGATGAGATGATAGGTGTGGTTTTAAAAGTAAGTTCACCTTTTGGGCTGCAGAGCTTTGTCGAAGGTATCTTCCATTAACAAGCATACTAAAAACTATTACCAAGCCTACCCAGAAAAGAAAGAAAAGTATCCCGGTGATTACCCATAGTTCTACCCAAGGTGACACCAGGTAAGTCTTTTTAAGAAAGTTCAGAAAGTATTTTACTTGCTGTTTGCCTGATTTTTTGGCTAGCGTCATTTCCGGTTCGCTTGGATCCAAATAAAACGTATCAAAGTTTATGAAGTAGCCAGAAGCAGTTCAATCAATTGTTGGTATTGCATCAGGATTTGTAGAAATCGTAGTTTGTTCCTGTCGAGGCATGTTGACGTAGACATCTGTATTTGGTCGAATAGCGAGTTGTCTTTCATTTTGAGTTTGATTTTGAAATTGAACCTCAGGTTCAAAAGGAATGAGTTCCATAGCATTGTTGCATAGTCCTTCATTCCGTGCAGGGGACTCTTCGAACGTGATGAGTCTCTCCGTTTGAACTTCTTGGATTGTAGCGAGAGGAGGGCGTCTGCTACTTTGGAGTCCACATGGCCTACTACTCAGTATCGGCCACATAGTGTGGTTTGATTAGGTCGATTGAGACAAATCTTTTCTCCTTTTTTCCGGCAAGAGGCGGTAGAAGTACAGTTCTTGTTCCTTCAATTGCTAGTACCGGTACAGGCTTTCTGTATGATGGCCCAAATTCTTTCTTGTCCACTATCTTCTCTCTGACCAGATCCCCGACTTTTGGGATCCAGACAGGCCTTGCCGCGACTGATTTGCCTTCCCCAGTGGCAGTCTTCTTCAGGTGGACATTACTTTGTTGTGTCCTGGATTCATTTAGATCCTGTAAAACAGCCAAACGATCATGGATGTCAAAAGGCTTTTCATCCGCCACTGCGCCTTCACAATCAAGATCAGGTACCCACATTCTTGTCCCAAATAGGACCTCATATGGAGTGACCCCCCCCTAGAGAACTTCTTGGCATGTTGTTCAAAGCTCGCTGGACTCCATACAGATGTTTATCCAACTTTCACCCGTGCCTAATACTCTAGCTGTTAAAGATTGCTTTAAGTCCCAGTTTTTTCTCTCCACAACCGAATTTCCCTCTGGATGGTACGGAGATGAGTACCGCAACGCTACACCCAATCCTCGCATGGCCTCCTTGTAAGCCCGAGAGCTAAACGCAGGGCCCTGGTCAGAGTGTAATGTGCCAATTGCGTATGTCCCTATAAAGACGCGCAAATCTTTGATAACAGTTCGAGCGTCAGGAATCTTGAGCAGGAATCCACTGCAACCATGATATACCTGTAAGCCCCATCTCTTTGTAAGGGGCCGCAGTGGTCCAAGTAAACACACGCTAGTGGTTTGTCAGATATTAATAATGGTGTCTGTGCTGGACGTGTTACGGTGGAACCTTTCATCTGCTGGCAGATGTCGCATTTCAAGACATAGGGGCCAATTCCGATCTCGGTCGGAGGCGCACCTAACACCATTCGGTCGGGAAAAAAGCCATGCGAATGCCTGTTTCCCGACCGATCCGCACATCAATCCGAACGAACAAGTACGATGCGCACAACAGCACAGATTCCGACCCAGTCGTACTCACCCAATCCAGGTCCTGTTCCCCGACCGAGCCGGATCCGTAAACGCAGATTCGAGTCGCCCGGAAGCCAAAAAGCAGCCCCGTCCGGCCGGACAAGTACGATGCGCTTCCCGTACGCGCCGAACCCGTCGCTACGCACGGCACGTCAAAGCATCCGGGAGAGGCGCACATAAGCTCTGATTCGCGCCACAACACGATCCACGGCTACGAGACGAACACGCAAGCGACGAGGACGAGGCGAAGCAACGACAAAGACGAACGAGACGAACCAACCATGAATCCCATCGTTCCAATCCTACCAATATTCTACATCTACTACCGGAACAGGCACGGACACGTACGGCGCAGAAGGTAAGTCAGACACCAACCACAAAATCAAACTACACGTACCAGACATATCACACACACACAGAGGGATGCACAAATTACTTACACCAGAAACAGCAGCACCATAGGGGCGGGATGCCCATCACCAATGCCACATATACACATAGGGGCCCGGATGCCTGTCACCACTACCACCTCGATCCAGGGGGGCTGGATGCCTGTCACTACTACCACCCTTACCCAGGGGTGCCAGGTGCCTACCACTACTACCACCTCTACCCAGGGGGTGCCAGATGGCTACCACCACTACCACCTCTACCCATCGGGGGATGGATGCCTACCACTACTACCACCTCTACCCAGGGGGTGCCAGGTGCCTACCACCACTACCACCCTTACCCAGGGGGTGCCAGATGCCTACCACTACTACCACCTCTACCCATGGGGGCTGGATGCCTACCACTACTACCACCTCTACCCATGGGGGCTGGATGCCTACCACTACTACCACCTCTACCCATGGGGGGTGGATGCCTGTCACTACTACCACCCTTACCCAGGGGGTGCCAGGTGCCTACCACTACTACCACCTCTACCCAGGGGTGCCAGATGCCTACCACCACTACCACCTCTACCCATGGGGGCTGGATGCCTGTCACTACTACCACCCTTACCCAGGGGTGCCAGATGCCTACCACCACTACCACCTCTACCCATGGGGGGCTGGATGCCTACCACTACTACCACCTCTACCCAGGGGGTGCCAGATGCCTACCACTACTACCACCACTACCCATGGGGGCTGGATGCCTACCACTACTACCACCTCTACCCATGGGGGGGCTGGATGCCTACCACTACTACCACCTCTACCCATGGGGGGCTGGATGCCTGTCACTACTACCACCTCTACCCAAGGGGTGCCAGATGCCTACCACTACTACCACCTCTACCCAGGGGTGCCAGGTGCCTACCACTACTACCACCTCTACCCAGGGGTGCCAGATGCCTACCACTACTACCACCTCTACCCAGGGGGTGCCAGGTGCCTACCACCACTACCACCCTAACCCAGGGGGTGCCAGATGCCTACCACTACTACCACCTCTACCCATGGGGGCTGGTTGCCTACCACTACTACCACCTCTACCCATGGGGGCTGGATGCCTACCACCACTACCACCTCTACCCATGGGGGGCTGGATGCCTACCACTACTACCACCTCTACCCAGGGGGTGCCAGATGCCTACCACTACTACCACCTCTACCCTGGGGGTGGCTGGATGCCTACCACTACTACCACCTCTACCCATGGGTGGCTGGATGCCTACCACTACTACCACCTCTACCCATGGGGGCTGGATGCCTACCACTACTACCACCTCTACCCAGGGGGTGCCAGGTGCCTACCACCACTACCACCCTTACCCAGGGGTGCCAGATGCCTACCACTACTACCACCTCTACCCATGGGGGCTGGATGCCTACCACTACTACCACCTCTACCCAGGGGTGCCAGGTGCCTACCACCACTACCACCCTAACCCAGGGGGTGCCAGATGCCTACCACTACTACCACCTCTACCCAGGGGGTGCCAGATTCCTACCACTACTACCACCTCTACCCAGGGGGTGGCTGGATGCCTACCACTACTACCACCTCTACCCATGGGTGGCTGGATGCCTACCACTACTACCACCTCTACCCATGGGGGCTGGATGCCTACCACTACTACCACCCTTACCCAGGGGTGCCAGGTGCCTACCACCACTACCACCCTTACCCAGGGGTGCCAGATGCCTACCACTACTACCACCTCTACCCATGGGGGCTGGATGCCTACCACTACTACCACCTCTACCCAGGGGGTGCCAGATGCCTACCACTACTACCACCACTACCCATGGGGGGCTGGATGCCTACCACTACTACCACCTCTACCCATGGGGGCTGGATGCCTACCACTACTACCACCTCTACCCATGGGGGCTGGATGCCTGTCACTACTACCACCTCTACCCAAGGGGTGCCAGATGCCTACCACTACTACCACCTCTACCCAGGGGTGCCAGGTGCCTACCACTACTACCACCTCTACCCAGGGGGTGCCAGATGCCTACCACTACTACCACCTCTACCCAGGGGTGCCAGGTGCCTACCACCACTACCACCCTAACCCAGGGGTGCCAGATGCCTACCACTACTACCACCTCTACCCATGGGGGCTGGATGCCTACCACTACTACCACCTCTACCCATGGGGGGCTGGATGCCTACCACCACTACCACCTCTACCCATGGGGGGCTGGATGCCTACCACTACTACCACCTCTACCCAGGGGGTGCCAGATGCCTACCACTACTACCACCTCTACCCAGGGGGTGGCTGGATGCCTACCACTACTACCACCTCTACCCATGGGTGGCTGGATGCCTATCACTACTACCACCTCTACCCATGGGGGCTGGATGCCTACCACTACTACCACCTCTACCCAGGGGTGCCAGGTGCCTACCACCACTACCACCCTTACCCAGGGGGTGCCAGATGCCTACCACTACTACCACCTCTACCCATGGGGGCTGGATGCCTACCACTACTACCACCTCTACCCATGGGGGCTGGATGCCTGTCACTACTACCACCTCTACCCAGGGGGTGCCAGATGCCTACCACCACTACCACCCTAACCCAGGGGGTGCCAGATGCCTACCACTACTACCACCTCTACCCATTGTGGGGCTGGATGCCTACCACTACTACCACCTCTACCCAGGGGTGCCAGATGCCTACCACTACTACCACCACTACCCATGGGGGCTGGATGCCTACCACCACTACCACCTCTACCCATGGGGGCTGGATGCCTACCACTACTACCACCTCTACCCAGGGGTGCCAGATGCCTACCACTACTACCACCTCTACCCTGGGGGTGGCTGGATGCCTACCACTACTACCACCTCTACCCATGGGTGGCTGGATGCCAACCACTACTACCACCTCTACCCATGGGGGGCTGGATGCCTACCACTACTACCACCTCTACCCAGGGGGTGCCAGGTGCCTACCACCACTACCACCCTTACCCAGGGGGTGCCAGATGCCTACCACTACTACCACCTCTACCCATGGGGGCTGGATGCCTACCACTACTACCACCTCTACCCAGGGGTGCCAGGTGCCTACCACCACTACCACCCTAACCCAGGGGGTGCCAGGATGCCTACCACTACTACCACCTCTACCCAGGGGGTGCCAGGATGCCTACCACTACTACCACCTCTACCCAGGGGGTGGCTGGATGCCTACCACTACTACCACCTCTACCCATGGGTGGCTGGATGCCTACCACTACTACCACCTCTACCCATGGGGGGCTGGATGCCTACCACTACTACCACCTATACCCAGGGGGTGCCAGGTGCCTACCACCACTACCACCCTTACCCAGGGGGTGCCAGATGCCTACCACTACTACCACCTCTACCCATGGGGGGCTGGATGCCTACCACTACTACCCCCTCTACCCAGGGGGTGCCAGATGCCTACCACTACTACCACCACTACCCATGGGGGGCTGGATGCCTACCACTACTACCACCTCTACCCATGGGGGGCTGGATGCCTACCACTACTACCACCTCTACCCATGGGGGGCTGGATGCCTGTCACTACTACCACCTCTACCCAAGGGGTGCCAGATGCCTACCACT
Source organism: Calotriton arnoldi (assembly GCA_963921515.1). Lineage (NCBI taxonomy): Eukaryota > Metazoa > Chordata > Amphibia > Caudata > Salamandridae > Calotriton > Calotriton arnoldi. The sequence continues at coordinate 786,050 of CAWUFW010003416.1, read as the reverse complement.
ACTACCACCTCTACCCAGGGGGTGCCAGGTGCCTACCACTACTACCACCTCTACCCAGGGGGTGCCAGATGCCTACCACTACTACCACCTCTACCCAGGGGGTGCCAGGTGCCTACCACCACTACCACCCTAACCCAGGGGGTGCCAGATGCTTACCACTACTACCACCTCTACCCATGGGGGGCTGGATGCCTACCACTACTACCACCTCTACCCATGGGGGGCTGGATGCCTACCACCACTACCACCTCTACCCATGGGGGGCTGGATGCCTACCACTACTACCACCTCTACCCAGGGGTGCCAGATGCCTACCACTACTACCACCTCTACCCAGGGGTGGCTGGATGCCTACCACTACTACCACCTCTACCCATGGGTGGCTGGATGCCTACCACTACTACCACCTCTACCCATGGGGGCTGGATGCCTACCACTACTACCACCTCTACCCAGGGGTGCCAGGTGCCTACCACCACTACCACCCTTACCCAGGGGTGCCAGATGCCTACCACTACTACCACCTCTACCCATGGGGGCTGGATGCCTACCACTACTACCACCTCTACCCATGGGGGGCTGGATGCCTGTCACTACTACCACCTCTACCCAGGGGTGCCAGATGCCTACCACCACTACCACCCTAACCCAGGAGGTGCCAGATGCCTACCACTACTACCACCTCTACCCATTGTGGGGCTGGATGCCTACCACTACTACCACCTCTACCCAGGGGGTGCCAGATGCCTACCACTACTACCACCACTACCCATGGGGGGCTGGATGCCTTCCACTACTACCACCTCTACCCAGGGGTGCCAGGTGCCTACCACCACTACCACCCTAACCCAGGGGTGCCAGATGCCTACCACTACTACCACCTCTACCCAGGGGTGCCAGGTGCCTACCACCACTACCACCCTAACCCAGGGGGTGCCAGATGCCTACCACTACTACCACCTCTACCCAGGGGTGCCAGGTGCCTACCACCACTACCACCCTAACCCAGGGGGTGCCAGATGCCTACCACTACTACCACCTCTACCCATGGGGGGCTGGATGCCTACCACTACTACCACCTCTACCCATGGGGGGCTGGATGCCCTCCACTACTACCACCTCTACCCAGGGGTGCCAGATGCCTACCACTACTACCACCACTACCCATGGGGGGCTGGATGCCTACCACTACTACCACCTCTACCCAGGGGTGCCAGGTGCCTACCACCACTACCACCCTAACCCAGGGGGTGCCAGATGCCTACCACTACTACCACCTCTACCCATGCGGGGCTGGATGCCTACCACTACTACCACCTCTACCCATGGGGGGCTGGATGCCTACCACTACTACCACCTCTACCCATGGGGGGCTGGATGCCTACCACTACTACCATCTCTACCCAGGGGGTGCCAGATGCCTACCACTACTACCACCACTACCCATGGGGGGCTGGATGCCTACCACTACTACCACCTCTACACAGGGGGTGGCTGGATGCCCACCACTACTACCACCTCTACCCATGGGGGGCTGGATGCCTACCACCACTACCACCTCTACCCATGGGGGACTGGATGCCTACCACTACTACCACCTCTACCCAGGGGGTGCCAGATGCCTACCACTACTACCACCTCTACCCAGAGGGTGGCTGGATGCCTACCACTACTACCACCTCTACCCATGGGTGGCTGGATGCCTACCACTACTACCACCTCTACCCATGGGGGGCTGGATGCCTACCACTACTACCACCTCTACCCAGGGGGTGCCAGGTGCCTACCACCACTACCACCCTAACCCAGGGGGTGCCAGGTGCCTACCACCACTACCACCCTAACCCAGGGGGTGCCAGATGCCTACCACTACTACCACCTCTACCCATGGGGGGCTGGATGCCTACCACTACTACCACCTCTACCCATGGGGGGCTGGATGCCTACCACTACTACCACCTCTACCCATGGGGGGCTGGATGCCTACCACTACTACCACCTCTACCCAGGGGGTGCCAGATGCCTACCACTACTACCACCACTACCCATGGGGGGCTGGATGCCTACCACTACTACCACCTCTACCCAGGAGGTGGCTGGATGCCTACCACTACTACCACCTCTACCCATGGGGGGCTGGATGCCTACCACCACTACCACCTCTACCCATGGGGGCTGGATGCCTACCACTACTACCACCTCTACCCAGGGGTGGCTGGATGCCTACCACTAATACCACCTCTACCCATGGGTGGCTGGATGCCTACCACTACTACCACCTCTACCCACGGGGGCTGGATGCCTACCACTACTACCACCTCTACCCAGGGGTGCCAGGTGCCTACCACCACTACCACCCTTACCCAGGGGTGCCAGATGCCTACCACTACTACCACCTCTACCCATGTGGGGCTGGATGCCTACCACTACTACCACCTCTACCCAGGGGTGCCAGGTGCCTACCCCCACTACCACCCTTACCCAGGGGTGCCAGATGCCTACCACTACTACCACCTCTACCCATGGGGGCTGGATGCCTACCACTACTACCACCTCTACCCATGGGGGCTGGATGCCTGTCACTACTACCACCTCTACCCAGGGGTGCCAGATGCCTACCACCACTACCACCCTAACCCAGGGGGTGCCAGATGCCTACCACTACTACCACCTCTACCCATGGGGGCTGGATGCCTACCACTACTACCACCTCTACCCATGGGGGCTGGATGCCTACCACTACTACCACCTCTACCCATGGGGGCTGGATGCCTACCACTACTACCACCTCTACCCAGGGGGTGCCAGATGCCTACCACTACTACCACCACTACCCATGGGGGGCTGGATGCCTACCACTACTACCACCTCTACCCATGGGGGGCTGGATGCCTACCACTACTACCACCTCTACCCATGGGGGGCTGGATGCCTACCACTACTACCACCTCTACCCATGGGGGGCTGGATGCCTACCACCAACAACACCCCCACTCACAGGATGGCAAATACCAGCAGAAAGAATGCAACACAAAGACATCCCCCCAACACCATGACAAGCGTGTGTAGACTGTGTCAAATGCCACAACACTGAACAGGACTGTGAACATACAATGTGACCCCCTATCACAAGTGCCACACATAAATGTGTGTGGCACCCACAATGCAAGCAGGCCATGACCATTGTGGCAATGGGGTCCAAACCCCCATCATCACAGTGCCCAAAATGTAAGTGTGAGGTCCATAGCTGAAGCACATTTAGAACATTGTGGCAATGGGGTCCAAACTCCCATCATCACAGTGCCCAAAATGTAAGTGTGGGGTCCATAGCTGAAGCACATATTGAACATTGTGGCAATGGGGTCCAAACCCCCATCATCACAGTGCCCAAAATGTAAGTGTGGGGTCCATAGCTGGAGCACATTTTGAACATTGTGGCAATGGAGTCCAAACCCCCATCATCACAGTGCCCAAAATGTAAGTGTGAGGTCCATAGCTGAAGCACATTTTGAACATTGTGGCAATGGGGTCCAAACCCCCATCATCACAGTGCCCAAAATGTAAGTGTGAGGTCCATAGCTGAAGCACATTTTGAACATTGTGGCAATGGGGTCCAAATCCCCATCATCACAGTGACCAAAATGTAAGTGTTGACAAAGAAAAAGCTGCAACTGCCAAACTGCATGGATGATTCCTGGTCACAGAACAACAAACACATCAGTGGCAAAGTAGTGCTTGTGTCCCATAGCAACATAGAATGGGTGAGGCAAACAGTGCAGTGCAAATAAGACATACCTTTGGCCATGTGCAGACAAACATCACCCATGGGGGCTGACACTGTCAACATTCATCAATGACACAATGACAGAAGTGACCATCAGAATGCAGACTCACATATTTGCACCAATGGGCACACAAATTCAGATACCCAGTGGAGACTGTAAATGTGAGGTGAACAGATACCATACCATGGCAGCAATGGGACACACACACAATGATCATTGTGCTGACTGATGACCTAGGAGTCCCAGGGACAGCAGGGCAAACACACCAAACAACATACAGCCAATGGCACACCTAAGATATGCCAATGCAGTGGTGCCGATGCACATACACAAACAGGCAGACCCACACTGCACATCAAACACAACAGGTGAGGGGGGTACCAGTGTCCCCAGGCAACCACACAACACATGAGGAGGCCTGAATACCAATTACACAGATGTGCATACAGTGCCACACAAAGGTAACTCATGGATCCAAATCCCCTATGTGGGCAATGAGGCATTGTCAGATGAGAGGGAGCACAAATCACACATGTCACACAAGCATGTAGGAACAGCAACTGACACAGCAAGACACAGAGACACCACAGCACTACCCCCGGGCCCCCACAATGTGGTGACCCTGGGCTGCATTACAATCCCACTGTGATGACAAAGCTAGATGTAGTTCACACTGTGAACCACAGTCATGTGTCCTGAGCAACAAACTACCATCACACCTACACAAGCACAAATCAATCAGCACGGCCTGTCAGCCAAGGCCAACATGGAGGCAGGGGTCTAGCCGGGCAACAACTCTCATCTGCACACACTCAACACCACACACCTCTACCTCCAACAATGTGCAGCAGTGAAGCTCACATGCACTGGTGACATTGCACATGCACCCATGACAATCCCAGGGGGGGTGGTGGGAACCAAGGTGCAGAAACACATCACACATGGCCACTCAACCAGACTCCTGAATGTCTGACACACTTCACACTACGCTGTACATGGACATGACGGCAATACCACACCAACCAATGGGATCCCAGCCACAGTCACACACCTATGAAGAAGCCAAGGTCACCCACAAAGAACACACATAGACAACTACCAACATTGCAGCCCTCAGGAGTGCCAGCAGTCACACACACAACGTGTCACAACCAATGAAAGCTAACACAAACAAGAAATCACATGACAGGAGTAAACAACAAGTGCAAAGGGGAATCCTGACTGTGACACATCAGCGTCTTCCCACAAACTCAGCCCTGACAGCAAACACACCTATGGGTGACACCCTGATGACCAGTAATGTGCCATGCACCCACATCACAGAGAACCCAGGGAGGAGATGAGGGGGAACATAGGTCAACTCAGCAAGCATCACAAACAGGAACATCACTAGGGATCCCAGCATGCACAGCAAAATGGAAGTGAACACACAGACATGCTCATACAACACACACCTTGGGCGCACGAGATGTCACTGGAGTACACACTGCCATGAGGGGACTCCACTCCTGTGTGAGGAAAGCTGTGCCATATGTCGCATCAGTAGGGCTCCATCATGTCAGCAGAACACTTGGTCACACAGTCAACAATTAGCACAAAATGAAGGCTCCCGTCACATCAGCCTGGTCATGGGAATGTCAACGAAATCAACAGCACAGATCCAACACACATGTATAGCAAGTTGCACTGACAACACAGATGAGTCCTTCCCCATTGATGCCCAAACCTGCATGTCCAGTGGAGATGGCCACACGGTCAGGGAAGTAGACTAATTGAACAATGGCAAACACAACAGATGTGCATGGGTGGAACCCACAGATGTGACATTGCTAATGTAAGTAGGAAATCCCATTGCCAAATATTGAAAAAATTACACCCTCAAATGCTGCTAAGGATGACATGGATACACCACAGGATAGGACACTGTCCCCCTGGACCACATGGGTTCCTGCACAGTAACACTTCATTTTCATGAGACCAAATATCACCATCACTGCAGCAAGTGCATGGTTAGCGTCATCAACATAATGTACATCAGAAGTAAAAGCACTAGTGAACAGAAAATTGCTTTATTCAGCATTTGTGGGTTCATAACTTGGAAAAACTGTAAGCAATCAACAAAGGCCAATGGCCAGTCCATCAAGGAAGTCAATACAGGGTGACAGTGGCAGATGTCACCCTACGCATGCCTGCACTGATCAAAACCAGGGACAATCCCCTAGGAGGGGCATACGGGGGGCAGGCCAGGCACCGCAGGGACAGGATCAGGGCTCACCAGGAGGAGGCAGGGAAGGGGTGGTGGGTGCTGGAGAGCCACTGACAACTGCAGTGGAGGTGTCTGACATGGTGTGTGCCGGCACAACTGGGGGGCATGACTCAGATGTTGTGGGTGCCGGCACAACTGCAGTGGACCCTGCAGATGGAGTGGACAGGTCCGCCACTGCAGTGCCCAAGTCAGACAGGGTGATAGTGGACTCCACTGCAGTGCCTACCTCCAGGGGAGGAGAATGGGGATCAGGTAAGGTGGGCAGGACAGAGGGGGAGGACACCCTCACCACATCAGTGGTACAGACAAGCGCAGCGGGGGTGTGGGGCCGGAAGAGCAAGTGGCAGGGGGTGAAGGCCTGACCCTTCTGGGGATGGTGCATCTGTGGGTGGGGGAACCTGGGGCAGGGTGTGGTGGGGGCACCTGTGGAGTGGGGGCCTGAGGGATGGTGGAAGGAGACTTGGTGCCTGAGCTGCAGGGCGGCGGCGGGGTCTTGCTCTTCCGGGACCGGGGGGACTTGCGGGTGGGGGCCTCAGTCCGTCTGCGCCTGGGGGATGGTGTCCGGGGGCCAGGGGCACTCCGCTCCGTGTGGGTGGGCTTCCTCTTTCCCCTGAATGCTGGATCAGCTGGGTCGGAGGGGAAGAGGCCAAGGTCACAGAGGAAGAGCCGCTGTGTATTTGGGGTTGCAGGTGAGGCAAGGGAGGGGTCTTTGGAGGGAGAGGCAACTGAGGACTGCGCAGTGCTTGTGGATGCGTGTGTTTGTGCCTGTGCCCCATCCCCTGTGAGTGTGGTTTCAGTCCCCTGACGGTGCGTGCGTGTGCGTCTTGTTTGTGGCGTGTGTGCCTGTCTGCTGCATGTGTCTGTGCTGGTGTGTGCATGTGCTAGTGTGTGTGTGCTTGGGACGGGTAAGGTGCTGGGGAGTGTGGATGGGGCAGAGGCAGGAGGGGTGAGGGACTGTCGGAGGAGGGACACTGCTGCCGTCAGGGAGGAGTCCATGGACCTATTGCCCCTCTGTAGGTCAGACATGCCCGATAAGATGCCCTCCATGAATGACACCAGCTGAGTCAACAGACTGGTGTGTGCATGGAGGACACTCAGCATCGCTGTCTGTCCTACATGGAGCTGGCGGAGGAGGTACACAGACTCCTCACTCAGGGCAGCAGGGGACACAGGGGCAGGGGGTGCGGTGCCTGGCCCGAAGGAGACACGCTCCTGAACATGGGAGCCTCCACGGACCTCGGGAATGGGAGCCAACGGGAGGGCGGTGGTGGTGGTGGTGGTGGTGGCGGGGACAGCAACACTAGCTGGGGAGTGGTGGCTGCTGACACCCGCCTCCATCAGGGAGTCATCGTCCGAGTTGCTCTGGTCCTCAGCTGAGGTGGATGGTGCTGAGGACTCCTCGGTGTGGCTCCCCTCGCCCTCCGTGCCACTGGGTCCCTCCGACCACTCCTCGGCTGCTGACCCAGTCTGGCTCTGCGGCTCCTCCTGGTCCGTGGAGCTGTCCCCTCCTGTGGCCGTGGATGTATCTGCAATCAATAGGGAAACAGACAGACATCAGTCACCTGCACCGAACCCACACACCACAGTAAGTACAGCACATTACAGAGCAAGCCCTGGCATCCTTAGTTGAACATTGCTAAAACTGCACAAACAGAACAGAAGTCAATTGTCAGTCTGATGGTCAACCATGGCACTCACATCCCACCTGGCCTTGCACCCATCTGTCTGGTGTCTGTTGGATGGCAATACCCCAGTGTGGACACATGCACCACCTACACAGTATTTGGACAGTGCAGAGAACCCGGTGAAGCATGTGGACATGCACACATCACAACTCTTGCCACTGAGTCAGTACAGGTGTCCGGATGTAAGGGATGCCCAGAGTCAAATAGGAAATGCATGTCATGCATACCAGCGACAGACACCATGATGCACCCATGTCCTGATAGCCATTGCCACAATGGTGTGCATGTAGCACATGTCACTCCCCTGCAGGATCACTAATAGGAAGTCACATGCCATGGCACAGCCATGCCTGCTAAGTCATACATCACTGTCTCCAGTCACATGGGCAGGGCAGCCAGACAACAACACTCTGCACTGTGTCACAAAAGTAGATCATGGGGAATGCAAATCCTGGAGCTGAACAAGTGCACATGTACATCCCCCACACACCACATCATCTGAACCCTCATCTGTCCAGGTCATACCCATTGGACATATGGGAGACCTGTAACACTACCCTCTGCACCTGAGCACCTCACAATCTGCTGTGAATGGGAAACAGCTGCCTGAACTTCATATTCGCATACCCCAGTCTCCAGGGTCAGGTGATCAAACACCTATGTGTCACACAAGTATCATCTCCTATGGTCACATCTCCGGTGGCATGCGGAGCCCCAACTGAGGAACACCCCAGCAGACCTGACAACGAAGCCACAGCACACTGACACAGAGGCAGACACCTGAGGGGACAAATCACTGAGCAAAACGTGTCAGCTGATACACGGCAGTGGGAGTACAGAGTGTATTGTATGGCCTGGAGTAGGCATGACTGTCCTGCCCCACATGAATGAGGGATGAGCCCTGGACAGTAGGCAGCTGGCTACGTATGTGTGACACACGTTATATACACACTCCTGGGGCCCAAACATTGTTCCCACCCGCAGCATGGGTGTGTGCCAGATACCCCAGGCACATGTGGTGGATCAGCTCAGCAATTGGGCCACATATCAAAGTAACACGCAGAACACATGTCAGAACACAGGCATTGTGTAAGCAATGGACCCACCCATGATGCCCACCACAGAGTCAGGGAAACAGATGCTGTCCCCCACCTTGAGTCAAGCAAACTGCAGGGACACAGTACCCAAGTGACACAATACCCTGACTGTAAGGGCCACACCTGGGTATCAGATGAGGAGTGGGCAGTGCACAATAGAGGGACATGGGTCCTGGACCACAAGACTGATGTACTGTGGAAGTTTAACCAGGCCAGAGGAGGGCACATAGCATGGCAGACATAGTTCACAATGCAGACATGGACTCACCCCCTCCTTGCTGCTCTCTGGCCTTCAGCTGCCCATCTAGATCAGGGAAGACCACCGCCAGGATCCTGAGCATGTGGGGGGTCAGGGTCCGGTGTCCGCCCCTCCTACGAGGAGGCGACAGCTTCAGCTGGACCCGTGCGATCCTCCGGGTCCAGCCCCGAAGGTCCTGCCACCTCTTCTGGCAGTTGCAGATCCGGCGCTTGTAGTCCCCCACGGATCTCACTGCCCGGACGATGGTCAGCCATATCTTCTGCTTCTGCTGGGCATCAACCTGTGAGGATGACAAAGTGAGAATGCCATTACTACACATGCAACATATCCGTGCATTACACAGTTGGATTTACATGTCTCAATCACAGGGGCACATGATGTACACAGGCAGTGCAACGATGGCCATGGACAGTATGCCAGCAGTTACTACATGGTATCATTGCCTGGGCAGTAAAATCTTGTTTAAATGCACTGTCACTGCACTATTCCTGTCCAGTGCATATGACTACACACTATGGGGGTGACAACTACTCAGTGAGCCTGCTAGCCAGTGGCGTGCAGACTGTTAGCCTTGCTAGTCAGACAACATGCACATTTAGAAAGGCAGTGGACAGAACACTCACCTGCTCCCCTGGTTTCCCATACAGCTTGCTGTACTGTGGAAGGAGGCTGTCCAGCAGGGCCTGGTTCTCCTCAGTGCTGAAGGCTGGGGCTCTCTCCACAGTACGTGCCATTGCAGGGTCCAGAGGGGGCAGAGACAGCAGCAGTGTAGTGGCAGATGTCGTCCTGGAGCATGTAGTGCAGGCAAGTGAGCTCTCAGGGGAACAGCCAGCATTATATGTGTGCTGCAGAGGCAGATACTGTCCCATGTGTCCAAAGTAATAGGTCCAAGTCGTTTGCATCTTCTGAATCTGGCCAATCCATTGAATCGCACCACTTACACACGCCCCCAGCATCCTTCAAATGTTCAACTTCATGACACCCATGAAATTGCAACATTGTTGTGGGTGACCAACTGAATTTACAGCATCAGACTCGTTCAAATCTTGAAAACGCGTCCGTTGCCAGGCCAGGCCATAGCCAATGGGTGCGCACCGATCGGACCATTGCCGTTCAACACGTACCTAGGATACAACGCGTACCCGCACACATTGAATGCAATGGGCCGGCCGGGCACACCGATCGGACCATTGCCGTTCAACGCGTACCTAGGATACAACGCGTACCCGCACACATTGAATGCAATGGGCCGGCCGGGCACACCGATCGGACCATTGCCGTTCAACGCGTACCTAGGATACAACGCGTACCCGCACACATTGAATGCAATGGGCCGGCCGGGCACACTGATCGGACCATTGCTGTTCAACGCGTACCTAGGATACAACGCGTACCCGCACACATTGAATGCAATGGGCCGGCCGGGCACACCGATCGGACCATTGCCGTTCAACGCGTACCTAGGATACAACGCGTACCCGCACACATTGAATGCAATGGGCCGGCCGGGCACACAGATCGGACCATTGCCGTTCAACGTGTACCTAGGATACAACGCGTACACGCACACATTGAATGCAATGGGCCGGCCGGGCACACCGATCGGACCATTGCCGTTCAACGCGTACCTAGGATACAACGCGTACCCGCACACATTGAATGCAATGGGCCGGCCGGGCACACCGATCGAACCATTGCTGTTCAATGCGTACCTAGGATACAACGCGTACCAGCGCACATTGAATGCAATGTGTGCGCACTGATCGGTCCATTGCTGTCCAACGCGTGTTGCGAATACAACGCGTACCAGCGCACATTGAATGCAATGGCCAATGTGTGCGCACTGATCGGTCCATTGCTGTCCAACGCGTATTGCGAATACAACGCGTACCAGCGCACATTGAATGCAATGGCCAATGTGTGCGCACTGATCGGTCCATTGCTGTCCAACGCATCCCTGTACAAGTCACTGGCATATGTCACCATGCCTGTCACAGGTGAACGAATGCCAGCCACATATACTTCCCAGGGAGTGAAGGGCACACCTACAACACCACAGCCTGTCCAAACTGTATCCTACGGCATGTAAGGCTGCATTACCTATTCCGTGTATGGGGGTGAAGATGTTGTTCTGTGGGTGTCACTTGGGGGCAGCCACACCCAGGCTGTGCATGTGTTCATGGGGACAGAATCCTTGGTGTTTCGTGTACATGACCACTGTGATGTGCAACTGTTCATATCTGAGCATGTGGCATGGTCACATTTCACGGTGGTGTATGTGTATGTCATGTCACATACACCCTGAGTCCCATGTGGGACGGTATGTTTAACCCTGGGTGACCCATTGGCACAATGGTGATGGTCCTCCACAGTCTGTGTGCATGTTGTGTTACCAATGTCTCTGATTTCATGTGCACAATGGGAGGCAGTCTCCACATCCACGTTGTTTGTGCATGGACTTTGATGTTGTGCGTGTGTGTGTCACAGACGTCCATGTCTGTCCTGCCGAGGCAACAGGGACCACTACCTGTGGGGGTCATGGTTGTTTTGCTGTGTATACATGATACACCATGTCATGCCAGTGTCCATGTGGCAATACAGGGTCCCTGGGAATCTACGTGTCGTTGAGCTGTGATGCCTGGGGCACATCAGTCCTCACATGTCACTGTGGGGTGTGTTTGTAATTTGGCAGCAGGAGATGGGAACTGGGACACGGCCTCATGATATCCAATGGCACGACCTGGGACTTATTGATGCCACTTGTTGAACTGTGATGTTAGATGTTGGCCATGTATGTGCCATACATATCTTTACGGAACTGCACACATCATGTACTTGTGCCTCATAATGATGTATCATGTGATGTTGAGTGTGTTCAATGCCACATATGTGGGGTGACTGACAATCTTGCTTTCTTCACCTATGCACTGCAGGGCACCAGCTGTCCTTAAACCATTCCCTGACCTGGCAACGATGGTGGAACGTGACAGCATCCGACGGTACCGCTTCACCAGGCAGCTGATTGAGGATTTGGCAGTGCGCTTGGCACCACATTTGCAACCTGGCCGTCCGTACCCTACAGCGCTGACCCCCAAGGTGAAGGTGATGGCAGCCCTACACTTCTTTGCTACCGGTACCTTTCAACACACTCTGGCGACTGCTGGTGGGATGTCACAGACCATGTTCAGCCGTGTGCTCCGGGATGTTTTGGAGGCTATGTTGATATACCTGAACCAGTACATCTATTTCCCTAGACTCCAACGACTCACTGGCGTGAAGAGTGACTTCTATGCCCTGGGGAGGATGCCGCATGTCATTGGCTCCATTGATGGGACACATGTGGCTTTGGTACCACCACAGGCCCAAGAGCAGGCCTACCGTAACCGCAAACACTACCACTCGGTCAATGCACTGGTGGTCTGTCTTGCAGATATGAGCATCACACACGTGTGTGCCCGTTTCCCTGGTTCTGCACACGATGCCTACGTGATGAGGAGTAGTCGCATCCCGAGGATGATGGCACAGATGCCAAACCAGCGTGCCTGGCTTGTTGGTGTGTACTGACTTTGTACCATTGTGTGTGTTCTGCTATGTAGTGTTCCACCCTCTTTTCCAACTCTGCTAATGTGCAATTGTCTGTATGTAGGTGACTCCGGATACCCCAACATGCCGTGGTTGCTGACGCCCCTCAGGAACCCTGTGACACCAGCCCAGATGCGCTACAATGAGGCACATGGTCGGACGAGGAGAGTGATTGAGCGGACATTTGGTCTCCTGAAGAGCCGCTTCCGCTGCCTCGACAAGACAGGAGGGTCCCTCCCATATGCCCCAGCAAAGGTGTGCAAGATTATCATTGTCTGCTGCATGCTCCACAACCTGGCGGAAGGAGTTGCCTCTCATCCTGGATGACGATGACCAACGTCCGCCACCTGTGGAGGATCCTGGCCTGGACCATGATGCCAGTGATGATGGTGATGTCCGCACACAGCTCATCACCAACTTCTTCAGCTGAATGTGAGTATCCAGAGATGTCATGTCAATGATGTGAGTTAGCATGATATGTGTTGGTGGTGCTCTGGTGCTGTTTGAGTGTGTCCATGGGCTACATGACTGTATGCGTATAGCGATGTGTCCTTGCAGGTAGTCTGTACTCCCCAACAGTGTTGACATGCTAACTTGGTTCTGTGTGGGTATCTTGTAACATGTATTGTGCATGAGTATTGCAGTTCTGTCCTGTTCTTCAGTGCTTTTGACTGTGTGTCATTTCTGTCCTTCACAGGGTACTTTCAGAGTCGTTTGGTCAACTGTGTTCTCCAACACCGTGATTTGACTTCCCGGGTGGTAGCTGTTGTGTCCCTACAGGTGATGTGCACCACACCCATGGACTTCCTTCCTTCTACACTTGTTGACTGTGTGCCCGCTGCCAGGTGGGATTACCTTGCATCTGTGGTGGTTACAACATGTTGCAAATGTGTAATAAACCTGTGCTTCACTTTGGGATGTGCGTTGTCTGTGATCACACATCTGACTGACATTTGCTTACTGCACCAGTGGGCTAGTTAACACAGACTGTGAATAGGTGTTGGGTCTGTGCAATGCAACGTATTTCCTGGCAACATCAGTGTAGGCGATGAGTCAGATGGCCATGGTGTGTATGTGTTGTGTAGCCCTGGTGGTGTGCCTCCCTCATATGTGTGATGTCGCCATGACTCACATGCCGGTGTTGTACTTGCTGTAGCAGTTAGCATGCACAGTGTCATTTCCCAGATCATCATAGCCACTTCTGAGACAACATAGGAATCACAACAGAGGCAAGTATGGTGTATTAGTGAGTTTATTGACATACATGTGTGAGTATAGTGCACAGGATGGTGGGTGCTGTACATTGTGATTGTAATCCAAAGTTCCTAGATGATTTGGAAGTCCTGGTAGCAGAAATGTCCAGAGTGAAGTCAACAGTAATCAGAGACATTGGTCCAACTTGAGCTCCCCATGTCATGTGGGAGAGTTGTGTTGCAGTCAACAGGGTGAACAGTTTGTGCACAAAGGTGATTATCCAGAACAGGTTTTGGCTTCCTGGGGGTTGCACATGGCCATCGGCCTCTCACTTGCCCCTCCTCGGACGGCCCCTCTTCTTGGGGGGGTACCCTCAAGTGCAGGCTGCTGCAGTGCAGGGGACTCTTCGCCAGAGTCATACGCCCTCCCTGTGGCAGTTGCAGTTGTTTCAGCAGCAGATGTTGTGGGCACACAGGGAGGTGTTGACTGGTTGCTGCTCATCTGGCGGAGGCATTGTAATATGTCCCTATGCACCGCCGTCATCTCTTGCAGTGTGTCCCACTTGGACTCCACGCGGGCCATGTGTGAGTCCAAGCGGGCATGATGGGCAGCCTGCTGCTGTTTAATGTCCCTGAGGGGCCCCACTACCTGGCTGAACTCTCCGGTGCTGGACTGGTACGCATCGGCTATGCGTGCCAGTTGTGGGTCATCATGCAGTTCAGACCCCTCTGTGAGCAGCGACCTATGTCTCCCACCCCTCCCACCACCCCTGGCGACACGTGCAGTACCTGAGGTGGCACGCACAGGTGACCCTGGGCCCCCTTGTGGGTTGTTGGTGGTGGTGGTGTCCATGGCCCCACGTTGGTCCAGGGTCCCTGTGCTGGTGGTGCTCCTTGGTCTGTCCATGTCGGCAGGGGTGGTATGTGTGTTAACAGTCGTTGGAGGGGTGGGTGCAGGGGGTACAGCTAGTGGTCCTGCTGGTGCTGCATGATGACTTGCTCCGGAGGTGCCAGGTAGGTCTTCTTCATCCGAGGAGGGCAGAGGCTGTTCCCCACCAGTGAGCTCCGTATCCTCTTGAGCCTGGGACGAGGACTCCTCAGCGTCTGCTGCTGTGTCCCCATCATCACCTGTTTTTGGGAGACACACACAATGTATGTTATGTTTCTGCAGGCATCAATGGTTGACACACCTGACAGTTGTGACTGTGCCTCTGGATGCGGGCCTGTACATTGCATTGTCCTAAGTTGTCACAGTCAGGGGTTGATATTGGTGTAGCACATTGTCCTGCATTATTTGGGCATTTCTATGTGAATGTTGGGGTGTGTACATGATCTGCATTGGTTGTATTTGGTTGACATCCGGTCCTCCTTCCCACCCAACCAGATATTCCACCATGGAATGTGCTTTCATTGCAGGGAGTGCAAGTTGTCTTTCAGGATGTCAGTCAGTGGTGTCCTGCTGTTGGTTGTTGCACAGTTGCCAGCAGGGGCTTGTGCTCCCCACAGCAGTAGCCAGTGTCAGCCATCTTGTGAGTCCTTTTCCACTCCCTGTGATGTGAGCATGGTTCAGGGTGGTGTTGATGGGACAGTTGTGGGGGTGACCAATATCTGTGACTACCACTCCCATCATGCTATTGCGTCCACCCCACTTCCCAGCATGCCCATACTTACTTGCTTTTGGGTGGACTTCAGTGTGTGTGAGAGCAATGGCAAGATGGCTGACAGTGGTGTCCTGCTGTTGGTTGGTGGTCAGTTCCCAGCATGGCCTTGTGCTCCCCACAACAGAGCACCAGTGTCAGACATCTTTGATGGGGCTTTCCACTCTCTGTGGGGTGTGCATGCTTGTGTGTGAGCTTGCTGGCCCATGTGGGTGGGGGATGTTGAGCTGTGACTACCACTCCCATCATGCTATTGCGTCCACCCGACTTCCCAGCATGCCCATACTTACTTGCTTTTGGCTGGACTTCAGTGTGTGTGAGTGTGAGAGCAATGGCAAGATGGCTGACAGTGGTGTCCTGCTGTTGGTTGTTGCACAGTTGCCAGCAGGGCCTTGTGCTCCCCACAGCAGTAGCCAGTGTCAGCCATCTTGTGAGTCCTTTTCCACTCCCTGTGATGTGAGCATGGTTGAGAGTGGTGTTGATGGGCCAATTGTGAGGGTGAGCAATATCTGTGCCTGCAACTCCCATCATGCTATTGCCACCACCCCCCTTCCCAGCATGCCTATCCTTCCTTCCTTTTGACTCTGCTTCCCTGTGGGATGGGCTGCCTGTGCTGAATGGATGGCTGGGAGTGTTGTCCTGGCAGTTGTTTGGCAAAAAGTCCCAGGAGTGTCCCTGTGCTTCACACAGCATAACCCAGGGTGGTGGTTCTTTGTGGGATCTTCAGTTAGGATGTGAGGCATTGCATTCTCCCAGGTGGGTTATGTGGAGTTTGTGTTGAGGGGGTGTGTGAGGGGAGGTGCTTGTGACTATGGTCAGTGCTGTGAGTCCTCCTTCCCACCCAGCCAGATATCCCACCATGGAACGTGCTTCCATTGCAGGGAGTGCAATTTGTCTTTCAGGATGTCAGTCAGTGGTGTCCTGCTGTTGTTTGGTGCACAGTTGCCAGCAGGGCCTTGTGCTCCCCACAGCAGTAGCCAGTGTCAGCCATCTTGTCTGTTGTTTTCCACTCCCTGTGATGTGGGCATGGTTCATGGTGGTGTTGATGTGCGCATTGTGAGGGTGAGCAATATCTGTGACTACCACTCCCATCATGCTATTGCCTCCACCCCCTTCCCAGCATGCCCATACTTCCTTCCTTTTGAGTGTACTTCACTGTGTGTGGGTGTGACAGCAATGGCAAGATGGCTGACAGTGGTGTCCTGCTGTTGGTTGTTGGCCAGTTCCCAGCATGGCCTTGTGCTCCCCACAACAGAGGACCAGTGTCAGACATCTTTGAAGTGGCTTTTGACTCCCTGTGAGGTGTGCATGCTTGGGTGTGTACTTGCTGGCCCATGTGGGTGGGGGATGTTGGGCTGTGACTACCACTCCCATCATGCTTTTGCCTCCACCCCCTTCCCAGCATGCCCATGCTTCCTTCCTTTTGACTCAGCTTCCCTGTGGGGTTGTGTGCTTGTGCTGACAAGATGGCTGACAGTGTTATCCTGGGGTTTGTTTTGCTACAAGTCCCATGTGTGTCCCTGTGCTTCACACTGCATGACCCAGGGTTGTGGTTCTTTGTGGGATATTTGATTGGTGTGCGAGGCAATGCTTTCTCCCAGGTGAGTTGTGTGTAGTTTGTGTTAGGGGGGTGTGTGGGTGGAGCTGCTGGTGACTATGGTCAATGCTGTGAGTCCTCCTTCCCACCCAGCCAGATATCCCACCATGGAACGTGCTTCCATTGCAGGGAGTGCAAGTTGTCTTTCAGGATGTCAGTCAGTGGTGTCCTGCTGTTGGTTGTTGCACAGTTGCCAGCAGGGCCTTGTGCTCCCCACAGCAGTAGCCAGTGTCAGCCATCTTGTGAGTCCTTTTCCACTCCCTGTGATGGGAGCATGGTTGAGAGTGGTGTTGATGGGCCAATTGTGAGGGTGAGCAATATCTGTGCCTGCAACTCCCATCATGCTATTGCCTCCACCCCCTTCCCAGCATGCCCATCCTTCCTTCCTTTTGACTCTGCTTCCCTGTGGGGTGGGCTGCCTGTGCTGAATGGATGGCTGGGAGTGTTGTCCTGGCAGTTGTTTGGCTAAAAGTCCCAGGAGTGTCCCTGTGCTTCACACAGCATAACCCAGGGTGGTGGTTCTTTGTGGGATCTTCAGTTAGGATGTGAGGCATTGCATTCTCCCAGGTGGGTTATGTGGAGTTTGTGTTGAGGGGGTGTGTGAGGGGAGGTGCTTGTGACTATGGTCAGTGCTGTGAGTCCTCCTTCCCACCCAGCCAGATATCCCACCATGGAACGTGCTTCCATTGCAGGGAGTGCAAGTTGTCTTTCAGGATGTCAGTCAGTGGTGTCCTGCTGTTGGTTGTTGCACAGTTGCCAGCAGGGCCTTGTGCTCCCCACAGCAGTAGCCAGTGTCAGCCATCTTGTGAGTCCTTTTCCACTCCCTGTGATGTGAGCATGGTTGAGAGTGGTGTTGATGGACCAATTGTGAGGGTGAGCAATATCTGTGCCTGCAACTCCCATCATGCTATTGCCTCCACCCCCCTTCCCAGCATGCCCATCCTTCCTTCCTTTTGACTCTGCTTCCCTGTGGGGTGGGCTGCCTGTGCTGAATGGATGGCTGGGAGTGTTGTCCTGGCAGTTGTTTGGCTAAAAGTCCCAGGAGTGTCCCTGTGCTTCACACAGCATAACCCAGGGTGGTGGTTCTTTGTGGGATCTTCAGTTAGGATGTGAGGCATTGCATTCTCCCAGGTGGGTTATGTGGAGTTTGTGTTGAGGGGGTGTGTGAGGGGAGGTGCTTGTGACTATGGTCAGTGCTGTGAGTCCTCCTTCCCACCCAGCCAGATATCCCACCATGGAACGTGCTTCCATTGCAGGGAGTGCAAGTTGTCTTTCAGGATGTCAGTCAGTGGTGTCCTGCTGTTTGTTGGTGCACAGTTGCCAGCAGGGCCTTGTGCTCCCCACAGCAGTAGCCAGTGTCAGCCATCTTGTGAGTCCTTTTCCACTCCCTGTGATGTGCGCATGGTTCATGGTGGTGTTGATGGGACAGTTGTGGGGGTGACCAATATCTGTGCCTACAACTCCCATGATGCTATTGGCTACACTGACTTGCCCAGCATACACATATTTCCTTTCTTTCACTGGGCTTCACTGTGTGGTGGTGTTGTAGCGGTGGCTACTTGTCTGGATGTGTTTGTCAGTTATATTTGTGCAACTGCCTAGCTGTAGTTGTAGTTGTGTTTGTACATGTGATGACACAGTTAAATGTCACTTTGAGATGGCATGTGTTGTGTTTCTCTGAGTGACATACACATTTTGGGATGATTCTGTTCTGGTTGCTGTGTATTTGCTAAGAGTGCATGGTTTGACTCTCCCTTGACAGTGATGTGTGTGTGTAGTCGCAGAATATTGTGTACATTTGTTGTGTACTCACCAGGCTCGGGGATGTTTTCTAGTCCATAGACGCTCACTGGTGGTAGGATGGCCCGCACCTTCTCCTCCCAGGGCCTGAGGTATACTGGCTTGGCAGGAGGGCCACTGCCGGTGTGTTGGCTCAAGAGGTAGTCCTTCTTCAACAGCTCCTTGACCCTCCTGCGCACGTCATACCACCTGTTCTGGATGTCTGTCTTTGTGCGCAAACATGGTGATTGTGCGTTCACCCTGTCGACGATCCTCTCCCACATCTTTGTTTTCTGTGACATGGGTGTCTGTTGGACCAGTGTACCAAAGAGCTGTGGCTCTACCCTGAGGATCTCATCTACCAGGACTTCCAATTCACTATCTAGGAACTTATGATTCTTCTTTGGGGGCATGGTGATGGGTGGTGATGGTGAGTGATGTGTGTGTTGGTGTGCAGGTGAAGGTGTGTGAGTGTGTGTTTTGCTGGGTGTATGTGAGGGTGCTATTTGTTGAGGTGCTGATGGTGTGTGGCTTGTGTGATGGATGAGCTGTGGGTGTGTGGTTGCTGTCTGTTGAGTGCTGGCAGGTAATTTGAATTTGCAAAGGATCATGGTAGGGATTTGTGTCCTTTATATAGGTGGAGTTGTGGGTGTGTCTTTGTTCCCTGCCCCTCCCCCCAGTATTTATTGGCTTTGTAATTGCTTGTTTGGCCTTTTTTGTGTATTTTCCCTTTGTACTTTTCGTGCATGTAGGAGACGTTCTTGTGACCGAGTCGGACCCTGCAGTTGTCTCGTACGGGCTTATCCGTTTCGTTCACGCTGTGTTTGTGCTGTTTTCTATGCTGCGTACGCGTCGGTCGCGGTGTTTTGGGTTGCTTCGCCTCGCAGTTTTGTATGCGTGTCGGTCGTACGGTTTGTCCTCCGTGCGACTCGGTCGTGTTTTCCACGCCTTGCATCGTACTTGGCGGGTGGGAGTCCGCGGGTACGTCTCGTTCGGTATTGTTCCGGGGGCGAGTCGGTCGGTTCGAATCGTGTGTTTTTCCGGCCGGATTGCTGTTTTCCGCGCGGCTCGGTCGTTCGGCTTGTGTTCCGTACGAGTCGGTCAGGTTTTGCTCGCTTTTCATCGTACTTGGCGGGTCGGGCTGCACCGGTACGTGTCGGTCAGAATTAATTCCGGCTCCGAGTCGGTCGATACGTTTTCCGGCCGGAATCGGAATCGGCCCCATAGTCTTAAGTCTGCTTCGTTAACCCAGGCCACCAATAGCGTTGTTTCAATAAAGAAACAGTCGCCGTAACTCCTGCATGGGCAGAACCTATCCCTTCTTGTGCCGCTAGAATTAAACCTAACCTACGATCCATGTTTGGAATTACTCTAACCCCCACTCCAGGAATCTGAGCAAATGGATTGTTATTGGCATCTAACTTGTAGGAGTACTAGAGTGGAAAACTTTTTGGTACTGCTCTGCTGTTTTTGCGACAAGCATTGATAGCTACCATAATCTCACTGTCTATTCTCGTTTTAGAACGAGTGATTGCAGCTACGGAAGCCGTGCTCACAGCCCCCTTTGCGGCTTCATCAGCCAATGAATTCCCTTCAACGTGAACGCCATCATGCTGATGACTCAGTGTATGTAGCACGTGAGCTCTTGGTAGTTCGGTTTTCAACTCCACTACCTGTTCCCATAGCATTTTATGCTTAATTGTGCCACCTTTTGCATCTTTGAACCCATTTTGAACCCAGTGCTGCAAATATTCATTATATGACTGTACACAGTAAAAGGAATCGCACACAATTAGTGTGGGGAATTCTCGATCCGTATTCGCCAGTGCCAGTATCAAGGCCTTTAACTCTGCCAGCTCTGCCGTGCAGTCTCCTAGAGACTGCGTTTTTGTGCAACTTGGGTGGAACTTTCCATCCCGCATGCGACCTTTAACGATTGCGCATGCTGCGCTATATTGTTGCTTACTTCCTATGGCCGGTTGAACTGATCCGTCAGTGTAAATTATATATTCATACTGATCTAGAGGCATTATTTCGTTTGGTAGAGGATATTCCTGCTCGTATTGCAGAAATGCTTGTGTCTTTAAATTCGGGTCGTACCTGTATTCTACATCTGATGCAGTGAGTGAATTAGCCCATTATATCCATCTCGGATGTAAAGCTTTAGCATTAGGAACGCTTGCCTTTGTCGCAGCCTCTAAGGCTGGAACCGGAGTCACTACTATTATTCGTTTCCCCTGAGCAAGTGCTCTTTCTCTCACTACAGCAGTCTGAACTGCTGTCAGAATCTTTTCTGTAGATGCGAAGCGCATCTCAGCATTTTGTACAAATGTGATTTGTATGCAATTGGTACTGTCTCACCTTCATTATATGTTAGATAGGTGTACCCATATTGACCAGCAACTATACCGATCACCAGGTTGCATACGTTTACACGTGTCTGTAAGTGTTTGGAAGCTATCATGTCAGCTTGTAAGGAACGAAGTGTATCTGTATGTTCCTGTGTCCATTGTTTTACTGAAAACTCAGGTTTTATTAAATCGTAGAAAGGTTTTACTCTTTCTGCGTAATCCAAAATGTATGTTCTACCAAAATTTAGGAATCCCAGAATTGACTGTAAATTTTTCAATGATTTTGGAGGTTGGAGCAGCGCGCATTTTTCTAAACAATTGGCTGCCAGGCTTTTCCCTTCACTTGAAAGCTCATATGCTAAAAGCAGGACACTGAGATGGGCAATTTTAGATTTTTTAAAGTTGAATTTGTAGCCCTCAGATGCAAATCCCATAATTATGGTATTTACTCTGTTCAAGTGCTCCTCTAGATCATCGTCCGTTAGATAAATATCATCCACATAGGACAATGCCTTTTCATCCAAATTTTGAAGTAACTCAGTTACTCTGGCCGAAAACAACCCTGGGCCGTTCTTATACCCTTGGGGGAGTCGACAAAATTGCTGCTGGGTCCCTAGCACTGAGAAGGCTGTCAGATACCTGCTTTCAGGCGCTATATTTTGGCAGAAAAATCCATTTGAGATATCAAGTGTTGTTTTATATTTTTTCCGCACAATGTTATTCATTAATGCGGCACTATGTGCATTTTGGACTGCAAACGTCTTAGTGCAAGTGTTTAAATGTCTATAATCTAAAACTAAACGATATGTATTGTCAGGGTTTATGACCGGAAACAAAGGATTGTTCATTGATGAGGTGCAATGTTCGATCACCCCTTGGTACTCAAGTTGATCTAAGATCTCCCTGACCTGTTTTTTAGCTTCTTGCTTTAATGGATACTGCCTCTGTGCAGTTGGAGTATTTTTTAAAGGAATTATATGGTGGGTTGAATCCTTATCCCATCCAACATGGTTTTTGTATAATGCCAGAGCCTGGGCTACCGCCACTCCTGCGCATAAGTGTGTTGTAAGTGCCTGGGAATATGGTCTGAGAAGGCCGGAAGAATTACCATTTCTCCTTTAGGGCAATCCATGACGAATGCTGGCGGCCAATCTTGTTCAGCTAATAAAATATCATAGCCAAACGTCAGGTTTTCCCAAAAGAGACCTCTTACTGTTCTACATTTGTCCCCCTCCATTTGGAGCGTCATTTCATATACTTTATGTGGGACGCTTACCCTAGTATCGGGTGTTTCTACCGTGATATAATCATTCAAGTCCGCTGTCACCAGAAATTCCATCAGGTTCTGGCGAGCTATTGTTACTTCTGCCAAACTGTCTAGCATCATCAGAGCCCATTCCCCGTTCAGTAGTCGAGTCCTCAGAATTCTGGGCATGTCTGATCTTTAGACCTGCAACCTTCTTCTTTTTGAACTGTGGCTTTTGCTTGGGTTTCTCTTCTTTTCTAGAAGTGTAATCTTGAGCGTGCTGCTTGTCTCTGGACTTTATACGCTCTTCTTGTCTGTCTGACCATCCTTCCCTCTCAGAGTTTTTTGATGAACCCTGAAAGGAACGAGAGGTACGTGTATCAGTATTCTGATACCTGTCAGGTTTCCTAATGTTATCCCTATTCCTTAGGTTATACCTCTTTTCGGAGGGCTCCTGTGGAGGAGATCTACCTCTGGATTGAGATCTGTTTTCTTTAAAGTTTTGTTGTTTTTTATTGTCCCACTTCTTCTTTGTTGAAGTAGGTATCTGCTTAGAAGTGTCCTTTTCAGGACTGCCCATCAGTTGTGGTTTTAAAGCTTTCCCACCCAAACTGTCTCTGCCTAATTCTGCATATGCAGTTTCAATTATTTTTGGTAGTTCGTGTTGTTGTTCTCAAGGACTGAACTCCCTTAGGCGTTGGCGGATAGCCACTGAAGCTGCTTCCCCTTTAATGTTAGCCAATATTATTGCTGATACCTGGGCATGGTTACCTAGTAACTTCATCCCTAAGTTTAGGGCAGGCTCTGCTCCGTACTCAATTTGTATTTGTCTCAATACGTCTGGCACTACTGCTAATGACGGGATACCATGTGTTCTGGTATAAATGGCGGCAAAGACTGTACCCCAAGTGGTACAATCCTCTACTTGTGGTGTTATCCCCATGGGCAAGCAGATTGTTCGCATTCTGTGTTATTTTATTAGCTACCCAGAATGGCATTTGTTCATGTTTTGTGGGCATTTTACCCATTATCGGGTGTAATGTTTCTGGTGTAATTTTAGTTGCTGTACCCTGAATTTGAGTTCCATTAGTTGCAACTATCGCTGGTTGGACTGTAAGTGTCCTCATGACGAATTGCGTCAAGTTTCTCTATATTTTAATTAAATCTTTGTGTTGTGTGAGTAAGTCTCCTTGTGGCATTGCTTCAATGTCAGGATGTGGTGTGTAGGCTGCTAATATTGGCCATGTTGCCCCTTCTCTTCCGAGCGGACCGAGTCTTACTCTTCTTCTTATGTGGGGTAGGACACCTTTAAACCAGTATAAGTGTTCCTGGTATGTGAGCGGAACCTCAATGTCCTCAAACGGACAATATTCCGCTGGTGCATCTCCTTCTGTGTAGGAGTGAAATGTTTTCGTTCTTGCATTTGCTGCTGGGAATGTAACACAGGAATAAACTACCTCCGTTCTGCTTGATTCGTTTGCCTCAATCACGAAAACTACTATGCCACCCCTAGATGATAGACCATGCTCTAACAGTTTCAAGGTGACTGTATTTCTAAAGTTTGGTGCAATTTGTATTGCGTCTGCATCTTCCTCCTCTTCTGAGAGAGGCAGTACTTGTTGCAGTGGGTCTAATTCTTGGTTAGTCAAAGTTTTTAGAACATAAAAATAGTTTTTCAAGGGAACCAAGATAAGGTGTTATGCACAATTTTAGGAACACTGTGTCCTTCAAGCTGTATTAACCAACAGCCAATAAATGGGATTTTTTTTAGCCTACTCAGCTGTGGCGGTGTTTGTGCCCACCCACTCCAGACATCTCTTGTATTTTGTGAGTAGGGGTCTCTGAGAATAGCACAACTGAATTACTCAGATTCACTGTTAAATTAGTACCCAACCAACGTTGGCGGCGCCATGTCGTGTAGTTCCTATATAACCGATACAGGATCTGCACGTTTGGATAACATAAACTGTGGGACTGGTGGCAGACTAATTCCATGCACCCCCACCGGATACGTTAGCCTATCTGTATTAGCTAGCTCACAGTGCCACTATAATCTCCCCTTACCAAGGAGAGAATAGATTCTGGCAACCTCAGAACATGACAACCCTGATCTCTCAGAATCGTGGAAACAATATAATACCTTTCACTCAGTCACTCGTGCTTACTTAGTTTGTCTCAGACAGATACACAGAATAAACAGGCTGGGCGTTTTCAATAAGTATTTATTGAACAGTTGTTATTCTAGTGTAGCATAGATGAGCTGCAACAACCATTAGACAGTAGCAGAGATATATGATTAGCAGTACTACGAAAGAAAAGGGATGGTATAGTTCTACAAACTTGCAGAAATCATGAATATATACAAGTACATAAAACATATGATAAAAAGGTGCGTACTCCTACAATGTCTCCCTAACTAGATGTACCTAAATGTACCTAGCATCTGTGTAGGTCTTATGCCAATAATCCCTCTAGGATCTAGTCAACCCCATTACCTTAGAATGAGAGAATATGGGACCCCGTCCTGGTCTCGAGTTGGACACCCCACAAGGGATGTTAGACCACTGCGTATGAACTTAGAGAGATTCATCGGGATCTATGCTGAGAAGCAACCTGTCAACTATGAGGCCTTCCTGGGCACCGCCTTTAGACTTCGCCCGCTTGGAGCTTTCCCGCCTTTGTCGATGACCGCACCAGGACCCTGCTCTTTAGCTACCCAATGTCATCAAGTCCCAGTTCGGATTCAAACTTTAAAAATTAATATCTTCGGTTCTACTTATTGGATTTTTCTCATTTTAGTATAATTTTATTTAAGTAAATTTGCTCTATTTTTCTAAATTGATTTGCAAATTTTCTTGTGCTGTGTTTCCACTTCATTACAGTTAGAGTACTACATAAATAGTTCACACATTGCCTCTAAATTGAGCCTGACAGCTTTATGCCAGGCACAAGGGGTTAAGCACATATGTATTTTGTGACTATAGTTGTTCACCCTGACAAGGATTGTGATTATTATTTTAGGGGGTTCTTACGCCCCCTCAACTAATACTCCAATTTCTTACACCAACTGATAATATTAATAATTATAATTTTATTGTAAAGTTAGTTAAAGTCATCACAATTAGCAATTCAACCATTAAAAGAAGTGTAGAGTTTTCAGAAGACAAAAGAAAGAAGCATGGGCTTACATAACAGTTCGACTGAAGTCCTGCAGGAATAAAACAGTAATCAGTTGCTAAAAATTTATTTGCTTCTTTTTCATGAAGCTTTTTTAGCAGGTTTCATAAATTTTACAAATCTGGGTCCTGATTTACCAAGATTTTGCATCACAGTTGCGTCAATTTTTGGTGCAGCCCCAACGCAAAATCTATTTTGGCATTTACAAAGCCTCATGAAGCCCGAGTGGTGTGCTTTGCGTGGCTTTGTAAAAAAAAAAACAAGCATTGCAGTGCACAGTGCTGCGATGCGATACCATTCATCAGATAGACGTTACATGAATGAAGCATGGGCATTCCTATGCATCCACCCAAGTAATTTCACGCAAAGACTTGTAAAAATTGGTTTGCCCAAAAATGGTGCGCCTACCCGTGGCTGGCATAACGAGGAGAAATGTCTTTATTACTGCTTGTTACTTCCTCTTTGTATGTGTGCTGCGTTTCACCAGTGGGCCATGGTGATCCAGGGGATGACAACAGAATACAGGGAAGCAGTGGATCAACATATGACACTTCACCGCATTCTCCAGCTCTCTGAAGACATTAGCGAGGTAGAGGATATCTGGGAAGCAGCCATTTCACCTGGCTGACAACACAGAAGTGAAAAACAAATTGCCCCACCCCACCTCCCTGTGGCATTGCTAAAGAGTTTAATAGTGGTTTGCATCCCTTATTCACGCCAAGGGTTTTCAAGGAAAGTCATGCCCAACAGCAATTTATTGTAACGTTCTAAGTTCAAATTCAAAATGTTACTTCATAATAATAAAAGCAAAATCAAATAGACAAAACATATACGATAAATGCAAAAATAACAGATAGCTATTATTGCACACAAATGGCACACGTTTTCCAACACATGTTTGTAAATAATTTCAAAGCCATAGCTGGATTCACCATGTTACTCAATTGGGGAAGTTTGTTTACCCATTTCTACACCTAGCTGCCAAGTTTATTGGGTCCATATTTGACTAGCTGCTCCATTCCAGGTTTTTTATTTGCATTCTGGAACTCGTAGTCTTAGTTCTATAATGCATACATAAGACTACAAATCCCAGAATGCAAAGGTAAAACCTGGACTGCAGTAGATAGTTATGCACAGACCTGAGTAACTTGGCAGTGCCGGCTACACTGTGAGACTATTGATGTTTTCAATGCAAACTTTTTGTTAGTTTCAGTAGTTTATGCCGTTTGTCAATCTCTGTTTATTACGCGCCCCAAACTCGAGCTTTAAATATTGTTTAAGAAAATTATAACGCACCACCCTCGCGGATCTGAGGTTCTGTGATGTCACCTCCTGTAGAATCGCTGATGGGCCAAAAGGCATGTTGATGTCACTGCACCTGCTCTTATGATTTGGGTGAAGAGATAAGAGGGCATTGAAAAGTTCAGTCCTAAC
Source organism: Calotriton arnoldi (assembly GCA_963921515.1). Lineage (NCBI taxonomy): Eukaryota > Metazoa > Chordata > Amphibia > Caudata > Salamandridae > Calotriton > Calotriton arnoldi. Next base: position 758,941 of record CAWUFW010003416.1, on the reverse strand, counting down.
TCGTGTGTGTGATGAGGGCGGGGAGACTGCCTTATCGGTGCGGTTCGAAGACTACGTGAAGCTCATTGTTTCTCACTACAGCCCTAACCATGGCAGAGGAAACCTCCAGTCAAGCCCCGGGTACTTGAACAGTCATTTAGGTCAGGCATCTTTTCATGCAGGTTTATTCATTTCGCTTGTAGCTTCAAAACCTGGAATTTCCAGGGTTTTGTTTTCATTACAATCCTTTGCCCACCTTCCAAAAAACACTATGCAACAAACTAGGTGCACGCAAAGACCGGTTCTCACAGTAGGAGATGTATGGAAATACCCTACACAGTTGTAAAAACTTTCACAAGCAAAATAGCGCACTTAGGCCCTGATTACGCGTTACACAGTACTGGTGAGGTGGTGAATCTGCACGCAAAACTTCAGTTACCATGCAGTAACACCACACCAGCACCCTGCAGTTACCAGTTGAACCGCATGGAGCTATTGAATGGGGAATTACCATGTGGAACTGAATTTGCACTCAGAAATACCAATACGATGGGATTTAACACATACATTTACTACCTGCTTTGAGAAAGCAGTAAATGTATGTAGGCCCTCAGTTTTGTTGTGGGGGTGGAGGGAGTGTGTGTGTGCGCGGTGGAGGTAGGGGGGGGGTTAGGTAAGGGGCAGATAAGGCCTGGCGGTGGAGAAGAGGGGGGGGGGCACTGAATGCTCACCCCTGCCAAAAAATTGGGTGTCAAGGCTTGGCGGCTACTGCAGCCAAAGTCTTATGCAATTTTAGTGGGGGAAATTATCTGGAAAAATTAAGTCTGGCATTCCAACGCCCAGGAAAACCAAATACGTAAACACCAATCGACTCATGATCAGGCAGAGTTAATCAGGCAGAGTGGATTCTGTAAGGTAATTCTGCTCTTCCTGTGTAATAGTCAGGGCCTTAACGAGGAGATGTCAGAGTCTGGGGAGCTGAGAAACTAAGTGAAAGAAAACATCTTCCTCCAGAGTCTTAGGTCATGAAAGACTCATTTGGCCACAGAACATTCAGGAGGTTGAAATGTAAGACAAGTCGTACAGGTACTTTCTAGATACAGCATCTCTTTTAAAGTATAGCACTGTGGCTGAGAAGTGCCTGATTTCATGTTTTTATTAGATCTAGCTTGATAGCACTGTGTTAGTGACCTATTGTGACCAACTCTATAAAATGTATGCAGAGTGAACTCTCACCTCATGCTATTGGCGATTGTTCCATCTTTTTTTTAAGTGCTTCCATTTGAATGCATGAGGAACTATTTTACATCTGAAGAGTGCACTCAATCACCACACCGTTTTTCGCATTCAGTAATTTATTTCCTATATGTATTCTATACAGAAAGTAATTCTTTTTTGCAAATTTTTCTCCATATTGGCAAAGCCAATAGTTCTAGCTCTAATGTGCCAAACAGCATTCGTGCATGCAACTCATGCAAACAGAATTTGTGCATGCCCTTATTTACGTTAGCACATTCAAGTCAGTTTTATTGGCTTTGAGAATGTTTGTTGTAAAATAAGCCACTGTTTCCTTTTACCATATCTGAAACACAATAGAAACAATCGTTTGTTTTTTTCGGTTTGAAGGAGCATTGCTTAGACGTCACAGAAAGCTCTGACAGTGCCTAAAATACTTGTGAGACTGACACCATGATTCACACATGAACCAGTCCTCCAAATGGACCCAGGTGACACTAATTTACCCCTATGTGTATAACAGCGTCACGTAGAAACCATATAATATGTGATAGAACTGTCTTCATTCCATTACCCTTCATCCTTGGTATTTGTCCTGGAGCTGTGAAGTAAACCCACAAACTATAAATTTGCCCCTGGGAGCTGTGTAACAGGCATGTTTTTGCGAGGGACAAAGATCCCCTGCATTTCTCCTAGTCTTTAGTTCCCCATAGTAAATTCCCCTCCCCTCAGCATACGTGACAATCATGCATGTGTGCTAAGGGATTCAGTGATATGGAGATAGACCCAGAGTGGGCTCTGTGGTCTGAAGGTGACACCATGTGCTCCTTCCTTTTGAAGAGAGTGGCTATGGTCCCCTCATCAGGCTGTAGAGTACTGACAGTGGTATCAGCAAAATAAATATAGTAGCATTGCAGGCCTTTTTACCTGTCGCTTATTTGGGAGAGCAAGCTACCGTTTGCTCCTGTGTTTTATATTGCTCTGCCAGCCCCCTGCAACCAGGTCATTTTCCTGTCCATGCGGGACATGGATGTTGTGAGAGTGTATCGCGCTTTTGTATATACAGAGGGGCCGATTCCGATCTCGGTCGGAGGCGCACCCAATACCATTCGGTCAGGAAAAAAGCCATGCGAAAGCCTGTCTCCCGACCGATCCGTACAGTACACCGAACGAGCAAGTACGATGCGCACAACAGCAAAAAATCCGGCCGAGCCGTACTCACCCAAACCAGGTCCTGTTCTCCGACCGAGGCGAATCCGGAAACGCCGAATCGAGTCGCACGGAAGGAAAAATGCAGCCCCGTCCGGCCGGACAAGTACGATGCGCTTTCCGTACGCTCCGAACCCGTCGCTACGCACGGCACGTCAAAGCATCCGGGAGAGGCGCACATAAGCTCCGATTCGCGCCACAACACGATCCACGGCTCCGAGACGAACACGGCACCGACGAGGACGACGCGAAGCGACGAGGACGAGGCGAAGCGACGAGGACGACGCCAAGCAACGAGAAGGACGAACGACACGAACCAACCATGAATCCCTTCGTCCCGATCATACCAATATTCTACATTTACTACCGGAACAGGCACGGACGCGTACGGCGCAGAAGGTAAGCCAGACACCAACCACAAAACACATACAACACGTACACGACACATCACACACACACACGGGGATGCTGAATATACTTACACCAGCAACAGCAGCACCATAGGGGCGGGATGCCCATCACCAATGCCACATATGCACACAGGGGCCTGAATGCGCACCACCACCCCTACCCAGGGGGGCTGGATGCCTACCACTACTACCACCCTCACCCAGGGGGGCTGGATGCCTACCACTACTACCACCCTTAGCCAGGGGGGCTGGATGCCTACCACTACTACCACCCTTAGCCAGGGGGGCTGGATGCCTACCACTACTACCACCCTTAGCCAGGGGGGCTGGATGCCTACCACTACTACCACCCTTAGCCAGGGGGGCTGGATGCCTACCACTACTACCACCCTCACCCAGGGGGGCAGGATGCCTGCCACTACTACCACCCTCAGCCAGGGGGGCTGGATGCCTACCACTACTACCACCCTTAGCCAGGGGGGCTGGATGCCTACCACTACTACCACCCTTAGCCAGGGGGGCTGGATGCCTACCACTACTACCACCCTTAGCCAGGGGGGCTGGATGCCTACCACTACTACCACCCTTAGCCAGGGGGGCTGGATGCCTACCACTACTACCACCCTCACCCAGGGGGGCTGGATGCCTACCACTACTACCACCCTCACCCAGGGGGGCTGGATGCCTACCACTACTACCACCCTCAGCCAGGGGGGCTGGATGCCTACCACTACTACCACCCTCACCCAGGGGGGCTGGATGCCTACCACCACTACCACCCTGACCCAGGGGGGCAGGATGCCTACCACTACTACCACCCTTAGCCAGGGGGGCTGGATGCCTACCACTACTACCACCCTTAGCCAGGGGGGCTGGATGCCTACCACTACTACCACCCTTAGCCAGGGGGGCTGGATGCCTACCACTACTACCACCCTTAGCCAGGGGGGCTGGATGCCTACCACTACTACCACCCTTAGCCAGGGGGCTGGATGCCTACCACTACTACCACCCTTAGCCAGGGGGGCAGGATGCCTACCACTACTACCACCCTTAGCCAGGGGGGCTGGATGCCTACCACTACTACCACCCTTAGCCAGGGGGGCTGGATGCCTACCACTACTACCACCCTCACCCAGGGGGGCAGGATGCCTACCACTACTACCACCCTTAGCCAGGGGGGCTGGATGCCTACCACTACTACCACCCTCACCCAGGGGGGCTGGATGCCTACCACTACTACCACCCTTAGCTCAGGGGGGCAGGATGCCTACCACTACTACCACCCTTAGCCAGGGGGCTGGATGCCTACCACTACTACCACCCTTAGCCAGGGGGGCTGGATGCCTACCACTACTACCACCCTTAGCCAGGGGGGCTGGATGCCTACCACTACTACCACCCTCACCCAGGGGGCTGGATGCCTACCACTACTACCACCCTCAGCCAGGGGGGCTGGATGCCTACCACTACTACCACCCTTAGCCAGGGGGGCTGGATGCCTACCACTACTACCACCCTTAGCCAGGGGGGCTGGATGCCTACCACTACTACCACCCTCACCCAGGGGGGCTGGATGCCTACCACTACTACCACCCTTAGCCAGGGGGGCTGGATGCCTACCACTACTACCACCCTTAGCCAGGGGGGCAGGATGCCTACCACTACTACCACCCCCACTCATAGGATGGACAATGCATGACACAACCAGCACACCACAACCTAGGGAATGCAAGATAAAGACATCCCCCCACCACCATGACAAGCGTGTGTAGGCTGTGTCAAATGCCTACAACACCGAACATGACTTTGAACATACAATGTGACCCCCTAGCACATGTGCCACACATATATGTGTGTGGCACCCACAATGCAAGCAGCCCATGACCATTGTGGCAATGGGGCCTAAACCCCCATCATCACAGTGACCAAAAGGTAAGTGTGGGGTCCATAGCTGAAGCACATTTTGACCATTGTGGCAATGGGGTCTAAACCCCCATCATCACAGTGACCAAAAGGCAAGTGTGGGGTCCATAGCTGAAGCACATTTTGACCATTGTGGCAATGGGGTCTAAACCCCCATCATCACAGTGACCAAAAGGCAAGTGTGGGGTCCATAGCTGAAGCACATTTTGACCATTGTGGCAATGGGGTCTAAACCCCCATCATCACAGTGACCAAAAGGCAAGTGTGGGGTCCATAGCTGAAGCACATTTTGACCATTGTGGCAATGGGGTCTAAACCCCCATCATCACAGTGACCAAAAGGGAAGTGTGGGGTCCATAGCTGAAGCACATTTTGACCATTGTGGCAATGGGGTCTACACCCCCATCATCACAGTGACCAAAAGGTAAGTGTTGACAAAGAAAGAGCTGCAACTGCCAAACTGCATGGATCATTCCTGGTCACAGAACCAAAAACTCATCTGTGGCAAAGTAGTGTATGTGTCCCATTGCAACATAAATTGGGTGAGCCAAATACTGCAGTGCAAATGAGACATTCCTTTGGCCATGTGCAGACAAACAACACCCATGGGGGCTGACACCGTCAACATTCATCAATGACACAATGACAGAAGTGACCATCAGAATGCAGAACCACATATTTGCACCAATGGGCACACAAATGCAGATATCCTGTGGAGACAGCAGATGTGAGGTGAACAGATACCATACCATGGCAGCAATGGGACACACAAACCATGATCACTGTGCTGACCGATGACCTAGGAGTCCCAGGGACAGCAGGGGAAACACACCAAACAACATACAGCCAATGGCACACCCAAGATATGCCAATGCAGTGGTGCAGATGCACAAACACAAACAGGCAGACCAACACTGTCATCATACACAGCAGGTGAGGGGGGTGCCAGTGTCCCCAGGCAACCACACAACACATGAGGAGAGCTGAATACCAATCATACAGATGTGCATACACTGCCACACTAAGGTAACTCATGGATCCAAATCCCCTATGTGGGCAAGCAGGCATTGTCAGATGAGAGGGAGCACAAAACACACATGTCACACAGGCACGTAGGAACAACAACTGACACAGCAAGACACAGACACACCACAGCACCACCCCCAGGGCCCCCACAATGTGGTGACCCTTGGCTGCATAAAAATCCCACTCTGATGACAAAGCTGAATGTGGTTCACACTGTGAACCACAGTCATGTGTCCTGAGCAACAAACTACCATCACACCGACACAAGCACAAATCAATCAGCATGGCCAGTAAGCCAAGGCCAACATGGAGGCAGGGGTCTAGCTGGGCAACAACTCCCATCTGCACACACTCAAGACCACACCCCTCGACCTCCAACAATGTGCAGCAGTGAAGTACACATGCACTGGTGACATTGCACATGCACCCATGACTATTCCAGGGTGGTGGGTGGGAACCAAGGTGCAGAAACACATCACACATGGCCACTCAACAAGACTCCTGAATGTCTGACACACTGCACACTACGCTGTACATGGACATGACGGCGATACCACACCAACCAATGGGATCCCAGCCACAGTCACACACCAATGAAGAAGCCAAGGTCACCCACAAAGAACACACATAGACAACAACCAACATCGCAGCCCGGACCCTGAGGAGTGCCAGCAGTCACACACACAACGTGTCACAATAACTTAAAGATAACACGAACTGAAAATCACATGACAGGGGCAAACAACAAGTGCCAAGGGGAAACCTGACTGTGACCCATCTGCGTCTGCACACAAACTCAGCCCTGACAGCAAACACACCTATGGGTGACACCCTGATGACCAGTAATGTGCCATGCACCCACATCACAGAGAACACAGGGAGAAGACTTTGGGGGAACATAGCTCAAGTCAGCAAGCATCACAAACAGGTACAACACTAGGGATCACAGCATGCGCAGATAAATGGAAGTGAACACACAGACATGCACATACAACACACACCTTGGGCGCAGGCAATGTCACACGTGTACACACTGCCATGAGGGGACTCCACTCCTGTGTGAGGAAAGCTGTGCCATATGTTGCCTCAGTAGGGCCCCATCATGTCAGCTGAGCACTTGGTCACACAATCAACAATTAGCACCAAATGAGGGCTCCCGTCACATCAGCCTGGTCATGGATGTGCCAACGGAATCATCAGCACAGATCCAACACACTTGTATAGCAATGTTGCACTGACTACACGGATGAGTCCTTCCCCATTGATGCCCAAACCTGCATGTCCAGTGGAGATGGCAACACGGTCAGGGAAGTAGACAAATCCAACAATGGCAGGCACAACAGATGTGCAGGGGTGGAAGCCACAGATATGAAATTGCTAATGTAAGTAGGAAATCCCATTGCCAAATACTGAACACATGACACCCTCAGATGCTGCTATGGATGACATGGATACACCACATGATAGGACACATTCCCCCTGGACCACATGGGTTCCTGCACAGTAACACTTCATAATCATGAGACCAGATATCACCATCACTGCAGCAAGGGCATGGTTAGCAGCACCAACAACATGTACATCTGAAGCATGAGCACTAGAGAAAAGAAAGTTGCTTTATTCAGCATATGTGTTGAATGAAAACGACGTCCAGAAAAAAAGAGCAAAGGCCAATGGCCAGTCCATTGTCAAAGTTCAAACAGGGTGACACTGGCAGATGTCACCCTACGCATGCCTGCACAAAACCAGGGACAATCCACTAGGAGGGGCAACCGGGGGGCAGGCCAGGCACCGCAGGGACAGGATCAGGGCTCACCAGGGGGAGTCAGGGAAGGGGTGGTGGGTGCTGGAGAGCCACTGACAACTGCAGTGGAGGTGTCTGACATGGTGTGTGCCGGCACAACTGGGGGCATGACTCAGATGTCGTGGGTGCCGGCACAACTGCAGTGGACCCTGCAGATGGAGTGGACAGGTCCGCCACTGCAGTGCCCAAGTCAGACAGGGCGGTAGTGGACTCCACTGCAGTGCCTACCTCCAGGGGAGGAGAATGGGGAACAGGCAAGGTGGGTTGGACAGAGGGGGAGGACACCCTCACCACATCAGTGGCACAGACAAGCGCAGCGGGGGTGTGGTGCTGGGAGAGCAAGTGGCAGGGGGAGAAGGCCTGATCCTCTTGGGGATGGTATATCTGTGGGTGGGGGAACCTGGGGCAGGGTGTGGTGGGGGCACCTGTGCAGTGGGGGCCTGAGGGATGGAGGACGGAGACCTTGTGCCTGAGCTGCAGGGCGGTGGCGGGGTCTTGCTCTTAGGACTCCGGGGGACTTGCGGGTGGGGGCCTCAGTCCGTCTGCGCCTGGGGGAGGGTGTCCGGGGGCGAGGGGCACTCTGCTCCGTGTGGGTGGGCTTCCTCTTCCCCCGGGATGCTGGAGCAGCTTCATCGGTGGGGAAGAGGCCGAGGTCACAGAGGAAGAGCTGCTGTGACTTTGGGGTTGCAGGTGAGGCAAGGGAGGGTGCTTTGGAGGGAGAGGGAACTGAGGACTGCGCAGTGCATGTGGATGCGTGTGTGTGTTCCAGGGCCCCATCCCCTGTGAGTCTGGCTTCAGTCCCCTGAATGTGCGTGCGTGTGCGTTTTGTCATTGGCGTGTGTGTCAGTGTGCTGGATGTGTGTGTGCTGGTGTGTGCCTGTGCCGGTGTGTGTGTGCTTGGGATGGGTAAGGTGCTGGGGAGTGTGGATGGAGCAGAGGCAGGAGGGGTGAGGGACCGTTTGAGGAGGGACACTGCTGCCGTCAGGGAGGAGTCCATGGACCTATTGCCCCTCTGTAGGTCAGACATGCCCGATGAGATGCCCTCCATGAACGACACCAGCTGAGTCAACAGCGCGGTGTGCGCATGGAGGACACTCAGCATGGCTGTCTGGCCTACATGGAGCTGGCGAAGGAGGTACACAGACTCCTCACTCAGGGCAGCAGGGGACACAGGGGCAGGGGCTGCGGTGCCTGGCCCAAAGGAGACACGCTCCCGGACATGGGAGCCTCCACGGACCTGGGGAATGGGAGCCGATGGGAGGGCGGTGGTGGTGCTGGTGGTGGCGGGGACAGCAACACTAGCTGGGGTGTGGTGGCTGCTGACACCCGCCTCCACAAGGGAGTCATCCTCCGAGTTGCTCTGGTCCTCAGCTGAGGTGGATGCTGCTGAGGACTCCTCGGTGTGGCTCCCCTCGCCCTCCGTGCCACTGGGTCCCTCCGACCACTCCTCGGCTGCTGACCCAGTCTGGCTCTCTGGCTCCTCCTGGTCCGTGGAGCTGTCCCCTTCCGTGGCCGTGGATGTATCTGCAAACAATGGGGAAACAGACAGACATCAGTCACCTGCACAAAACGCACACACCACTGTGAGCACAGCACATCACAGAGCAAGCCCTGGCATCATTAGTTGTACATTGCTAAAAGTGCCCTAACTGAACAGGAGAAGCCAATTGTCAGTCTGATGCCAAGCATGGCACTCACATCCCACATGGCCTTGCACCCATCTGTCTGGTGTCTGTTGGATTGCAACACCCCAGTGTGGACACATGCACCAAGTACACAGTAGTTGGACAGTGCAGAGGACACGGTGTGGCATGTGGACATGCACACATCACAGCTCTTGCCACTGAGTCAGTACAGGTTTCCGGATGAAAGGGATGCCCAGAGTCAAATAGGAAATGCATGTGATGCATACCAGCGACAGACACCATGATGCACCCATGTCCTGATAGCCAGCGCCACTATGGTGTGCATGTAGCACATGTCACTCCCCTGCAGGCTCACCAATCAGTAGACACATGCCATGGCGGAGGCATGACTGCAAAGTCATACATCACTGTCTCAGTGATGTATGACTTTGCAGCCAGACAACAACACTCTGCACTGTGTCACAATAGTAGGTCATGGGGAATGCAAGTCCTGGAGCTGCACAAGTGCACATGTACATCCCCCCACAACACATCCTCTTAACCCTCATCTGTCCAGGTCATACCTATTGGACATATGGGAGACCTGTGACACTACCCTCTGAACCTGAGCCCCTCACACTCTGCTGTGAATGGGGAACAGCTGCCTGAACTTCACATTCACATGCCCCAGTCTGCATGGGCAGCTGATCAGACACCTATGTGACACACAAGTATCGTCTCCTATGGTCACATCTCCAGTGGCATGCTGAGCCCCTACCAAGAAACTCCACAGCAGTCCTGGCGACTAATCCACAGCACACTGACACAGAGGCAGACACCTGAGGGGTCAAATCACTGCGCACAATGTGTCAGCTGATACACGGGAGTGGGAGTACAGAGTGTATTGTATGGCCTGGAGTAGGCATGACTGTCCAGCCCCACATGAATGAGGGATGAGCCCTGGACTGTAGGCAGCTGGCTAAGTATGTGTGACACACGTCATATACATACTCCTGGGGCCCAAACATTGTTCCCACCCGCAGCATGGGTGTGTGCCAGATACCCCAGCCACATGTGGTGGATCAGCTCAGCAATTGGACCACAGATCAAAGTAACACGCTGAATACATGTCAGAATACAGGCATTGTGTAAGCAATGGACCCACCCATGATGCCCACCACAGAGTCAGGGAAACAGATGCTGTCTCCCACCTTGAGTCAAGCAAACTGCAAGGACACAGTCCTAAGTGACAGAATTCCCTGCATGTAAGGGCCACACCTGGGTATCAGATGAGGAGTGGGCAGTGCACAATAGAGGGACATGGCTCCTGGACAACATGACTGCTGTACTGTGGCAGTTTAACCAGGCCCGAGGAGGGCACATAGCATGTTAGACAGAGTTCACAGTGCAGTCTTTGACTCACCCCCTCCTTGCTGCTCTCTGGCCTTCAGCTGCCCATCCAGGTCTGGAAAGACCACCGCCAGGATCCTGAGCATGTGGGGGGTCAGGGTCCGTGTTCCGCCCCTCCTGCGAGGAGGCGACAGCTTCAGCTGGACCCGTGCAATCCTCCGGGTCCAGCCCCGAAGGTCCTGCCACCTCTTTTGGCAGTTGCGGATCCGGCGCTTGTAGACCCCCACGGACCGGACAGCCCGGACGATGTCCTTCCAGATCTCCTGCTTCCGATGGGCAGAAGCCTGTCAGGATGACAAAGTGATAAGGCCATTACTACACATGCAACATATCCGTGCATGACACAGTTGCATATACATGTCGCAATCACAGGGGCACATGGTGTACACAGGCAGTGCACGGCTGCCCATGGACAGTTTTCCAGAAGTCACTACATGGTATCATTGCATGGGGAGTAAAACCCTGTTCAGAAGCACTGTCACTGCACCATACCTGTCCAGTGCAAGTCACTACACACTATGGGGGGTGACAACTACTCAGTGAGCCTGCTAGCCAGTGGCGTGCAGACTCTCAGCCTTGCTAGTCAGACAAAATGCACATTCAGAAAGGCAGTGCACAGGACACTCACCTGCTCCCCTGGTGTCCCATACAGCTTGCTGTACTGTGGAAGTAGGCTGTCCAGCAGGGCCTGGTTCTCTTCAAGGCTGAAGGCTGGGGCTCTCTCCACAGTACGTGCCATTGCAGGGTCCAGAGGGGCAGAGACAGCAGCAGTGCAGTGGCAGATGTCGTCTTGGAGCATGTAGTGCAGGCAAGTGGGCTCTCAGGGGAACAGCCAGCAATATATATGTGCTGGAGAGGCAGATACTGTCCCTTGTGTCCAAAGTGATAGGTCCAAGTCGTTTGCATCTTCTGAATCTGGCCAATCCATGGAATAGCAGCACCAAAACACGCCCACAGCATCCTTCAAATCTTCAACTTCATGACATACATGATTTTGCAACATTGTTGTGGGTGACCAACTGATTTTCCAGCAACCGACTCGTTCGAAATTCGAAAACGCGTCCGTTGCCAGGCAAGCCCATTGTCAATGGGTGCGCACCGATCGGTCCATTGCGGTACAACGCGCACAGGGGTACAACGCGTACCCGCACACATTGAAAGCAATGGGCCGGCCGGAGGCACCGATCGGTCCATTGCAGTTCAACGCGCACAGGGGTACAACGCGTACCCGCACACATTGAAAGCAATGGGCCGGCCGGAGGCACCGATCGGTCCATTGCAGTTCAACGCGCACAGGGGTACAACGCGTACCCGCACACATTGAAAGCAATGGGCCGGCCGGAGGCACCGATCGGTCCATTGCAGTTCAACGCGCACAGGGGTACAACGCGTACCCGCACACATTGAAAGCAATGGGCCGGCCGGAGGCACCGATCGGTCCATTGCAGTTCAACGCGCACAGGGGTACAACGCGTACCCGCACACATTGAAAGCAATGGGCCGGCCGGAGGCACCGATCGGTCCATTGCAGTTCAACGCGCACAGGGGTACAACGCGTACCCGCACACATTGAAAGCAATGGGCCGGCCGGAGGCACCGATCGGTCCATTGCAGTTCAACGCGCACAGGGGTACAACGCGTACCCGCACACATTGAAAGCAATGGGCCGGCCGGAGGCACCGATCGGTCCATTGCAGTTCAACGCGCACAGGGGTACAACGCGTACCCGCACACATTGAAAGCAATGGGCCGGCCGGAGGCACCGATCGGTCCATTGCAGTTCAACGCGCACAGGGGTACAACGCGTACCCGCACACATTGAAGGCAATGGGCCGGCCGGAGGCACCGATCGGTCCATTGCAGTTCAACGCGCACAGGGGTACAACGCGTACCCCACACATTGAAAGCAATGGGCCGGCCGGAGGCACCGATCGGTCCATTGCAGTACAACGCATCACTGTACATGTGACTGGCATATGTCAGCATGCCTGTCTCAGATGGACATATGCCAGCCACAGATAGCTCCCAGGGAGTGAGGGGCACACCTACATCACGACAGCCTGTCCAAACCTTATCATAAGGCATGTAAGGCTGCATTTCCTATTGTGTGTATGTTGGTGTACATGTTGTCCTGTGGGTGTCACCTGTGGGCAGCCACCCCCAGGCTGTGCACGTGTTCATGGGGACAGGATCCTGGGTGTTACGTGTACGTGACCACTGTGATGTGCAACTGTTCATATCTGTGCATGTGCCATGGTCACATTTCACAGTGGTGTTTGTGTATGTCATGTCACATACCCCGTGAGTCCCATGTGGGACGGTATGTTTGAGCCAGGGTGTCCCAGTGGCACAATAGTGATGGACCTCCACAGTCTTTGTGCATGTAGTGTTTACAATGTCTCTGATTTCATGTGCACAATGGGAGACAGTCTCCACATCCACGTTGTGTGTGCATGGACTCTGATGTTGTGCGTGTGTGTCACAGACGTCCATGTCTGTCCTGCCGTGGCAAGTGGGGCCACTACCTGTGGGGGTCATGTTTGTTTTGCTGTGGTGTACACATGATACTCCATGTGATGCCAGTGTCCATGTGGCATTACAGGGTCCCTGGGAATGTACCTGTCGTTGAGCTGTGGTGCCTGGGGCACATCTGTCCTCACATGTCACTGTGGGGGGTGAATGTGACACGGCAGCAGGAGATGGGAACTGTGACACGGCATCATGATATCCAATGGGCCAACCTGGGACAAATTGATGCCACCTGTAGGACCGTGTTGACAGATGTTGGCCATGTATGTACCATACATGTCCTTCCGGTACTGCACACTTCATGTAGTTGTGCCTCATAATGATGTATGTTGGGATCTTGAGTGTGTTCAATGCCGCATATGTGGGGTGACTGACAATCTTGCTTACTTCTCCTCTGCACTGCAGGGCTCCTGCTGTCCATCGGCCATTCCCAGACCTGGCAACGATGGTGGAACGGGACAGCATCCGACGGTACCGCTTCACCAGGCAGCTGATTGAGGATTTGGCAGTGCAGTTGTCCCCACATTTGCAGCCTGGCCGGCCGTATCCTACAGCGCTGACCCCCAAGGTGAAGGTGATGGCAGCCCTACACTTCTTTGCCACCGGTACCTTCCAACATACTGTGGCGACTGCTGGTGGGATGTCACAGACCATGTTCAGCCGTGTGCTCCGCGATGTTTTGGCGGCAATGTTGCTCTTCCTGAACCGGTACATCTATTTCCCTAGACTGCGACGACTCACTGACGTGAAGAGTGACTTTTATGCCCTGGGGAGGATGCCGCATGTAATTGGCTCCATTGATGGGACACATGTGGCTTTGGTACCACCACAGGCCCAGGAGCAGGCCTACAGGAACCGCAAGCACTACCACTCGGTCAATGCACTGGTGGTGTGTCTTGCAGACATGACCATCACACACGTGTGTGCCCGTTTCCCTGGTTCAGCACACGATGCCTTTGTGATGAGGAGTAGTCGCATCCCCAGGATGATGGCACAGATGCAGAACCAGCGTGCCTGGCTTGTCGGTGTGTACTGACTTTGTGCCATTGTGTGTGATCTGATCTGTAGTATTCCGCCCACTTTTCCAAGTCAGCTAATGTGCACTTGTCTGGCCGTAGGTGACTCGGGATACCCCAACATGCCGTGGTTGCTGACACCCCTCAGGAACCCTGTGACACCTGCCCAGATGCGCTACAATGAGGCACATGGTCGGACCAGGAGAGTGATTGAGCGGACCTTTGGTCTCCTGAAGAGCCGCTTCCGCTGCCTGGACAAGACCGGAGGGTCCCTCCCATATGCCCCTGCGAAAGTGTGCAAGATTATCATCGTCTGCTGCATGCTCCACAACCTGGCAGTGCGGAAGGAGTTGCCTCTCATCCAGGATGACAATGACCAACATCCGCCACCTGTGGAGGATCCTGGCCTGGACCACGATGCCAGTGACGATGATGATGATGATGATGGTGATGGTGATGTCCGCACACAGCTCATCACCAACTTCTTTAGCTGAATGTGAGTATCCTGAGGTGTCATGTCAATGATGTGAGTTGGCATGATGTGTGGGTGGTGCTCTGGTGCTGTTGGAGTGTGTCCATGGGCTACTTGACTGGATGTGTGTTGCGATGTGTGGTGACAGGTGGGCTGTACTCCCCAACAGTGTTGACATGCTAACTTGGTTCTGGGTGGGTATCTTGTAACATGTATTGTGCATGAGTTTTGCTGTTCTGTCCTGTACTCCATTGCTTTTGACTGTGTGTCATTTCTGTCCTTCACAGGGTACTTTCAGATTCGTTTGGTCAACTGTGTCCACCGACGACGTGATTGCACATCCAGGCTGGTAGCTGTTGTGTCCCTACAGGTGATGTGCGCCACACCCATGGACTTCCTTCCGTCTACAGTTGTTGACTGTGTGCCCGCTACCAGGTGGGGTTACCTTGCATCTGTAGTGGTTACGGCATGTTGCAACTGTGTAATAAACCTGTGCTTCACTTTGTGATGTGCGTTGTCTGTGGTCACACATTTGACTGCCATTTGCTTACTGCACCTGTGGGCTACTTGACTACAACTGGGAATGGGTGTGGTGTCTGTGCATTGCACCGTCTTCCCTGGCAACATCAGTGTAGGCAATGAGTCAGATGGCCTAGGTGTGTATGTGTCGTGTAGCCCTGGTGGTGTGTCTCCCTCATGTGTGTCACGTTGCCTGTACTCACATGCCTGTGTTGTCCTTGCTGTTGCAGTTCGCATACACTGTGTAATTTTGCAGTTCATCATCCCCATAACAGCACCCACGTTGGAATCACGACAGAGGCAAGTATGGTGTATTAGTGTGTTTATTGTGATACATTTGTGTTAATAGTGCATAGGATGGGTTGTGCTGTACATGAATCTTGCAATCCCAAGTTCCTAGGTGAATTGAAAGTCCGGGTAGACAGGATCCCCAGTATCGGGGCCACAGTTGTCTGACACATTGGTCCAACTTGTACTCCCCATGCAATGTGTGGGAGTAGTGTTGCCGTCAACAGGGTGAACAGTCTGTGCACAAAGGCGAACATCCAGAACAGGTTCAGGCTTCCTGGGAGTTGCGCTTGGCCATCGGCCTCTCACTTTTCCCTCCTCGGACGACCCCTCTTCTTGGGGGGGCCCTCAAGTGCAGGCTGCTGCGGTGCAGGGGACTCTCCGCCAGAGTCCTCCTCCCTCCCTGTGGCAGTTGCAGTTTGTTCGGCACCAGATGTTGTTGGCACACAGGGAGGTGTGGACTGGTTGCTGTTCATCTGGCGGAGGCATTGTAAAATGTCCCTGTGCACCGCCGTCATCTCATGCAGTGCATCCCACTTGGACTCCACGCGGGACATGTGTGAGTCCACACGGGACATGTGTGACTCCACGTGGGACATGTGGGAGTCCAAGCGGGCATGATGGGCAGCCTGCTGCTGTTTAATGTCTCTGAGGAGCCCCACTACCTGGCTGAGCTCTCCGGTGCTGGACTGGTACGCATCAGCTATGCGTACCAGTTGTGGGTCGTCATGCACACCAGCAACGTCTGCAAGCAGCGACCTCTGTCTCCCACCCCTCCCACCACCCCTGCTGACATGTGCAGTGTGTGCAGTGGCACGCACAGATAACCCTGGTCCACCTTGGGGGTTGGTGGTGGTGGTGGTGTCCATGGCCCCAGGTTGGTCCAGGGTCACTGTGCTGGTGTTGCTCCTTATTCTGTCCATGTCGGCAGGGATGGTATTCGTGGTGACAGTCGTTGTAGGGGTGGGTGCAGGGGGTGCAGCTGGTGGTCCTGCTGGTGCTGCAGCTGGTGGTCCTGCTGGTGCTGCATGTTGACTTGCACCGGATGTGCCAGGTTGTTCTTCATCGTCCGAGGAGGACAGAGGCTGTACGACGCCAGTGAGCTCGGCATCCTCTTGAGCCTGGGACTGGGACTCCTCAGCGTCTGCTGCTGTGTCCCCATCATCACCTGTTTTTGGGAGACACAAACAATGTATGTCATGTTTCTGCAGGCATCAATGGTTGACACACATGACAGTTGTGACTGTGCCTCTGGGTGCGGGCCTGTACATTGCATTGTCCTAAGTCGTCACAGTCAGGGGTTGATATTGGTGTGGCACATTGTCCTGCATTATTTGGGCATTTCTATGTATTTTCTGGGGTGTGAACATGGTCTGCATTGCTTGTGTTTGGTTGACAGCCGGACCTCCTTCCCACCCACCCAGCCAGTCAGTTATCCCACCATGGAACGTGCTTGCGTTGCAGGGAGTGTAAGTTGTCTCTCAGGATGTCAGTCAGTGGTGTCCTGCTGTTTGTTGGTGCACAGTTGGCAGCAGGGCCTTGTGCTCCCCACAGCAGTAGCCAGTGTCAGCCATCTTGTGAGTCCTTCTCCACTCCCTGTGATGTGAGCATGGTTCAGGGTGGTGTTGATGGGACAGTTGTGGGGGTGAGCTATGTCTGTGACTACGACTCCCATCATGCCATTGCCTCCACCCCACTTGCCAGCATTCCCATACTTACTTGCTTTTGTGTGGAGTTCAGTGGGTGTGGGTGTGAGGGCAATGGCAAGATGGCTGACAGTGGTGTCCTGCTGTTGGTTGGTGTGCAGTACCCAGCATGCCCTTGTGCTCCCCACGACACAGCAACAGTGTCAGACATCTTTGATGGGCCTTTCCACTCTCTGTGGGATGTGCATGCGTGAGTGTGAGCTTGCTGGGCCATGTGGTGGGGGATGTAGGGCTGTGACTACGACTCCCATCATGCTATTGCCTCCTCCCCCTTCCCAGCATGCCCATGCTTCCTTCCTTTTGACTCTGCTTCCCTGTGGGTTGGGCTGGCTGTGCTGACAGGATGGCTGGGAGTGTTGTCCTGGCAGTTGTTTGGCTAAGAGTCCCAAGAGTGTCCCTGTGCTTCACACAACATAACCCAGGGTGGTGGTGCTTTGTGGGATCTTGTGTTAGGATGGAGGGCATTGCATTCTACCAGGTGGGTACTGTGGAGTTTGTGTTGGGGGGTGTGAGGGGAGGTGCTGGTGACTATAGTCAGTGCTGCAAGTCCCCCTTCCCACCCAGCCAGCCAGATATCCCACCATGGAACGTGCTTGCATTGCAGGGAGTGGAAGTTGTCTCTCAGGATGTCAGTCAGTGGTGTCCTGCTGTTTGTTGGTGCACAGTTGGCAGCAGGGCCTTGTGCTCCCCACAGCAGTAGCCAGTGTCAGCCATCTTGTGAGTCCTTCTCCACTCCCTGTGATGTGAGCATGGTTCAGGGTGGTGTTGATGGGCCAGTTGTGAGGCTGAGCAATGTCTGTGACTACGACTCCCATCATGCTATTGCCTCCACCCCCTTCCCAGCATGCCCATGCTTCCTTCCTTTTGACTCTGCTTCCCTGTGGGGTGGGCTGGCTGTGCTGACAGGATGGCTGGGAGTGTTGTCCTGGCAGTTGTTTGGCTAAGAGTCCCAAGAGTGTCCCTGTGCTTCACACAACATAACCCAGGGTGGTGGTGCTTTGTGGGATCTTGTGTTAGGATGGAGGGCATTGCATTCTACCAGGTGGGTACTGTGGAGTTTGTGTTGGGGGGTGTGAGGGGAGGTGCTGGTGACTATAGTCAGTGCTGCAAGTCCCCCTTCCCACCCAGCCAGCCAGATATCCCACCATGGAACGTGCTTGCATTGCAGGGAGTGGAAGTTGTCTCTCAGGATGTCAGTCAGTGGTGTCCTGCTGTTTGTTGGTGCACAGTTGGCAGCAGGGCCTTGTGCTCCCCACAGCAGTAGCCAGTGTCAGCCATCTTGTGAGTCCTTCTCCACTCCCTGTGATGTGAGCATGGTTCAGGGTGGTGTTGATGGGCCAGTTGTGAGGCTGAGCAATGTCTGTGACTACGACTCCCATCATGCTATTGCCTCCACCCCCTTCCCAGCATGCCCATGCTTCCTTCCTTTTGACTCTGCTTCCCTGTGGGGTGGGCTGGCTGTGCTGACAGGATGGCTGGGAGTGTTGTCCTGGCAGTTGTTTGGCTAAGAGTCCCAAGAGTGTCCCTGTGCTTCACACAACATAACCCAGGGTGGTGGTGCTTTGTGGGATCTTGTGTTAGGATGGAGGGCATTGCATTCTACCAGGTGGGTACTGTGGAGTTTGTGTTGGGGGGGTGTGAGGGGAGGTGCTGGTGACTATAGTCAGTGCTGCAAGTCCCCCTTCCCACCCAGCCAGCCAGATATCCCACCATGGAACGTGCTTGCATTGCAGGGAGTGGAAGTTGTCTCTCAGGATGTCAGTCAGTGGTGTCCTGCTGTTTGTTGGTGCACAGTTGGCAGCAGGGCCTTGTGCTCCCCACAGCAGTAGCCAGTGTCAGCCATCTTGTGAGTCCTTCTCCACTCCCTGTGATGTGCGCATGGTTCATGGTGGTGTTGATGGGACAGTTTTGGGGCGGGCAATATGTGTGACTGCGACTCCCATGATGCTATTGGCTACACTGACTTGGCCAGCATACACAGAATTCCTTCCTTTGAGTGGTCTTCACTGTGTGTTGGTGTTGTTGTGGTGGCTACATGTGTGGATGTGTTTGTTAGTTCTATTTGTGCCACTGCCTAGCTGTAGTTGTGGTTGTGTTTGTACATGTGTTGGCACAGTTGGATGTGACTTTTTTGATGGCATGTGTTGTGTTTATCTGACTGACATACACATTTTGGGATGATTCTGTTCTAGTTGCTGTGTAATTGCTATGAGTGCATGGTTTGACTCTCCCCTTGACAGTGATGTGTGTGTTTTGTGGCAGTTTATTGTGTACATTTGTTGTGTACTCACCAGGCTCTGGGATGTCCTCTAGTCCATATACGCTCACTGGCGGAAGGATGGCCCGCACCTTCTCCTCCCAGGGCCTGAGGTATATTGGCTTGGCAGGAGGGCCACTGCCGGTGTGTTGGCTGTTGATGTAGTCTTTCTTCAGCATGTCCCGTACCCTCCTGCGCACGTCATACCACCTGTTCTGGATGTCCGTCTTTGTGCGCCGACATGGTGATTGGGCGTTCACCCTGTTGATGATCCTCTCCCACATCTTGGTTTTCTGCGACATGGGGGTCTGTTGGACCAGAGTGCCAAACAGCTGTGGCTCCACCCTGAGGATCTCGTCTACCATGACTTCCAATTCACTATCTAGGAACTTGGGATTCTTCTTGGGGGGCATGGTGATGGGTGGTGATGGTGGGTGATGTGTGTGTTGGTGTGCAGGTGAGGGTGTGTGAGTGTGTGTTTTGCTGGGTGTATGTGAGGTAGGTATTTGTTGGTGTGCTGATGGTGTGTGGCTTGTGTGAGGGATGAGCTGTGGGTGTGTGGTTGCTTTCTCTTGGGTGCTGGCAGTGGAATGGCATTTGCAAAGGCTCATGGTAGTGATTTGTGTCCTTTATATAGGTGGAGTTGTGGGTGTGTCCTTGTTCTCTGTCCCCACCCCCCAGTATTTATTGGCTTGGTAATTGCATGTTTGGCCTTTTTTTGGGTGATTTTTCCTTTGTGCTGTTTGTGTATGTTGGAAACGTTCTTGTGACCGAGTCGGACCCTGCATTGGTCTCGTACGGTGTTTTCCGTTTCGTTCACGCTGTGTTTGTGCAGTTTTCTATGCTGCGTACGCGTCGGTCGCGGTGTATTGTGTTGCTTCGGCTCGGTTTTGTATGCGTGTCGGTCGTACGGCTTGTCCTCCGTCCGACTCGCTCGTGGTTTTCGCGCCTTGCATCGTACTTAGCGGTTTGGAGTTAGCGTGTACGTTTCGGTCGGATTTGTTCCGGGTGCGTGTCGGTCGGTTGGATTCGCGTGTTTTTCAGGCCGGATTGCTGTTTTCCGTGCGGCTCGGTCGGTCGACTTGGTTTCGTTACGTGTCGGTCGGATTTTTCGCGCCTTGCATCGTACTTGGCGTGTCGGGCGCCACGGGTACGTGTCGGTCGGTATTTTTTCCGGATCCGAGTCGGTCGGTGCTTTTTCCGGCCCGAATCGGAATCGACCCCTTAATCTCCATGTGCCTAACAAAATGAATGTGTCCGTCTGTAATGCAACTGGCGCCCATGTAAAGCGCTCTGATACCTCCGGGTCAAGCTCGTGCTATATAAAACTCCCCCCAAAAAAGAAATTATGTATATACTCATTTTAATTAATAATTTATATAATAAGAGTTTAATATTTTTTTCTACATTTTAGACCGCAGTAGGAATAGTAAAATTAACCTCTTTGCAGTGCAACAATTTCTCTACTGTTGCACTGTTTGGAGTTGGAATTCTAAATTATACCCCTCCGAAGTCCAACACTTTATCTACAGTAGCTCTTTTTGAAGTGGAAATCGTAAATTTAACCCCTCCAAAAGCCAACACTTTCCCTGCTGTTGCACAGACTGAACTGAGAATGGTAAATTTTACCCCGCTGAAGTCCATTTTCCCTGTTGTTGCGCTGTTTGGAGTGGGAATAGTAAATTTAACCCCTCCACAATCCAAGGTTTTCCCTGCTGTTGCACAGACTGAAGAGGGAATAGCAAATGTAATCCCTCCGAAGTCCAACGCTTTCCCTAATGTTGCTAAGACAGGAGTAGTAATAGTAAATCTAACCCCTCTCAAGTCCAACACTTTCCCTATTGTTGCATAAACTAGAGTGGGAATAGTATATTTAATATTCTTAGACTCCAATAGTTTTCATAATTTTGGTTAAATAGATTTATAGCATAATTTTGGTTTATATTTGATACTATTTGTTTTAATTTTACAATGTATTTTAATATGTACATTATTTTTAGTAAATGTGTTTTTTGAGGTTTTAAATGTTTTATATTTTATTTTGCTTAATATATTTTTTGTAATTGAATTGTTTATATCTTTCATGGTTTTATTGTGTATGTGTTGTAAATTAAATATTTTGATAGTAATACATTTAGAATATTAACAACATTATTATGTTAAAATAAATATTTGTATTAATTATTTATTTAAACACAACCACATATATATTTGTCTAAGTCTTCATATAAGTAAGTATTTATATATAACATTAAATATTAGTGGAATTTATTTAATTTACATTTTATTAAATTTATATATTAAAATATTTACTTTAAACTATATTCATATTAAAATATAGTTTTTTGGGTATATTTTTGGACAATATTAGTGTCAACAATATTTTTTTCGATATTTTGGTACTTACCATTCTAAGCATAGGAGCTCAATTTTGTGGCAAACATGTTTTCGACACAATATTTTTGTCAACGATATTGTTTAGCACAATATTATGTCGGTGACCTGGTTATTTTAAATAGGACTCTGATGGGAAGCTTGAATTTGATAGTGGTCTGCTCCTGGCCAGGCTGACAGCAGGAGGTGAACTGGGCTTTAACCAGCCTGAGCTGGTTTTCTAGGGATGGGAAAGGTAGTTTCATCATATTGGGAAGGCCCATGGGTGGCAATACATAAAAAAATACAGATGTCAACCTTGGGGCACTCACATCCTGCCATTTTGGAAGGTCACCAGAAGTGCTGCAAAAGTGAAATAGGGCTTAGTGTGGAAAATTAAGAGAGAGAGGGAGAGAGGTTTAAGGCGCTCCACTGACCACTGCTAAAGAAGAGATTGTTATGTGTAGGGGCTACTGAGGCATGGGTTGCTTTCGCTTGTCTGCAAGGAATGAAAGTACTTTATGTTTAAATGTTTTTATTAGCAGTTTAAAAGAAAACAGAGAATATACCATTAACCAAAGCAATAGTGTTTAATAAGTTTGGTCGTACAGCCATTTCAGCAATGTGACAGGGGTGTAATGCTTAGAAAAAGAATCAGAAGTTGTACACCCTGCCGAGGCAAGGGAGATGCACAGTGCAAGAGAAAGCATTTGTATGGCAACCAAGAATTGAAACCCCCCCTCCCCCCGAAAACAAAACCCCAAGAACCCCGTCCGATATCCATCTACCCCTATAAGACCCATACACATCGTCCCGCTCCATGAAGTCCCTCATCCGCTAGAAACCTGCGTCTGATCCACCCCAAAGTCGGATAATCGTAGCACCCTGAGATATTTGGGTTGTGTGATTTCATTAAATTCTGAGAATAGCAGTGTCAGGAAAGGTCTCCACAGCTTTTGGAATGATGCCGTCGAGCCACTCAGCGTGGCTGATATGCGTTCCATCCCAATGATATGCCAAAGGCGGTGGAGCCAACCCACATAGGAGGGGGCGTAGCCGCCCCCAATGCATCAAGATGTTCTGTAGGGCAGCCCCAATGCCAACCCCATTTGCCTCCCCCTCCTACTTTTCAGAGGGAATGTAACAGGATTGGGAAGACCCAAGACCACATACACAGGGAGCCTCGGGATTTCAGTATCGAACAAGTCATCCACCTCGTCCAAGATTCTTGACCAGTATACGGACACCATAGGGCACTCCCATAGGATATGTAGTAGAGTACCCTCATTGTCGCAGCCCCGCCAGCATGTGGGGCTCCGCTGAGGATTACCTCTGTGGAGGCGCACCGGGGTGAGATACCAATAAGTCACTATCTTCATCGCAGTCTCGATGCTAGGCGACATTTCGGGCTGTATGTTTTGCCTCGATAGTAAATGCCCTCCCAGTCTTTTGCGGACAAGTCACCACCCAATTCCATTCCCCACCTCCGTTGGCTTGGGGTTGCCTGCGAACTCGGGCCACCTCTAAGCATACTATACAGGTCGGAGATTAATCCCTTATCTGTTGTTTTTGTAATCAACCATTTCTCATACTTGGTCAGTTTGCGACTGCCCTGTTCACGTATTCCAGGTTGAAGGACCCAGTGTCTCACCTGCATGTACCCCAGTCTATCGGTATCCGGGATCCCGTAGTCTTGCTTCAGTTGGTGGAACGGGATCACCCCTATGAGGTCAAATAAATGGCCCACCGAGCGACATGAGGCGTCTCGCCAGGCCTGAAACGCACTGTCGGGTAACCCGGGAGTGAAATCACTGTTACCAAATAAGGGGGTCAATGGGGAAGGGAAGGTCGTGAGGTGCCTAGAGGTCGCCACCCCATCCCAGGCCGCCAACACCGATTTGGTGATCGGGGAGCCCAGCAATCCGCGCGGTCGGTGCGCCTTCCGAAGGAAGGGAACCTTCCACAGGGGAATTCCCGCCAGGGCTTTGTCCTGGAAGAGCCACCGTTTCTCTGACTCCGGCCTTGCCCACTCCACCAGGTAGCGCAATTGGGCCGCTTTATAGTAAGTGAGAAGGTCGGGTATCCCGAGGCCCCCATGTTCGGGCTTCAGGTAGCTAAGGGCCTTACTCATCCGTGGTCTCTTCCCAGCCCAAATGAATCGGTTAATGTGTTGCTGTAGCGAGGTGAGCATACCCGCAGGGAGCTGAGCTGGTATAGTTTGAGACAAATAAAGCGCCCATGGTAGCAGTGACATTTTAACTGTGGCCACCCGGCCCAGGAGAGATAATTGATGCTTACTCCAAGCCCCCAGATCTTTTACTGCTTGGCGCAGCAGCCTATCATAGTTCAGCTGGACCGTCCGTTGGACCGTCGCCGCCACTTCTAGGCCAAGGTATGGGATTGTCTCTGTCACTTTGATGTCCGTCAGCCAGGCCTCTGCAGGAGTCCGCGAAGTCTGCGCTGGGGACACGGCCGAGCCGAGGAGTAGTGCCTGCGACTTGCCTACGTTGACCCGGAAGTCAGAAACTTGACTGAAGGCGTCTAGCTCCGCCGTGAAAGCCGGGAGGGAAGTTCGAGGTACCGCCAAGGCCGCCAGCACATCGTCAGCGTATAGGCTGATTGGGTACGTCTCCCCTCCAAACGGGATCCCCTTAATAGTCAGATCATCCCTTACACGCTGCGCCAAGGGCCCTATGTATAAAGCGAATAAAAGCGGCGACAGCGGGCAGCCCTGTCTAGTCCCCCGCTCAATAGTAAATGGTGGCGAAGAGATACCATTAACCCTAATGCAGGCCGTAGGGCCGGTATAGCAACAGCCCACCCATTCCCGGAACCGTTTCCCAAGACCAAATTTCTCCATAGTATGCCCCAAGAACCCCCAGTCTACTCGGTCGAACGCTTTTTCCGCGTCGATCGTAAGCAGAAGTGCGTCCATTCGCGTCTGGTGAGCCTTGTCCACCAAGTGAAGCATTCGCTTCGTGATTATCGCCACATTGACGGGACTGAATGAACCCCGCCTGATCAGGTTCAATCAAGGACGGCATACAGGGACCCAGGCGCGACGCAAGAATACCCGTGAAGATCTTGAAGTCTGCGTTCAATAGGGAAATCGGACGGTAGGCGCCGCATTGTTGCCTATCCTTGCCGGGTTTGGGTAGCACCACAATTGCTGCCGCCAGCATGGAGTCCGGGATCCGGCGTGAACCTCCGAATGAGTTAAAAAGCCTGGTCAATATCGGTGCTAAGGTATGGCAGAACTTCTTATAAAATAGAGAGGAGAATCCATCCGGGCCCGGGGATTTAAGCAATTTCAGGCGTGAGATCGCCGTAATGACCTCTTCTACCCGGATAGGGGCGTCAAGAGATTCCACCTGAGTGGGGGACAGTGCAGACATAGATATCGACTGCAAGTATGTCGTTGCAGAGCTGGATCGAGGCTCCGCGGAATAAAGAGATTGGTAAAAGTCCCGGAATTCCTGCGCTATCCCGCGTCGTCACTAATTTCTCCCCCCCTTTCGCTCCTGAGTGAGGAAACATGCGCCTTCTGCCTCTGGGCCCTCAACCGGTGTGCAAGGAGCCGGCCCGTTCGGTCGCCCCCCACATAGTAGGAGTGTTTCAGGCGGACCGCCGCATATTCCGCCCTATCCAGGTCAAGGGCAGCCAGCTGGGCCTCCGCCGCTTTTAGTTGTCGCCAAATCCTAGGAGCCCCAGTCCTACTATGTATCCGTTCTAGTTCCGCCACCTGTGATGTTAGTGTGGCTCTCACCTCTCTACGCTCCCTGTTGTGTGCCGCTGCTACCCCAATCAGCTCTCCCCGTACCACCGCTTTCAAGGCCTCCCACAGTGTCGTACTAGCAATGTCAGGTGTATCGTTTACGGTGATGTAGCCTTTGATGCATGTGAGGAGTTGTTGCTCCACCTCTGTGTTATAAAGCATATTTTCCTTGAGGCGCCAGCTACCAGCCCGGTATGTGTTCGGGTGCAACATAACCTGGACGGAAAGGGCATCGTGATCCGAGAGAGCCATAGGTTCTATACATACCTCCCTCACTGCTGCATTAACCTCCCCAGTCCCCAGGAAGTAATCGAACCGGGCATAGGACTTATGGGCATGGGAGTAGAACATGTATTGCTGGGATGTAGGGTGTGCCCCCCTCCAAATGTCCAGCAAGCCCATTTCCCGCAGCCACCTCCTCCCTTCGCTTGATAGTTCCCCCCCTGGGAATAGGTAGCGTGGGATCTATCCATACCGGAGTCCATAACAATGTTGAGGTCCCCCCCACGAGTGTCAGGCGTCCCTGTGGCACCAAAACATCAGCTAGAGCAGCCTGAAGAAAGAGCTCCAGCCCTGAATTAGGGGCGTAAATGGAGCAGAGCACCAAAGATTGATTCCCAAATTGAAAAGTATAGGCCAGTAATCTCCCCCGAAGCTCCGCCACCTTACCTTGCACCACCCCTTTACACCTCTTAGAAACAAGTATAGCCACTCCAGCTTTCTTCTCCCCTAAGGATGAGAAATATTGGAAGGGGAAAGCCTTAGAGCGCATGCAGTGGACATCCCTGGCTAGGAGATGCGTCTCCTGAAGAAGACACCCATCTGCCTCCATATTCTCCAAATACGATAGTACCGCGCGCCTCTTCACTGGGTTATTAAGCCCCTTTACATTAAGTGTAAGGGTTTTCACAGGCTTCATATCAGGGGGGGTTAAAAACTGCGCTTTCTATGTGGAGCCCCTGAGGGGAACACCCTCCCAAGCCGAGAGAGCTGTAGTGGATGCACGGGGAATGCCAAAAGTGATGTGATGGCAGGAGCGCAGCCCCTTCAAGGGTCCTCAGTATGTCATGTCTCCCTGAACCTGGATATCGGACGTCCCACCCCCACCCTAACCCCAACAAACCCAACAAAAGAAACCGTACATAGTGTCCAGAAGCCGCAGTTCGGAACCGCGTCCCCTCGGTGAGATAGTCAGTGGGGTGCATCCGTGGCCATCAGAGTCCCACCCGCCCCCGCCCGCCCACCCGCCACCCCCCGGCATTGCTCAAGTACACTTATCTGACCCCATGTCTGTTCAAGCGTCGGCTCCAGGGCCGGGATCCACCGTCAGGGAGGCCAACACTGCTCGGCGCTCTTGTGCTATTGTCTCGGGGCTCGGCCGAGGGGAAGTCCCAGACCCGCGGCCGCCCCCAACTCTCTGCCACCGGTCCCGATGATCTTTCTTGTCCTGTCTGGGAGCGTCGTCCGCCGTGTCGCATTAAATGTCTAGAAGTCGGCGTGCCTCTTGGAGAGAGCGCAATTGCCTCAGCCTGCCATCCCACTTGAAGATTATGCAGAATGAGTGCCCCCACGAATAGGAGACACCCTGGTTGCGAAGAAAGGTCGTAACCGGGCGGAAGTCCCTGCACTTCTGGAGAGTGGAAGCCGCCAGGTCCTGATACAGTGCAATGGTATGGCCTCTGAAGATCAGGGGTTGAGCCTCACGCGCCTTGCGCAGGATTAGTTCTTTGAGTTGGTAATCCGGCAGGAAGGCCAGAATATCAGGGGGGGGGCGCAGGGGCCTTGCGCTGCAGTCCGACTCTATGGGCCCGATCAATTTTAATAACAAAGTCCTGGGGTTCTTGTAGCACGTGTCGAAACAGCTCCTGAAGATACCCATTGATGTCATTATCCTCTTCCTTGGGCGGTACGCCCCGCACTCGGATGTTGTTCCTGCGGGAACGATTTTCCAGGTCCTCCGCGTGGGCCTGGAGATCGAGCTGTTGGTCATTCAGGCGGATCACCTCCTGTTGCAGGTGTTCAACTTCCTGATCCCGGGAGTGTTCGTGATCCTCCATAGTCGACACCCTTTCGCCCACTGCGTCCAGATCTATGCGCACCTCTTTCATTTCATCGGCAAACTCTTTTTTAAGGGCGTGGAGGTCATCTCTCAGGGCGGAGAACAGCTGGGTGAGGAAGGCGCACGTGACCGGCTCGTCCGCCTGTTCTGTCTCCTGTCTCTCAGACTGGGCCGGTGAGACGCGACCCCTGCCGCCCGCCGAACTCGACATCCTGGCAAACAAGTCCTTCACTGTCCGGTCATCTCTCCCTTTCTCCTTGTCCTTCTCCTTCCTGCCCCGTGTGGTGGACATATCGGGGCCCCCAACGTGAGGGAAGGCAAGCCCGGGGCAAATGGGCTACTCGCTGGTGGCCAGAAGGGACCCGGGTGAATGCTCCTTACGTGCAACTCGTGAGGCGGGCTGTTGCAAACTGCTCTCCTCCCCTTTTTAGCCCTTGCGGGTCAATTCTGTGGAGAAGCTGGGGTCTCCTGTCCTATGGGGACCCCCTTCAAGACCCAAGCAAAGCGGGGCAGCACGCCGCCCTAGCGCCCCCAGCCAGGGACCAGGTCTGCAACCCTCCTCCGCTCTCCAGCGCCAGGCCTGGCAGAGAGTTGAGTTTCCGGCGTGGGGTGAGCTCTTCAGCGTTCTCCGGTGCCTGGGTAATCGCCGGGTCCCTGGCGCAATCTTTATGTATCTCCGCTTGGGGATGTCAATATGCGGCTCAGGTATCGGGCGAGCCCCTAGTCCGGGCCCCCCTCCGTTCCCCAAGCAACGGCCAAGCCCCTCACTGGGGGCGCAGTCTCTGGCACGGTGTAGCTCTAGCCTTCGGGCTCGAGGGGCCCCCCACGCTCCCCAGGCACTCAGCTGGCCACCGGGCCCCTCACCTCCGTCCACGCTGGTCTCTGGGCCCTCCAGTCGCGGCACGTCCAGGTGCACGAATCAGGCTTCCCGCGCCTCTCCCAGCCGAGAGACGCCGGCGCTCCAGTCCTCACTCTGTTTCCCTCCAGCGCAAGGGTCGCCGCTCCACCACCCCCGCAGGGGTCCCCCGCTCCGGACGGCCGCTGTCGCTCCGGCCCCCACCAGACACAGAGTCAACACACGCGGAATCCCGGGGGCAGGCTGCACTCAGGTTCGGGCTCCTCCCTCAGTCCTCCAGCTCGGTCCTGGCCGCCATTTTGTGCCGCAGGGCCCTCGCACCCACCTCCGTTGGTTCAAGCAGCGCCCGTCACCGCCGGGTGTCGCAAGGTACTCTCCGGAGGTCCCGTGCCGGTCCCCTTCACTGTCAGGGGTTTACAGCTTGCGGTGATGCCGGGAAGCCACTCGGCGGACCGACGGTAGCGGGGAGACGAACGGGACACGTCCTACCCGCTCGCCATCTTGGCCACGCCCCCCTGAAAGTACTTTAGAGGCATCCTATTATCTGGCCTTCTGTCATCCTAGGGACAATAAAGACAAGAGACTGGAAAAACCAGCTAATTAGTAGACTGGACTATGGCTGGGCCATGGCTGAAGAGAGTGGTTGAGCTTGCACCCTACAATTCCGAATAGCAGAAGCTGTCCCTTACATTTTAAGACCTTTAGGAAATACAGGAGGAAGAACTAGTGCAGCAAATAAAAGTTAAATTCAAAGGAATTTCACCTTCTGCAGAACCTGGACAATGAGGCAATGTTGCCCGAGAAAGACACAACTTCAACGATTGAGATATCCTGGTTCATCTTATTTGGTACTAATGACTGAAAAGTCTGAGACTTCAGTCGAACCTCACCATCAAGGTATGCAGAGTCATGGAGATCTGCCAACTACAACTGTTGGGCTCATCTCACTGTAGGATTCTGAGTTCTAAAAAAAACTGGCAAAGTCTGAAAGTAGAAAGCTGAAGTGGACCCTTTGGCAAGAGGACTTTGGAGGCTATTTTTTCATGCTTGCCTGCTGCGAAGTTTTGGTGCCAAAACTGAACGCATGAGCTGGATCTTCTATCCAGTATATCTGGTAGCATAGAACCCGCACCAGCCTTATCAACCTGCTTTGCCCCACTAACAGATTTTTAGCTCCAGATTAGAGATTAAGTACGACTTGGATAAGTCAGCATTAGAAGGTGATAAGGTGATCACAGCCATGAGGCATCATTAGTAGCTTCAAAGCCCATCCTCAAGCTTTTGGTGGCAAAACGTAAGGCTTCAACAGGGCTTTGGCTCTGGTCTCAATGAACCTTCGCCGGCCGCAGTGCCCTATCTTCCTCTGCTGTAGGATTTCATCTTTCAGTTTTTGTGACTAAGGGCCTAATTACGACTATGGTGGTGTGGGAGCGGGACGGTGCTATGGCGGCCCGCTCCCACACCACCAAAGTCGACAGCTGCCTGCCGCCAGATGAGGAGTTTTCTCCTGGTCTGACGGATGGTCATTTGGTGGTCCCATGCGGTGAGTCTTAGAAAGGCACTGCAATGGGAACGCCAAAGCACGTTCCTGCATGGCAATGACTGTTAAGTCCATGCTGTGTAGGAACTGGGGGTGCATGAGCCCCGCTGCATGCATCCCCTGGCCCTGAGGCACCAGGGGGCTCTGTAGGGCCCCCTCAGTTTCCTCACTGCCACATTTTTCATAGCGAGCTTACCGCAATGAAAACTGTGGCGTGTAAGGTCTCACCTGATGTTTCCACAGGAGCGATATGCAAGTCACGAAGCAAGGTCCCAACTTCCCTCAGCTACCACAAATGTCCAACAAGGTCAACGAAAGAAATTGTGAGATGGGGTAAGAGGAGAAAAGGGGATGCGAAAAGACACACGTACCACAACGTACTCAGTGAAGAAGGTAAGGTTCAATGTATTCCTATGTGTTCCCTGCATGTAAAGAAAAGAATATGAATGTTAGTGTCTAGAGCAAGGACTTCAATTAGATAGAACGTACATGTATCTAAATGTATCTTTGTCTTAGTGCATTTTCTACCTGTTTAATTTCCCTCTTACACATATACGTCAGTAACTGCATATACAGGAGCAGTGTTCAATCTATAAAATAGAAAAGAAACATTGTTTGTATACATAGCACAATAGTGAAGACAGAAGGATAGTAATGAAAGGAACAGTGTTAACACACATCTAAAAGCATTGTATAGCAGGGAGTCAAAGCCCAAAAATTCATATATCCATAAGAGGAACAGAGGAGGCAATCACAACTTGAATTGTTCCTCTTAGTCAAAACATCAAAAGGAAAACACACAAAAATGTGCAGGGCTAAATACTAAACATCTCCTTAAGCCTCTGGAAAAAACGAACTAGCTGTTGTCTCTTTTACAGCTTCACAGCAATGCACAAAATGAGAATGAAATCTCCAAACATGGTGGGGACATTTATCAGATAAATATCACAGCCTAAATTGAGCTAGCACAAAGCGCGTTACCACTTTAGCAGCTGAAGTTGGTACTTTAAATGTTCTTTGTATTTTTCTTAGTTTTGCAGAGTTGCACGGAACAGAATTCTTGAGCGCCTTCACCGAGGAGACTGAGATCAGGAATCAGGAGCAAGAAGGAACGGCCGCAAAGCTGCCCGACGAGAACGCCGACCGAGGTGCATCGTGACTCGGAAGAGCAAGGTAAGTGAATTCAGAGCGGAAGAGACGCGGACGTCAACTAGAATGCAAATTGCTCTTCTGCTCTTGCAGACCGGCTTTATGCCCACACTGCTCCACCCCTGCCACAGAATCAGTCGGTGGCAGAGCAAGCCTGACAGGTGGTGAGGAAACTCGTAATATGCTTAGCGGTGCCGGAGTGGCACCACCAGCATATTGCAGGCCTCACACCACCACGCCACCGCTGAGGGATCAAGGATCCCCAGCAGTTGCGGCGGTCCAATGGCAGTCCGACCACTAAAGACGTAATACGGTGGTGGGACCGCTGCTACGGCGGTTGCCGCACCCCCACCGTGGGTCTGAAAATTCATAATCAGGCCCTAAGTCACATATTAACTTTGTTGATGGTTGAAACTGCAGTGCTGACCTGATCCATGCTCCATGGAGGTTAGCCTGAAAATGCACCCATTACCCAGTCACCTGTACCATTGGCATTTTCATGTTTCTTGGCCCTTTGTGTCTTCCCAACTTTAAAACATATTACCTCCGGAACCCTTTATCTGATTGTGACCTTTTCTGTGCTATTTTACTTATTAAATATGTCCCCATTTTACTAAATTGGTTGCCGACTTTTCCTGCTTTTTTGGTTCTTGACATTAACCTGGTTTTGATGCTGCTTAAATAAATCAGTCAAGTGGAGAATATCCCTTTGACTTTATCAGGTCTAGAATATAGCCTTAGAGCCCGCTGCAGCGGGCTGTACTGGCCATTGAAGGCCCGTTCCAGCGTTCAACAATGCAAACAGTATGTTTTTCAGAATTCTGCATTCATAAATACATAATTAAGCATTGTTCTCTTCTTTTTAATGTAGACAACCATGCAGTAAAGTCTAGTATTTCAAATACTATTTTCAATAAATATTTCCTTTTTGAACACCTTTTCAAGATAAGTACACAAAATAAAAATATAATATAAAAATACAATAGAAATAACGTATAATGTGGTTCTATATGACCATGATGGAGTTCTAGACACATTCCAGACACATTTAGAAAACACTTGACCTTCAACCTTGTGGTTTACGATGTCACCTGAGCCCCTCTGTGGCAATACTGGACAATATTACATGATTACTTGTTCTGAATCATTTCTCTCTCTCTCTCTTTTTCCATAGCAAACACATATATGCACTGGAAACAGAATTAATAGGCAGTTATGGTGTCAAAGTAAAACTTAAAATCCACTAAAATGTAGCTCTGCAATTCATATCTCGTAAGCAAAAATTGCTTGCACACCAAACGCAATAACTCACCTTTGATGTAAGAGATGACATCCCAAATGACTTAAATAATCTCAAATGTGACATAACATGTTACTCTATCAGTAACATTATGAATCACATGACTACAGATGTATTGTAATTTTAAGATGTGGTGAAAGTCCTTTCATGAACTTTTCTCTTAAGCATTGCATTTGGGGTGTTAGGTATGGTTTGCATGGCAGGTGTGTGAGCTATTGGGTGTGGAGCTAACCAAAATGGGGAAGTTTCAGGTGATTTTTTGTCAGTTTTATTTCATAACCAAAATTACACTCTGGGTTTTTCACTGGATTTCAGAAGCTTTTTAAAACAGACATTAAGGTTATATGATCGAAGCTGTCCATAACTTCATACTAACACTGTTTTAGATAGAAAGGTAAAAGTCTTCTACAGATGGTTATGGGGATATATATAGTGGCTGTGTGGTAGGTGTGGTGGTGAATGATAACCCCTCTGTGTCATGTTGAAACCACCCAGCTGTGTGCAGAAGAGGTTAACTGCTAGGCCTGGCCAGCCACTGACCAGGTCCTGTGCAAAACCACCTTGTGACTAACCACTGCTACATGTAATCTTTGATTGTGTGCATTTGTGGTTTGCCACAGGCAATCAAACACCCAAGCAGCCTTAGCCAGTTGCACATGCTGTTAAACTCAATTCTGGTACCTCAACATTCATGCAAATCCACCAAATGGTGCCAAAAACATTTTGATTCCCTCCCTTTAAATTCACCCTTCCTTGCCAGATCTGCAAGAGTCCTGGATCCTCTCACTAGTATTTCATTTACTATTGTTGATAAATATTTCCCAATTTGAGAAACCCCCTCCCCTTTTATGTTAACGACCCCACAATAAATATATAGAATATAAAAGTGTGCAATTAGTAATATGGGCTTATATTGTAATTTCTGGGGGCTTTGGTGACATTTACAAAGCACTCTGCCTTATGTATAGTTATTTATGATGACTCACAAACCCCTCAGTAGCAATGTTTGACCATATAAGGTAGTTATTACACAGATACCTGTTATGTATGCCTTCTTTCTCACGCTGTGTGTGTGTGTGTATATATATATATTTTTTTTTTTCCACAGAAAAATCAAAAGTTACCAGGATTTTATAGTTAGGCTCAGATTTCACTCGTACAGGACCATAGAAATTCAACAGTTATGGTTACCTGAGCTAACTATAATGTACGCCCCGCAATGCACTGCTTATGACCTCACATATTACATCACTCATGACATGGTCTGTGACATCACTGATGACATCTCAAATGACATCGCTGATGATATCACTGATGGCATCATCCAGTGATTGTGAGTGTTTTCTAAAAGTTTCTGAATGTTAAAGATATATAGTATGATGCTACAAATGTTGAATTAGTAAACATTGTGTACTACTAAGGAGGGATACTATTTGTAACAAATATTATGTGAGCGACTGTGTAACTGTGTGTATCCATGTGTGAGTAGCTTTCTGAGTGGCTCTATGGGTGTGTGGGTGGTTGTATGGGGGAGTGAGTGGCTGTACCGGTGTGCGATTGGGTGTGTGAGTTGCTGTATGGATGAGTGAGTGACTGTGTGTGGCTGTGTGGGTGAGTGGGTGGATGTGTCAGTGGTGTATGGGTGATTGAGTGGGTATGTGAGAGGCTCTATATGTGAGTGATGGGGTGTGTGAGTGGCTGTATGGGTGAGTGAGTGGGTGCATAAGTGTTGCATGGGTGAGCGAGTGATTGTGTGTGTGACTATAGGTGAGTGAGTAGATGTGTTAGTGTATGTATGAGTAAATGAGTAGGTGTGTGAGTAACTGTTTGGGTGACTGACTCAGTGTGTGAGTGGCTGTATGGGTGAGTGATAAGGTAACTGATTGGCTGTATGGGTGAGTTAGTGGTTGTGTGAGTGGACGTATAGGTGAGTGGATATGTGAGTGGCTCTATGAATCAGTGAGTGGGTGTATGTGTGCTTGTATGGGCCTGTGAATGGGTATGTGACTGATTGTGTAGGAGTGGGAGTGAGTGTATGAGGCTTTCTTTGGGGTGTGAGTGGGTATGTGAGTGGTTCTGTGGATGATGTAATTTGAGATGTCATCACTGATGTCATCAGCGATGTCACTGATCATGTCATGAGTGATGTAATATGTGAGGTCATAAGCAGTGCATTGCAGGGGCATAAGTTATAGTTACCTCAGGTAAGTATAACTGCTGAATTTCTATGGTTTTGTACAAGTGAAATCTGAGTATAACTATAACGTCCCTGTAGTCTTTGTTTTTTTCAGTAAATTTCTAAAGTTTTTTTAAATTCTATTTCCTTACTATAACATCCCTATAACTAAAACGTCCCCCTAACCTTTTGTTTTTTCAGTGAATTTCTAGTTTTTTTTTCATTTTTCAATTCTATTTCCTAACTATAACGTCTCTGTAACCTTGTTTTCTTTTAGTGAATTTCTATGTTTTTAAACATTTTATTTCCTAACTGTAACCTGTAATGTTTGAGAGTGGGTGTGTGAGTGGCTGTATAAGTCAGTGAGTGGGTGTATGAGTGGCCGTATGGGTCTGTGAGTGGGTGTGTGAGTGGCTGTATGGGTCTGTGAGTGGATGTGTGAGTGGCTGTATGGTTCTGTGAGTGGGTGTGTAAGAGCTTGTGTGGGTCTGTGAGTGGTTGTGTGAGTGCCTTTGTGGGTCTGTGACTTGGTCTGTAAGTAGCACTATGGGTCTGTGAGTGGGTGTGTGAGTGGCTGTGTGGGTCTGTGAGTGGGTGTGTGAGTACCTGTGTGTGTCTCTGAGTGGGTGGTTGTGTGGTGCTATGGGTCTGTTAGTGGGTGTGTCAGTGCCCGTGTGGGTCTGTGAGTAGATGTGTGAATGCCTGTGTGGTTTTGTGACTGGGTTTGTGAGTGATGCTATGGGTCTGTGAGTGGGTGTGTGAGTGGATGTGTGGGTCTGTGAGTGGGTATGTGAGTGCCTGTGTGTGTCTGTGAGTGGGCGAATGAGTGCCTGTGTGTATCTGTGAGTGAGTGTGTGAGTGGCACTATGGACTTTGGGCATTTGCATACTTAGGGTATTTAAAAGTGAGAACCATGGACTCTGGTCCCATCAGGAGATGACAAGAAAGAAAAAAATCATCACAGTCACTACAGATCAGAATGGGTTCCATTAGATCAATGATGCATTCACCTCCATTAAGTATTTCAAATTGTTTTTCAACGTGGAATACTCGCGTAAACACATTTGATTTGCCTTCATCAAGCCCAAGTAGTTTTGAACGTTTGTGCTTTGCTGAAGTGAGGCTTTAACTGGGGCACCTACTATGTTTATATTTGCAAGTGCTTTCCGTTGAGGTTTAATTTTTGTGACATGCGCACCAGGGCCAGAAAGGAACTTCATTTTTCCCCCAGAAGAGTCCCCAGTTTTGCCGAAAATGTCTACTCAACTGGAGTACTTTCATATGGTTAATTAGTAAGTGCTACCTCATTGGGTAAATGTCTTGTGCATGTTCTACACTACAGCTACATAAAGGACCACAAGTTAATATTTCCAGTGACCTTGTGTGTATGTAATTTCGGCAATATGATTGTTCATCGAGCGTCTTCATCCACAAATCTGTGATTACGTGAATCCTCATCCAGAAGACGACCAGAATACAAGGAGGTGAAGCTCCACCAAACAGGGGTACTTCCTCTTGTTTAAATGAAGTAAGTGCTTCTTTGTTTGGTAGAGATGTCCTCATATATCTCTGCAGAAAACACCCAAATCAGCTAGAAAAGCCCTCAGGGGCCTTTGGTTAAGCTGTACATTGATGTGGGAAATGGCAGGAAGATGTTTGCATACTATTAAGGAATATGGGGTGGGGGGGCCGCGTGGCCCCCCTCCCTGGGCTGATTTTGGCCCCGGGGACCCTATCCCGCGGGGCCTGGCCTTGTTATGCTGGGTGCCCTGGAGCCCACTCAGAGCACCTAGTCTGCATATTGGGGACCGTGCGGGAGCCTCAAGGCCCCTGCGTTCCCAGCCAGCTCCCTGCCTCCAGTGGGAGCACTGCTTATGACCTCACATATTACATCACTCATGACATGGTCAGTGAAATCACTGATTACATCTCAAATGACATCACTGATGACATCACCTAGTGACTCTGAGTGTTTTCTAACAGTTTATGAGTGGTTTTCACTGATAAGCAGTGCCTATATGCACCTCTTGCTGTATGGCTGGTCACCAGCACTTAGAAGCTTATAAAGTATGATTGCTGAGCTCTGCAGAAAAACACATAATGTGTGAATGATAGGCAGTGCCTAGAAATTCATTAATTGTGACTATTTAGCAGTGACTAGTAGTTTCTTCTGTGTAGCAGGCAAACAGCCCCTATTAGCTCATTCAGTATGGTTGTCAGCAGTACCTAAAGTGACACTTGCTATGGCTAGCCAACAGGACAGAGGTAACTCTTTCAGTATAACTACTCAGATTTGCCCAAAAATTGATTTGAAATGACTGATCAGCAGCGCTTAGAAGTACATTCTGAATGGATGTTCAGTATTGTGTTAACGTTCATTCCGACTGCTGGTGAAATTCATTCGCTATATTGGTCCAGCCTGGCATAAATGTTCTTTCAGTAGAGCTGATCAGTCTACCCTGAATGTTCATTCAGCATTACTGATCAGCAGCGTCTGGAAGCCTACTGCTCGACAGCGCACCTGGAAGCTGTCAGCAGGTCCCGAAGCTTCTACAGCTCTTGACAGTACCGGCTTTGCACAGTGACCCATGCCTGGGTGTTGGTGGATAGGGTTTTATAACGGAGATCTTTGGCCCCACCCGTCATTCTGCTGCTGGTCAGCTGCGACTAGGAATACAGCGAGGGGGCACAGCGACATTGTGATGGACTTAAGAGTTCCATAAAAAACATGGGAACACCTATGACAAGTGACAAAAAAAGAACCTGCTGCTCACCAGTCGCCTTTATTAATGTGGATTGCACCAGCACTGGGCATAGCAGAGGCAACTTGGCCTCCTGCCCCTTTACTTATTGGCTAGATGGGCAGGGGTCCAAAATGAGCACTAGAAGACTTGCTGTGAGAACAAATAGGCGGGGCCTGGCAAGTGGACAAGTTGGAGTGTGGGGTTGGCGAAAGGGGTAGAGGGGTTTAAGAATCATGTGGCTGTCAGGGCGGTTGGGGACAGGAGAGAAGGGCTGAAAGGAAGGGGCAAGAGCACAAGGCAGTGAGTGGCCAAAGGTACCTTGGCTGATGGGTCAGATATGGCAGACGTATGCAGTCCATATGTGTGTGGGTGTCATGGGCTCTCTGCAGGATCACACAGAATTGTGTGTGTAGTCAGAGGGTTATGGGGCAGCGTGTGTCACTGCCCTTAACATAAGAGCAAGGAGAGGACTGGAGCCGCGGGTGCACACGATCACTGAGTGTACAGATAGGGGATATGGAGGGGGCAGAGGAACTGTGGGCACGCCGAGCTCAGTGC
Source organism: Calotriton arnoldi (assembly GCA_963921515.1). NCBI lineage: Eukaryota > Metazoa > Chordata > Amphibia > Caudata > Salamandridae > Calotriton > Calotriton arnoldi. The sequence goes on along the minus strand of CAWUFW010003416.1, from coordinate 720,999 downwards.
ACTTGGGGAGGCAGCGAGCACAGAGTATCTGCATGGGCACAATGGCTCTGAGTATTCTGCGCCAGGAGAGCTGTGCTGGTGGGGGTGTGTTGTGTGGAGGGGAGATAGAGGGTGGGAGCTTCATCAGAATTTGTGGAGGGAAAGCAGCTTGAAGAGGAGGAGGGAGAGATGAGGGTAGGGAAGAGTGAGACATATGGTGGGTGGCACAGGGGTGTGGGGTGCTTGTCGGGCCAGTGGCAGTAGCTAGCGGCCCGGCTCTCTGCCCTCTGTGGCTGCAAACACTGGACGGATGAACAGAGACACAGACACATGCACCATGGACACCGATGGGCAGGCACTAACCGTTCCTTCTTTGACCGGCACATTGATGGCCAGGGCTGCCTGCAACATCTGCTGCTCCCTGCAGCTCCTCCCCAGCTGGAAGCCCTAGCACCGGACACAGAACTGGAACTTGCCTCTCCTAGGCGGAGCCTGGGCCTGGCTCGGGCCATCACAGCACCTCAGCGATCCCCTCATACTTGTTCCGGATCACCATCTTGATCTTGGCCGAGTCCCTGTAAGCTCGAAGTCCCGGAAGCGCCGGTCGAACTCCGTGTCCCCAGGAGCCTGGGCTCCCAGCCCCGCAAAAAGATGGGTCTAGACATCCTTGGTGGTGAGGGGTGCAGGGAGGGTCCGGGAACCCAGGACACAGGGGATGAAGAGCTGGGCACTGGAGTGTGGACGACACGGAGTCTGGTTCCTGGATGCCCGGAGCCTGGCACCAGGACAGACACTGACAGAACCCAGGACATGCAGCACCTGGCAGCCCTGAGGAGATGCCAAGCCCGTCCGATGGTGACTACTGCACTGCCTGTCCCGCCTAGGTGCTGCTTGCCTGCTCTGGCTGTCACTTGTCCTGCTGCTCCTGTCCTGCTCCAGTGCCTCCCCCGTGCCTCTCCCTCTCTCTCTCTCTCCCCGGACCTTCTCCTGCTCCGCTCCTCACCCGCTGTCAGGGTCCTTCTTTGTGTCTCCTCTGCGGGATCCCTCCAATATTTAAATAGAGCCCCGGGGAGGAGGTGGTGGTCCCCAGGGCTAAAAACAGCTATAGGAGGGGGGTTTGTGTGCCCCCTCCTTTTATTCTTTAATGCCTGCATACCCCCGGGACCTGGCCCACCTGGGGGCTATAATGTATACAAGCGCGGGAGACCGCGCTTGGTTTTTAAAAAAATGTTGCAGCAGATTCTCAGCTTCATTGTGATTTTGCAGCAACATTTTTTTTTAAAGTGTTTTTTTGCCCTGGCAGGGTCTATTCACCCATATAGAAACTTCCACAGTCACTTACCTTACTATGTATGTTTAACACTCAGTAACTTTTAGAAATCACTCACAATCACTGGATGACGTCATCAGTTTATGTCATTTGAGATGTCATCAGGGATGTCATGAGTGATTTCACTGACCATGTCATGAGTGATGTAATACGTGAGGTCATAAGCAGTGCATTGCGGGGCATAAAATTATAGTTAGCTCAGCTAACTATAACTGCTGAATTTCACTTGTTTTGTATGAGTGAAATCTGAACCTAACTACAACGCTCCTGTAACCTTTGTTTTTTTCAGTAAATTTCCAAGTTTAAAAAAAATTCTATTTCCTAACTATAATGTCCCTGTAACCTTTGTTTTTTTCAGTGAATTTCAATGTTTTTATAACTAGTAGTTGGGTTTGTAGAGTGGTGGAGAAAGTGGCGGTGCCTCCGATCAGCTCTCACGAATCCCGCTGCGTCACACTTACTAGAGGTAACAGGGGGGCTTCTTGGCCTCTAAGGACCCTCAACTTCCAAGAGGACTTTATCCCCCAACTAGTAGTGCACCAGGAGGCGTGTTTGCAGAGTGGTGGAGAAAGGAGATTTGGCCTTCGAAGACTTTTCAGCAATCCCGCTGTGTGTGATTTACTGGAGGTAACCGGAGGGCTTGTTGGCCCTGATGGACCCTCAGCAGCCAAGGAGACTCATTCCCCAACCAGTAGTGTGCCAGGAGGCGCATTTGTAGACTGGTGGAGAAAGGGTCGCGTAGCCTCCTACGCAGTGGCAGCTCGCATAGGGCATGCTGCGGGGCGGGGAGGGGCAGGGTGGGGGGGTAGTAAACTCGGACATACGACGGAACGGAGGAACGTTATAATTACTTTACTCAGTTCCGTCGTATACCCGAGTTTACTACCCCCCGACCCTGCCCCTCCCCCGCCTCACCACCCCGCAGCATGCCCTATGCGAGCCGCCACTGCTCCTACGACCTCTCAGCATTTCTGCTGTTTGGGACTTACTGGAGGTAACAGGAGGGATTGTTGGCCCCCAGTGACCCTCAGCATTCAAGGGGACTTCATTCCCCAACTAGTAGTGTGCGACAAGGCACGTTTGCAGAGTGGTGGGAAAAGGGGGCGTGGCCTCCAACCAACTCTCAGAAATCCCGTTGTGAGGGACTTACTGGAGGTAACAGTAAGGGTTTCTGGCCCCCAAGGACCCTCATGAGGTAAGGGGGCTGTCGGAGAGATGGGCGGAAACAGAAGCGAGGAGGCCGTATTGGATTAATAATGGGTGTTTTTATTCTGATTGATTAATCGGTATTTACAGACAGTCTTTGTCCGAAGTTAGAGCACAATCTACTTTGTTAGGGATTCAAAAACAATAAGAAGACGTTTCTTCACGTTTTACTCTCTTCTGGTTTCTTCTAGATGCTTCTATATCTTGAAGGAGGGGTCCCGAGAGGCTTGCAGAGGGGTAGAACAACACAGAAAGGTGCGGCAAGTATGACTATTTTAATTATCAATACTCTTTTCACCACGCCCAACTGGAGGAAAATAGTGCCGAAATGAGGGAGCAGACGAAAGAGAAAAAAAAAAAACATGCACACACACATATATTACTCCTGTTTTCAGGTCCCCTTTTTATAGCTTGGTTATCAGTCTCCCTGTAATTGCTATGGAGCGTTTTATGAGGGAGGGGGGATGTGCCTCAATATGGCGAAAAAGGTGCACTTGAAAAAAAATGACATAAGGCAAAAAGAAAACAAATGCACGTTTCTAGCGGGAGTCCAGGGCCTTTTGAAGTGAGGGGGGGCAAAAAACTCTGGTTCACAACCCACTGTCTCGACCCGCTACCCAACCTTCACCCTTTTCCCGTGACACGTACCGCCTTACGCCGCAACCCTCCAGAGTTGCGGCGGCTCCTGCGCTTCCTTCGGGGACCACCACTCTTCGGACCAAATGTCAGGAATCTCCCTGGCTTCAGAGTCTTCATTGGGGGTGTCTTCCTCAGCAATGTCTCTGTTTGTGGTTTCCTTCTCTGCGGACAATTTTCCAATAGAAACCTCCTTAACGGCGTCTTATTCCTCGTCAGCGTCTCCTTCTTTGTCGGTGTTCTCCTTAACGGCGTCCTCCTGGCCAGCGTCTTCTTCCTGGGTGTCCCTCGTCTGTTTCCTCATCTCCTTTTCTCCCCCTTCTCTTGTGTCTGATTGGACCTTTTGTCTGACACCTTCGTTGCGTGGTTGGTCCAACCCCTGAGTTGCGGCGTCTCCGCCCTGTGGGATTGAACGATAGTCCTTTCTTATTGTCTGCTTCTTTTCCCAGCCCTCGTCATCGGGACTCATGAAGAATGGAAACCACGGATGCGGAGCGGGAGGTAAGTCAAGGGTTCCACGGGAAGGTTGTGTTGTCCTCTCACAGGGACTTTATCCCCCAACCAGTAGTGCACCAGGAGGTGTGTTTGCAGAGTGGTGGAGAAAATGGGCGTGGCCTCCAAACACCTCTCAGCAATCCCGCTGTCTGGGACTTACTGGAGGTAACAGAAGGGGTTCATGGCCCCCAAGGACTCTAAGCATCCAAGGGGACTTCATTCCCCAACCAGCAGTGTGCCAGGAGGCGCGTTTGCATAGTAGTGGAGAAAGGGGGCGGGCCCCTGGCGACTTGCTGTCCTGTATGTTTTTTATTATTTTTTTTGCAGGAGGGGGGCCTTGTGGCCCCTCCTTTCCTGAACCGATTTGGGCCCCGGAGACCCCCTCCCCCGGGGGCAGGCCTTTTTTTAATGGGGGAGGAAGGCTGTGCAGGCCCCCTCCCCGAGTTAATTTCGGCCGCGTGGACCCCATCCCCTGAGTCTCTGCCTTCTTTTTTATTTAATTTTATAACTTTCAGGGAGGGGGGCCGAGTGCCCCCCCTCCCAGACCTATTTCGGCCCTGGAGACCCCATCCCCCAGAGACCGGCCTTTTTTTTTTTTTAAATAATGGGAGGGGGCGAGCACACCCCCTCGTGGGCCGGTTGCGGCCCCAGGGACCCCATCCACCGATGCACGGCCTCAATTGTGGGTGCCCTGGCCCCACCCAGGGCACCCACTGGCACTGATTGGGACCACGGGGAGCCTGAAGGTCCCCGCATTCCCTGCTGACTGCCTACCTCCTGTGGGAGCCGGCTTTGCTTTTAAGCATAGGGAGCTGCTAACTGGTAGCTCCCTGTGTGTAAAAACACTTGTGCTCCTCTTTGAGCAAGCGAGAGCAAAATGCTCTCAGTTGCTCAAAGCGGAGCACCGTTTGCTATGGCTTGACGGGAGCGGTAAAGCTCCCGCCAATCCATAGCAAACAGCTATGTCCTGGGGTGAGCACCCCGGGCCATAGCAGTAGCCAGCCCTGGGGAGTAGCTTTCCCCAGGGCCATCTTTGGTTCTAGGTGAGGGGCCAAGCGGCAACCCTCCTTTGTTAGAACTGGCCCCGGGTAGGTGATCGTCCCTGAGGTTTCATTAAACTCTAAGAGGGGGTCTCCATGCGCCCCCTCCTTTATTTTTAATATGCCCCCGGGATTTGGGATTTAAAAAATGCATTTAACCCCCGGCGGGGTCCCTGTGGGACCCTCCCACCATATCTGGAGGGTCAGAGTATTCCTACCCTGCCCCCTTTTCTTTATTTTTTGCATTTTTTGTGGGAATCGGCTTCGAGCCGAGTCCCAAGAAGATAGCTGCCAATACTTCCTGGTTGAAGTGTTGGCAGCCAATCAAATTTCAGTAGGATCCGCGAGTCCACTGCAAGGACTCGCATCACCAGATATCTATATTTTTTAAACTTACATATCTCTAAAACAACTGAACGGATTTATACCAAATCACAAAAAGCACGCTTTCTGGACCAACATCTAGCTTTCTTCTAAATTTGGAGTAGTTTGGGCTGTAGTTGTGTGTTCCAAAAATAAAAAAAACCCATTGACATAAGAGGGGGAAAACGCATTTTGGGTCCTCCCTTTTTTCTCGGCCCCAATTTGACGGATCACCCCGAAACTTTCAACATAGCAGCTGAACCAAAAAGGGGACGTTCTTTTAAAAGTTTGTGATGATTCGTCAAGTGGCGTCAAAGTTATTGGCAAAACATAAAACCAAAAAACGCTTTTTTGGTCCTAACTATAACTACCTACTGGCCACTGCCAATCCAGAGGAATATATATATTCCTCTGGATTTGTGGATCAGCAAGCATGCATCCAAATCGCGGGTGGTGCAAGGTAGAGGCGATACCACAAACGCCTCTTAAACTTCAAAGAATACTTTCTCCACATATAGAGAAAACCTGCATTCAGTTTCTTCGGGAATTTCCATTTTATTAACTGGCAGCACTTGTTAACAGGAACGTGTTTCGGCTGTATTCACAGCATTTGTCAACCTTGGTTTGACAAAGGCTGTGAATACAGCCGAAACGCAAAACACGTTGACAAGTGCTGCCAGTTAATAAAATGGAAATTCCCAAAGAAACTGAGTGCAGGTTTTCTCTAGATTTGGAGAAAAGTATTCTTTGATATATATATATATGTGTGTGTGTGTGTGTGTGTGTGTTACACATTTTTTGATAGTTAGAGCTAGGCAAATTTTGCTTTTCTTATAATTATGACTCTGTTTGAGGAATCTGCAAAACATTTTCTAATCGTATAAGTTTGTAGCCTCTATACTGATACTATAGAACATCTCAAATTTTACTTTCTTCACTGTTGTCTCAGAATGAGAAAGTTCGTTAAGCTGTTTCTAACCCAGATGTAAAATGGCATCTTTAGCTTAACTGCTCTTTGTTAGTAGTGCCTTCTATTCCCCCTTAGGCGGGCTACACACAAAATAAAACACACATGGGTTTCAACCGATAAGAAAATACAAGATGTGCCAAGCAGACAACAAACTCTCACTATGGAGTGAAAGCCAAAGGCAAACATGGTATCAGACTGATTGAAAGAATGACTGCAGGAGTTACAGAAGAATTCAGATGTGTTAACAAAGTGGACTGCGAGCTTGTAAAGAAATTGAACACACGTTTCTGTAGCATTCCACAACCAAAGAGAAAAAAAGGAAAGCAGCAGAACTGGATGTTGCGTGCGAACACATGACAAAGGGTAAGAAATATTATTCAGTAAAGGCAGCATCTAAAAATGTTCTGTTACCGAGGCCATCTCCTCAAAGAGCTGTTCATGAAGGTGGCCAAAGGGCTTAAAGCTGGCTTGAAGGAAGTCACAATTCCCAGTTTGGACCCTCCAGTCAGTGCCTTTTAGATAGAACTAGTCGAGTTAGGTTATGAATTGGCTTACAAAAAGTGATGCTTGCAAAACAAGATGTGCCTGAGTGATATGCCCAAGCCTGAATAGCCGTAGTGGCACAGGTCAGTGGGAGGATCAAGTGGGGGAAGGAAAGGAAGGGAACTGCAGGGAGGGAGACCTGTAACGACAACAACAATAATAACTACCCTGTTGTAATGTTACACATAAAACATATTAGATCAATGGTTTTAAATGATGCAACCGTATATACCTGTAACAAAAAAAGATAACACCTATAGACAAGACTTTCCTAGATAGACTGTGACTTCAGTGTTGATAATACCCAGAGATGCAGTATGGCTGCAGTGAGGGAAACAAGGAACAAACACTTTTATGTAACATTCGGAATGAAACCAAATAATGGGAAAAGCGTCACCTCATACGTAACATATAAGGGAAATCACGGCCCGGAACCTACTCCTGGTCTAGGCTCCACATAGCATCACAGGGATAGAGCGTAGTCCCATACCACTCAAGTTTACCCCTGTTAAATAGAGCCAGAACAGTACAAAATTAAAGCCTTACTCCTTAAGGGCAATGTATGCACAAATGCACAGTTATCCTAGTCAATCCACAAATATGGTTAATTCACCAATTTCCAAATCAGATAGTCAAAGAAACCCCAACCAAAGGGAGGAGAGGAGGTAGGAGAGCTCACCACGATAATAATCCGATTATAAGTTCTCTGAAGGCAGTACCCAAGAGACTGGAACAACGAAGTAGTAAGAAGATCTCTACTTACAGTCTGGGAAGGTGCATGAACTGCCTATAGCAAGGCGCTACCCCACCGTAGATGAGGAGGCAGATAGTGAAGCAGAAGGTTCCTTTCTCCGCACGAGCGAGACGCTCACCAACGGAGAAGGGGAGGGATTGGTCAATGCTGGATACGGGCCGGTAGAGATGAGTAAACGGTGCTAGCACCCTTACCAGCCTTCACAACGGGAGACACCGCAGTCCGCGGCGAACAAGCAGAATTTCCGACGCCGATGCGAGCACCGCCATTCCTTTTATGGGCGGTTCCTCGCGGCGTAATGCGTGTTCTCGCAAGGCTACCTGGGAACGGTAGTTTCCTGGTAGGTTGTCACGGCAACGGAGTCCAGAAAGACGCGATCGCGTTGAGCTAGCGTGCTCGATATGCAGCGCTCATGACAGTACATCCCCTCTCCAACCAGAGCGCGCTAGGAGCCGGGCTTCTGTGGGTATTTCCTATGGAAGGACTTCACTAACCTAGGCGCATGCACGCCCGAGGCGGGCTCCCAGGAATCTTCCTCTGGACCATAACCTTTCCAGGCAACCAGGTACCATAGCCCACGGCCCCGCCTCTTAGAATCTAGTACACCCCGTACCTCGTACTCCGTGTCTTCTCCAACTAGTAGAGGCGGTGGTAACTTCCTCACCGGGGTATAGGAGGGCTTCAGTAAGGAGACATGAAACACAGGATGTATCCTCAAGTGCGAAGGCAGGCTCAGTTTCATAGCCACAGGACCGATACGTTTGCAGATTTTGTAGGGCCCAATGTATCTGGGATTGAATACGCTGTGTTTTTTTAAGCGTATATTCCCGGTAGATAACCAAACGTAGTCTCCTTTCTTGTATAGAGGTCCAGGCCTTCTATGTTTGTCTGCTGCAGCCTTGTACCTCACTTTGGCCATCTTCAGTTGCTCCTGTGTGTTTACCAACGTTTCTTTGATACGGGCAATTCTCTTGGATACCTCCGGTAACTTGGTATTCTCCGTGGGATGAACAAAAGGAAGGTATCTTGGATGATGGCCATAGGTGCAGTAAAACGGAGAGGCATGTGTGGAACTGTGTGTTGCGCTATTATAGGCGATTTCGGCAAGCCATAGATAGTCCACCCATTCCTCTGTGCTGTTATCCACGTAGCACCGTAGATACTGCTTGAGCGTCTGGTTCAGCCGCTCCGTTTGGCCATCCGTCTGAGGGTGGAAGCTTGTGGACAAGGCTGTATTGATGTGTAGGGAGGCACACCACGCTTTCCAGAAATGGGCCGTGATCTGCGAACCCCTATCGGACACGATGGTTCGTGGTAATCCATGTAAACGAACAACATGTCTCATCAGCATCTGTGCTAATTGGCCCGCGGTAGGTACCTGTTTGCAAGCTATGAAGTGTCCCATCTTGGTTAGGTAGTCGATGACTACCAGAATGACTGTACAACCCTTGTCCGACGGTAAACCAACAATGAAGTCCAACGATATGTTTTCCCAAGGAAGGCTCGGAGTGGGGAGAGGTTGTAGTAAACCTTGTGGGCGAAGGTGATCGGACTTCATACTGGCACAGGTTTCGCAAGACTTGATCCAGTTCCTAATGTCCACTCTAAGGGACGGCCACCAGAATTGCCTGTTGATTCGGTCCACGGTTTTTTCTACCCCCTGATGTCCAGCACTCGGTAAGTCATGACACCAGTGATACACTTGTTTCCTCAGTTTCGCGGTAGGTACTAGGAGGCGATTGTTATTCATCGGGAAACCGTTCTTTACTTGCCATTCGACATGGCTCCTTAGCCAGGTTCTCCATGCAAAAGTGTTAACCCCCTTCTGTACTTCTTTGAGGAAAACATCGGGCTGTATTGCACATAGTACTTTCATGGGGTCTATGATGGGTCGCTTTTGTTCGATTTCTGTGTCCTGGATGGTCGACTGACGTGTAAGAGCGTCTGCTTTTTTGTTCTCGACTCCAGGCCGATAGGTAATGACAAAGTGGTATTCGGAGAAAAACAACATCCATCTGAGCTGGCGAGGGTGAGATGTCTGGCGGCTGTCATAAACTGTAGATTTCTGTGATCAGTATACACGGTTACCACGTGCTTGGCTCCCATCAGAAAGTGTCTCCACTCTGAGAAGGCATCCTTGATGGCCAACAGTTCCTTCTCTGCAATGTTGTAGTTCTTTTCGGCATTGTTTAGTTTTCGCGACATGTATGCCACCGGATGGAGTTGTCCCGTACAGGAGTGTCTTTGTGACAACACAGCTCCCAATGCTACATCAGAGGCATCCGCCTCTACAGTGTAAGGTATCTCCGGATCAGGGTGTGTTAAAATTGGGGCTGTCACAAAGGCTGTTTTCAAGGCAATGAATGCGTCTTGTGCTTCCTTAGTCCATTCAAACTTCTGGGCCTTTCTTAGTAGTTGTGTAATGGGTGCCACTGTCTTGGAAAACTGGTTTATAAACCGACGGTAGAAGTTGGCAAACCCAATGAAACATTGAACGTCCCGAACATTCTGTGGAGGAGGCCAGTTCCTTACGGCTATGATCTTTCTTTCGGCCATTTCCTGTCCTGATGGGGTGAGCATAACGCAGAGGAATTCGACAGTGCTAACGTGAAAGTCGCATTTACTTAATTTGCAGAACAGGTGGTGTTTCTGCAGGATCCGTAATACAGTTGCAACATGTCGTATGTGGGTGCTCTCGTTTTCTGAATAGATGAGAATATCATCGATGTACACCACAACATAGTGGTCCAGGATTTCACGTAGCACATCGTTCAGGAAATACTGAAACGCCGCTGGGGCATTACACAACCCGAAAGGCATTACTGTGTATTCATACAGTCCGTAACGGGTCTTGAAAGCCGTCTTCCACTCGTCACCACTCCTCATGCGAACCAGGTGATAGGCGCCCTTGAGGTCCAGTTTGGTGTATATTTTCGCCTTTTTCACTTGTTCCAGCAGTACAGGAATCAGTGGCAAGGGATAACGGTTTTTACCGTGATAGCGTTCAACGCTCTAAAGTCTATACAGGCGCGTAATTCGCCATTAGCCTTCGGTATGAAAAATAGTGGGGAAGCCGCAGGAGACTTAGAAGGACGGATAAATCCCATCTTCAGGTATTTGTCCAAATAGGCTCTTAGATGGGTGTTCTCGGGCTCCGTCAAGGCATAGATTCTCCCGCTCGGTATTATCGCCACAGGAACGAGGTCGATTTGACAGTCGTATTGTCTGTGCGGAGGTAGTTCTTCTGCCTGGACTTCATTAAACACCTCCACATACTCCTGGTATACCGCAGGCAGCCGGACTTCCTTTTCGGCGGCGGTGGCTATACTCATCCCAAAGGCCAAAGCTGTAGCGGGTCCTTCTGGTGTCATGGTTACCTCACAGCAGTGCTCTAAACAGTAGGGGAAGCCATTCGTACTGTCCTGGTCACCCAATCGATTTTAGGATTGTGTTTCCGCAACCACGGCATTCCCAGAATGATGCCGTATTGAGGGGCTCGTATGATGTTAAACGTTATAAGCTCCAGATGGTCATCTCCGTACTGCACCCTGGTTTCTTCTGAGTTATACCCAATGGGACCTGTGTCGAGTTTCCTTCCATCAACTGCATAGACTTCTTCGGGTGAGTCTTTAGGTATTAAGCAGATGCCCATGCGTTTTGCTTCTCCTATGTCCATGAACATACCCGTAGCTCCAGAATCGATCATGGCAGAAGCGTGTTTCCACTCTGCTTGTATAAGCAATAGCACTTCAATAAACAAATGTCCAGGTGTAGGGGTGTTTTCGGTACTTAATGAAGGGAGATATGCCTGACTCCAAGAAACCCCTTCTGCTTTCCTTGAGTCAGCTAGTTTTCCGAAACAGTCTCCATGGCGGCTGTGGCCAGTTTTCTGTTATGGAATCTGTTAGTTTTGGGTTTCACTGGGCATTCTTTACGAAATGACCTTTCTTGCCGCAATATAAGCAAAGTCCTTGCTTACGGCGTTGATCTTTTTCCACAGTAGTTAATGCGGCTCTTATGGTTCCAATGTCCATGGGTTCGGACCCAGAGGCGTGGTTTGACTCTGAGTATTTCGGGCGTTCACAGAGGAGCATGCCCCTCTCTTTCTTCTTGTGATCCCCTTTTCGCTCATTCATCCTATGATCCAGACGCAGCACCAGATTGATCAGATCTTCACACGTGGAGGGTTGTGGGTCAATATGAGCGATCACATCCTTTAGTTCTTCCCTTAACCCCTGATGGAAGATTGCCGACTGTTTAGCCTCTGGCCCCTTTGTTTCCGCTATTAACCTCCTGAAGGCATTTAGATAAACCAGCAGGTCTTTATTACCTTGCCTTAACTCTAATAGTTCCCTATCGGCTGTGAATGACTCAGCGCGTCTGTCAAAGACCTTCAAGAACTCGATCTTAAATGCCTCCCAATCGTGTAGAAGTGGGTCATCTCGGTTAACCAGAGATACGGCCCACTGTGCCGCATCACCGGCTAAGTACGAGATAAGAAAGGCTACTCTCGCCTGATTGGTAGGAAACGACTTTTGTTTGCAAGTAAAATGGAGCATGACCTGCGTTAGGAATACCTGTACTTTACCAACTTCCCCATGAAACCGCTCCGGGGTAGCTAACGGTATAGACACAGGCATTTCCACTACTACCGTACTAGGTGTTCCAGCCGTTTGAGCCCCTACGTTAAAAGGGTTCCTTTGCATACCCTCGACCCTGGCCTTGAGATCAGCAGTCTCCCGCCGAGATGCAGCTAACTCTGCCTGTATATTGGCGAGAACTGCTATGACATCCTCAAGAGTGGCCATTTCCAGCACAACCCGACCGGGAGGACGATATTTCGTGGGTCGGAAATTCTGTTATATCGTTCTGTCCTCAGGATCGGTTTGATGCTCGGAATGGTCCACCTCTTGATATGCCCAAGCCTGAATAGCCGTAGTGGCACAGGTCAGTGGGAGGATCAAGTGGGGGAAGGAAAGGAAGGGAACTGCAGGGAGGGAGACCTGTAACGACAACAACAATAATAACTACCCTGTTGTAATGTTACACATAAAACATATTAGATCAATGGTTTTAAATGATGCAACCGTATATACCTGTAACAAAAAAAGATAACACCTGTAGACAAGACTTTCCTAGATAGACTGTGACTTCAGTGTTGATAATACCCAGAGATGCAGTATGGCTGCAGTGAGGGAAACAAGGAACAAACACTTTTATGTAACATTCGGAATGAAACCAAATAATGGGAAAAAGCGTCACCTCATACGTAACATATAAGGGAAATCACGGCCCGGAACCTACCCTGGTCTAGGCTCCACATAGCATCACAGGGATAGAGCGTAGTCCCATACCACTCAAGTTTACCCCTGTTAAATAGAGCCAGAACAGTACAAAATTAAAGCCTTACTCCTTAAGGGCAATGTATGCACAAATGCACAGTTATCCTAGTCAATCCACAAATATGGTTAATTCACCAATTTCCAAATCAGACAGTCAAAGAAACCCCAACCAAAGGGAGGAGAGGAGGTAGGAGAGCTCACCACGATAATAATCCGATTATAAGTTCTCTGAAGGCAGTACCCAAGAGACTGGAACAACGAAGTAGTAAGAAGATCTCTACTTACAGTCTGGGAAGGTGCATGAACTGCCTATAGCAAGGCGCTACCCCACCGTAGATGAGGAGGCAGATAGCGAAGCAGAAGGTTCCTTTCTCCGCACGAGCGAGACGCTCACCAACGGAGAAGGGGAGGGATTGGTCAATGCTGGATACGGGCCGGTAGAGATGAGTAAACGGTGCTAGCACCCTTACCAGCCTTCACAACGGGAGACACCGCAGTCCGCGGCGAACAAGCAGAATTTCCGACGCCGATGCGAGCACCGCCATTCCTTTTATGGGCGGTTCCTCGCGGCGTAATGCGTGTTCTCGCAAGGCTACCTGGGAACGGTAGTTTCCTGGTAGGTTGTCACGGCAACGGAGTCCAGAAAGACGCGATCGCGTTGAGCTAGCGTGCTCGATATGCAGCGCTCATGACACTGAGCTACCAAAGTTGGATTTCGTGCTACTCCAGATTTTACTAGGGGACTTGGGAAGGTGTACACTCCTCAACAAACTCCATCATTTCAGGCTCTAGATGGGCTCTTATTTTTGTCGAGTTTCCACAGAAATCTTTTTCCAAAATCCATGTGCCAAGATTACTCATCTGATCCATTGGTCTGTTCAAGAAGCAGAGCACTGGACTTCAAAGACGGCACCTAAGAAGCTTCCTTTCCTCCTGAATAAGGCTTTTTGAGCCATTGTACTTGAACAGTGGATTCTAGAGTTACGCTGCCCCACACCCACTGGCCTGAACTTTCCACTCACTTGAGACATCCAGCAGCGCTGACAGTCCACTCGCTGTGTTGTTTCAGTTGTACCAGTTGAATCTTGATCCATGGATGTCGCTTAGGAGTTAGCAGGTGCAGTAGCTGCTATCACAAGTGTGAGAGCATAAAATTTCCTTGTCAGAATTAGTCACTACTAATGCTAATCTGCCTTAGGCTTAAACATGAAAAATGCATTTTTAAATGACACACAGAAAGTTGGTGCTGAAAACACGAGGCTTTCATATTCAATGCCAGGCCTTAACTAGACTTTTTCCCTCTAATAAATAAGGGCCAGATGTACGACCCTAAATTGCATGCGCAAACGGGTTTGCAACCCGCTTGCGCATGCAAAATGTTACAGGGCGATGTACAATTCCTAAATAGCGAGTCGCAATTTATTTGCGACTTGCTAATTAGGAATTGCGAGTCGCCATTAGGAAGGGGTGTGCCAAGGGCGTCCCTTCCTAATAGCGAGTCTCTACCCTATGTAAGAATGTTTTGCAAACGCAATTGCAAAACACTCGCAAATTACCGCCCTCTTCAAGAGGGTGGTAATGGAGTCGCAAATGGGAAGGGCTCCAAAAATATTTTTTAAGGGCAGGCACTAGTCCATGACCACTACCTGCCCTTAAAAAATGAAACGAAAACATTTCATTTTTTTTTTTAAATGCATCCCGTTTTCCTTTAAGGAAAACGGGCTGCATTAAAAAAAAACTGCTTTATTGAAAAGCAGTCCCAGACATGGAGGCCTGCTGAGCCCAGCAGGCCACCGTCCCTCGGAGGGCCAGCCATTCCCAATGGGGTCGCAAATTGCGAGTGGCTCATTATTATTCATGAGCCTCGCATTTTGCGACCCCCATTGGGAATCACTAACAGTGTCTCTGACACTGTTGTACATTTGCTTTTGCGACTCGCAAATTGTGACTCGCAATGCAATTTTTCGCAATTTGCGAGTCGCAAAAGCAAATGGTCGTACATCTTGCCCTAAATGCTTTGGGAAATACTGAACCATGCACAAATATATTTAATGTGACTGCCGTTGATTTTGTCCTAATTGTAGAAGTGTGCTTTTTATTAAACTTACAATAATTAAAAATGTGTGTAGAAATAAAGTGCAGTTTGTATTAAATTAAACACAACATTTATTAGTGCAGAAAACACGGTTTGAAAAGAAAATGCAGTACATGTAAATCTTGAATGATTTAGACAGCTTGATAAAAAGTACAAGAACATGCACATTTGAAAAAAGCTGACCACAGCATAGTCTCAAATGGCATAGAAGGAATGTACCCTAATGAAGACTCTTCTTGCCTCACTCGTATGCTATATGGTATAACTTTTATTTTACTTGCTGTAGAGAACAAAACACACATAATAACAAAATGTATCTTTTGACAATTTATATTTTTAATGAATGAATTTCCTGCTTAGTAATCATTTTCTTGCAGCTAATGTAATATTTTTATACTGATTATTTGTTTAGGTAAAATACAGTTTTCTTTAATGGAAGGTTTGGAAAGTGAAGTCATGGGAGGCAGACAAAGACCCGAGCTAAGGGATGTGCCAAAGATTTATTGTTGCAAACGTAGAAAGATACAGCCTGCCGCATCTTGCTGGATGACGGGAAGACGTGTGAGAATGAAGAGAAATGTGCCATTTGGAGATTGCTGAATTTTCATTGGATAGAGACAAGAACAGGTCACATGTTTTTGCAGTATGACATACTGTCCTTAAAAGCATGTTCCTAGTTTAGGAGTTGATATTCAGGCAAGATGAGATCAAATGGGTTCGCAGAGCAGACAGATCAGCTGAGACGAGATGCAGATGAAAGCTTGACAGCAGACAAGTCGGGAGAGAGACTCAGATTCAGATGGGCAGCAGCAGCAGTTCACAGAGCAGAGAGATTCAGAGCAGACCAGAGAGAGAAACAGGCTGAGTCCTACTGACATTTATTAAACCCAAGCTTTATGCGAACCTAACTAATTGGCTTTTGCCAAGGCTTATTTGATCTATGCTTTATTTCTCTTTATCAGAAATTTAGCAATTATTAATTATTGATTTTTAGCTTCATGCTAATCTCACTCTTGCCTTTACTTTTGAACTCTTCATGGGTTCTGACTGACACTATGTATGCCTCCCCACTTCTTAGAATAGATAGTTCTTTACTTTCTGTAGCACACTGAATATATTATTTTAATATGATCTGCTCCAACCATATTTTCCTATTATCTATTCTGTAACCTGATTGATATTTGACTAATGAATAAGGAATCAGAAATATATAAACTTTAATTAGAAAATAAAAGCCTTTAAAACTGCTTACAACTGCCATTATTTGACTAAATTTGAAATTGCATAAAAAAAATTGCTTGTCATGATGAAATAGCTTTTTTGATCAAAATACGGTGGCAAACATTCATCCTCTGAGAGAGTAGATATTCGCGTGGAAATGGGTCCTGATCCTGCGAGTAATGGTAATTGAAAGGTTGCACCACATTTCTGAATTTGTTTGAGATTTCTGCACTTGCAAATCTGGTAGCAGAGTAAGGGTTTATGCTTTGATCAAAAGGAGCTATGATATATTTGCCCAAGTTAGAATAAAATTCCATATTTCTGAATCCAATGCCCAGAACATGAAGACTGGGAAAGTGCAGTATTAGAAGGTGGTTGCTGTTGACGGTGTGAATATTATTAGGGTGATGCGCTGCATTATTGTAATTGTGCTTTGGTTTATCTAGTAGTGTTTTGAGGTTAAATTGATGAATAGATGAATTGATGTGTTATTGTTGATGTGTTATATTTGTGAATTGTGATTAGTGATTATTGTTGATGGTGCTTATATGTTAAATGTGAAGAAGTTGAAGAGTGTCAGACTTGCTGTAGTTAGAGGATCCCGAGATGCATACATAAAAATTGAAGAAAAGACTTGTTTGCAGGAATTTAGGTGTAGTGTGTGAAGTACCATCACCTATACCATTAACCTAGAGAAATTAAGGATTGTTGTGATGGATTAACATTGATTGGTGTTAGCAGAACCTGATTGTACATAGGGTGACGCTGCCTTGATTAGGGTGATTTTGCGCTGGTCAAGATTTCTCTTGCAGTTGTGGAAAATACTCTTGAGTGATTGTAATACTGTTATTTCCTTTAGCAGAGCAACAAGAAGATGTTTTATGGTGTTAATTAAAGGTTTTTGTTGAAGTTGTGTGCCTGTTAGAAAAATTGTAGCGGAGGGTGAATTGCTGCAAGGAGTGAGTTCATACGTCATATTGTTTCACGTTGAGATTGGTTGGTTGGTGCATTGTCAAGTTGTGATTGGTGGATGGTGTCATATTGTACTGTGGTGTGATAGATCAGTTGTGTAAATACTGCATTGACATTGGTTGAAAGTCTTTAAGAATTTGAATTGTGACAGGATTGGAGAAAATAAATCTGACATTTACAGAACAGAATCAAATCATTGCATTGAATTTGCAGAACTGAAATGGCTTAAAGGCTTTTAGGATTTTTTGGGCGGTGATGTGACACTTTCGATCTGGAAAGGTGAAGAGACACCACCTGAGGGTATGCCTGCACCTTTTATGTTAACAAATTTGGGATTAAATTCATGTTTGTGGATTTGCCAATGGTGCAAGATTACTGGTAAAAGAGGGTCATTGAGTTTTCCAAAACATCTACACACACACAATTTGAAGCCTTATGCATGTGAGAAAAGACAGCAAGAGACAAGGAAAGAGAGAAATACCAGAACAAGACTAGCAGGTCAATGCGTAATTATGCAAATACTCAATCGAATGAAGCACTACAGAGATGGAGGAAAGATATAGTTGAGGGAGCTTGATTATATACAACCATTACTACTGAGCGACCTGAAAAACAGGGATCAGATATGGGACAAGGAAATTAAGGATGACAAAAAGCCTCAAACCGATAGTAATTCAGGGGATGAAATATTGGATGTATTGTTAACTGAGTGTCCACCACCTTTTGCGGTCCCCACTACAAAATAGTGAACCAGCAAGTACTACAGTAGCTACTGCTAATGTTGAACCAAGAGTAATAGAGATTGAGAGACCTTTACAGATATTTCAGATTGCCCTACCACCTGTTGACTCGAAACCGACAGTGACACCTCCAGGTGTTACTGCTTCAATTGTAACTGTTCCTTTACAATTATCTGAGACTGTAGCTGCTCAGATGGTGCCTAGATAATTGTGACTGCCCCAATCAATATATTCCTAACTCAAAAAGCTCAAAGAGTTGTAGAAGAAGTAACTATGTCAGGGTTTGTCCCAACATCTCAGAATTTACAGATTATTGAATGGGAAACACCCCAGACAGTTCAACCATTGAGAGATGGGTGATGAATTGTATTTACAACACCAGCAGCCCAGGGGAAACAAATTTATTTGTAGATGGGATTTTCTCACCATAGTTTGAGGAAGCAGTAGAGATTAATTGCAATTGTAATTTTATTTATATAGCACTTACTACCCCTGACAAGCCCTTGAAGCACTTTTCGGCGAGTAGCACGCTACTCCAGAACCCAAAATGATTAGTGGTGGATTAGTATAGGGAAATATGAGTATAGTATTAGTATAGGGAGATACGAGTTAATTTGAGCATGTCAGTCTGTTAGTTGGATTGAATGGAGTAATAGAAGAGGGAAGAAAACCAGAAGTGCTAATTGGGAGATCATAGTAGTAAGTTGAGGTCTGAGATGAGTAATGGAGAGCTGGAGGAGGGAAGAGCCTACAGAAAGGGTTTAGGGAGAAAGAGAACCATAGTAGAAAAATGAGGGTTTGGATGAGTCAAAGGAGTGATAACATGAGAGAGAATTTAGAAGAGTTGTTTGGTAGATCGCATTAGTAAACTGATGTTTGGGGTGAGCCATGAGGTGTAGAGGAGGGAGGAGTCTAGGATGGGCCATTTTGGAGATTATAGTAGTAGAAAGGGTTTGGGATGAGAGAGATAGAGGATAAATTGATAGGGTGAAGGTAGGACAGAGTAAAGCTTTCGAGAGAGTAATTTGTTTTTTCTTGTACAATAGGACTAAAATAATAAATATATAGAGACATGATTACATAGTAAAGGAATATATGTATATGGAATATAATATATTGAGATTTGTGTATTTTTTTTTTTTGTGGAGTAGTGAGAAGAGATATTGATTCTGTGACAGATTGGTATGTGCGGTACTGCTGGTGAGTGGTATTTGAATAGTACAGGGGTGGTGATGTGTTTTGGAAAAGAGTATGTTGTGTGCAAGGGGGATGGACAAGAATTATAATTGTTTGTATTAGATTTGATCACTGGAATAGGTAATGTGTGTGGTGGAGTGATGTGTATGTGTATGGATTGTATGGTTGTGTGTAATTGGTAAAAAGAGGAGGCGGTGTTGGTGGATTATGTGATGGAAGGCTGAGTATAGCTTTTGTCATGATTAAAGGGGATCTGTTAGGAGCAAGTAGAGGATAGAGCTGGGGTTTTGTTTGAACAGGGAGTGCGTGTCTGGATGTGTTAACGATATGTATAATATGGCTTTGTGTTGTGTTGGTGTGGATGTGTTAGTGGTATAGGACAGAGTTGTGTTTTGTGATTCAAAAAGACAGCGAGCCAAACCAAATGAGTGCATTTTAAAATGACACACAGAAAATTGGTGCTGAAAACTCAAGGCTTTCATATTCAATACTAGGCCTTAACTAGACCTTTCCCCTTTAATAAATAACTGCTTTAGGAAATACCGAACCATGTGCAAATATATTTAATGTGACGGCCTTAAGATTTTGTCCTACTTGTAGAAGTGTGCTTTCTATTAAACTTACAATATTGAAATATGTGTGTAGAAATAAAGTGAGGTTTGTATTAAATTAAACACAACATTTAAAAGTGCAGAAAACACAGGTTGAATAGAAAATGCAGTATATGTAAGTCTTGAAAGCTTTAGACATCTTGCGAAAAACTACAAGGACATGCACATTTGAAAAAGCTGACCTCAGCTTAGTCTCAGATAACATAGAAGGAACGTGCCCTTTGTTTTGTGAAATTATGAAGGCTCTTCTTGCCTCACTGATATGCTAAATGTTATCACTTCTATTTTACTTGCTGTAGAGAACAGAAAACACATATAATAACAAAAAACATCTTTTGACAATTTATATTTTTAAAGAATGAATTTCCTGCTTAATAATCTTTTCTTGCAGCTAATGTAATGTTTTTATATAGATTATTTGTTTTGTTAAAAAATAATTTGCTTTATTAGAAAGTTAGGAAAGTGAAGTCATGGGAGACTGGCAAAGACACGAGCTAAGGAATGTGCCAGAGATTTATTGATGCAAACGTAGAAAGATACAGCCTGCCATATCCTGCTGGCTGATGGAAAGACATGTGAGAACGCAGAGAAATGTGCCTTTTGAAGAATGCTGAATTTTTACTGGATGGAGACGAGAACAGGCCACATGTTTTTGCAACATGAAATACTGTCCTTAAGAGCGTGTTCCTAGTTTAAGAGTTAAGATTAAGAGGAGACGGGATCAGATGGGTTCGCAGAGCAGACAGATCAGCTGGGACGAGATGCAGATGAGAGCTTGATAGCAGACGAGTCGAGCGGGAGACTCAGATTCAGGTGGGCAGCAGCAGCAGTTCGCAGAGCAGAGAGATTCAGACCAGACAAGAGAGAGAGAGACAAGTTGAGTCCTTTATGCTTTATGCTTACCCAACTAATTGGCTTTTGCGAAGGCTTATTTGTTTTATGCTTTATTTCTCTTTATGGAAAATTCTGCAATTATTAATGATTGATTTTTAGCTTCATGCAAATCTCACTCTTACCTTTACTTTTGAGCTCTTCATGGGTTCTGACTGACACTATTTGTGCCCACCTTTTCCCCCGATTAGAATAGAGAATTCTTTCCTTTATGGAACAAGCTGAATAAATTATTTTAATATGATCTGTTCTAACCATATTTTCCTATTATCAATTCTGTAACCTGATTGATTTTTGACTAATGAAAAAAAGAATCAGAACTATCTAAACTTTAATTAGAAAATAAAGCCCTTTAAAACTGTTTAAAAATGTCATTATTGACTGAAATTTAGAATTGCATTTAAAATTGCTTGTGATAATGAAATAGCTCTTTTGATCAGAATACAGTGGCAAAGATCGATCATCTAAGAGAGTAGATGTTGGCGTGGAAAATGGTCCTGGTCCTATGTGTAGTGGATTGAAAGGGTGCGCCACATTTATAATTTTTTTTTGAGATTGCCGCGCTCACACATGCTTTCTTAGTGCCACTGTGGCAGTGCCCTTGCTATCCTTGGTCTCAGAAGTCAGGAAGGCAGTGACAGGAACACTAAGGGGCTGATTATGAGTCTGGCGGTCCAAGGACCGCCAGACTTGTGTGGCTGGGTGGTGGCCGTCCAGCCACTGCCACACCGGTGGTCCGACTGCCCCGTTATGACTTGGGCATTCGGACTGCCCTGGGCCTGCCGCCAGGGAACTCCCGTTCCCTGTTGGTGGTGCAGCAGTCCTGAGGCTGCAATATGCTTGGCAGGACTGCCGCGGTCCAGCCAAGCATATTACGAGTTTCTTCTCTGCCACGATTTTCATGGCAGTTTTACTGCCATGAAAACCATGGCGGAGAGGAAACAAAGGGGGCCCTACAGGGCCCCCTGGTGCCTCACTCCATGTGGATGCACACAGGGGGACACAACATGTGCACCCCTCTGTGCATGCACAACAGTTACTGCACAGCATGGACTTAACAGTCCTAGCCATGCAGGAACTGCTTCTGGCATTCCCATTGCCGTGCCCATTTTTAGAGGCACCAATGAGGGAACGCCAAAAACTAGCCCGCTAGACAGGTGGAAACTCCTAATCTGGCGGGCAGCCCGACCACAGCTTCGGCGCAGCGGGTGTGTGGCGGTGGCGTGCCCCCCGCTCCCCCTGCACCAAAAGTCTTAATCGGGCCCTAAGTAGCAAAGACACGGTTGGGCAAAGATTAAGAGGGGCAAGGCATCAGCCCTCTAGTATTATTTGGTGTCAAAGGATGCATGATGTTATTTGTGTAATCCTCAGCAATTTGGTGAATGGACGTCCATGCCTTCATCCATCCTCCAAAGATGGATGCACAACACCTCAAACGCCATCACATAGTTTCCTCAAACTACTATCTGAGAAAAACATAAAATACAGCATCCTGAGGTTAGGAATTACCAAAAATATTACTCCTGTTAGATAGGCCATTCACATACGCATAAAAACATGCATAAGATGTTACAGCCTGAGGATTAGTGTTGCCAACCCCTGCGAAATTAGTAGGTTGTCGTGAATTTGCAAATGTTACCCTGCAGTGTGTCAGAGGGGTCTCCCCGGCTTCTCCTGTCTCTCCTTCTGTGAAATAAAACTGACCGCACAGCAGTGGATCAACCAGGCAGCGGTGAAATAAAATTGTGGGAAGAAGGAGAAAGGTTACTTGGTTAAATCGATTTGTTTATTAAAGAAAATATGAATTTGAGAAATTAAATTAGTTAATGAAGAGTAGGAGTTATCGTCTGTAAAATCTTTGTAGAAGGAAAGTACAAAGGATTCCATGCTAAAATCGTCGACTTTAAATCATTGGGATCTCAACGTTTCCAGAAAGAGTTACCATAACCAGAAATGGCAATTTTGAAATGTCATTTACTATTGTTTTTCATGTTTTCAAAATTGCTATTTCTGGTTATGGTAACCCTCCTCCCCTGCCCCATCCTCTAACCATGGTCTGGAAAACAACAGTGAAGCTAAAATGTCATTTACTATTGTTTTTCATGTTTTTAGCTTCACTGCTGTTTCCCAGACCATGGCTAGAGGATGGGGGAGGAGAGGAGGGTGTCAGACCAGGGCACAGCAGCTTCCGAAGGAAGAAGATGTGCAAACATTTCTTAGCATTCTTGGGCAAGGAGCCAAAAGAGAAGGTAGAAACTAATTGAGCTACAAAAAATCTCACTGCAGTGGTTCAACCATTGGAATAAAATTGGATTATTGGAGGTTGCTCCAATTGATCAGATTTGTTTAGAAAAGAAAATATTAATTTAAGAAAGGAGAGGCCTGATGTACGAATTTTCTATTTGTATAAAGTGACTCCAAATTGCGGGTTGACTTTTTGTGATAAAAAAATAATTTTGGGAACGAACCTATGTACTAATAGGTCAGATCACAAAATTCTGATTTCTGAATTGTGAGTGGTCGCAATTTAACCCATATTTTCATAGGTAGGTCGCAAATTACAACTCTCTATGTTTGGATGTTATCACAGGCATGGTGGCGTGTTGGGGGTCAGCAGACCAGCATACCTGTGATCGCAGTTAAATAAACGATTTTTTTTTTATAGTGTGCTATTAGCCAAGGCCTTTTTTATTTCTCCAAAAACATACTTTAAAAAATTAAGTTCACATTCATGCATAAAAGGGCTTTTAGTCAGCCCTGTTCATCCATTGGTCTGCTTTAGTATCATTCACATTTTGATTCCTCCCACCACAGAAATCAGTATCGATAAATGGTCAGCCCCCTCTAGTCACTGGCTCCCCTCACTGTGACTCACTGTGGTGACTCATGGTGTTTACCTATGCACGATGTGCACATTAGCTATAAGAGTAGTCTCCTTCAGTGCGAGGGGATAGCAGGTAATGTGCAGGCTTTTTTTTATTTTTTACGAAAAAGTATTCTTTCCGTCTTTCTTTGAACTTTTGTTTCTTTTCCAACAGCTCCTCATACACTCTTACTGAGCCCCCGCTGTGACGCGAAGTGCAACAATCTGGAATGCCTTTGATCCTGAAAGCAACAGCATCGTTAGGAGTAGCCTGACAGGCCACTGTTTGCAATTAATTCTACACAGTGCCTCCTATACAATTAAGATAGCATGAATAGTCTTCAACCTTGTCTTTACCCTCCTTGGCCTCCAGCTTTCTTTGTGTGGCTGTCTTTTAGCTCTGTTTTTCTACTGCCTGGTCTTCATTTCTTCCTTGACCACATTGTTTTATAGCTGCGTCACTTCTTGCCATATATCTGCATCATTTCCCACCTCCTTGGTCCCCTGCTTCATTTATATAATTTTCCTGCTTGGTTTGAACCTCAATTGATTGCCCCATGCATAGACTCATCATTCTCATCTCTACTCTTCAACTTTGTTATTGCCCAGAGTGTGGTCTCCTTCTTGGCCACGGTTATTGCCCCAGATTGGAAAATGGTGTCTACTACTCTGCCATAACGACCCTGTGGTGCGGGAGCCCCCGTCCTGCGGCATAGCGAGGGTCCGGGTGCCCGTGACAAGGTCCATCGGGCCAAGGGAGGCTCCCCCGACCTGGCTGGGATCAGAAGCAGGGACCGGGCCAGGTGGGGGGGTGGCTGGCTAAGTCCTTTCCACTGCGTAGTAGGACGACCCTGTGGTGCGGGAGCCCCCGTCCTGCGGCATGGCGAGGGTCCGGGTGCCCGTGACGGGGTCCATCGGGCCAAGGGAGGCTCCCCCGACCTGGCTGGGATCAGAAGCAGGGACCGGGCCAGGTGGGGGGGTGGCTGGCTAAGTCCTTTCCACTGCGTAGTAGGAGTTTGGCCTCTGGCTCGGATAACAAGCCTGGTAGACCAGATTCTCAAACACAACTCCGTTTTGGATTTTCCAATATGGGTGATCCACTTGCTCCACTCTCAGATCGAAAGGTACCTGGTTTGTCGGTCTGCTGAGGAACTGATGCAGGAGTAATGCGGGACCACAAGTTGTAGATTGCCAGGGGACATGGCGCTTCACCACTTAAGCTACCAAGTGATTTTGGTGAAATGATACCACTGATCAAGAGTTCTCCTTTTCCCGATAAGGGGAAGGGGATTCATTAGATTCATTAGTTCCTGTATCACAACTGCGGGTTGGACAGATTAGATTAATGGGTTCCTGCATCCCATAAGGGGATTGGACAAATAAGATTCACGGGTTCCTCCGGCTGATAAGTGAGATGGACACGTTAGATCAATTACTTCCCCTTTCCCATTCAGGGGTTGGTCAAATTATTATATTCATGGGTTCCTTTATTCCATAAGGGAGCTGGACAAATTAGATTAATGGGTTTCTGTATCCCAACCAGTGGCTACACACATTAGATTCACCGGTTCTTGTATCCCATCAGGGAGTTTGACAAGATAGATCCATGGGTTCCTGTATCCCAAACAGGGTGAGGCAAATTAGATTCACGGGTTACTGTACGCCTTATGGGAGCTGGGCACATTAGATAAAGGAGTTCCTGTGTTCCAAGTAGGGTTGGACAAATTAGATTTACGGGTTCCTGTATCCCAACCAGGGGTTTGACAAATTTGATTCAGTAATTCCTGTATCTCATAAGGGAGTTGGAGAAATGACATTCATGGTTCCTGTATCCGAACTAGGGATTGGACACAGTAATCTGTGGTCTTCTATGTTCTAGCATGAGGTTGTACCTGGTAACACATTCTGCCCTGCACTAGAACAGTCGGTTGAAGAGGGGGGTATGTGTGGCCCTGTACTACTGTGGGTGATCAACCACTATGATACATGTGGCCTGGTACTACCGCAGAGGGCTGGGCATGGTGATACATGTGCCCTGTACCAAACATGCTGCATTGCATGGTGATGGATACTGCCATGTGCCATATTATTTGATAGGACAAAGTGGTACATGAGGACCTGTGCCACAGACATCTTGCTGCCTGCTACCTCCGCCACAGCATTGGGTCGGGCATGATGAGCAAGACTCCTTTTCAATTTATATTTTTTATTACTTGTATGTAATTTACATTCTTTATTGTGCTCATTGGCGGGTTTTGCATATATTCTAGCTTCCCATCAGCTGTTGTTCTAAGTGAATATGTCAGCAATCGAAGCAGGTGACTGCCACTCCAGAGACACCGCAAGTGTGTGATCTGCCTTCAGCCTTGCCCATGTCGGCAGTGATGCCTCTGCAGTCCACTGTGGCACATCACCTTCGGCATCAGCCGTGGCAGTGAAGGTTTGACAGTAGGTTTGCAGCCTCTGGACTCCCACTACAATACTGAAAACTCTTAGCCCTGTCATATTTTGAGCGTTGTCAGTGCCTAGTCTCTGACAGCAGGGTTTTACTCTGGCCCATTACACAGATGCTACACAATCAGGGATGAGCTTGCAAAGAATGGCCTTTTCACTAGTAAAGTAAGTTCTAAGAGGTGCTTTCAGTCATAAACCTCTGCCAGGGTCTTTAGAATGAATCAGAAATAAAATAATACAATAATCTAAATATTTACACATACACGGTTTACGTCACCGTGCTCCCTGAAGGTCTTAAGCATGAAACTGAAGCATTCAGCTTCATTTTTAATAAGCAAGCCTTATTATAATACAGATAAAATAATTGGTTGAGACGATGTGACATTACTGCAAAAACATTTTTCTTTCAATGATATGAAAAAGACCAAAAAGCCTAAGAGCTTTAAAAGAGTCTTTCACAAATGACTGCATCAGATTTAATCGTATTAGGTGGTTATTTCGTGGCTGATTAAAACTTTTGCGCTATGCAATGGGGAATAACGTGCAAAAATGTATTTTGCAGCCTTGTTTTCCGAAAGTATCACAAATATCACATTTGTGTGTACACAGTTTCCTCCAGGTAGAACCTACTGGAAATTAGCCAACATTGCTTTCAGAGCAATGTTTGCAAATAGAGTTGTCCTCGTGTTTAACAGGTCTGCTGCTGACGTAAGAACTGCTGCTTAAGTTAAAATACTTCATAAATGAAGCACTCTGAATACATGATGTTTCATTCCCAATTTTCTTATTTTGTAAAGTTTTCTTTTTTTATTTAAAATTTAGTACTGCCAGTAAATACTCACTTTTGAAGGTTTGCATTATACCATTCTTGTCTTATGTTTATATTTTAAATATATCATTCAGACGCACTACATATTGGATTTTGGAGATGTCTATTATTTTGGTAAATTAGAAAATATGTTTTCCAAAAAATTGACATTTTGGACATACTTGAGACATGAAATTCTCTGGGAACATCCTAATTCATTATAAGATAATGATGTAGGGCTACGTTTTATGTTCTGGGGTGGCTATTATGTGGCTATGAATACTATTACATGAGTTATTTTTTTCATTAGTATCGCTTCACAGATGTTATTTTTTTTTCATTTGAAGAAATGCTATCTTCTCCATTGTTAATTAGGTTAATTTTTAGATTGTTAGATTGTTTAGCGGAACAGCTTGTCATTCCAAGGTTTTTTTACGAGCTGAAAATATATTTGTGTATTGATTGCGTGCTTAAAAAATATAAAAAGTATTGATAGAAAAAAAGTCAGGCACAGGTAGGTGTTGTTTTTGGTGAAGATGCAGCGCTGTTGAGTACCCGTGCTGCTCATTTCCTATCGGTCAGTCCTATGGCTGAGGATGCACACCTTCGATGTACATATATTGGGAGTAGACTTCTTGACAATTCTCTATGCTTGATGTGTATTATGTGGCTCAGTGGCCGGTAAGCCACATTCAAGTCATTGCTGACTCAAGCTGCGGGTACCAGGAAGTAAATGGTCTGAATGCATCTCTTGTTATTGCCACGGCATTGTCCTCTCTGCCTTTTTTGCATAGTATGTCTATGCGCTACCTCAGTTTGATTGAGGTGTTCTGGAGTCTGAGGGGCAGATTTAAAAGGAACTGACGCATCTGCATAGATGTGTCAGTTTCCTTGCGCCAGTGCCAAACGTCCTTGCACCACCATGGATGCGCTGTATTTACAATACAGTGCTCCATGGCACAAGCATTAAAAGATGCGTCAGAAATTCTGACGCATATGTTGGCCCAAAAGTGACGCATTGCTGGAGTTGCTCATAAAAGTGACGCAACTCCAGCAATGCGCCACCACAGATAGGTGAGTTCCATACAAAAAGCCCTGCGTCATTCCTTACGCCTGGTCTGAGCAGAGCAGCGGCGTAGGGATTTTGATGTAGTGAAGTTGTAGAGTGACGAAGTGAAATGTTGTAAATTTCACTGCGTCAGTTCTACATGGCTTTTTGTGTGGGAACGCCTAGCCTGCATACATTATACCTGGCGCAGGTATAATGTGGGGCAGGGCTTTACAACGTGACGCATCTCCCTAGATGCATCATGTTGTAAGTTGGCCGCATTGTTTGCGCCGCCGTTGCGTCAGAAAAAGTCACACAACGGCGGCACACGGAGGCGCAAGGGGCTTGTAAATCTGCCCCTGAGCTTCCGTTCTGAAGGACTGAGGTAAGTTTGAGTTGTCACATTTTCTCCTTTACCGCTTGCCTCTAGGCTCTTGTTTATTCTCTTTCTACCAGTTGCAAGGCACAGCCTGCACCTGGTCTTCGGTCTCCTGGCGCCACCTCTTTCAGCTTTGCTCACTGCTCATCGAGGCTTTGACCAAGTAGGTCATTACATCAACACGTGTATTCTCTTCCTGACTGGTGAAGTTGCCTGACTTGTCTTACTACATCCTTGGATAATTTGGAATGAGTTGGCCAATGACTTGAATGAGAGACTGTGTCGCTCTGTGATTGCAACACACTCACAAAACACAGCAACAGGGCAAGCCACATTACTGATAAGACTTAGATCACAATTCATTTCCATTTCTATCCTTAGAGTTCTTGTGCGAGGACAAAGGATTGAATACGGCGACGGGTCCTTACAGGGGTCCCGTCTAACATTCTGCGAGTGCAGTCATGTGTCAAGAGCTCATGACAGGTCAAAGGTCAACTTTCAAAAGCGGGCCCTACATGGAGTCCCTCCAAACTGTGTGATAATAACCTCTTTTAGGCAGAGTCCCGGAGAACTCGTACTTCTATGTGAGAGATGCCTTAAGATGTGTTGTGTCTTTTTCTGGGCCTTCAGCTAGAGAAAAATGAAATATGGAGGGGGAGGGGGGTTAGAGTTCTGCTCTGGGACTAAGTGGGCAGCATTTGGGATTGCCTGCTGTCTGTCACTCAAGCAGAAAGGTTGTGCCACTGTTGGGCTCCAGTAATGAAGCATATAGATTTAATTCCCTGAAGTGGGTACAAGGGTTATATAAACCTGACAATTCCTGTCATGTAAAGTACACATTGCACTACATTTATTCATTCATTCAGAGTTTCATCCCTTAGCCTTTGGATGGTGGGTCTATGCTACTGCCTGCCATCACTTTATAGCGCACAGCGCCTTGAGACCCTCACGGGTGAGTAGCTGCGCTATGCAAGCCCCTGATTGATTGAGTCCTGCATACTGGATCTAAAATTGGCACATGTGCAGTTTCTCAACTTTTGGGCCCTCCATAAGGCTGTTAAGATGCACTGGGCTTGGAATTGCCATGTACATTCAGGCAATGGCCCAGAAGAACATTGCATGTGCATATTCAGTTTTGCCTTGATGTGGGCTCACTGCTCTGTAGGCATAGAAGCACACTCTGGACTGCAGCTGTTTTAAAACGTGCATGCATAGTAGTTCTTTTGTCGTGGGTCGACTTGTGCTAGATGTGTTTCCAGAGCATGAACCTGCTTTAATCTGATACATGCCTTCCTGTTGGTGAGACTCTTGGGCACACAATGGAATATATGTGATGCACTCAGCCTCCAGCTGTGATGCTCTGTGTATCAGTAGAGTTGTTGCATTGAGGAATGTGTTTTTCTCTATTCCCTTAGACAGTGTAGTTCTCTCCTGCAGTGGATACTGAACATGGGATTCTTTGTGTTTTTTCTATTTTGCATTCATCGTCAGAAGTTGTGGAACACAAAAGGGACTGCATTACAAAACAGGAGTTACACACAGCAATGGCAAACTTCTACAACGCAATCCACACACAAAATATTCAACAGTATAATTTAGACAGGATACTGCTCAATCAGTCAAGGCCTCACAGATATCCCATCTAAGCAGGTATCATCAACCTGTTCACAGCAACACTGCCCACTGTCACACAGTAACCTACAGCAGAGCAAGTCAGACAGAACTCCTAATACAAATCCAATCCAGATATGTCCTTTATCTGGCTGTGTCAATGCTTTAACTAAAAAGTTAAAAGGGTTGAGATGCAGGATCAAGGCCATGTGAGTTCCACCAAATGGCGGCCCTATGACAACAAAGAAAACCTTCACAGAACAAAATTCGAAGCCAAAGCCATAAAGGATTATATAAATGTAAGAGTTGTTATAGAAGGAAATAATAGTTAGATTCATAATCAGCATCAATAACGCATCAAATAAAGCCAATTGCGAGAGGTAATAAATAACATAAGTTTGCTGTCCTAAACAGGTAAATAGCCAGAATCAAACTACATTTTACCATAGGACTAGCATAGTCTGCTCACTTCAAAGTCAAGCAAAATCTAAGTGTAAATCAAATTGATTGACTAGCACAGAGTCTGCTCAGTTAGGAAGTTAACACACCTGGCACACATCTCAAAAGGGCACATTTTACAGGTTTTAAAACAGTAAAAAGGTACACTCTCGACATGGTGCGAAGTGGGATCATAGGGCTGACAACACATATCATTCGTACAATGATCATGACACATGAAACAAGAAACATTTTGGAACACCTACTTTGCATGGATAATACATAGGAAACGAGAAATAATAACATGACATTTGTGCAATAAGTGGAAACAATATACAGTGCACTGCTTAAAGCAGACCCAGACAAAAGTCCTTGAATATGTTGTGTATACAGGAACGCTTAGTGCATGGCCTCTTTCGGTGGCTTTCTTTGAGGAACACAAATGAATACATTTCAGCTTAGCAAAATAAACACAACTACAAAATGAACAATATTTCGTTTTTTTCTGGAGAGGAAAACAGAAAAAAACATGCACTTAGGAAATCTCTTTGACAAAACAATAAATTGTTTATTTGTCTTCAGCTTCTCTAAAATGGAAGTCAGTGCGACCAGGTTGAGGCCTAGTAATGCTAACTGAAGCCAAAAATACATTTATATAAAGCATTATTCAGTCTCTGGCAAATGCTATATGCAGAATATCTAACTTAGGCACTGGGCTTCATTCTCACAAATCACTGCACTGACGTGCCAGATAGTTGGATTTCACTGTGTTCAGAACGGCACTTCCCAACACGACATACCAGCATAGAACAGAACACACTGTAGAGAACTCTTAACACACTTACAGCATAGCAAGGTAAGCTATTAGATACTTATTATAGCAATCCAACCGTACTCAGCAAATGTTTTACAAACACTTTCACATAGCAGGAAATAGGTATGCCAAACAACCCAGATAACATGTAAGCAATTTCGCGAAGATTCTAGTCACTCCCTTCAAGCACCCAAACATTACACATAGCTCTGTGATTGAGACACACTCACAAAATGCAGCAACAGGCCAATACACACCGCTGGTAAGATTATGAATTAAATAAGAGTCTGGTCTGTAACTGACTCCACACCTAGAGGGTCATTACGATGGCGGGCGGACAAAGTCCGCCCTCCACCGTAACAGTGAATGGGACCGTCCGCCATAGGAGCGAAGGTCCAGCCGTGAGTATTAGGATGCCACTGCCACGGTGGTGGTGGCATCCCCTATTCCCAACATTGTGGCGGGCGGTGTTCACAGCACCGCCCGCCACAAGGCTGGGAATGCACGTTGGGCATTCACATGCACAAGGCGACAGGCACCGCGCGGTGCCTGCCACCTTGTCCATGCCAATGCAGGGGGGTACCATAGGTACCCCCCATGTGCACCCCCAACATCCTGGGGGCCCGCTACGGGCCCCCAACAGCGAAGACCGTATGCCTTTCCATGGCAGCAACGCCGCCATGGAAAGGCTGCTCTCCGCGATCATCATAATATGGACGGCGGTGTCTTGCAGACACCGCCGCCATATTATGTATGTTTTCCGCCCGGTCGACGAGTCGACCGGCGGACGGTCTTTCCGTCCGCCCCGGACCCCCAGCCATCGTAATATGGCGGGGGAAATGGCATGCGGGCGGTCTGACATGGCGGGCGGATCGCCACCGCCATACAGGCGTTGGCGATCTGCCCTTCATCGTAATGACCCCCCTAGTTTGGAAGGTACCCAAATTCCATAACAGTAGTGTGCGACAAGTTTGCTGCAAACATAACATCCCACCATGCTTGCAATGGTTGTACAACTGGGTGTCTATTGGACTGTTGCAGTATTTCCCTTGTCAACTGATGTGGCGCTAACTGATGGAATTTCCTAATCCGTCTACTCAGACGCATATACTGTAGAACAGGTGTCGGACAGGGCCAGTTGATGCATGTGTGGCAGTGCAATCATCATAAAAAGCTGAGCACCTCTTACCTTCTTAGCAGTACTTGATGAATTCCCAGTAAAATGGAAGGTTTGGCTTCACATTTTTAATGCCACTCAGTGGCGTAGCTAGACCTACTGCCACCCGGGGCATTCCCTAAGTTTGCCGCCCGGTGCAGGTAAAAGCAAGGGGGGTGTGGTGGTGGCGGCTGATGGATTACTTGTTCCAGGGGGGTTGGTGGCGGCCGACGGACGACTTGTTCTCAGGGTGGCAGGGGTGGTGGTAGTAGAAAGACGCAACTTGCTCACCTCCTCCGCCCCCCTAAAACAGTACCCCATCTAGCTACGCCACTGATGCCACTTTGCCACTTTCCTGCAGAGTGCAGGTTTAGTTTAGTACTTTACACTTTTGAGCTGAAGGGCAAACTATGATCAATGATATGCTTCCATATAACCCTGCTCACCAGGAACACAATGATGTATAAGAACAGTTGTTTGCTTAATTGCAACAACATTTCATCATCCAGCTAATTGTTATAAAGAAACACCACAGATTCTACACACATATGCCACTTACTAAGAACCTATTGATGCTCATGTTGACACTCAAAGTGTGCTGCCAGCTTTGTATGAGTTTGAGACCAACTTATACAGACCAACTTATATTTAATTGGAACACCAAAACTTGCTCCTCTCAAGGCAACCCTCTATGCCGCTCCGGTTAGCTGGTAACCGGTACTATACACTTCCATGACATTGCTCATTCTCTCCTATTTCTTTAGTGGCTTCCCATCAAAGCCTCCTCAAGGTATGATGCATAAAGCTGTACACTTCAGCACCCCTAAATACCTAGCATGCAGTCTCACCATTTCTGGAGGCAGACACTCCCTATGCAGCACCAGCATCCTTCTATTGGAACCTCTTAGGTTTAAGAAAAGTTGGACCTACACTCGGACCTTCTCATGTTCAGCCTCCAGCATCTGGAACTCCCTTTCATCTGAGATTTGCACAAACCCATCCGCTGTTGAATTCAAGAAGGTGGTGGATGCAATTTTGATGAATAGATTTTTCTTACTGTGAACCTCTGTCCCTGTGAGGTCATCGTGTTCAGCTGGTTACCTTATTATCCGAGAACTCACACGGAAAATACAGCAAGACACTGTTCATTCGCTGGCCTCCTCCCATCTAGAAATCAACATGACAGAAGTTGATGTGTGGTCTACGCGATTCCACGATTACTGGTCGAGTTATAGATTTCTTGCCCTTCCGTCCATGTGCCTACACTCACTTTTGCTTGTGAACATACATCCTTGTCAATAATACTCTGTCGGAAGTTGAGGGTGCTATTATTAGCTTTACTTTATCATACTATTGCATTACTACTATGACCATTGAGATTCACTCTGTAACTGAATGCCTTGCACAGCGCTCTGTTATGGCTCATGTTGGCACTTTAGAAAACTCTTTAAATAAATAAATACAAATTATAAAGTATCAGATTGTCATACGGTCCTGTTTCAAATATTTTCAGATGCATTAATTGTGCTACTAATATCCTTTATTGGATTGAAATGTGTCTGTTGCTTTAAGTATTACAAGATCCTTGAATTTGCAAAGGTTTTGTGCCAGCCATATTCCTTTTACTGTGCAGTATGCATAATCACACTAAGGGGTCGATTCCGATTCGGGCCGGAAATCTCTCCGACCGAGCCGGACCCGGAGAGATTTCCGACCGAATCGGACCCGTGCAGTCCGACCGAACGAGTACGATGCGTCCGTATGCTATCGGACTCGAGTCGGTCGGACTCCCATTGAAGTCAATGGGAGCCGGTCGTACAACGCGTACGCGGGCTCCCATTGACTCAATGGGTGCGAGGCGGACAAGGGCGCCCCCTACAGCGGGTACGCGGCGAAGCGATTCGCGCCGTACACGCACAGGTAGGGGGACCCATGGGTCCCCCTGTGTGCGACTCGCGCGGCTACGCGTACAGGGGGTCCGACACGGACCCCCAAAGTACGGCTCCGACAGCTCTTTCGAGCCGGAGTGCGCGGCTCGGTCGGACTGCTCGCGGCGCGCATCGTACTTACCCGGCCGGGGAACGTCTCCATTGCGCGGTGCGAGTCGAGTCCGAGCGAGTCGGTCGGTGCGGTTCGAGCCGGGAACGAGTCGGTCGGAGCGGTCGGGACGCCCGGACGAGTCGGTCGGCGGACTCGCATCGTACTCGCTCGGCCGGACCCGCGTACGATTCGGTCGGGAAACAGGGCTCCGAATCGGATCCGGTAAAGCCGAATCCGATTCGGAGCCCTACCGGCCGAGATCGGAATCGGCCCCTAAGAAGGCAGACCTACACAAGGAAGAGGGAACTCATTGTCATTAGCAGGATCTTTATTGGCTAAGGAACGTAGGTTGATGTCTTATATGTCTTATTATATATGTTTTCCTGCCATGTCAAAAGGCAGTAGGAATGATGAAAAAGTAGGGCATTTTGTCACAGTTACAGAGAAAGCAAAACAAACATGGTCACTGTTGTCAATTAGAACGATCCAGATGTTAATGTCACTCTTGGTAACTAATTATTAGTGGTAGACGACAAACCAATGTGTAAAATAATTACACAGACCAGGAAATGTCTTTCTCTTGTAGACCTAGGTTCCCCCATGCATACCGCCACTAAGCCTCACAATGAGATGCACCCCAGTGCACATCAGAATATCAACATTTTTCTCGATAGTCTTTGGGGTGAAATTGAACTTCATGGGTAGGAAGGCAGATCATCATTAGGGGTAATGAAGTATAATGTTGTATGTAATATAATGTATGTCAGAATATCGACCATCAGAATATTGTGCTATAAATATATCATAGCCAGATTATCGATCACCAAATTATTGTGAAGCTATGTGTATACAAATAGGCATAGATTTACTATTCCTAACTCCTTTTCTATGTATCATGTAGCGATCTACATCATCAAACTACATATATCTACTTAATTAAGGACATAAAGGACATTAAGAGCATAATTAAGTTGAAAGAGTCGGCTGTACCAGATAGACAATAATCCTTTGTTACTATGGATAAGGAGACTAAATATTTAAATAAAATGTGTCAAAAAGGCATAATTGACACTATGGAATCTGCTCTAAGGGTCAGCCCACTAATCGCAGTGTCAGCGACAGCTGGCACAGGTAAGCGCGGTGGGGCGGTGCAGGGTGTGGCGGGGGGTGGGGTGGGGGGGAGTCGACAGACGAAGGAATAGATATTATTTATTTATTTAATTATACCTATTCCATCTTCTGTCGACTTCAAGGCCCCGCCCCACCCCGCCGCCTCACCGTGTTTACCTGTGCCATGTGCCGCTGAGTAGTATGGAAATATTATGCAGAAATAGCCTATGTATACCATTGCACTCTATAAAGCCCTCAGTCACAGTGGCCGAGAAAATGGGCTGGATTTTTCTGACCCTCGAAGTTACCGATACTAGTAGTGTTAAGAAACTCTGGGGTGGGGTAACTCTCGGGCATTAGAGGTTGGACTCTAAGCATCCCTTTAGAAATGAGGAATCAGTAATTCCAGGTTTGATTCTCCCAGGAATTCTAGACTCACATCGGTGGAAATCTCTGTGTGAAAATAAACCGATCTGCGGAAACACTGGCGATCTCCTAATTCCGATCGGGCCGGTAGCTGCTCTTACGCCTAATGTGATTAAGAGCCCCCTTGTAATGAGGGCCGGAAGTATGGGTAGCTGTTAAACACTCCTGCATTTATGAGATCCATTAATTGTGATGAGTGTTTTCTCTGCATTAGATCTTAAAGCTGTTTATCACCAGACTGAGTTTCACCAGGTGTTACACTCTCTCATGGTGTTTATTACTGCAGAGAAGGCGTACCTCTTCCTAAGAATGTCTTTAGGGCTGTCCTTGCCTTAGCAGTTTTCTAATGCGTTATGATTATTTTATTTCCTGGTGAAAGGGGTGTGACATAATTTCAGGATCACAGCAACACAATGAAGAAGGGAGGGTGAGGTTTGCTGTGCACACTGACTAACACAGGATTAAATGTCAGACAGCATAGGTGTTTTTGAGTATTTAAATTGAATATTTCGGTCAATCTCCAAGGAAGATGTTCTTCTCAATGTCATTTAAAAAGAAGGGTTAAATAATCTCTTATTTAGGTATGCGTGAGTACTGTTCAAAAGTCTCACCAGAGTGTGCTTAGAAAACAAGGCTATTAAAGGAGGTACTAAAAAGGAGTGACATATACATCTGATAATCTCAGATAAAAAAAGTGTTAAAACAGACAGATTTGAACACAATCACTGCATTCCTCCAAACCTACCGTGGTGTGCATGAATTCGGATGCATGTAGTCAGGGTGATGCTGTCAAAAAAAGGTTAGAGGAACCCATGTTCACCCCTGCATTCGTTTCATACTGTGAGATGGTACAGTATTCATTTACCTGCACTTGGAATGTGGATTTTCAAAGTTTTCTTAATGGCAATTGCTTACATCTTCCACACAAACCATAGACCTTTATGGAAACCGATAGCATGTGCAGGAGTATACAAGACCTCAGTTCGGCTAGCAAGATTAGTTGCACCACACAACACCAAATATCAGTTCTGCTGGCAGTATATGCCTGTTCATGCAGGCTCTGTATCTACAATGCTGCCAGCTGGTGAACAAGGATAAATGGGAAAGAATAATAGCCAGGACGGGATCAGTCTCTTATCCACTGGGCATTTCCCGGGTGGGCTGGAGTCCTTAGAGGCCAGTTGTGAAAGTCCAAGGCTGGTGCCTCTGTCACTTTCCCCAGCTCCCCTAGGTTAATTGCAGAAGGCACAGAGGTTTTAAGAGAGACAGAGGGAGAACGAGAGGGAGGAAGGGGGGAGGTAGAGAGAAAACAATCAGAGAGGGAGTAGAGTGAGAGACAAAAAGGAGAGGGAATAGATAGATATAAAGAGAGAGATTGTGCGAGGAGACAAAGTGAGTGGAGCTGGTTTGAGCATTTTTGCCATGGCTGCTTTTTGTTCCCTAGTCTGGCCCTAATGATGGCTGTCTAGTGTGGGTGTATCACAAAGAGCAACAAGCACTGTCAATGTCAATAGGTCTGGCTTATGAATGCACTATCAAGACAAACCTAAAAATCCACGTAGTTCATGACTGCCTCCTCCAACAGTGCTGCTGCCAGATAAAAACACGCTAATTAGTTATCTAAGATGCTTCAATAGCATTACAATGGCATGTATGTATCTCTTTAAGTTCAAACTCAGGCAGCTGGATAAATAAACAAAATGATCACAGCTGTGCGAAGGGCAAGCACTTTTTTGTGGAAGCACACAACATCTGCCCATCAAAAGGTGCTCCTGACTCCCAAAATGTGGCCTGAGCCAAAGCCCCTCTCCTGGTGGTTCTTACATAATTGTCTGGTGACAGCTGTGCTGTTAAGCCAGACCATAAAGATGTATCTAACAGAACAAATCTAGCAAGAAACATTAGGCCAGATGTATCAAAGGGATTTACCCATTCTGTGTCTATGGAAACGCGTTCGTACATATGGCCCATTATGTGGTATTGAAGTGTTGCCGAAGTTGTCTGTTTAAGTAACTGTGGGTCAGCCCAGTCAGAGGTTGTTGAAAGCACATTGTAGAATATTAAACAAGTAGTCCTTGAGAGATGGCTGAAAGCAGGTTGATTGGTAGAAAGTGGGAATTGGTTTCCCACTGTGAGCTGTGCAGTATGTTTCAGCAGTCGAAGCATTATGGTTGAAAGTTTCTGGAGGCCATGGGCTGATTGCGATGTGAGACTGGTGCACTGTGTGATTGTGCTCATCTACGTGCTACTCAGTCCTGTTAGTATTGATAAGGTTACTTGGGAAAAGCTGATGCCCTGCACTACTTTCAAGGCATTGCTTGTCTCACTGGCTTTCTAAAGTTATTCTGCCACATATAATAGATTATTTTACCCCTTTGTGGTTGACATCTGCTTCTCGCCTATACACTTGGAAGACAAAAACATCTACTTCGAAAGGAACACCTAATGAGCAGTGGTATTTAGTTGGGTAAATGAAGGCGCCACTCGGGAGAGATAACACAAATATTTGATATTTACTTGCTGTATTGATCACGGTGCTGCAAGGTGAAGAGAACCACTGACCTCCTCAAAACACAAAATGGCCTTGGCCAATTGACAGATATACAAAGGAATTCCTCAGCACACGTCTGTTATGTCACAATATACATAAACATGCTTGATGTGAGCATAAGTAAAATACAAGTAGGTAAGTTCTTATTTCTTTTTTCCTTTTTATTTTCCGATGTTCAGACAGCCGACACGTGTTTCGTCGCTTACATGGGAATTAATCCCGCGACTTTATCAAGGCTATTGTCTTCCTGTGTATAACCTTTATTAGTGGTGTTAATTCCAACCCACACTGGGATTCAATATCTCGCGACGGGAAAAGCTGATGCCCTGCACTACTTTCAAGGCATTGCTTGTCTCACTGGCTTTCTAAAGTTATTCTGCCACATATAATAGATTATTTTACCCCTTTGTGGTTGACATCTGCTTCTCGCCTATACACTTGGAAGACAAAAACATCTACTTCGAAAGGAACTACTTCGCTGTATTTCTACTAAATTCTTTAATTAGTTCCACAATCAATACTTTTTGTACACAGTTTGTTTTGTATTTGGTTTTTTCCCTCTATGAAGTTTTCATCCCACTATTTCCCTCTTTAAAGAAATGAAAAACCTAAACCCTACAGCCTAATAACATCAACCCTGTCCACATGTATGCATTTTATGTATGTTCCTTATTGCAGTGCAATAGCACATCTTTAACTTTCCTGTAGTCAACATTTAAAAAACAAAACCTTTTTGCCCAAAATATTTCATGTTCAAGAGGGGGGGGGGGGGGACCCAGCCATGACCCCTCTTCAATAGAGAGAGCCCCTCCCCCCCAGCTCCCATCTAATGCACCGTAACGTTATGCTCCACACTGTCCCTACTAACTAAACATTAAACATGTGGATGAAAAGCCCAATACACAAATGTTTTCAAAGAATTCGAATTTTGTGAACACAAATTGCGCATATAATGATGGATGGTCCACCAGTATGGCAGATGTTCTGGCATTTTAAGTTTAGCATTAGCAATCGGAACATACACTTTCTCAAAGTTACTCCAAAAGCATGGAGTGAATGGTAACCGTGGGCGGATGAATCCCTAAGATTTCCCTGTAAGGAAAATACGAAAATATTGAGGTGCATTAGCAACTCCTTTTTTCTGGTTATTACTGATTTGGAGATAGCTTGCCAACTCGACAGACCGTGATCTATCACTTTTATTGCTTACC
The DNA here is from genome assembly GCA_963921515.1 of Calotriton arnoldi. Lineage (NCBI taxonomy): Eukaryota > Metazoa > Chordata > Amphibia > Caudata > Salamandridae > Calotriton > Calotriton arnoldi. Next base: position 681,705 of record CAWUFW010003416.1, on the reverse strand, counting down.
TCTGATAAATGATATAATACAATCCTAGCTCCAATGGCAGTGTGGAGTGAGGTGCTCTACATAGAACCTTGGAAAGAACAGGTGTCTGTTCTGTCGCATGCAGATGCTATATTTCTAATAGATGAGACTCCAAATGGCCTCCAGTGATTGCTAAATTGTTTGACAATTTATTATCTAGCAAATAAACTCTCACTGAACATTGAAAAAATTAAAGTGGTGTGATTTGATCAAGGCAAAACTCATTAAAGATGTCAAGTGAAAGGCTAAATATTGGCCAAATAACACAGTGCAAACATCTGGGAGTGAGATTTCCTCCACAGAAGATCTGGAAACGTCATTTGACTGAGCTAACAACAAAGACTGCTGTATTCAAACTGGATTACGTCACTTTCATGACATACGTGGAGGACAACATCTACACTGTTGCTAAGACGATTTGCTAAAAATATAGTGTCCGCCTTGCTTTATAGTGGACCGGGTTTTGAAAATCAAACATGACATGATTGAATGTAAATTTTTAAAGAAGCTGTAGAACCTGACTCTTGCAACCCCGCAATAGTTAGTCCAGCTGGAAGTGGGTATAATAGCAGCATAACAATTGGCAAAACAAGCCACATTCTTATACTACAAAAAGGCCTGGTGTAATCATGAAAATACAGCGGCCACTTTGATTTGGGAGGAACTATATGTAAAAAAAAGGAGGGCACTTAGTTGATTTGGAAGCGCCACTCACGACATTCCAAGAAGAACAGCATACACAATAGGTAGTAAATGACTGTAAAAAATTGGGTTGATATTTGCGGTGGGGACTACCCAACTCAAGGAATAATCACAAGCCTTGTCAGGCTGAACCCTCAAATTCACTAAATGAACCTGAGCTGTGGCTGGTGGCTGTGGCACAGAGCAGACAGGCTTTACTTAGGGCAGTGTGTGAAGTATTTATGCACTACCAAAATAGTAATAAAGTAAAAATGCAAAACAATAATTAGAAAAATAGAGTACATTTTAATAAACAAAATGACAAACATCCAATAAGGGGACCCGGAGATTTGGCAAAAGGTGCCAATGATAGTCAAAGGCACAGTAGACCGGGACCTAGGCACCATTTGAGGCTGACCGCAATGGAGTGTGGGCCAGACACAGCAAACAGGTTCGTCCTGATCAAAGATTTTACCTTCTGACTTAGGGCCTGATTACGATGCGGTAGGAAGCGGCTCTGACCATCGGTCGGAGCCGTTCCTACGGCATCGTAATTGGCTGTTTGGATTCGGATTCCTTTCCGACCGACCCATTTTGATGGGGTCGGTCGGAAAGCAATCCTAACCGGATTTCTGAATGGCCTCCGACGGGCTCGGAGAGTCCGTCTGCCATTCGGAAAGCCTCCAGTAATCCCTCGGGCGTCTCTTTCCGCCCGAGGGATTACGATGGCAGATTCCCACAGCCTTTCTGTACCGGCCTTTCTGACACAGAAAGGCTGTGGGAATCTGACTTTGGGGGCCCCCCATGGGTGCAAGGCCGCCTATGGTGCCCCCTGTTGATCCCTGCACCCGGTGGCAGGCACCTTAAGGTGCCTGCCACCGGGTGCAGGGATGAACTGCACCTCAGCTCTTTACAATGAGAGCATGCATTCCAGTCGGAATGCATGCTCCCATTGTAAAGAATAGGAATGCGACCGAACAGTGTTCGGTCGCATCCTAATTGCTGGGTTGGGAACGATGACAGGAGGTTGTTCGGTCCCAGTTCCCAAACGATGTCGGACGGACTCAGGTCCGTCCGACAACGTAATCGGGGCCCTAGTCTTTTAAGTCCCAATCCACCTCAGGTGCTGTCGCGGCTCCTGGAGGGAGTGCTGCGGGGCGGGGGAGGGGCAGGGTGGGGGGTAGTAAACTCCGGCTTACGGCCGAACGGAGTGAAGTACATACATAAATAAATAAAACGAATTACATTGCGCGCGCCGCATCGCCATTTGGCGTTGCAGCGCGCGCAATGCAATTCGTTTTATTTATTTATGTATGTACTTAACTCTGTTCGGTCGTGAGCCGGAGTTTACTACCCCCCACCCTACCCCTCCCCCGCCCCGCCCCACCGCCCCGCAGCACTCTCTCCAGGAGCCGCGACTGCTCAGTTGTACACTGCCTGCTAAAGCCCCCAGAACCTATTGGGAGGCACTTACAGTCTCAGGGTGTCAGGCAGAGGCCGACAGCAGGGTCCAGTTCAGGTCCAGTTGCGACTGGTCAGCTGGTATTTCCAAGGCCTCTTGCAGCTTGTAGTCTACCTGTAGCTACACAGGAGATTAACCAACTGACCCTTTGACTCTACTTCTTTGTTCTGGGAACAAAAGGTAACAGGTCCAGTCCTTCAGGGCTCCTCTCAGGTGAAGGCAGCAGGTCCAGTCCTATTCTGATCTTTGGTAAGTGCAGAAAGTGCTCTGAAGTGGGTGCCTGCAGGTGCTACATTTATGCCTGGAAATAGCTATTTGGTGGGAATGACTCCTGGCCCCTCCATAACCAATGGGGTAAGAGTTCCGGGCCCTCACCCACCTACTTTGCAGTAGGTCCTGTTTGCTTTACTGCAAACAGGCCCAATATGCAATGTGTCAGGGCAAATTCAAGATGGCAAATTACTTCAGCCACACTAACTTGGGACTGAGCCTAGGGGTGTGAGTGGGGAGTGTACTATGATAAACCTAGTGTCCTCCCACCTCTAACACTAAATCCAGTTTGGTGCTGGCATTGTACCAACAAACCTAGAGAAAGAGGTCTGGTAGGACAAAAGCAGGGTCCTTCGGCAACCATGCAGGAGATCCATGCAAACTGTCTTGACATCCTGTTCTCTCCCTTTCAAGTGCGTCCCAAGTGTTACATATGGCTCTGCATACCTGCCAAGCAGGTTTTGACACTGCGCTGTCAAAAGGAGGCCCACAGCCCCCACCGTGAATGTTCTGCTGAGAGGAGTCATCTCTGCTCATTCAGATCAGCCTATTGTTTGCTCCTGGAATGCATTTCACACCTTTTTTACACCTATTCAAGAGTAATCACTGGCTAAGAAAAGCTGGAGAACTAATACAAATTAGACTCCAGGAACATCAAACAGGGAAAAGGTAGGATTCTAAAAGGTACTTTTCCTTAATATTTATTAAAAATCCGGCTTTGCCATTATATTAGATTTTTAATAACTAATAAAAATAGTTGTTTCATTATTTTTCTAGTGGGTCTAGTTCCTGTGATACAGTATTAGCATTTTAACTCATATTCTTGTTTTCTACATAGGTCAGCTAAGCCTGTCATAGTGAAAATAACTTTTGGGAGCTAGTCACTGTAGGTACATGTTAACATAACATTTCTACATGCCCTCCCTTTAAATACCATGCATCCTGCCTTCTGGGCTACAAGAGCCACATAGGGGTGACATATTAATATTTAAAAGGAAGGTTTTAACCTGTCAAAAAGGGCTTATTTTGACAGGTCACAGTACACATTTTGCACTGTTACATTCAGGCTGTAGTGGTAGGCCTGAAGCCATGTTCACACTTCCACTATAGTGGATGTCGCAATAGGTGCTGAAGATCACTAGTGGCATTTAATTTACATCCCGTTGGGTACATTTTGTACCTTATGCTAGGGACTTATAGGATTATGCTAATTCAACCATGTTTAAAGGGGGAGCACAGGCACTTTACCACTGGCTAGTAGGGTTAAGGAGCACAGAGTTCTAAAGCCAGCAAAAATATAGCATCCAGCAAAAGTAAAAAAATCCAGGATGCCCACGTAAAAAAGGCAGATTTCATACAAAAGCCAATTTAAAAATGTATGGGGTCATTTAGACCCTGGGTGATAGTTCATGGGTCTGACAGGGGTGTGGAAGTCATGACCTCTGTCACCCTTACAGAGGACCAACAGTCCTATCCAGAGAGCTCCACCTGCCTGCCTGATCTCTGTGTGGTGAAGTTCCCTTGACAGTACTGATGGTCTGCTGAGTCGGCACCATGTGCATTCTCCTTGTGCATGGTGTCCTTTTGATATTTTCCCTGCCAATGTCAGTCAAACATCACATCACATCACATAGAGAGTGGTTGTGAAAATGAATGAAGGTTGACCCATCCTCAATAGAGAGGGATGGCCATCATTGTGACCAAGCATTCCCTTGATGGAAGAGCAGCCAGGACAAAGCTTTACACATAAACCAGCAGAGGCTATGTTGGTGTAGACACAAAGCTTATCCTGATTCTAAATAGAGAGGGGTAACACAGGTTTACACCTTCACAACTACTGGTGAAGCCCTCGTTTTCTATCATCTGGATGGTGGTAGTGCCCATCTCTACGGCCTCCCAAACACCACACTGCTTCCCCTTAAGTGCATCCTGCATGCAGCAGCATGCCTCATCAAGGGGCTGAGGAAATATGACCACATCTCCCCCACCCTGATGGATCTCCACCGGCTTCCTTTACCAGCTCACGCCATTTTCAAAGCCAGAATCATCTACAGAACCATCCAACCATTGCCCCTGCCAATGTGGCTCTTGGCACACCTGCAGCAGGGATTCCATCAAACTGGAGATGAAGAAGCACAAAAAAGAAAAAAGTGAGGCAGCAGACCGTTCCATCAATGCTCCCAAGATCTGAATGGCATCCCCATATTCATCAGGAATGCCCTAACAGTGCTCCAATTTAGAAAAGAGCTGAAGACACATCCCTTTAAAGAACACTATATCATGTTGCAGTGGGCATCACCCAGAAACTCCTCAGGAAACTACAGAACATTCAAAACGCCACACCCAGACTGGTCCCGAACATCCCCCGTCGCAACCACATCTTGGAACACCTACGAGGACTCCACTGGCTCCCAGTCAACAAAAGAGTCAACTTCAAGGTCCTCACACACGGCTACAAAGCCCTCCACAACACCGGACCAGCGTACCTGAACCACTGCCTTTAATTCCACATACCCACCAGAGACCTCCGCTCTACCCAACTGGCCTTGCCACTGTACCTCGCATCCGCAAGACCAGGACGGAGGAAGATCATTCTCCTACCTTGCAGCCACAACCTGGAATACCCTGCCTCTCCACCTCAGGCTATCCCCGTCGCTGACCCAATTCAGGAAGGACCTCAAGACCTGGCTCTTCAACTGAACTTCAGGGCCCAATTGGACATGCAGGCCCCCCAGCGCCTTGAGACCCTCATGGGTGAGTAGTCGCGCTTAACAAGTATTGATTGATTCTTTGATTGATTGACTATAAATCAGCTCCCCTCCAATCACACAGTGACTGTATTTTTGCCTTGGACCCTGTACAGTGTTCCGCTGCCTTCAGCTAGGTTTGAGCTATATAAATCCACATAATACATACATACAACACTAGACAGCACATTGTACATTTGCCTATTGCATGCTTAAGGAAAGATTTCGAAAAAAGTAAGCCATTGGAGTGAAAGCGAAGTTTAAACTACTCCATTTTCCAGTCCTGCCTTTCCCCTCTAGAGATTATATCTATTTATTTATATCAATAACTATCCCCTCTCCTCTCCTCACCTCTCTCTACTCCCTCTCTGATCCCTTTCTCTCTACATTCCCTCTTCCTCTCTCTACTAAAACCTCTATGCCTACTGCTATTATACTCAGGGAGGCTTTGAATAACAAAATACAGTAAATGAAATTGAGATATAAACTAATATGCATGATCACATGAGGAAATATGTGATAAGAATAACTTTCATTTCTGTGTGGGCCATGGATGAAAAATAAATATTTTTACAGTGCATAATTTGCACCGGCGGGTCCAACTGGCACTCATTTTTGGGGAGCTGCACTAATTTGATACTTACCAGACATTTGCCGAATGCAAGACAGGAGGAAACACACGAAGTGCAAAGAATGTGCAAGAGAAGGATGGAAAAAGCATCCCAAAGGGAGAAATCAGGAACCTGTAAGTGTGAGATAAAGGGGCAGAGACTGTCTGGTACTGGATTAGAGAGGCATGACGTGGATTCAAGACTACACAGCCTTGGTATTTATAGCCTCACCATTTAATAGTGCCAGCCGCATGCTTCTCAGCAGAGCTTCATTGTTTTACAATTCAAGCACTGAAAGCAAAAACTATACAGTCATTGAGAGGGCTAAGTTCTTTCTCATGAGAATTAATATCCAACAGGCATTGGCAAAGCCAATAGGTCACGCCTATGCAATAGCTATTGGCCAGTGGCGTAACGAAAGTTTAAGGGGCCCCCCCCCTGCAATGTACACAGAGGGGCCCCGCTCCGGATTTAATATGGAGCGCTCAGGCCTAAGTAATCCCGCGGGGGATGCGGGGGCCTGTGTTACGCCCCTGTTATTGGCTTTGACAATGTGTTTTAGAGTTCAATGACAGAATATCGACCTCAAAAATATTGATGTAAAAAATATCGAGGGAAAAATGTTGACTGCCTATACTTAAAAAGTAAGTACAAAAATATCGAATAAAAAATATAATTTACAAAAATATAGTTATATTAAATATCGATTTTTAGATATATATAATTAAAATATTAAAATGAACATATATTAAATACTAATATTCATTTATAAAAAAATATATTTGAATGTATATTTTAATAAATATAACAAATAAACTTACTTTTAAAAATGTAAACATATCTATATATATATATATATTTATATATATGTCAAAAGTATCCGCACCGCGAAGTAAGTGCACTCTCAGGACACACTCCACGTAAAGTTCAGGAAGTTTTATTTCGCTCTAACGCCATGCGTTTCGGCTGTTACGCCTTGCTCACACGTACAGAGACTCTAAAACAGTCCGTGTAATATACCAGGTAGGTGCTCAACGTATACAAATGAACATAAACATAGGACTTCAAAACAATGGTAATATGCCACGATTCTGGTGGCCATTACGGAACTTGCAAAATAAATGCCATGTACATTCAATTTATACATAATACCAACTCCAAAGCTGCGTTATTGTCCAAATAAAACATCACATGTAAGTACGACGCTATAGAACATGGTAGCACCGATATTTCACAATGTACCCACATTGTATGTGCCGAACATTAATAACCGATAGTGGCGGCCATGATGGAATGATAAAGAAATACATTGGGATTAGAGTTCCGTAGTTGAAGTCACAAAGCCTATGTGATGACTTCTCAATAGACCTCCGTAACATTTTAAAATGTGACCCCACCTGGTAAATAAGAACCTGTGTATAATAGTAATGCTACGTGGAAAAGTAATTAATATAAGAAGTGAAATCACGTCTGTATCAATTCTCTAGTATTTCCAGGGTGCTATCTGTAAAAGCCATACATATACAGTAAAATGTTATACAGCATTTCAAGTAGACAATTTGCGTGGGCTGAGTGCCTAAACCGGGATAAGTTGAAGATACAACTCCGTCATCACGGCAAGTGCCAGATTCAAATGAACCCTGGTGTCATGGCTAAGAAGCTAAAGGATAACATATACACGTAACCATGTTGCTCTGAAAAATGGTGGGCCTGTGCCCAGGAATACTCAGAGCACAATACACATATCCGGACTGTTTTAGAGTCTCTATACGTGTGAGCAAGGCGTAACAGCCGAAACGCGTGGCGTTAGAGCGAAATAAAACTTCCTGAACTTTACGTGGGCAGTATCGGGTGTTCCTCATGTAAAAAATTAAATTCTTCTTAAGTGATTAGACTTTCTCTTTTCCAATACAGTATGTCTTTCTTTAACTTTTCTTTAGCAATAGTATACTTTTTGTTCGTGGTACGTTCATAACACAGTTCATCATTTAGTTGTCTCAATGCTTCCAACATATATTGATCTCTAGGCCAGATGACAACGTTGCCTCCTTTATCTGATTTATTGATGATAATATGAACATACATATATATATAAATATAAATAAACTAATATTTAAAATCATAATGTAATTTAAAAAATCATAAATAATATATTATCAAAAATATATGTACACATATTCAAATATTCCAAAAACATAAAATATTAAAAAACGAAACCAATTTAATTTAAAATAAAAAATAAACATATTTTTTTACAATTTATTTACAAATAATTTACAAACAAAACATATTGGCATTTTTAAATATTATTATTATAATAAATTAAACACATAATTATATAAATTACAACAACATAAAATACATGATTAAAAATTAAAATAAATACATATAAATTTCCCACTACATTAACACATTTTTTCTACTAAATAAATATGAAAATAAGGACTCTCACCTAACACAACACAACAGTAAAACATTTTTTTGCATCACACAAAAATAAGATTTATTACTCTACAATAAATATAAAATTAATTAAAATATAACATTGGAAAATAGTACAATTTACTATTCCCAGTACAATTAACACAACAATAAAAATTATAATTAACAAAAAAAAAATTAGATTCCCACTCCAGTCAGTGCAACAGTAGGGAAAGTGTTGGATTACGCAGAGGCAAAATTTACTATTCCCACTCCAGTCAGTGTAACAGTAGGGAAAGTTTTGGATTGCAGAGTGGTAAAAGGTACTATTCCAACTCCAGGGAGTGCAACAGTAGGATCAAATAAAATATCTTAAACAGAATGAAATTAATTTACAAAAAGTAAATAAATAAAAATATATGTTGAATAAAAAATACAAATATATTTATTATTAAATTTTTTAAATTAATTTACTTCCACCTATACCCATACAAAACCCACGAACCACATCTAAATTAAAAACAAAATGACTTGCACAATTAACATAATTATTTATCAGTTAAACAAATATTATTTATGAAAATTAAATATAAATTCATTATTCCCATCCTTTACCCCTATAAACCCCACAACCCCCACCTAAAATTAAACTAAAAAAACTATTAATAACACAATTAAAATAATTAATTTACAATTAAATAATTATTAGTATTTAACAAGTAATTTACAAATAAAATAAAATATTATACTCCCCACCATTTACCCCATAAACCCCACAACCCAAACCTAAAAAACATTTATTTAAAAATTAACATAATTAATCATCAATTAATAATTAATATTAATTAACCATAAATTATTAATTAATAATAAAAAAATACTTCCCACCCTTTACCCTATAAACCCCATAACCCACACCTAAATAAATTAATTACACAATTAACATAATTAATTATTAACAAATTACAAATAAATTACTTGCCACCCTTTACCCCTATAGCCTCACAACCTGCACCTAAAAAATAAACAAATTACACAATTAACATAATTAATCATCAATTAATTAATTAAATTTATTTAAAACTAATCATTAATGTATTATATTTAAATCACTTCCCACCCTATACCCCTATAAACCCACAACCCACTACAGAACTAAAAAACAGAAAATGTAATTACATTTATTTTCATAACTACTAAAAATGTAACTAATATATTAAGAAACATAAACAATAATTTAACAAACAAATTATGTCATATACATTTAAAATATATACTATAAAACATAATAATTATAAAACGTTAGTTTAAACAACTAGGGTCCCGATTACGATGTTGGTCAGAGGCCTTGCGATCGACAGCGTCGGTTTCAATTCTGACCAGCTGATTATGATACAGGCGGTTGGAATTGAAACCGGACGGTCATTCCGGCTGGCTTACGATGGGCTCCAGGAGCCCGTCTGCCAGTCGGATACCGGCCCATATTCCAAACGGAAGGCGTTTCCGCCTTCTGGATTATGATGCACCGTTTCCGGCAGGGTTTCCATGCTGGCCTTTCCGACATGAAACCCTGTCGGAAAGCGTGTCTGGGCGCCCCTAGCAGGGCCCCCTTCTGTATTTGTCCTCCAGTTGCAGGCCGAGGGGGCTCCTATGGTGCCCCACTGTTGATCCCTGCACCTTGTAGCAGGCACATCGAGGTGCCTGCAATGGGGAGCAGGGATGAACACAGACTCCCATTTCTCAAAGGGAGCTTGTGTTACGGTCGTAATACAAGCTCCCATTGAGAAATCAGAGAATATGACCGCACAATGTACCTTGTAATTAGGCTGTCGGTCCCGTTTCCGCGACGGAGTGTGTCCGCCCGACATCGTAAAAAGGCCTTAAATGATTACAAACGATATTACATGACTTCTATATTTTAAAAATCGATATTACCTACCTCTATCGATATTCTTGACAACGATATTTCCATTCCACAATATTTTTCACTCTATATTATGGTCAGTCGAAATTTTTAACTCTATTTTCTGTCTCACCACTGTGTTTTGGCCATGTTGTACACAAGCGTGGCTGCTGTTCAGCATGGCAAAAAGTTAGCGGTGTAGAGGAGAATCGTGTGGAGTGGAGTGCTCTAGAGTGGAGTGGCGCAGAGTGGAGTAGAGTGTCCTAGAGTGGAGTGTCATGGAGTAGAGTGGAGTGGAGTGTCATAGAATGGAGTGGAGTGTTGTGGTGTAGAGTGCACTGACATGGAGTAGAGTGGATTGTTGTCAAATAGAGTGGAGTGGTGCAGAGTGCCATAGAGTGGCATAGAGTGGAGGGGCATAGAGTGGTGTAGAGTGGAGTGGAGTAGGGTGGTGTAGAGAGGAGTGGAGTTGAGTGATTTAGAGTAGAGTGGAGCAGAGTAGTATGGCATAGAATGGAGTAGATTGGTACAAAGTGGAGTAGAGTGGCGTAGAGTGGAGTAGAATGTTGTAGAGTGGAGTGTCGTAGATTGGAATGCTGTACAGTGAAGGGGTATAGATTAGAGTGGTGTAGAGTGTTGCAGAGTGTCGTGGCATAGAATGGAGCAGAGTGGTGTGGAGTGGAGTAGAGTCTCATAGAGTGGAGTGTCATAGAGTGTTGTGGAGTGGAGTGTTGTGGATTAGAGTGTCATTGAGTGGAGTTGAGTAAAGTGTTGTAGAGGAGATCAAAGTGTTGTAGAGTGGTATAGAGTGGAGCAGAGTTGCGTAGAGTGGCGTGGTGTGAGTGGTGCAGGGTGGCGTAGAGTGTTGTAGAGTGGAGGGGTGTAGAGTGGAGGGACATAGAGTGGGGGGCATACAGTGGAGTGGATTACAGTGCTATAGAGTGGATGGGAGTAGAATGTTGTAGAGTGTTGTAGAGTGGAGTGGAATAAAGTGCTGTACATTGGAGAGGTGTAGAGTGATGTAGAGTGGAGTGAAGTGTCAAAAACTGTAACATCATACAGTAAAGTGGCATAGAGAGCAGTAGCGTAGAGTGGAGTAAAGTGTCATAGAGTGGACTAAAGTGTCATAGAGTGGAGTGGAGGAGAGGAGAGTGGCGTACACTGAAGTAGAATGGCGTAGAGTGCAGTAGAGTAGAGTGACAGAGAGTGGAATGGCGTAGTGTCGTGTAGTTCCTATAAAAAGTATACAGGATCTGCGCGTTTAGACAACATACACTGTAGGATTGGTGTCAGACAAACTCTGATCACCCCCACCGGGTATGTTGGCCTTTTGTACCAACTAGCTCACAGTGCCACTAGAATCTCCTCTTACCAAGGAGAGAATAGTTCCTGGCAACCATCGAACATGACAACCCTGATCCCTCAGGACCGTGGAAACAATATACTACCTTTCGCTCAGTCACTCGTGCTTACTAAGGGGCCGATTCCGATTCGGGCCGGAAATCTCTCCGACCGAGCCGGACCCGGAGAGATTTCCGACCGAATCGGACCCGTGCAGCCCGACCGAACGAGTACGATGCGTCCGTATGCTATCGTACTCGAGTCGGTCGGACTCCCATTGAAGTCAATGGGACCCGGTCGTACAACGCGTACGCGGGCTCCCATTGCCTCAATGGGTGCGAGGCGAACAAGGACGCCCCCTACAGCGGGTACGCGGCGAAGCGACTCGCGCAGTACACGCACAGGTATGGGGGGACCCATGGGTGCGACTCGCGCGGCTACGCGTACAGGGGGGTCCAACACGGACCCCCGAAGTACGGCTCCGACTGCTCTTTCGAGCCGGACGGCGCGTGTCGGTCGGACTGCTCGCGGCGCGCATCGTACTTACCCGGCCGGGGAACGTCTCCATTGCGCGGTGCGAGTCGTGTCCGAGCGAGCCGGTCGGTGCGGTTCGACCCGGGAACGAGTCGGTCGGAGCGGTTGGGACGCCCAAACGAGTTGGTCGGCGATTTCGCATCGTACTCGCTCGTCCGGACGCGCGTACGAATCGGTTGGGAAATAGGGCTCCGAATCGGATCCGGTTAAGCCGAATCCGATTCGGAGCCCTACCGGCCGAGATCGGAATCGGCCCCTTAGTCTGTCTCAGAGAGATACCCAGAATAAACAGGCTGGGAGTTTTCAATAAGTATTTATTGAACAGTTGTTATTCTGGTGTAAAATAAATGAGCTGCAATAACTGTTAAACAGTATAAGATATAAATGATTAGCAGTACTATAAAGGTAAATGGATGGCATAGTTCTACCATCTTACAATAATCGTGAATACATTCGAGTATATAAAAAACCATGATAAAAGATGCGTACTCCTACGATGACTCCCTAACTAGATGTACCTAAGTGTACCTAGAATGTATGTAGGTGTTAAGCCAAGAATCCCTCTAGGATTTAGTCAATCTCATTACCTGAAGTGAGAGACTGTGGGACCCCGTCCTGGTCTTGAATTGAACACACCGCAAGGGATGTTTTAGACCACTGTGAGCTGGAGTGTCTGCATGCAGGAACCTCAGCGTCTCTGGTCAGTGTGTCTGCCGGGAAGTCTCGGTCTCCTCTGTCTATCTTAGCAAGATATGATGTATATATACCCATAGGTCTCCCCAGGGGTCCTACCTTGCTGTATTACTGTGTCGGCCTAAGGATGACGTCGGGCATGAACTTTATACATAAATTTTAGACAGGAGATGGTAGTCCTGCTGTGCTTCCAAGAATCCTCATGCATAATGTATGAGATTACGAACTAGGGAAAACCCGCGTTCTGAATGCAGTGTCGTATCTAGGTAAAAGGTCAGTCCCTGTAAACCGTGACAAGTGTAATGTAGGGAAGAATATAGGTGAAGGGTAATGAAGTTACCAGGACCTATATTATTGTACCTATATGGAATATAACAGTAGAGAGCCATAGAGTGTCGTAGAGTAGTGTGGAGTGTCGTAGAGTGGAGTAAAGTGGGTGGAGTACAGTGCCATAGAGTGGCATGGAATGTTGTAGCATGTCATACAGTGTTGTGGAGGGCCGTAGACTGGAGGGTTGTAGAGTGGAGGGGTGGAGAGTGGAGTAGAGTAGTGTGTCATAGTGGAGTTTTGTAGAGTGGAGTGGCATAGAGTGTAGTGGAGTAGAGTGCCATATAGTTGAGTAGAGTGGAGTAAAGTAGAGTGGAGTACAGTACAGTAGAGTGGCATAGAGTGTCATGGAGTGGAGTGGTGTAGAGTTTCGTAGCGTGACATAGAGTGGATTGGAGTAGCATAGGGTGGAGTGGTGTAGAGTAGAGTATGCATAGTGTGGTTGTGCACTGTCATTACAGACAACACATTTTGAATTGAAATGACCATTACATTTGCACAGACATACAGTTTTTAGTGATAAAACTATACAGCGCACATACGATAATAGGTGGAAATAGCATCACCTAGGTTATTGATGTGTTTTGATTGCATTAAAATATTTTTTACAGGACACTTCAGAATTACAATTCTTACTTCATTTCTGCTTCCTGATGCTAATATATTCTGAAATATTTGCACAGTACATTTAGAGACATTTACATTTGTTTCTGTCCAAGAAAAAGCCTTTCCTTTAACCCTCCCAGATTGTCAGATAAATCCTCTCACTTTGAAGTCAGAAAAAGAAAAGTAAACACCAGGCTCCCTCGAAGACAAAGCCTGACATTCAACCCATGTTTTTGAATGCACAGCAAATGTGACAAGATAAGAGCAAATTTTATAGGCCTGTTTACAGAAAGCGAGCACTCATGGAAAAATACAGTAAACTGGCTATGCTCCACAGATGGGACAAGGACATGCTGGAAAGCCTAAAAGAAATAAAGCCAGCAAATAGAAAGCAAGTAAATGTGAGTTACCAACCACAGAGCCAATGCTAAGCAATGAGTGGAATACATTCTTAGGCCAGCTTTCAGACTATCCCCTAGAAGTCTTTGCAAACTAGATAGCTGCGCTGTCTGGTAGGCTTAGACCTTAAAAGGTGACAGGGCTTAGTAGAAACTATTACAAGCTAACTCTTTAAGCATTATCTCACGTTGACAATTATTGTGTGTACCAGAATCCTGAGAAAGAAAGCTTGAAATGACTTCAATAATGCTAGCACAACATATGTCAATCAGAATGTAAGATAATGGTGAAATGTGTATCATCTAATTGATGCATTCACGTGCCTCAGTACTAAAGACATCTGTGTTCTTGATTTCCTGCTAATGCGAATGTAGCATATAATTAAGAGAATAAGGAAATAGATGTATCAGCTTTCAACTATTGGTAGCATATAAGTCACCCAATGTGGAATGACATGCAATTTGCAACTAAGATTGCCATATGGAGTCTACAATGTTTTTGACTTTACTTTTTTATACATGACTAATATTTTTGATATATGGAACAATACATGTATATTTATATTTTCTTTCTTACTGTTAGACATACATGATATATTCAGTGTCTATTAAGTAGGCTTTTGGCATAGAAATAACAAGAACACTGTCTATAAGGTTAAACCCTCAGGAATTTGTGGTTTTCTATAGAGCGGATATGACCCTACGTTGCCAGACTGCTTTACATAGAGTACATGGTAACATTTAGTAACATACAAAGGGAAAGCAAATCTTTACTTAATTAGGACACAGATGTACACACGCACTAACAGAAACAAAACAAATGAGTAGAGGAATAAAGGATGGATCTAGGAGAGACTCTGTTAACACTTTTAAAGTTTCAGTCAGCAGTAATCAATGTTTCTTCATTCTGCTTGGTTGAAACAATATATTCCTGAGTGGACATCTGCTGAAAGGGCTCTTATTGAGGAACATATAGAAAGATATGTACAGTTTACACCGTTAGCAAAGAAAACAATTAGATAAGTCAGGACGCACAAAGAGGGGTCCAGGAAGGATTCAGTTACCATACAGTCAGAGGAGTAAGATGTATCATGGCTCTGCTGGACCATGTTCTTCTACCAATGCAGGCTTCTCTGTGAGGTGGGCTATGGGAAGCTTGATTTCAAATTAGGCAGTCAGAATTGAAACTGGCCGGTCATTCCGGCTGGATTCCGACGGGCTCAAGGAGCCTGTCGTCCAGTCAGAGACTGGCCCGTATTCCAAATGGATGGCGTTTCCGCCGTTGGGATTAGGATGCTCTGTTTCCTACAGGCTTACCATGCCGGGCTTTCCGACAGAAAGCGAGTTTGGGGCCCCTTGCAGGGCCCCCATTCCTCCATGGCCTCTGGTTGGGGGCCGAGGGGGCCCCTATGGTGCCCCCCTGTTAATCCCTGCACCGTAATGCAGGCACTGTGAGGTGCCTGCCACGCGGTTCAGGGATGAACACAATCTCCCATTTCTCTTTGGGAGCTTGTGCTACTGCCGGTTTACGCAGCACAAGCTCCCATAGGAAAATGGGAGTATGTGACCACAACTCAGCTCCTGCAAATCGCCCCCTAAGTTGTTGTTACACCTGGCATCCTTGGCCTGAGTTTTCTCCTAACTTTTTGCATTCAGACATCCTGTTTTTCTGACTTTGTTTTTGATGGGCTTAGGACTCTGCACAACCAGTGCTAAAATGCTCTTGCTCTTGCTCCATGATTAAAGCATGGTAATATTGGCTTACACTGAATTGGCATATTTAATTTGCTTATAAGTCCCTGCTAAACTGCACTACTTGTGCCCAAGGCATGTAAATTAAATGCTACCAGAGGGCCTGCAGCACTGATTGGGCCACCCACTTAAGTAGCACTTTAAATGTCTCAGGCCTGTGTGTGTGCAGTTTTAAACTGCATTTTCAACCTGGCAAGATAAACCTGTTGCCAGGCACAAACCTTCCTTTTTAATACATATAAGTCACCCTTAAGGTAGGCCCTGGACAATCCCAAGATAAGGGTGCAGCGTAAAAGCTGGGACATGTGCTTTTAAGTTTTACATGCCCTGGTAGTGAAAAACTGATGCGGACCTCTCTATGACCAACCAAGTTTTGACCGTGATTGGTACATGCACTGGCCTGCAGAGACAGTTGCGGAAACTTGCCCCCCTTCTTTCAACAACAGCTCTACAGATGATAGTATCGGCCACCATCATGTCCAGATTAGATTACGGGAACGCCCTGTACATCGGCCTTCCGGAAAAACTAACTAACAAATTACAGGTGACCATGAATGATGCAGCCAGGCTGATTTTCAGGCTCACTAGAAGGGCACATGCTACCCCTCTTTTGCGCAAGCTTCACTGGCTCCCCATTAAGCAGAGGGCCAAATTCAAGGGCCTTTGTATTGCCCATAAAGCAATGTACGGCCAGGCCCCAACATACATTAAAGAGCGTCTTCAAAACTATGTACCTGGCCGTAAACTCCGGTCCGCCGAGAGCTGCCTGCTGGCAGTTCCCCGGTTTAATACAATATCCAAGGGAGGCAGAGCCCTCTCTGTCCTGCTCCCGCAACTCTGGAACAAACTACCCGATGGCCTTCGCAAGGAATGCTCTCTCCTCCCTTTCAGGAAACGCCTCAAAACGCTCCTGTTCAGGGAGGCGTTAGACTCCATCTAATCATCTGCTATGCATGTTCCTGGGGACTGCAGTGGGTATCGGGCATCGGACCCCTCTCTCAAAGCGCTAAGAGACCTGATGGTGATTATGCGCTATAAAAGTAGCAGTTAACATAACATAACATAACATAACATTGAGGAGCTTCCACCTGGCGAACCCTCATTACCTGTTATCCTGCCGTTTCGGCTCTCGTACAGGTTTGTGCGAGACTGAGACCACTAAATTAACCGAGGGGCTTGAAACAAGTCCTTGGAAGCAGCTGCGGGAGCGGAGCCGAGTGGAAGATAGTGGAGAGCGGGTTGTCCCAGACAAGATGGCAGACTCCCTCTGAACCCACCGGGAGTCGACAAACCCTGCTGGGAATCGCTCGTGAGAAGGACTGCACAGAGAAGAGAAACGCTGTCCCAATAGCGAGCTGCAGAGTTGAGTTACCGGCCCAGAGTGTGGTCTCGCTGATCCTGTCGGAAGCCCCCGAAAGAGCTGGCTGTGACTGCGAGATAGCAGCAGAGGCCTGGAGAGGTTCGGAGGCGGTGGGACAATGGAGATGCTCTCATTGCGGCCTGGGCTGAGCGGACAATCCGGGAGGACACCCAGGGAGACTCCAGGCAACGATCCCGGAGCAGATGCTCCTTGACACCCGCCGATGCAGAGAGAAATGGAGGTGAGGTGAAGAGGGAGGTGGCAATGAGGCCCAGTCGGAGCACAACAGAGAGATAATTCAGGGCCCGAAGAGATAGGCCGCTGGCGCGACTGCGGCAGGCGGGAGGCCAACAGTGCCACAGAACAGACTGGAAGTCGCATAACTGAAACAGCAGCCAGCGGGGCCTCTGGAACGGACGCAGCCAGGCGCCCGATGGTGGTGGGGGCACTGCTGGTGAAGAGTGGAAGCGGCAGCAAGACCTACCCGCAGCGCGACTACCATTTATTAGGCCCGGCGGCTCTGGGGAAGGAGTCCTCCCGGGCGTACGGTTGGGGCGGCTTCAAGCCGATGAACTGAGCATGAGTGAAGATCGGCACAACAATACACAGGAGGCCGGCCCTGCGGAATCGGCACCGAAGAACCGGCGGAGTAGAACAAGCGTAGACATCTCGGGCCAGTGGTGAAGGGTTCACGGCCCGGCCTGAAGCAAATGAGCGGAGTAAAAGTGAGGCAATAGGGACCTGCTTGTAAGCCCTCAATCTTTAAGCACAGACAGTGTTGCGGTGGAAGCTAACCCCTTGGGAGCCAGGGGTTCCAGAGGAATGATCGTAGGAGAGCCTCTGACCGTTCCCCCTGAGGAGTTCCATAAAGAGCGCCACTGAGCTGCTCCCCTCCTAGATAACTAGCCACTATACTACAGAGAGTGTTTGGTCAAGGCCAGAGACCCAGCCTGTCGTTGGCAGTGGAGCGCACTTACAGCTTGTGTAGGGTCGGAGTAGAGGGGAATTGGCAGCGAGCAGGACCTGGGGGGACCTGGAAGATGCCCCAGGCAGTACTGTAAAAATGTACCACGTGCTCCCACTGAGGGCTCCTACCTCCAGGGGAGCATCAGACCCTCCCAAACGTGACAAAAAACAAGAGGAATCGGCAGTAGGAGTAAGAGGAGCTCAGATCTGGAAGTGCACCAATAACTACATTTCAACAACTGAGCCAAGCGCAAGTGCTGCAACCCGTAAACCATGGGGAAAATAAGCAAGAAACAGGGCCCGGAAGGTCACAGCGGGGAACCCCTGACAGACCAGAGAGAAGATGAAGGGGGGATGGAGGGGTCCCCACAGGGAGAGCCCAGGAATGACCCAACACTTTGCAACATAATGCAGGTGATAAAAGCCTCCCGGGAAGTGCTCTAGTCCAAGATATTTAGCATTGGGACAGAGTTTAGTTTGCTCTAGGATGACCATCGAAGGCTGGCCGAGAGAGTCACCTCAAACGAAAGAAACCTGACAGATATAGCCCCGGACCTGGAATCATTGCAGAAAACAGTATCCCTTATCAAAAACAAGGTCAAGGTCCTGGAGAAGAGGGCAGAGGACAGCGAAAATAGGGCGCGAAGAAACAATATAAGAATTCTGGGGGTTCCTGAATTAGCAGAAGGATCAAATACGTTGTCCTATATAGAGGAATGGCTCCGCAAAGAGGTGGCACCAGAAGGCCTATCCCAATTCTACGCCCTGGAGAGGGCTCACAGGGTCCCTACACGGCCCCCCAGGCCAGGGGCTCCCTGCCCCCCATAATAGCTAAACTCCTTCACTACAGGGACAGGGACCATATTCTGGCTCAAGCTCGCACACGGAAAGATCTTCAAATACTTAATAGAAAAGTGATGATCTTCCCAGACTTTACCAAAGAAGAGCAGAAGCAACCAGCAACCTTCTTGGAAGTGAAGAGCCGCCTCAGACAGATGAATGTTCCCTATGCAATGATATTCCCAGCACGACTGCAGGTGAACACGCCTAATGGGCCACAATTCTTCCTGACACCGCAAGATGCCTGGAACTGGATCGAAATGAGACAAGAGGCTGAGTCAGGGTAGAGACCTAGACGAGGGGGGCCCCGCAGGCAAATGCCGAGGTCTACAAAAATGGGAGCCCCCACATTGGCGGAAAACCAGCGAGAACGAGGGAAAGTGATCAGAGCACTTGCCGAACTTAGTAACTCAGACAGGAACCCACATTCCTCTGTCTGTGAACAAGAAGATAGGTGCTCCGAGACGACCAAGGACACTAGCTCAGCAGAGGAAACCAATGTTGAACTGCCTCAATTTACCCTGAGAATGGCAGATGAAATTATCTAGGGCAAATGGTCTCAAAGCTAGCATGGAAAATGGCCTAGTGATGGCCTCCGGGGTCCCCTGCAAGGGCACTGCCCCAACGGAACTATATAGAACTACACCCAGTGGGCTGAGCTCATAGTAACGGGGGTGGACCTGGGAGGGGGGCTCCGCTCCGAGACTGTATCACTAGTCCACCCTGGTTGTTGTTAAGCGAGTATCCTCGCGATTGGACACCCGTTGGTGTCTAGTTTGGATGGGGTTTGTTTTTATGCCTGTCCTGGGGTGTGGGAGTTGGTTTTTAGGTTGGAGGTTATTGAGGGGAAGGGGAGGGAATGTGCAAGGCAGACGAGGGGGCTCTGTCAAGGTCAGGGACCATGAGAATAATCAGGATCCCAGGAACTCCTAGTGGGAGGGAGAGACACCTCAGAGAATACTATGGCTCCCCCTGTAGAATATAAAGTACTCTCCTGGAATGTCAGGGGGATGAATTCTATGACCAGAAGACATAAGGTTTATGCCCACTTAGCCAGGAGAGAAATACAGACTGCACTCCTGCAGGAGACACACCTCAAGGCAAAGGAAGGGGCAGTGCTACAGCGCAGGTGGCGAGGGCAAGCATTCAACACAGATTTCTCGGTGTTCGCCAGGGGGGTGCTGGTGTGGATAAAGGCAGCGGCACCCTTTACATGCACAGGACACTTAGGGGCCGATTCCGATTCGGGCCGGAAAACGTACCGACCGACTCGGTACGGGAATTAAGTCAGACCGACACGTACCGGCGCTGCCCGAACCAGGTAGTACGATGAAATGCATGTGAATCACGACCGACTCGTACGGAACTCAAGCCGAACGACCGACCCGGACGGAAACAAGCTATCCGGCCGGGAAACCACGCGAATCGAACCGACCGACACGCACCAGGAATGAACCCGAACGAAACGTACCCGCAAACTCCGACCCGCGCAGTACGATGCAATGCGTGCAAAATCAGACCGATTCGCACGGAGCCCAAGCCGTACGACCGACACGCATACAAAAGCCAGCCGAACAAACACAATACTCCGTGACCGACGCGTACCCCGCACATGAAACCTAGCTGAAACACAGCGGGAACGACTCGGAGAAGCGCGCACGAGACAACTGCAGCGTCCTACTCGGTCAGAAGAACGTCTCCTACATGCACAAAAATTACAAAGGAAAAAATACAAAAAAAGAGGGCCAAACAAGCAATGACAAAGTCAATAAATACAGGGGGGAAATGGAACAAGGACACACCCCCAACTCCACCTATATAAAGGCCACAAATCCCTACCATGATCCTTTGCAAATTCCACTGACCTGCCAGCACAGAACACCATCAGACAGCAACCACAGACACACTCACAGCTCATCCAACACACAAGCCACACACCATTAGCACCTCAACAAATAGCACCCTCACACACACCCAGCAAAACCTACACTCACACACCCTCACTTGCACACACACACATCAATCACCACCACCACCCATCACCATGCCCCAAAAGAAGAATCCAAAGTTCCTAGATAGTGAATTGGAAGTCCTGGTAGACGAGATCCTGAGGGTAGAGCCACAGTTGTTTGTCACATTGGTCCAACAGACCCCCATGGCGCAGAAAACCAAGATGTGGGAGAGGATCGTCGACAGGGTCAACGCACAATCACCATGTTTGCGCACAAAGGAAGACATCCAGAACAGGTGGTATGATGTGCGCAGGAGGGTCAGGGACCTACTGAAGAATGATTACATCCTGAGCCAGCACACCGGCAGTGGCCCTCCTGCCAAACCAGTATACCTCAGGCCCTGGGAGGAGAAGGTGCGGGCCATCCTACCACCAGTGAGCGTATATGGACTAACAAACATCCCAGAGCCTGGTGAGTACACAACAAATATACACAATATGGTGTGACAATACACACACATCACTGTCAAAGGGATAGTCAAACCATGCACCCTTAGCAAATCCAGAGCAACCAAAAGATAATCATCCCAAGATGTGAATGACAGTCAGACAAACACAATACCTGCCATCTCATAGTGACATGTAACTGTGTCATGACATGTACAAACCCAACAACAAATAGAGCAAGGCAGTGGCACAAATATAACCAACAAACACTGTCTGATATTTTGCCATCACTAGAACACCACCTCACAGGGAAGCTCACTGAAAGGAAGGAATTCTGTGTATGCTGGTGAAGTCAGTGTAGCCAATAGCATGATGGGAGTTGTAGTCACAGATAATGGTCAGCCTCACATTTGGCCCATCAACACCACCCTGAACTATGCTCACAACACAGGGAGTGGAAAAGGACTGACAAGATGGCTGACACTGGGTACTGATGTGGGGAGCACAAGGCCCTGCTGGGAACTGTGCAACAACCAACAGCAGAACACCACTGACTGACATCCTGAAAGCCAACTTGCACTCCCTGCAATGCAAGCACGTTCCATGGTGGGATACCTGGCTGGGTGGGAAGGAGGACTGACAGCACTGACCATAGTTACAAGCAGCTCTCCTCACACACCCCCTCAACACAAACTCCACAAAACCCACCTGGGAGAATGCAATGCCTCACACTCTAAATGAAGATCCCACAAAGAACCACCACCCTGGGCAATGCTGTGTGAAGCATAGGGACACTCTTGGGACTTGTAGCCAAACAAACGCCAGGACAACACTGTCAGCCATCCTGTCAGCACAGGCACACTACCCCACAGGGAAGCAGAGTCAAAAGGAAGGAAGTATGGGCATGCTGGGAAGGGGGGGGGTGTAGGCAATAGCATGATGGGAGTGGTAGTCACAGCTCAACATCCCCCACCCACATGGCCCAGCAAGCTCACACTGAACCATGCACACCTCACAGGGAGTGAAAAGCCACTTCAAAGATGTCTGACACTGGCCTCAGCTGTGGGGAGCACAAGGCCCTGCTGGGAACTGGGCACCAACAAACAACAGGACCACACTGTCAGCCATCTTACCATTGCTGTCACACACACACACAGTGAAGTCCACTCAAAAGGAAGGAAGTATGGGCATGCTGGGAAGTGGGGTGCAGGCAATAGCATGATGGGAGTGGTAGTCACAGCTCAACATCTCCCACCCACATGGCCCAGCAAGCTCACACTGAAGCATGCACACCTCACAGGGAGTGAAAAGCCACCTCAAAGATGTCTGACACTGGCCTCAGCTGTGGGGAGCACAAGGCCCTGCTGGGAACTGGGCACCAACAAACAACAGGACCACACTGTCAGCCATCTTACCATTGCTGTCACACTCACACACAGTGGAGTCCACTCAAAAGGAAGGAAGTATGGGCATGCTGGGAAGAGGGGTGTAGGCAATAGCATGATGGGAGTTGTAGTCACAGATATTGCTCACCCTCACAATTGGCCCATCAACACCACTCTGAACCATGCTCACATCGCAGGGAGTGGAAAAGGACTGACAAGATGGCTGACACTGGGTACTGCTGTGGGGAGCACAAGGCCCTGCTGGGAACTGTGCAACAACAAACAGCAGGACACCACTGAATGACATCCTGAGAGTCAACCTGAACCCACTGCAAGGGTGGCATGCTTCATGGTGGGATAACTGTGCTAGGTGGAGAAGGAGGGCCGGATGTCCACCAAATACAACCAATGCTGGCCATGCACACACCTCAACATTCACATTGAAATGCCTCAGGTTTGCAGGACAATGTGCTACACCAATATCAACCTCTTACTGTGACAACTTAGGACAATGCAATGTACAGGCCCGCATCCAGAGGTACAGTCACAACTGTCAGGTGTGTGAACCATTGATGCCTGTAGAAATATAACATACATTGTGTGTCTCTTCCAAAAACAGGTGATGATGGGGACACAGCAGCAGGCGAGGAGGAGTCCCTGTCCCAGGCTCCGGGGGACACTGAGCCCACTGGTGTGGAACAGCCTCTGCCCTCCTTGGATGACGAAGACCTACCTGGCCCCTCCAGCGTGAGTCATCATGCAGCACCAGCAGGACCAACATCTGCACCCACTGCTCCAACAACTGCCAACACACAGACCACCCCCGCTGACACGGACAGACCAAGGACCACCAATGACAACAGCACAGGGACCCAGGCCCAACGTCGAGCTACGGACAACGAGCCCAGTAACAACCCCCAAGGGGGTCTAGGGTCACCTGTGCGTAACACCGCAGGTCCCGCACGTGTCGCCAGGGGTGGTGGGAGGGGTGGTAGACATAGGTCGCTGTTTGCAGAGGGGTCTGGACTGCATGATGACCCACAACTGGCACGCATTGCTGATGCGTACCAGAATAGCACCGGAGAGGTCAGCCAGGTAGTGGGGATCCTCAAGGACATACAACAGCAGCAGGCTGCCCATCATGCCCGCTTGGACTCCAACATGTCCCGTGTGGAGACACACATGTCTCGCATGGAGTCCAAGTGGGACACATTGCAAGAACTGACAGCGGTGCATAGGGACATATTGACATGCCTCCGCCAGATTAGCACCAACATGGCCACACCTCCCTGTGTGCCCACAACATCTGGTGCTGCAACAACTGCAACTGCCACAGGGAGGGAGGAGGACTCTGGCAGAGAGTCCCCTGCACTGCAGCAGCCTGCACGTGAGGGTCCCCCCCAAAGAAGAGGGGTCGTCCGAGGAAGGAAAACTGAGAGGTCGATGGCCATGTACATCCCGCAGGAAGCCAACACCTGTTCTGGAAATTCTCCTTTGTGTGCAAACTGTTCACCCTGTCGAATGCAACACAACTCTCCCACATGACATGGGGAGTTCAAGTTGGACTAATGTATCAGATGACTGTGGACTTCACTCAGGACATTTCTACTACCAAGACTTGCAACTCATCTGGGAACTTTGGATCACAATCCCAATGTACAGCACCCACCATTCTGTGCACTATACTCACACACTTTTGTAAATAAAATCACTAATACACCATACTTGCCTCTGTTGTGATTCCAATGTGGTTACTGTTATGGGGATGATGATCAGCTAAATTACACTGTGTATGCTAACTGCTACAGCAAGTACAACACCGTCATGTGAGTCATGGTGACGTGACACATATGAGGGAAACACACCACTAGGGGTACACAACACAGAGACACCAGGGCCATCGGACTCATCGCCTACACTGATGTTGCCAGGAAATACTGTGGAATGCACAGACACCACACCTATTCAGAGTCTGTGTCAACTAGCCCACAGGTGCAGTAAGCAAATGTCAGTCAGATGTGTGACCACAGACAACGCACATCCCAAAGTGAAGCACAGGTTTATTACACATTTGCAACATGTTGTTTCCACTAGAAATGCAAGGTAATCCCACGTGGCAGTGGCCACACAGTCAAAAAGTGCAGAAGATATAAAGTCCAGGGGTGTGTGGCACATCACCTGTAGGGAAACGACTGCTGCCACCCTGAAAGCTGAATCATGGTGTCGGGGGATCCAAGTTGACCAAACAACTCTGTAAGCACCCTGTGAAGGACAGACATGACACACAGTCAAAACCACTGAAGAACAGGACAGAACTGCAATACTCATGCCCAATACATGTCACAAGATAACTACACAAAACCAAGTTAGCATGTCAACACTGTTGGGGAGTACAGACTACCTGTAAGGACACATCGCTGCACGCATCCAGTCAAGTAGCACATGGCCACACTCAAACAGCACCAGAGCACCACCCACACATATCACGCAAACTCACATCATTCACATTACAACTCCCTGGATACTCACATTCAGCTGAAGAAGTTGGTGATGAGCTGTGTGCGGACATCACCATCATCATCATCACTGGCATCGTGGTCCAGGCCAGGATCCTCCACAGGTGGCGGACGTTGGTCATCGTCATCCAGGATGAGAGGCAACTCCTTCCGCACTGCCAGGTTGTGTAGCATGCAGCAGACGATGACAATCTTGCACACCCTTGCTGGGGCATATGGGAGGGCCCCTCCTGTCTTGTCCAGGCAGCGGAAGCGGCTCTTCAGGAGACCAAATGTCCGCTCGATCACTCTCCTGGTCCGAACATGTGCCTCATTGTAGCGCATCTGGGCTGGTGTCACAGGGTTCCTAAGGGGTGTCAGCAACCACGGCATGTTGGGGTATCCGGAGTCACCTACGGACAGACAATTGCACATTAGCTGAGTTGGAAAAGTGGGCGGAATACAACATAGCAGAACACACACAATGGTACAAAGTCAGTACACACCGACAAGCCAGGCATGCTGGTTCTGCATCTGTGACATTATCCTCGGGATGCGACTACTCCTCATCACGTAGGCATCGTGTGCCGAACCAGGGAAACGGGCACACACATGTGTGATGCTCATATCTGCAAGACATACCACCAGAGCATTGATCGAATGGTAATGTTTCCGGTTCCGGTATGCCTGCTCATGTGCCTTTGGTGGTACCAAAGCCACATGTGTCCCATCAATGGAGCCAATGACATGTGGCATCCTCCCCAGGGCATAGAAGTCACTCTTGACGTCAGTGAGTTGTTGACGTGTAGGGAAATAGATGTACTGGTTCAGGCATCTCAACATTGCCTCCAAAACATCGCGTAGCACACGGCTGAACATAGTCTGTGACATCCCACCAGCAGTCGCCACAGTGTGTTGAAAGGTACCAGTGGCAAAGAAGTGTAGGGCTGCCATCACCTTCACCTTGGGGGTCAGCGCTGTAGGGTACGGCCGGCCAGGTTGCAAATGTGGTGCCAAGCGCACTGCCAAATCCTCAATCAGCTGCCTGGTGAAGCGGTACCGTCGGATGCTGTCACGTTCCACCATCGTTGCCAGGTCAGGGAATGGTCTATGGACAGCTGGAGCCCTGCAGTGCATAGGTTGAAGAAAGAAAGATTGTCAGTCACCCCACATATGTGCCATTCACCATACTCAATTTCACATGATACATCATTACGAGACACAAGTACTTGATGTGTGTGCCGTTCTGTTCGGACATATCTGGCACCTACATGGCCATCATCTAACATCTCAGTACAACATGAGTTGACAACAGGTTCCAGGTTGTGCTATGGGAAACCATTAGGCTGTGTCACAGTACCCATTTACTGCTGTCACGTTCCACACACACACCACAGTGACATGTCTGGACAGATGCGCCACAGGCATCACAGCTCATTGACAGGTAGATTCCCAGTGACCCTGTCTTGCCACATGGACACTGGCATGACATGGCGTATCATGTACACGTCAGAAAAACAAACATGACTCCCACAGGTAGTGGCCCCTGTTGCCACCGCAGTACAGACATGGACGTCAGTGACGCACAACATCAAAGTCCATGCACAAACAACGTTGATGTGGAGATTGTCTCCCATCGTGCACATGGAATCAGAGACATCGGAAACACAACATGCACACAGACTGTGGAGGGCCATCACTATTGTGGCAATGGGTCACCCTGTGACGTACATGCCTTCCCCCATGGGACCCTGGGGGTATGTGACATGTCATACACATACACAACCTGGAAATGTGACCATGCCACATGCTCCGAAATGAACAGTTGCACATCACAGTGGTCATGTGCACAACACACAAATGACCCTGTCCCCATGAACACGTGCACAGCCTGGGTGTGGCTGCCCCCAAGTGCCACCCCAAAAACCACATGTTGACCCCCATACACAGAAAAGGTAATGCAGCCTTACATGCCTTAGGAAACAGTGTGGACTGGGTGTGGTGTTGTAGGTGTGCCCCTGAGTCCCTGGCAAGTATATGTGGCTGGCATACGTTCACCAGTGACAATGATGGTGACATATGCGAGTGACCTGTACAGGGACGCGTTGTACAGCAATGGACCGATCGGTGTGCCCGCACGGCCCATTGCATCGGTAGTGAGCGGGTACGCGTTGTACAGCAATGGACCGATCGGTGTGCCCGCACGGCCCATTGCATCGGTAGTGAGCGGGTATGCGTTGTATCACGGAATACGCATTGTACAGCAATGGACCGATCGGTGTGCCCGCACGGCCCATTGCATCGGTAGTGAGCGGGTACGCGTTGTATCACGGAATACGCGTTGTACAGCAATGGACCGATCGGTGCACACGCATTGGCTGGGGCCTGGCATTGCAACGGACGCGTTTTAGAAGCCTCAACGAGTCTGATGCAGTGAATTCAGTTGGCCAGCCACAACAATGTTGCAAATTCATGGGTGTCATGAAGTTTAACTTTTGAAGGATGCTGTGGGCGTGTATTAGTGGTGCAATTCCATGGATTGGCCAGATTCAGAAGATGCTAACGACTTGGACCTATCACTCTGGACACATGGGACAGTATCTGCCTCTGCAGCACACATATAATGCTGGCTGTTCCCCTGAGGGCTCACTTGCCTGCACTACATGCTCCAGGACGACATCTGCCACCAACACTGCTGCTGTCTCTGCATCCTCTGGCTACTGCAATGGCACGTACTGTGGAGAGAGCCCCAGCCTTCAGCCTTGAGGATACCCAGGCCCTGCTGGACAGCCTCCTTCCACAGTACAGCAAGCTGTATGGGAAACCAGGGGAGCAGGTGAGTGTGCTGTCCACTGCCTTACTAATTGTGCATGTTGTCTGACTAGCAAGACTTACAGTGTGCACACCACTGGCTAGCATGCTCACTGAGTAGTTCTCCTCCCCCAAAGTGTGTAGTCACATGCACTGAACAGGTACAGTGCAGTAACAGTGCATTCCAACAAGGTTTACTTCCCATGCAATGATACCATGTAGTAACTGCTGGCAAACTGTTCTTAGCCATCGTTGCACTGCCTGTGTACATCATATGCCCCTGTGATTGAGACATGTATATCCAACTGTGTGATGCACGGATATGTTGCATGTGTAGTAATGGCCTTTTCACTTTGTCATCCTCACAGGTTGATGCCCACCAGAAGCAGGAAATCTGGCTGACCATCGCCCGGGCAGTAAGATCCGTGGGGGTCTACAAGCGCCGGATCCGCAACTGCCAGAAGAGGTGGCAGGACCTTCGGGGCTGGACCCGGAGGATCGCAAGGGTCCAGCTGAAGCTGTCGCCTCCTTGCAGGAGGGGCGGACACCGGACCCTGACCCCCCACATGCTCCGGATCCTGGCAGTGGTCTTCCCTGACCTGGATGGGCAGCTGAAGGACAGACAGCAGCAAGGAGGGGGTGAGTCCATGACTGCACTGTGAACTTTGTCTGACATGCTATGTGCCCTCCTCTGGCCTGGTTAAACTTCCACAGTACATCAGTCTTGTGGTCCAGGACCCATGTCCCTCAATTGTGACATGCCCACTCCTCATCTGATACGCAGGTGTGGTCCTTACAATCAGGAAATTGTGTCACTTGGGTACTGTGTCCTTGCATTTTGCTTCGCTCAAGGTGGGGGACTGCATTTCTTCCCGTGACTTTGTGGTGTGCTTCATTGGTGGGTCAATTGCTCACACAATGCCTAAGTCCTGACATGTAATCTGGGTGTAACTTTGATATGTGGTCCACTTGCTGATCTGAATCACCACATGTCCCTGGGGAATTTGGCACACCCCCATGCTGCGGGTGGGAACAATGTTTGGGCCTCAGGAGTATGTATATCAAGTGTGTCACACATGCTTAGCCACCTGCCTACTGTCCAGGGCTCATCCCTCCTTCAAGTGGAGCAGGACAGTCATGCCTACTCCAGGGCATACAATACACTCTGTACTCCCACTCCCGTGTATCAGCTGACATGTTGTGATCAGTGAAATGTTCCCTCAGGTGTCTGCCTCTGTGTCATTGTGCTGTGGCTTCGTTGTCAGGACTACTGGGATGTTAATCGGTTAGGGCTCAGCATGCCATCTGAGATGTGACCATGAGAGACGATACTTCTGTGACTTATAGGTGTTTGATCACTTGACTGTGCACACAGGTGTATGCGACTGTGAATTTCAGGCAGCTGTTTTTCATTCACAGCAGACTGTGAGGTGCTCAGTTTTAGAGAGTTGTGTTTCATGTCTCCCATATGTCCAATTGGTATGACGTGGACAAATAAGAGTTCAGATGATGTGGTTTGTGGGGTATGGACATGTGCACTTGTCAGATACATAACTTGCATTCACCATGTCCTAGGATTGTGACACAGTGCAAATTGTTGTTGGCTGGCTGCCATGCCCATGTGACTGGAGACAGTGATGTATGACTTTGCAGGCATGCCTGTGCCATGGCATTGAACTTCCTAAGAGTGATCCTGCAGGGGATTGACATGTGCAACATGCACCCCATTGTGGCATTGACTATCCGGACATGGGTGCATCATGGTGTCTGGTGCTGGTATGCATCACATGCATTTCTAATTAGACTCTGGCCATCCCTTTATCCGGACACCTGTACTGACTCAGTGGCAAGAGATGTGATGTGTGCATGTTCACATACTTCACCGTGTTCTCTGCGATGTCCAACAACTGTGTAGGTGGTGCATGTGTCCACACTGGGGTATTACCATCAGACAGGCACCAGACCGATGGGTGCAAGGGCAGGAGGGGTGTGAGTTCCATGGTTGACCATCAGACTGACAATTGGCTTCTCCTAATCTGTGTGAGGACTATTGGCAATGCTCAACTAAGGATGCCAGGGCTTGCTCTGTAATGTGCTGTACTTACTGTGGTGTGTGCGGTCAGTGCAGGTGACTGATGTTTGTCTGTTTCCCTAATTGTTTGCAGATACTTCCACGGCCACAGGAGGGGACAGCTCCACGGACCAGGAGGAGCTGCAGAGCCAGACTGGGTCAACAGCCGACGAGTGGTCGGAGGGACCCAGTGGCACGGAGGGCGAGGGAGCCACACCGAGGAGTCCTCAGCACCATCCACCTCAGCTGAGGACCACAGCAGCTCGGAGGATGACTCCCTTGTGGAGGCGGGTGTCAGCAGCCACCACACCCCAGCTAGTCTGTCTGGCCCCGCCACCACCACCACCGCCCTCCCATTGGCTCCCATTCCAGAGGTCCATGGAGGCTCCCGTGTTCGGGAGCGTGTCTCCTTCGTGCCAGGCACTGCACCCCCTGCCCCTGTGTCCCCTGCTGCCCTGAGTTAGGAGTCTGTGTACCTACTTCGGCAGCTCCATGTAGGGCAGACAGCAATGCTGAGTGTCCTCCATGCACACACCACTCTGTTGACACAGCTGGTGTCGTTCATGGAGGGCATCTCAACGGGTATGTCTGCCCTACAGAGGAGCAATAAGTCCATGGACTCCTCCTTGATGGCAGCAGTGTCCCTCCTCCAACAGTCCCTCACCCCTCCTACCTCTGCCCCATCCACACTTCCTGGCACCCTACCTGTCCCAAGCACATGCACACCTGCACGATCACCCCAACACACAGACACGAGCAGCACAGAAACACCCAAAACAAAGGCAAGACGTGCACACAAGCATCCTCAGGGGACTGATACCACACCCACAGGGGATGGGGAACAGACACACACACAGGCATCCACAGTCACTCCGCAGTCCTCCAAATCCTCTCCCTCCAAGACCCCTTCCCTTGCCTCACCTGCAACCCCACCTACACAGAAAATCTTCCTCTGTGACCTCGGCCTATGTAGGAAGGTGGAATCTGACTATATGGTTGCCCCCACTTTTTTCCTGGTGTTTTGCTGGTTTATGACTTAGTTGGACTGGGATCCTGCTATTCAGGGCCCCAGTCTATCTGCTTCCTCTATAAAATGGTTTCCATGTGCCTTAGGCACATCTCTGATTGGAATCTGGAGTGCCCTTATAAGTCCCTGGTATATGGTATACTATGTACCCAGGGCATAGGTACCTCAGAGGCCTACCAGGGGCTGCAGCATGTATTGTGCCACCCCTGAAAGGCCATCCAAAATGACACCACAGATCTGCTACTGCAGCCTGGGTAAGGTGGTGCATGCACCAGTTACAGTGGTATAGGCTACCTATATCACTACCATTGCACACACATATAGAACTATAAGTCACTCCTATGGCAGGCCTTACCAATCCTGAAGGCAGAGTGCTTGGTTTTTATGTGAGAGGGTGCCCCTGCATGAGCAGAGCCCCTCTACAGCGTTCGGAGTCCCTCCTCTGATGCTGTTTGTGGTACAGCCTGACCATATACTCTTAAGTGCATTATATCCTCGCGGTACAATGCTAACTTTGGACTGGCTGCACCAAAACATGTCGTGTTTGGTGTCAAACATCTTGGAATACTACCCCCCCGCCAATCCTGGCGGCGGGGGTAGCATTCCACCCTTCTAGAGGGAAAGACATGTACACACCGGGCTACCCGGTATCTTCTTTCCAGAGCCCTGGCATCACAAAATGGATGCCGCTGCCACAGACACGGGTCTGGCCTCCTGCTGCTGACTGAAACTCCGGCAGGGGAGGCCTGGACAATAGGTTTCCTGTCCCAAGGAGGTGTAACCACCTCCCCAGACAGGATAATGTGTATTGGGGCTGGGCGGGAGCAGCCTCTGGTGCTTTGAAGTCCTGCACTGGGGGCACATTTGGTGTCCCTGTGCATATGCCAGTTCAAACCGGTTGCAGGGGCTACCTGCCCCTGCTCTGGCGCGAAACTGGACAAGGGGAATGGGTGTAACCACCCCTCTTCCCTGACCCTCCCATAGGTGGGTCTCCAGAGTATGTCCAACCCCCTAACTTGGTATAAGTATGGGACCCCAGTCCTTAGGACTTTAGATTACCCTGGACGAAACTCTGACACTGAATCCTGGATCTTCGACGCTCTACCTGAAGATTAGAGGACTGAAGAATCTCCCTTGGGGTCAAGGAGTGACTCCCCTGCTTGGCAGGCACCTAAGAAGCAATTGTCCGGTCCGCATCGCTGAAGCTCCCGCCGGACGCCGAAGTCTTTGCATCACCAGAGGTGGATTTCCAGACTTCCCCGAGGCTGCCCTGAGTCCCCAGCAAAGCTGAGGCCCGTAGCTGTCGTGGGTAACGTGGAACCATGACCCCTGGACACCAAGTACTTTTGCAAGTGCATCCTCTTCCTGGTCTTCCACGAAGTTGTGCTTTGGGCTCCGAGTAGCCCCCGCCTCCAGCACCAACTGCACCGAAGATCACTGGCCTCCACTCCACGAGTGTCCTGTGAGCCAGCTCTAAGTGCGTCCACTCGAGGCTCCTTCGCGGTCGCTAGTCCGTTGGCTAGTGGAACTCTTCTTCTGTTTGGGCTTTCCTGTTTGCTCCAGACGGGCCCTGACTTTCCCTTGCTGGGTGAGTTCCCCAGACCTTGCTGGTCTGCATCAACGTCCTTTCTTTGTTTCTACGAGACTTGCCGTTGCCAAGGCTTGTTGGGTCCAATCCGGTCGCCGACACCCCTGCAATCGACAGACGTCGTGGGACAGCTCGAATCCAGCTCCTGGTTGTCGTCGACGCCTCCTGGACCTCGTGGCTGAAGAGTCAAGACGACCGTCAACTTACCTGAAGCACCCGACATCGGTGGGCATCTGCTCATCGCCCTCCTGGTCACTGGCTAGTGACCCAGACTCTGTCCCCTCTACTTTCAGGTTCTTCAGATCTTCGATCCACCCTTGGATCCACCCGAACACTTTCGACTTGGTCGCCAGCAGCACTTTGCAGCAGATCGCCATTGAAAACGATGACGAAACCCGACCCCGAAAGACACCTATGCACCCGGCTTCCCTGGGTGAGGTAACTCGAGTACTCCGGTGCTCCCGTGGGTATAGACTCTAGAACAACCTAGTTCTAAAGGGGTTTGCTCCAAGTCCTCCTCTAAGTGTCCTTTTGCTTTAAAACTCCAACCGCGACATTCCCCTTAGAAGTCAACGGCGGCTCGCGGCTGTGTTCTCACACTGCACGCGTCCCCCGTGGGTCCCCTGTGTCACTACCTTGGGTGGTTCCTTGAGGGCCAAGCACTTCTACAGGCTCTAGGCCTTGTGTCTAGCTCAGTCGTGGTTCTTATACCACTTTATTGGTATATGGTTTGAGTACGCCCCTAGGGCTCAAACGTGTATTTGTGCTATTACTGTTGATAACTGACTTGTAACTTATGTACTTCAAAGTCTAGCCTCATAAAGAGACTAGAGGGGTGTGTTTAAGACTAAACACATATATTTTAAATATATACCTGGTGTGGTCCTCTTTCATTTGGTCACTCAAGAGATTATAGACTGGTAAAACAAGCTGCTTTACATTCCTTCAAGACTTAGCCTGAAGGCTGCTCTCCATAGCTACCACTAGGATAGCTTTCAATAAAGGTTGTCTTTAACCTATCTCCAATAAGGGGTTGTTTGGACTGGTGCAAGGTGCCCACTATAATTAGTGGACAGCATATACCAGGCCAACTTCTCACATTGGTGTGCAGCGTGTGGGATTCCAGCTTGCTATTGTTTTACCAGATAATCTCAATTGAATTGATCAACTGAAAACCACTAAGGGTACCTTAGGTACATATAAATCAAGCTTAGGATACAGTATGTTCTACTGAACTTAGAGTTGTGTGTTAAGGGATAGCACACCCTTTCTACAACTCAAGAGAGTTTAGTAGGCCACACTAGAGTAGGTAGTGCATACACCACACCACACTAGTAATGTCTTCAGGGCCAGGAACCAGTGGGTCCCAGCCAGAAGCCAATGGGCTTCTTCCCTCCAAGTATGATAATCTCCCATTCTTGGAATTGAGAGCATTAAGCACTGCTAGGAAACTGAAGACAGGCAAAAGTGCCAACGCCTCATAGAAGTACTCCTGCTGGATGATCTCAGAAGACTACCAGGGTCAGAAGGGGTAGGCAGACAGGGTGGGGCAGAAGATGAGGAAGGGGCCAGGGATGAAAATAACCAGGACCCAACCTCTGAAACTGGCCAGGAAGGTGACAATGACCTTGACCTGGAAAATGCAGCTACTCCTGAGGATGAGGAGGAGGATCAGAATGACCTCCCCTTTGTCCCCCCAGGAAGAGTTGTGAGTGTGCCCAGAAGGCCTAGATCTCCTTCTCAGGAGTCTAACCACTCTGACACCTTAGTAGGGACCTCTGTTTCCTCTCATAGGAGGGAATCCTCCAGTGAGAGGAAAGAGAGACTGCTCAAGTATGGAGAAGCTCAGTTGAGACTCAGAAGAGAGCAGTTGGCTATAGACATGGAGTCCCTAGAGCTTGAAAGGCAAAGAAAAAAGTTGGGACTAGAGTCCCATGGTGGCAGCAATTTCCCTAGTGGTAGGGAAAGGTCTTATGACCATAGAAACCTGAGCAAGATTGTCCCTCCCTACCAGAGTGGGGATGACATCCACAAATGGATAACTGCACTGGAAAGGGCCTGTAAAGTTCAGAGGGTCCCCCAGGAGCAGTGGGCAGCAATCTTGTGGCTCTCCTTTGCAGACAAAGGTAGAGACAAGCTCCTCACTGTAAGAGAAGAGGATGCTGACAATTACAAAGTCTTGAAGAGTGCTCTGATAGATGGGTTTGGTCTAACCACTGAACAGTATAGGTTGAAGTTCAGAGACACCCAAAAGGCTCAGACTCAAGACTGGGTTGATTTTGTAGATTGTGCTACTAAGGCTCTGGAAGGTTGGATACATGGCAGCAAGGTGCATGACTTTATAGGATTGTACAATTTGATTATGAGGGAGCAGATCCTTAATAGTTGTCAAAACCAGCTTTTACACCAGTACCTGGTGGACTCTGATCTGACCTCTCCCCAAGAATTGGGAAAGAAGGCAGACAAATGGGTCAGAACCAGGGTAAGGCCTAAGAATCAGGGTGGTGACCAGAAGAAAGATTCTACCAAGTCCCAAGAGAAAGGTGGGGATAAATCTAAGGATAAGTCCACTACAGGGCCCCAAAAGTCCTCTTCTGGGGGTGGGCCCCAAACTCCTTCCTCTCCTGAAAAGAAACCATATTGCCATGTCTGTAAAAAGCCTGGAAACTGGAAAACTGATCCCAGTTGCCCCAGGATTGGCAATAAAGAAAATGTTCCTCCAACAAATACTACCACCCCTCCTTGTACTACCAGTAGTAATCCTCCAGTTGGGAGTAGTGCACCCAAAAAGTTAGGTGCTTTTGCAAGAGGAACAGAGGTGGGCCCTAGTTTAGACAGGACCCCCTCAACAGACTCCTCTGACTCTGATGGTGGTATAGGATTTGCCACCTTTACCATGGGTCCCAATGCATTGGGCAGGTACAGACTGGAGCCAATGATTAATGGTCATAAAGCTGTGGCATTCAGGGACACATGGGCTAGTGTCACCATGGTGGCAGGGAAACTAGTCCCCCCTCACCAGCTTTTACCTGAGTTTAAATACCAGGTGACCAACATAGATGGTGTCAGGACAGATCACCCCATGACCATAGTCAATCTCAGATGGGAAGGGGTCACAGGCCCAAAAAGGGTGGCAGTGTCCCCCAACTTGCCTGTAGATTGCCTCATGGGCAATGATTTGGAACTTTCAGCCTGGGCTGAAGTTGAACACCAAGCCCATCTGAGAATGCTGGGTGTCCCTGAAAGAGTTAGTGGGGCTGTGATGGCCACAGCCCAAGCCCAGGGAAATTTTGGAGAGATGGAGCCTGGAAGAATGGCCCACTCTCCCCCAAAAGAGAGCACAAGGGTTGAAGAAAAGTCTTCTTCCCCCCAGACAGTAGGTAAGGGTCAGCCTCCTCAGGGAACTGACCCTACCCCTAGTGAAGGAACTTCCCCAGAGGTAGTCAGGCCTGGCCACACCCCTGATGGCAGGGGACCCTTCCAAGGTGGTACCCAGTCTGGAGCAGGTAACCTGCCCCTCTCTACCCTGCTTCAGTCAGCCCAGGGCTGCAGAGGTTAGGGAGGTCAGTGGACCCCCCAGGGCCCCCTGTCCAGAGGAACCCCCATCAGCAGATTAGGGGCACCCAGTCTAGTAGCCCTAGCCAGGTGAAAATTCCTCAACACACTGAGGGATCCCCCATACCTTTGTGTAGGGACCTCCCCCAGAAGGACTCTGTTAGGCAAGGGCAAACCTGGGACCAAAAGGTTCCAAACCTGCCATGTCCCTCCAGTGGTCCATCCAAAGGGACCCAACCCCCAGCTGTAGGCAGCCAAAGGTTGACCCTTAGAGCAAAGTGCAACTCAGTCATGGAAAGACAGGCATACATGGTGACCAGTGATCTGAGGAAGCTGAGACCAACCTTCCTAGGGCCTCACTTCCCTACTCAGACACCTCACCAACCTTGTACTTTACCAAAGCACACCACAGGTAGTAATTCCCCATGGTGGAGACCCTCTCATACCCTTAGGGTGAGGGATTGCTTAGTGGACCATAAGACAGGGGGCAACCATGCTAGTGCAGGTGCTTCCTTATATGGCCACTTAGTCAATAAAGGCTCAACTGGCCAAGGTTAGCCTTATCTCCTTTCGTTTGGGGGGGGTTATGTAGGAAGGTGGAATCTGACTATATGGTTGCCCCCACTTTTTTCCTGGTGTTTTGCTGGTTTGTGACTTAGTTGGACTGGGATCCTGCTATTCAGGGCCCCAGTCTATCTGCTTCCTCTATAAATGGTTTCCATGTGCCTTAGGCACATCTCTGATTGGAATCTGGAGTGCCCTTATAAGTCCCTGGTATATGGTATACTATGTACCCAGGGCATAGGTACCTCAGAGGCCTACCAGGGGCTGCAGCATGTATTGTGCCACCCCTGAAAGGCCATCCAAAATGACACCACAGATCTGCTACTGCAGCCTGGGTAAGGTGGTGCATGCACAATTTACAGTGGTATAGGCTACCTATATCACTACCATTGCACACACATATAGAACTATAAGTCACTCCTATGGCAGGCCTTACCAATCCTGAAGGCAGAGTGCTTGGTTTTTATGTGAGAGGGTGCCCCTGCATGAGCAGAGCCCCTCTACAGCGTTCGGAGTCCCTCCTCTGATGCTGTTTGTGGTACAGCCTGACCATATACTCTTAAGTGCATTATATCCTCGCGGTACAATGCTAACTTTGGACTGGCTGCACCAAAACATGTCGTGTTTGGTGTCAAACATCTTGGAATACTACCCCCCTGCCAATTTTGGCGGCGGTGGTAGCATTCCACCCTTCTAGAGGGAAAGACATGTACACATCGGGCTACCCGGTAACTTCTTTCCAGAGCCCTGGCATCACAAAATGGATGCCGCTGCCACAGACACGGGTCTGGCCTCCTGCTGCTGACTGAAACTCCGGCAGGGGAGGCCTGGACAATAGGTTTCCTGTCACAAGGAGGTGTAACCACCTCCCCAGACAGGATAATGTGTATTGGGGCTGGGCGGGAGCACCCTCTGGTGCTTTGAAGTCCTGCACTGGGGGCACATTTGGTGCCCCTGAGCATATGCCAGTTCAAACCGGTTGCAGGGGCTACCTGCCCCTGCCCCTGCTCTGGCGTGAAACTGGACAAAGGGAATGGGTGTAACCACCCCTCTTCCCTGACCCTCCCATAGGTGGGTCCCCAGAGTATGTCCAACCCCCTAACTTGGTATAAGTATGGGACCCCAGTCCTTAGGACTTTAGATTACCCTGGACGAAACTCTGACACTGAATCCTGGACCTTCGACGCTCTACCTGAAGATTAGAGGACTGAAGAATCTCCTTGGGGTCAAGGAGTGACTCCCCTGCTTGGCAGGCACCTAAGAAGCAATTGTCCGGTCCACATCGCTGAAGCTCCCGCCAGACGCCGAAGTCTTTGCATCACCAGAGGTAGATTTCCAGACTTCCCCGAGGCTGCCCTGAGTCCCCAGCAAAGCTGAGGCCCGTAGCTGTCGTGGGTAACGTGGAACCGTGACCCCTGGACACCGAGTACTTTTGCAAGTGCATCCTCTTCCTGGTCTCCCATGAAGTTGTGCTTTGGGCTCCGAGTAGCCCCCGCCTCCAGCACCGACTGCACCAAAGATCACTGGCCTCCACTCCACGAGTGTCCTGTGAGCCAGCTCTAAGTGCGTCCACTCGAGGCTCCTTCACGGTCGCTAGTCCATTGGCTAGTGGGCCCTCCCGAAGGCAACTCTTCTTCTGTTTGGGCTTTCCTGGTTGTTCCAGACGTGCCCTGACTTACCCTCGCTGGGTGAGTCCCCCAGACCTTGCTGGTCTGTATCAACGTCCTTTCTTTGTTTCTACGCGACTTGCCGTTGCCAAGGCTTGTTGGGTCCAATTCGGTCGCCGACACCCCTGCAATCGACAGACGTTGTGGGACAGCTTGAATCCAGCTCCTGGTTGTCGTCGACGCCTCCTGGACCTCGTGGATGAAGAGTCAAGACAACCGTCAACCTACCTGAAGCACCCGACATCGGTGGGCATCTGCTCATCGCCTTCCTGGTCACTGGCTAGTGACCCAGACTCTGTCCCCTCTGCTTTCAGGTTCTTCAGATCTTCGATCCACCCTTGGATCCACCCGAACACTTTCGACTTGGTCGCCAGCAGCACTTTGCAGCAGATCGCCATTGAAAACGACGACGAAACCCGACCCCGAAAGACACCTAGGCACCCGGCTTCCCTGGGTGAGGTAACTCGAGTACTCCGGTGCTCCCGTGGGTATAGACTCTAGAACAACCTAGTTCTAAAGGGGTTTGCTCCAAGTCCTCCTCTAAGTGTCCTTTTGCTTTAAAACTCCAACCGCGACATTCCCCATAGAAGTCAATGGCGGCTCGCGGCTGTGTTCTCACACTGCACGCGTCCCCCGTGGGTCCCCTGTGTCACTACCTTGGGTGGTTCCTTGAGGGCCAAGCACTTCTACAGGCTCTAGGCCTTGTGTCTAGCTCAGTCGTGGTTCTTATACCACTTTATTGGTATATGGTTTGGTACGCCCCTAGGGCTCAAACGTGTATTTGTGCTATTACTGTTGATAACTGACTTGTAACTTATGTACTTCAAAGTCTAGCCTCATAAAGAGACTAGAGGGGTGTGTTTAAGACTAAATACATATATTTTAAATATATACCTGGTGTGGTCCTCTTTCATTTGGTCACTCAAGAGATTATAGACTGGTAAAACAAGCTGCTTTACATTCCTTCAAGACTTAGCCTGAAGGCTGCTCTCCATAGCTACCACTAGGATAGCTTTCAATAAAGGTTGTCTTTAACCTATCTCCAATAAGGGGTTGTTTGGACTGGTGCAAGGTGCCCACTATAATTAGTGGACAGCATATACCAGGCCAACTTCTCACAGCCTCTTCCCCTCCGATCCCGCTGATCCAGCATACAGGGGGAAGAGGAAGTCCACCCACACAGAGGGGAGTGCCCCTCGCCCCCGGACACCCTCCCCCAGGCGCAGACAGACGGGGCCCCCACCCGCAAGTCCCCCGGTCCCGGAAGAGCAAGACCCCGCCACCGCCCTGCAAGTCAAGCACACAGTCTCCTTCCTCCATCCCTCAGGCCCCCACAACACAGGTTCCCCCACCACACCCTGCCCCAGGTTCCCCCACCCACAGATACACCATCCCCAAAATGATCCGGCCTTCTCCACCTCCCACTTGCTCTTCCAGCAGCACACCCCCCGCTGCACATGTTAGTGCCACTGGTGTGGAGACCGTTTCCTCCCCCTCTGTCCTGCCCACCTTACCGGAACCCCATTCTACTCCCCTGGAGATGGGCACAGCAGTGGAGTCCACTAACACCCCGTCTGACTTGGGCACTGCAGTGGGGAACCTGTCCTCTCCATCTGGCCAGCCCACTGGAGTTGTGCCGGCACCCACACCATCCGGCTCATGCCCCCCAGTTGTGCCGGCACACACCATGTCAGACACCTCCACTGCAGTTGTCAGTGACTCTCCAGCACCAGCCACCCCTTCCCTGCCTCCTTCTGGTGAGCCCTGATCCTGTCCCTGCGGTGCCTGGCCTGCCCCCCGTATACCCCTCCGAGGGGAATGTCCCTGCTCCATATCAGTCGCAGGCAAGCAGAGGGTGACATCTGCCACTGTCACCCTGTTTGGACTTGATTCATGGTCTGGACATTGGCCTTTGTGTTTTTTCTTGACTTTAATTTTCAATATAACATATGCTGATTAAAGCTACTTTCAGTTCTCTAGTGGTCTTGCTTCAGATGTACATGATGTTGATGATGCTAACCATGCCCTTGCTGCAGTGATGTTGATTTTTGATGTCAGGTAAATGAAGTGTTACTGTGCAGGACCCCATGTGGTCCAGGGGGAATGTGTCCTATCCTGGTGTGTAGCCATGTCATCCTTTGTATCAATATGAGGGTGTCATGTTTTCCATATTTGCAAATGGGATTCCCTACCTGTTTTTTCAATATCACATCTGTGGCTTACACCCCTGCACATCAACTGTGCTTGCCATTGTTCAATTGGTCTATTTCCCTGACCGTGTGACCATCTCCACTGGACATGCATGTTTGGGCATCAATGGGGAAGGACTCATCTGTGGTATCAGTGCAACTTGCTATACATGTGTATTTGATCGGTGCTGATGATTTGGGTGACAATGCCATGACCAGGCTGATGTGACGTGAGCCTTCATTTTGTGCTAATTGTTGACTGAGTGACCAAGTGTTCTGCTGACATGATAGCACCCTGCAGAGACAACGTATGGCACAGCTTTTCTTACACAGGAGTGGAGTCCCCTCATGGCAGTGTGTAATTCCGTGACATTGCCTGAGCCCAAGGTGTGTGTTGTGTGAGCATGTCTGTGTGTGTTCACTTCCATTTTGCTATGCAGGTTGGGGGCCCTAGTGATGTTCCTGTTTGTGATGCTTGCTGAGTTGAGTAATGTTCCCCCAGATCTTTTCCCTGGGTGCTCTGTGATGTGGGTGCATGGCACATTACTGGTGATCAGGGTGTCATCCATAGGTGTGTTTGCTGTCAGGGCTGAGCTTGTGGGCAAACGCAGATGAGTCACAGTCAGGATTCCCCTTGGCACTTGTTGGTTACACAAGTAATGTAATTTACAATTTGCGTTAGCTTCCAGTGATTGTGACACGTTGTGTGTGTGACTGCTGCCACTCCTCAGGGTCAGAGCTGCAATGTTGGAAGTTGTCTATGTTTGTTGTTTGTGGGTGAGCTTGCCATCTTCATTGGTGTGTGACTGTGTCCGGGATCCCATTGGTTGGTGTGGATTTGACGTCATGCCCATGTACATCATACTGTGCAGTGTGTGAGACATTCACAAGTCTTGTTGACTGGCCATGTGTGATGGGTATCTCCGCCTTAGTTCCCCCACCACCCCTGGGATTGTCATGGGTGCATGTGCAATGTCACCAGTCCATGTGAGCTTCACTGCTGCACATTGTTGGAGATCAAGGTGTGTGGTGTTGAGTGTGTGCAAATGAGAGTTGTTGCACGGCTGGACCCCTACCTCCATGTTGGCCTTGGCTGACAGGCCGTGCTGTTTTATTTGTGCTTGTGTAGGTGTGATGGTAGTTAGTTGCTCAGGACACATGACTGTGGTTCACAGTGTGTACGACATCTACCTTTGTCATCACAGTGGGATTATCATGCAGGCCAGTGTCACCACAATGTGGGC
This sequence comes from Calotriton arnoldi, assembly GCA_963921515.1. Taxonomy (NCBI): domain Eukaryota; kingdom Metazoa; phylum Chordata; class Amphibia; order Caudata; family Salamandridae; genus Calotriton; species Calotriton arnoldi. The sequence continues at coordinate 639,781 of CAWUFW010003416.1, read as the reverse complement.
TCCCTGGGGGTAGTGCTGTGGTGGGTCTGTCTCTTGCTGTGTTAGTTGCTGTTCCTACAAGCTTGTGTGACATTTGTAATTTGGGCTCCCTCTCATCTAACAATGCCTGATTGCCCACATAGGGGAATCCGATCCATGAGTTACTTTTGTGTGGCACTGTGTTGACATCTGTGTAATGGGGATTCAGGCCTCCTCGTGTGTTGTGTGTTTGCCTGGGGACACTGGCACACCACCCCCTCACCTGTGGTGTTTGATATGCAGTGTGAGTCTGCCTGTTTGTGTTTGTGCATTTGCACCACTGCATTGGCATATCTTTTGTGTGCCATTGGCTGTATGTTGTTTGGTGGCTTACCCCTGCTGTCCCTGGGACTCCTAGGTCATCAGACAGCACAATGATCATGGTTTGTATGTCCCATTGCTGCCATGGTATGGTATTTGTTCACCTGACATCTACAGTCTCCACAGGATATCTACATTTGTGTGTCCATTGGTGCAGATATGTGGATCTGCATTGTGAAGGTCACTTCTGTCATTGTGTTATTTGTGAATGTTGACAATGTGAGCCCCCATGGGTGATGTTTGTCTGCACATGGCCAAAGCGATGTTTCATTTGCACTGCACTGTTTGCCTCACCCAATCTCTGTTGCTATGGGACACAAGCACTGCTATGCCTAATGTGTTTGTTGTTGTGTGACCAGGAATCATCCATGCAGTTTGGCATTTGCAGCTTTTACCATGACTACACTTACATTTTGGTCCCTGTGGTGATGGGGCTTTAGGCCCCATTGCCACAATGTTCAAAATGGGCTTCAGCTATGGAACCCACACTTACCTTTTGGTCACTGTGATGATGGGGTGTTCGAACCCATTGCCACAATGTTCAAAATGTGCTTCAGCTATGGAACCCACACTTACCTTTTGGTCACTGTGATGATGGGGTGTTCGACCCCATTGCCACAATGTTCAAAATGTGCTTCAGCTATGGAACCCACACTTACCTTTTGGTCACTGTGATGATGGGGTGTTCGACCCCATTGCCACAATGTTCAAAATGTGCTTCTGCTATGGACCCCACACTTCCCTTTTGGTCACTGTGATGATGGGGGTTTAGGCCCCATTGCCACAATGTTCAAAATGTGCTTCAGCTATGGACCCCACACTTCCCTTTTGGTCACTGTGATGATGGGGTGTTCGGCCCCATTGCCACAATGTTCAAAATGTGCATCAGCTATGGAACCCACACTTACCTTTTGGTCACTGTGATGATGGGGGTTTAGGCCCCATTGCCACAATGTTCAAAATGTGCTTCAGCTATGGACCCCACACTTCCCTTTTGGTCACTGTGATGATGGGGGTTTAGGCCCCATTGCCACAATGTTCAAAGTGTGCTTCAGCTATGGAACCCACACTTACCTTTTGGTCACTGTGATGATGGGGATTTAGGCCCCATTGCCACAGTGTTCAAAATGTGCTTCAGCTATGGAACCCACACTTACCTTTTGGTCACTGTGATGATGGGGGTTTAGGCCCCATTGCCACAATGTTCAAAATGTGCTTCAGCTATGGACTAGAAGACAAAAGAGGTACGGTGTTCCTGGGTGGCAAGTTGGCCACCTGGTTAGTACTCAGAGTGGTGGGGAGGTGGGGAATACCTCCTTTCGGAACTAGGACCCTCACACACCCAGCAAGCAATACGTTGAGTGTCCATATACTCCGCTGCGGTCTGATGAAGCACACCACACACTGTAGATAGTTTTCATTTAGTCACTAGGTCCTGAGGAATCGCCAACTGATCTATTGGAGACATTTTATAGGCGAGAAACATGTTGACCACTAAGGGGTAGAGCGTAATTTTTGTCAGATTAAAACAAAATAGTCGCCCTCCTTCTTTTTACTTTTTATTCAGGTTGTGACCTCTCCAGAATAAAAATAATTATAGAGGATTCCCTTACCTGTTTTAACCCACACACCACATCTACATCTTACCAGGCCCCTCACACCCACGGCACCTATACGGCAAGGAACAAAAGATCTCCGATAAAGAGCCCCTTTATGGGTGCCCGTCGAGCATTGCATCGCCGGCTCGATGAGGAGCAGACCCATATGATGAAGCATGACACCTAGCTTGCTGGGTGTGTGAGGGTCCTAGTTCCGAAAGGAGGTATTCCCCACCTCCCCACCACTCTGAGTACTAACCAGGTGGCCAACTTGCCACCCAGGAACACCGTACCTCTTTTGTCTTCTAGTTCTACCCAGGGCAAGTACGGTGGACCTTTATCAAGCCCTCATTGTCCCCCTTGTTGTTTACTAACTTCAGCTATGGACCCCACACTTCCCTTTTGGTCACTGTGATGATGGGGTGTTCGACCCCATTGCCACAGTGGTCATGGTCGGCTTGCATTGTGGAGGCCACACACATTTATGTGTGACACATGTGATAGGGGGTCACATTGTATGTTCAATGTCATGTTCAGTGTTGTAGGCATTTGATACTGACTACACACGCTTGTCATGGTGTTGGGGGGGTGTAATTTTCTGGCATTCCTTATGTTGGAGTATGCTGGTTGTGTCATGCTTTACTCGTCCTATGAGTGGGGGTTGTGTGGGTGGTAGGCATCCATCCCCCTATGAGTGGGGATGGTAGTAGTGACAGGCATCCAGGCCCCCATGAGTAGGGGTGGTGGTAGTGGCAGGCATCCAGCCCCCCATTAGTAGGGGTGGTGGTAGTGGCAGGCATCTAGCCCCCCATGAGTAGGGGGGGTGGTAGTGGTAGGCATCCAGGCCCGCATGAGTAGGGGTGGTGTTGGTGGTAGGCATCCATCCCCCTATGAGTGGGGATGGTAGTAGTGACAGGCATCCAGGCCCCCATGAGTAGGGCAGTGGCGGTTTCTCCCCAAGGGCGTCGGGGCTCCGCCCCCGTTACATTCAACCAAAAGTGCTCGTATTTTATTTTATAAAAAAATACCCATTTTTTGTCTTTTAATATTACTGCTATTAGAACTTGAAGTGAACACAGGGCACTGTCTGCCCCACTCGCCGCCGCCGTGACAGTGGCCATGTGGAGTTTGGATGCATGTCACGTAACGTGACTGACTCTCTGCATGCTCCTGGGGCGGTCCCAAAGAAGCCTAAGTGTTTGCCGGCTGAGAACCTCACAGCCCTGAAGGCTGTGATGTCATCAGCTCGGCAAAGACCTAGCTGCAAGGCGCAGTCTCCACCCCCTGATAGCGTGGAGGTAAAGTTAGCCCCGGGCGTTTTAAAAACAAGCCCGGGATCGCTAACCCTCCACGTCAATCAGAGAGTGGAGAGCTTTTTACCCCACCCTTTCACAACTCATTACAGAGCGTGGTGAGACCCACCCTGTGACGAGTTGGGAAAGGGGTGTGGCAGGCGGGAAGCCAAGGAATCGAGTCTGCGCAGACTCGACCTCAGACTGCTTCCCGCCATGAGTCTGCACTCTCCACTGTGGTGGAACTTACTGGAAGCCATTTGCTTTACTGCGGCGTCATTATTCGACTCCAGCAAGACGGACTTGACTTCATTTAGAGCAGACTCCGACTCGAGTTCAGAGATAGACATTACTGCTGCAGTCCCCCAGGTTGCTGTCCGGAGTACGACTGGACTGGACTAAAGTAAACTCCGGAGTCGGCAGTTCACCAGCCCAGGTAAGGCCCATGCGGGCATTTTTTAAAGTTATATAAGACCGTTTACTAGGGCTTTGCACTACTGCAGATTGCTTCCCTCTGCTAGCGGCTGCACAGCAACAGGCAGGGAGGCTGGAATGTCAGAATTTGAAACGCCACCTTTGAAATTTGGAGTGCACACCACTACAGCTGGTAAAATTATTTTTAAAGGGCAACACCAAGCCTCTGAGAGTTCGTGCTGCCCCTACGCGCTGCCCTCACGGTATGGGGAAATTAAGCTCATGACAGGCAGAGTGCTAGCCTCTCAAAACTGTTTCCCCAGGCGCGTTCACCAATTCACAATAGAATTGCCACAGTAATCTCTGGCCCACACCTTAATCACCACTCTGCCTCCCCGGAGACACTTCGCTTAAAACCAAAGCCAGCGAGAAAGCTCAGTGAGCTGAACGGTCGACGCTGTCACAGTGCAGTTTACCTCCGGTCGTGAGTTCGAACCCCGGTAAAGCAGAATCAGTCTTACCGTACATCGTTACACTGAGTCACGTAAATTAGGAAACAATAACATCTGCTGTTTACAGTGCATAGAAATGGCATACGTTTGGTATTTAGCACTACATTCAAAAGAAGGTCTTATTAACATGCTTTATGGTCGGAGCACGTTATCGAGTGCTCCTGTCACTATCTTGCATTTCACTCCTTGGTGTCCCATTGTTGATATCGTGTTTCGCATAGATAGTGCTCTTTGAACCAGAAAGCCCCCCGGTGCCAGGTCCCAGGCTGTACAGCACAGAGTTGGTGATGGCCAACAACTTGGATCACTATGAGCCACTGGTAATCGCTGGGTGTGCACGAGCCTAAAAACCACGATTGCACCCGGACTGCTTGGCTGTGTCACCACTGGAAGGGAAGAAATACTGTTGCTTGTGCCAACCTCACTTCACAGGAGGCGGATGTTTATAGAACAGTCTATTTCCCAGGTTTCTGAATGGAAATATCCTCAAAAATACATCCTAGCTGTTTTTATTGATAGGTTCTCAGTGACAAACAAAGAAGACCATATTGTCATAATCTGTTCCAAAATGGATACTGTTTAGTTCGTCTGTGAGTATTTAGTCGTTTATTAATTTTATATCACTTACAAAATCTCCAAATATGTACGTTTCAAATAAAAATTCATTGTACATCAATATTTTCAAAATTACTTGCTTATCAAAATAGTCTTTATATTTTCTCAAAACACATCCACCCCATACATATCTACTTACATGATCTCATTCATCCCAAACTCAAACTATAATCTCCCACTGAAAACCTCACAACACTCCAACATTAGATGCATATATACAAAAAGCATTAATGTTCAGGGAGGCCAGACAAAACCGCGTTTCGGTGGAAATATTTCTTTAGAGACACCTTCAGCAGGACACTTCCTGATGTCTTCGAACATAGAGCAGTATTTCTGATTTCGAGTAGATAGATCTGTTATTAAAAATGTATCTTGTTAGCCATATGTTAATGGCAGTGTCTGAACGTCAGAGGCTTAAGTTAATGCGCGTGACCTTTAGGTTAGTCAAAAGTCTGGGACAGCGGAACATTTTCAGACCGAATGGAATATCGTATTCTGCATTGCTAATTTATAGCATAATTGAAAATGCGTTATTTTTCATGACACTCTCGACTGTGGTGATTGTCAGCGCTGCAGGGGTGGCTGTGATTACGTGTTCCCTCGCGCGCTTTACCCCGTGTCTTGCTGGGAGAAATCATGGCCTCTCAACCAGAACAACCCGCGCTGCACCATGCCTGTTGGCGTTGGCTGTTGGCTCTGTTTTGTCGAATCTAGGCTACTTTAGAAATGGTGAAATGGGTGTTTAAGTCTGCGAAAAAGGCTTTTTTTTCCAAAAACATTATAATCCACTGGGGTGTTGTCCGTGTGTAAATGGAATACCTAAACATGATTATTCAGACGAAATCCAAGTCCAGTACATGAGGTATTTTTCCTTACAGACGAGCTTTGAATCTGCAGCGCCTCGGTGAACAGGTTTTATTAAATTAAATCCCAGAAGCGCATCCATCTAAGTACTTTATTTGCCTCGGCCTCTAAGCCATTTAAAGCTATTGTCTCCTATAAACTGAGAAAATGGGCTGGATTTGGTTTGAAGGAGTCTTTAGTCGTCTGCAATTGTCCTTTACTCGAGGACTGGGAGAGAAACGAGCTGCAAGTGTTAACGTTTGCAACCCTCGAGGGATTAGGTTTTAACGTGTTTTTGTACACATTCAGGATGCATTCAACTCTTTCCATTAAAAACTGCTGTTTGATTTCAGTGGACCTTCACCTGGTTGAGTTTGTTCTCACTGTATAAGACGATGCTAAAAGCTCGGCCAGATAGGCCATATATTCCATGGGGCATTTCCCCAGCAGGTTCCGGAGTAATTGGCTATTTTTTTTTAAAGGCACAGGGCCACTGCTGGTGCCACTCTGTAAACTTCTCCAGCTACCTGAGGTTAACTTCAGCAGAGAGGGAGAGAAGGTGGGAAACAGAAAAAATGGACGGAAAGAGAGAGAGAGCGAGGCTGCTTTGATGATTTTTGCAAGGGGGGGTTTTTGGTTCCTAGGTCAGGCCTGCGTAAAAGAATGGAACAAATGGTTAAAAAGACGAAAGGATGGCCAAGACATGAGCTCAATCTTGTGAAAGTATCGGTGACGTCAGGTATGACAATAGAAACAAGACTAAGCTAATCATTTTTCCCGAGCTTGCAATGATGGCATGCAGTAGTTTTGTTTGTTGCTTTCAATGGTCCCATTAAACATTCAGTGCTGGCGTGCCCCAAAGCAAGGCCTTCCGCACCCGTCCACGTGTAGATCACACAAGGCGCCATTCCCCGACTCTATCTGATTCCAACAGGCACCTAACCTATACGAAGGAGCATCTCTTTTACTTCCGCCCCCCAGGTCAGTCATGCAAATACTGCGGTATAGGCCAACCTTGCTCTCCCTATTCATTTCTATGCTATGACTATGGTTTCAACCGCATATCAGGTGGTTAGATGCAAGACAGAGTTACTCTAGACCTGTAGAACAGAAATCTTTCCAGCCTACTCCAGGTCCTAACCATGACTGTATTAGCCCAGTGAAATTCTCCTGATGGCCTCTGGTTTGTTTGAGTTCTAGTAAACAATTAGCTTGAGATGTGTTACAGGTGGGAAACACTTGGAGGGCCTGTTTCTGTTGGTTGTATGTGCTTGGTTTGGGGGTCATTTTGCAAGCAGACTAGTTTGAGGATTGGGCACATTTTTGATTTCATTCTTATGTTTTCTTCACACTTGTGCTTCAAAATGCTATATTTTGATCCCCCTTTTTTAAAAAATTTGCAGTAAATATGTGGTGTTAAACTACCATTTGAATCCAGTTTTTTCAAAATTTTCTTGCGGGGGAAAACCCCCCCGCACCCTCCCTTTGCAGTTTGGGCTCGCTCGCTTCGCTCACTCGCTTGTTGTATTCGGGTACAACTTTTTACGCCCACCACTTTCAAAATTCACCAGCCGCCACTGGAGTAGGGGTGGTGGTAGTGGCAGGCATCCAGCCCCCCATTAGTAGGGGTGGTGGTAGTGACAGGCATCTAGCCCCCCATGAGTAGGGGTGGTGGTAGTGGTAGGCATCCAGGCCCCCCTGAGTAGGGTTGGTGGTAGTGGTAGGCATCCAGGCCCCCATTAGTAGGGGTGGTGGTAGTGGCAGGCATCTAGCCCCCATGAGTAGGGGTGGTGGTAGTGGCAGGCATCTAGCCCCCATTAGTAGGGGTGGTGGTAGTGGTAGGCATCCAGGCCCCCTGAGTAGGGGTGGTGGTAGTGGTAGACATCCAGGCCCCCATTAGTAGGGGTGGTGGTAGTGGTAGGCATCCATCCCCCTATGAGTGGGGATGGTAGTAGTGACAGGCATCCAGGCCCCCCTGAGTAGGGGTGGTGGTAGTGACAGGCATCCAGGCCCCCCTGAGTAGGGGTGGTGGTAGTGGCAGGCATCCAGGCCCCCATTAGTAGGGGTGGTGGTAGTGGCAGGCATCTAGCCCCCCATGAGTAGGGGTGGTGGTAGTGGCAGGCATCTGGCCCCCCATGAGTAGGGGTGGTATTAGTGGTAGGCATCCATCCCCCTATGAGTGGGGATGGTAGTAGTGACAGGCATCCAGGCCCCCATGAGTAGGGGTGGTGGTAGTGGCAGGCATCTAGCCCCCCATGAGTAGGGGTGGTATTAGTGGTAGGCATCCATCCCCCTATGAGTGGGGATGGTAGTAGTGACAGGCATCCAGCCCCCCATTAGTAGGTGTGGTATTAGTGGTAGGCATCCATCCCCCTATGAGTGGGGATGGTAGTAGTGACAGGCATCCAGGCCCCCCTGAGTAGGGGTGGTGGTAGTGACAGGCATCCAGGCCCCCCTGAGTAGGGGTGGTGGTAGTGGCAGGCATCCAGCCCCCCATTAGTAGGGGTGGTGGTAGTGACAGGCATCCAGGCCTCCCTGAGTAGGGGTGGTGGTAGTGGCAGGCATCAAGGCCCCCCTGAGTAGGGGTGGTGGTAGTGGTAGGCATCCATCCCCCTATGGGTGTGTATGGCATTGGTGATGGCCATCCCGCCCCTATGGTTCTGCTGTTGCTAGTGTACGTCATTTGTGCATCCCTATGTGTGTGTGACATATTTCGGGTACGTGTCGTTTGTTTGTGTTGTGGGTGTTTGACTTACCGTCTGCGCCGTACGCGTCCGTGCCGGTCCCGGTAATAGATGTAGAGTATTGGTAGGACCTGCGCGATGGGATTCATGGTTGGGTCGTCTCGTTCGGGTTTCTCGTGTCTTCGACTCGTACTCGTCACAGGCTTGTTCGTCTCATAGCCGTGGATCGTCGTGTGGCGCGAAACGGAGCTTATGTACGGCTCGCCCGGATGCTCAAACGTGCCGGACGTAGCGACGGGTTCGGCGCGTACGGAAGGCGCATCGTACTCGTCCGGCCGGAAGGTGCTGTGTATTTGCTTCCGTACGACTCGAATCGGCGTTTACGGATCCGGCTCGGGCGGGGAACAGGAGCTGATATGGGTAAGTACGGCTCGCTCGGAATCTGGGCTGTTATGCGCATCGTACTTGTTCGTTCGGACGAGTGTTCGAATCGGTCGGGAAACACGCATTCGGCTGTTTTTTTTTTCGGACGAATACTGTTAGGTGCGCTTCCGGCCGAGATCGGAATCGACCCCTTAGTAGAACCAGAGGGAAGGTATGTGGTGGTACACGGTACACTAGATGGACGCAACATCACCATAGGGGGCATCTATGGCCCCAACACAGATCATGTCTTGTTCTTCTCGGCCCTCTCTACCACACTTGCTCCGCACCTCATAGGCTCTGTCATAATGGGAGGGGATTATAACTGTATAGCGGATATAGACTTAGACCGCTCCGACCCGCAGCTAAGAGACACACCAGTAGCTAAATCAGCAAGGGCCCTGAGGGAATGGCAAGCCCAATTGGGAATGGTGGATTCCTGGAGGGTGCAACATCCGGAAGAATGAGATTATTCATTCTTTTCACACCTGCATGACCTACATGTGCGACTAGATATGATATTATGAACTCCAGACATACACGAGCTAGCGGTAACTAGCGAATATTTAGCCAGGACGATCTCTGACCATTACCCCCTACTCTTGGGCCTGTACTGGGGGCGGACCTGACCCTGTAGCCCTACTTGGAGGCTAAACCCAGAGTCCCTGGAGGACTCCGTCTTCCAAGCCACAATCAAAAACGCTATCACCCAATACTTTGAAGAAAATGACTAAAGGGATACAGACCCCCAAGTAGTTTGGGGTGCCTTTAAGGCGGTTATTATGGGTAGATGCATATCGGAGACAGTGGGGATCAGAGGGACCCTTCTGAGAGAGGTGCAGGAATCAGAACAACACCTAAGGGAAACTGAACAACTCAGGCTGGAACACAGCGAGGTACAAGACCAGCTAATGGAAGCCAGGGAGAAAGTAGCGGAGCAGGTAGAAAGATTACGGTGTTTCGATTATAGAAATTACATGATACGATCGCATGAGGAGAGGGATCGCACTGGGACACTCCTGGCATGGATTGCTAATCCGGCAAAATGGGGATCCATAATCCTGGATCTTAGGGATAAGGCCAACCCATTATCAATACCCAACGGATCACTGACAGAATATCGACAGTCAGAATATCGAGCTACAAAAATATCGACACAAGAATATCGATGTCCAGAATATTGAAGTCCTATCTACATAATGGTAAGTACAAAAATATCGATAAAAAAATATCGATAAAAAAATATCGTTGTTAAAAATATCGTTGTTAAAAATATCATTTTTTATTAATGTATAAAAAATAATGTAAAATAAAGTAAATAATACATATAATTTAAAAAAACATAGTTAAAATTATTAAAAAACGTTTAAAATGATAAGTAATACATATAATGTAAAAATCAATTAAACATATATATGTATAAAATATAATATATATACTTACTTAATAATATTTATAAATAATTATTTTAATAACTTATAATTTGTTAAAAAACATATTAAAAAATTAGAAATACATATATATACACATACACCAATAATATAAATAAAAAATATATATAACAAATTAAAATATTACAATATTTTTAATCTTTTTAAAATACATTTTACACTACATTAACTAAAACAGTAGAGAAAATATTGGATAGCGGAGGGGATAAAATTACTATTCCCACTCCAGACAGTGCAACAGTACGGAAAGTGTTGGATAGCTTAAGGGTAAAAATTACTATTCCCACTCCAGAGATTGCAACAGTAGGGAAAGTGTTGGATAGCATAGGGGTAAAAATTACTATTCCCACTCCAGAGAGTGCAACAGTTAGGATAGTGTTGGATAGCGAAGGGGTAAAAATTACTATTCCCACTCCAGTGAGTGCAACAGTAGGGAAAATGTTGGATAGCGTAGTGGTAAAAATTACTATTCCCACTCCAGAGAGTGCAACATTAGGGAAAGTGTTGGATAGCGTAGGGGTAAAAATTACTATTCCCACTCCAGTGAGTGCAACAGTAGGGAAAGTTTTGGATAGCGGAGGGGTAAAAATGACTATTCCCAAGCCAGTGAGTGCAACAGTAGGGAAAGTATTGGATAGTAGAGATGTACAAATTACTATTCCCACTCCAGAGAGTGCAAGAGTAGGGAAAGAGTTGGATAGCGTAGGGGTAAAAATTACTATTCCCACTTCAGACAGTGCAACAGTTAGGAAAGTGTTGGATAGCGTAGGGGTAAAAATTACTATTCCCACTCCAGTGAGTGCAACAGTAGGGAAAGTGTTGGATAGCGTAGGGGTAAAAATTACTATTACCACTCCAGAGAGTGCAACAGTAGGGAAAGTGTTGGATAGCGTAGGGGTAAAAATTACTATTTCCACAACAGTGAGTGCAACAGTAGGGACATTTTTGGATAGCGGAGGGGTAAAAATTACTATTCCCACTCCAGTGAGTGCAACAGTAGGGAAAGTATTGGATAGCGGAGATGTACAAATTACTATTCCCACTCCAGAGAGTGCAAGAGTAGAGAAAGAGTTGGTTAGCGTAGGGGTAAAAATTACTATTCCCACTCCACAGAGTGCAACAGTAGGGAAAGTGTTGGATAGCGTAGGGGTAAAAATTACTATTCCCACTCCATTAGTGCAAAAGTAGGGAAAGTGTTGGATAGCGAAGGGGTAAAAATTACTATTCCCACTCCAGTGAGTGCAACAGTAGGGAAAGTGTTGGATAGTGTAGGGGTAAAATTACTATTCCCACTCCAAAGAGTGCAACAGTAGGGAAAGTGTTGGATAGCGTAGGGGTAAAAATTACTATTCCCACTCCAGAGAGTGCAACAGTAGGGAAAGTGTTGGATAGCAGAGGGTTAAAATTAACATACTTATCAATTAAATAAATATTAAAATTAAATAACCAATTAATAATAAATTATTTATAAATACTAATAAATAAATATTAATAATTACTTTTTATAATTAAATTACTTCCCACCCTATTCCCCTATAAACCCACAACCCGCTCCTAAAAAATAACACAATTAACACAATTATCTATTAATTAATTAATATTAATTAATAACGAATTAATAATTAATTAATAATAAATTAATTATTAATACGAATAAATAAATATTAATAATTACTTTATTATAATTAAATTACTTCCCACCCTATTCCCCTAAAAACCCACAACCCGCTCCTAAAAAAAGAACACAATTAATACAATTATCTATTAATTAATTAATATTAATTAATAACCAATTAATAATTAATTAATAATAAATTAATTATAAATACTAATAAATAAATATTAATAATTACTTTTTTTATATTTAAATTACTTCCCACCCTATTGCCCTATAAACCCACAACCCACTACAGAACTAAAATACGCAAAAATTAATTTACATAAAAGTATTTACTGCTAAAAATTTAACACATACATTAAAAAAAAAACTACACCTATACCAAAAAATTACATCACATACTTTTAACACATACTAAAATACAGAACACTAATATAAACATCGATATTATTAACAACGATATTTTTACAAACGATATTACTGTCTTCGATATTTAAAAAAACGATATTTCTTACCTTACTGTTGATATTCTGTACCACGATATTCTTGCAGTCGATATTCTTGACCTACGATATTTAAAACTCGATATTATGGTAGGTCGAAATTAAAAACTCGATATTCTGTCTGTGCACCATCCCCAACTAGGTATAAGCCGCGTGTTCCTGGACTACTACACTGGCCTCTATGAGAGCAGGCTAGAGTGCAAGGGAGATGAGATTGATGCCTTCTTACATCCAATTAGGCTCCCAACGACATCAGTAGAAGATGTAGAGACCCTGGGAGGGGACATTGAGCTCATAGAGATCAGGGTGGCAGTCAAAGTAATGGCCAAGAATAAGACCCCTGGTACAGATTGTCTGCAAATAGAGTTTTACTCAACCTATATCGAAAAGCTGGGGCCCAGGTTGACGAGCCTTTACAACGGGGCACGAGAGGCGGGCAGACTCCCCGAAACGACACGAGAGGCCCTGATGATAGTGCCGCTCCTGAAACCAAGCAAGCCTCCCGATGATAAAACAGCCTATAGACATTTATCTATGCTCAACCTTGACTATAAGGTTTTGAGTAAAATCCTTGCCATGCGCCTCCTTCCACACATGAGTACTCTTATACACCAAGATCAGGCGGGGTTTATACCTGGGCGCAGCACAGCCAATAATGTTAGAAGATTACTTAGGGGCCCATTACGATGGCGGGCGGAAGCACAACCGCCGTGCTGGCGGATGCAAAAACCACCAGTTACCGCCGGCACGCAGCAGTCCACACGCCCGCCCAATTACGATGCGAAAAGCAGGCCAAACACCGCCGGCAAGCCAGCAACACCGTCCGCCATCAAAGTGCGCCCGCACACGTAGCGGCGCAGCACAACTGACACACACCGTCCGACGAAACACGTCCCGCCCGGCGCATAAATTACGATGCCGCAAACAAACGGCTCCCACGGCAAAGAGACACCGCACGTGAAAGAGAGGCGGAAACACGGACGCAGAGCACGGACAACGAAGAAGCGGCACCCCGGGCATGAATCCAGCACTGCAGGCCCTTCCCATGCTTCTGCTGATGCACCACCAAGGACGCAACGTACCGCGGAGACGCAGGTAGGCACACACACAACAAGTGCACGCAAACAGCGCACACAGTGCAAGGGCGGAAAAAGCGGACAACCCCCCACCAGCGCGTGCACACTACACATCCACCATTGCATCCACATATGACACACAGGCCAAATCCTAACATCGCGGAACACATGTGTACACACCACCTGGGACTAGGAACCAACCACCCCGTCACGGCCCCAAAGCGCCGATGACGCCGCCACACATGCGCACAACGCAGAGGCCAACCGCAGCGCCATGCATGCGTCGCACACAGACACAGGGACACAACCAAGCAGCACACACATCAGCCCCACCCCGAACGCACATGACACGTGACAGGCCTGCCACAGACATGTCCCCAACGCCCAATTCACGGACAACACCCAACGCCACACAACCGACGCACACATGTCAGTGAAGTCACGCAACAGCAGGACACACCCCAGTGTAACAAACATGGCGTAGCACACAGCGGCGGCAACACCAACTAGGAGAAGCAGGGCCCCTTCGGGAAGAGGAACGCCAGTACCACACTGAAAAACCCATACCACCCTGCACATATGAACAAGACACATGAAACGGAACACCAAAGAGCCCGGGGACCGACAACAGGTGGCCCAAGAATAACATCCACACACAAGGCCCAACGCAGAGCGGAAAGGCAGGCTGCCGCCCACACAAGGGAGAGCAGACAGCACTGAATGACCTTCCATTCCAACTCCGAAACCACAGCCCTACGACAGAAGCCGGTGAATACAGCCATTGTCCAAGAATAGACCAACACAGGCATGCCGAGGAGACCGACCACAGGGCAGATAGCGCATATCACAGAAGCACACAACGGACGGGGAAGAAAGAAGAAAACACTCCCCCATGTCGGCCACATGCAAGTTAATTGGAAGGAGTCACACAGCACTGACCTTGAACTGTCTGAGAAGCATGTGGGAAGAGGGCCCGTGTCCTCCAAACAAGCCAACAGAACACAAGTCCTGTCTCCCTACGACTACACAGAGCTCACAGCAACCCCGGAGCGTGCACATTGCAGACTGCACACACAGCCGGAGCACGCCACCTCAACGAACCGCTGCGAAATGGCAACCGCAACACACCTACCCAACTACGCCGAACAGCTCAAGCTGTACAAAACCAACACGATACATACATTGGGATGCGATCTCCTGTCCCTGCTGAACGTAAGTTACCGACTGACTTACCGCATCACATTGTTCAGCTGCGTCATGCCCGTCTTCTACTGTCGGAGGTGTCCCTACCAGCATCCCGTCGAGATATGCCTCTCCAACCCGGCATGTCTGAAGGCGGACCTGCTACCACTACTCCTCCCTCTGGACGCACACGACAGGGCCTGCTCTGCCTATGGGGGCATGGCGTATGTGGCCAACATCGCACCCGCACTGAAATGGAACCACTGTGCCTCCACACGACGGATCATCGAGAACAGCTACATCGAATGTCACCCAGCATGCCCCATCATGGTCCTCCAAGGGACAACCTACGAACAACACCTTGACAGCCACCATCCGCTTCATTGGCTGGCAAACATGTACACCACCAATGACATGGAAGCCCTGCTGGACGGCATCGCATACCTGACAACCTGTAAATACGTCGGACCACAACGCAGGTTCCCCGAGTGACCTATGAAGTCCAACCCCGCACCCATGCTCAGCTTCCGCACGGACTGGCCAGTCACCACCACAACAGCCATACCAAACGACCGGCAACTGTAACCACACCATCAACGACATCGCCATGACATCGGATATGACCGGGACATGCACACTGTTCCCCATCACATCCAGGAACACCGCATGCATCGTGGGAGGCAGTGGCATGGGCTCTGTGTATCGCACCCACATGGACGGAACTGCACGAACAACCAGGACACGACATGGATCCAGCGCACATGGACACACACACCGCTCAGTGGACATGAATAGGTCGCCTGGAGTCTGTGGGTGCTGCACCCCTCCCACCCCCGCCCCGGGAATCCCATACCAGGACCTTTGCATGGACGACAAGTGCATACAACAACAACACGACCCCAGTGACTGTGACATGTCCAGTAACCACCACAGTGCAACAACAAGTGGCACGCCGCTGCATGCACGCAAGCACATGCCCTGATGTCATCTCACATGCACGCGTGCATGAGGAATAACCGCAGCAAACCTGTCACATGGAACTGAGATGGACTGTGCCCATGATGCCGAGCGGTCTGGTAGGCTACATGTATACCGTCTGTGTCAAAGTCCGCAGCTCCGCAGCTATACGTAAATGTACATTAGCACAGCCTTGGCCAAGCAGATGTAACCCCACACCCTATCCCATTTGTAATCATGCTCAGTATATCCTCAACATGTATCCCGCTGCCAGTAGTGTCCACTATACTGCATCACAGAGGACAGAAGACTCAATATAATGTTTGAAACCAAAACTGTCTCCGCTGACTCATTTCACAAGTACGAATGAGAGAGGATGAGAGTATGTGAAGTACACGGCAGTCGTGACATGACCATGTAGTCCACTGGTATTGGATGTCAACGCAAATGAGTAGCACTACTGTGGAAGACACACATGTGTCGTGTGAAGTCGTATGGACGCAGTGCTCAGGTGGGTGGGTGCGACGGGTAGATGCGCACATGCCAAGTTGGAGCACGCCGTGTTGGGAGGGGTCATGAACAGAACACCACCGCTTCCCTGGGCATTGTGAGAGGACACCTGTCGGGGGGAGTGAACACGTGTGTGCACAGCAGCCGGGCACACGTACAAAGCGGTACCAGGCGCACCTCAGCCCACCCTCTGTGGACAAGCTGGATCCTGTTGTGCGCCCGCCATGCCCCTTGACAAGGCACACACAGCCCCAGTCGACCAGGTGTAACCCCAACATAGTCAATCCGCACAGGCGATACAGGGCACGGGATGGCAGTGGAGCATGGTGTGTGTGAGGTCTCCTCGCGCTCCTCCTGGTCATATCACGCAGGCAATAGAACCTCAACGTCTAGCATGGCACAAGTCAGATGGAAGTGTAGGGGGACGCACCACAGCACGAGCAGCACTGACGTCACGGGAGGTGGCTCGCACCATCCCATCCATTGCCCATCATACCAACCACGACACATGCCATTGCGACTAAGTGCAAGCGCGTGCGCCACCACCCCCGAGCCCTCCCCAGAGAGGCCAAAGAGTGAATGTGTGGGCCAACAGCCACAGACGGACGCGGCCTGGCCGCAAGGGCAGCCACAGCCACTGGGTGTCGCAGGTGGCGGATCCGGAAGGCGAAGACTGTGATGCATAGTCCATGCAGGCCGGGTCTCCATTTGGGGCACCACACAGGTGGACGGCGTCCCGCCACACATCATACCCTGAGACAGCCCACTCGTGCAACTGGACCCACACATACACTCCTTGCCCTCTCTGGTGCGAGCTTGGGGCTGCCTGTGCAAGCGCTAGCCTCGCAGGTGAGCATGCATATTGGGGGGCGAGGGGAGGACATGAGGGCTGGGGCGAAGATGACTGTATTACTGTCAGTTAGTACAAGGGATGACCCAGATGTGGAAAGGAAGAGACGTGTCCCGTGTGTACTGCAACTAGTCGCCAATCCAACTACCCCCCATGTCCGGAATGTAAGCCCGCACCTAGGCCCGCCCATCCGCCACATCGAACATACCACCAGCACGACAACCTTCCCATTCGAAACACTGACTGGGGGTGGCGACCAGTGAACAATCATGTGTAGCCTACCCACGCGTACATGTGGGCCCTCCATGATCCATGTCACCTGCGGCAAAGACATGACATGCGCAATGAGGGAAGTGAGGAGAGCTGTCCGCCCCACGCGCAGAAGGTGCATCAGCTCCACAGACCCAGCAGCGAGTCCAGCAGGGGTCACATGTGCAGGGGCAGCTGTGCCTGGTGTGAAGGCACATGCATATAGACAGCACATCGACCAATGTGTAGTCTGCTCACATCCACAGTCCATCATCATGCGGACATAGGAATTGAACACAGGGCAACACATCTTAGTTGGTGCACCCACCGTGACCAACAATGCGCAATCATCGACGTACCCGCCCTGTGCATGGCCCCCCACCCAACGGAGGCACATCCAGTGCCACCATCCCACACACACAAGCCTTCCACGGAACATGCTGTGTCCAATGGTCAGTACAGAGTCAGCGCCCATCTGGTGGATCCTGAACAGGAGACACATGCACACACATGCCAGCTCCCACTATGTACGTCTGCCACCTGGCACGTGCAATGTAACCTCTCACCTGTGACGTGTGACTGCAAGCACACAGCCGTCTTGGCATGGGGCTGTCAATGTGGACACCAGTCAATGTTTCGGGAGCTGTGATCCGTACAGTGCTGTACATAGGGTGCAGTGCTGACACCTACTACTGTCTCATATCCCCTCGTGCCACAGGTCCCACTTGTATTGGCCGCTCAGCCCGTGCCCACATCGTCGTCGTCGTGTGCCATACTCATCCAGCCTCGGAAGCAGTTCCATGCTCAGCAGACACTCATGTTGCCGTGGCGTTGCCGCTTGACGAATATGCAGTCAGTCCCCATCAGCACGCCCCGCAAGTCATTGGGGCCTAGATCCCCATGTGCATGCACATGGCAGTGGTATGTCTCACTTGCCATTGCCATTGTTGGGAGACCTGTGTAAGTGTATTGTGGCCGTGCCGTCCCAGCTTGACAGCTGGGCTGTGGCTCATGTGCTTGCTCAGTCGTGTCAGTGATGTGTATGCGAAATTGCTATGTGCCGTGTTGCTTTGACATGTGTCCTCTGCCATTTAACCCAGGCGGAGACCGAACATTGACCGCCCATACCAATTGCTGGCGGACATGGACGATACAGAGGTAATCAGGAAGTTTCGGCTGGACAGGCCAACTCTGCATCGACTGTGTGCCATGTTAGAGCCCCATCTCCGTCCCCGCAGGGTGTATCCGACTGCTGTCACCCCCACGGCTAAGGTGATGGCCGCCATGCATTTCTTCGCCACTGGGTCATTCCAGCACACAGTGGGCAGTGGAGGAGGGATGTCCCAGCCCATGTTCAGCAAGGTGCTGAGGGATGTACTGGCAGCCATGATGCTGTACCGAAACAGGTACATCAGATTCCCCAGGGCTCGTGAATTGGCGGCAGTGAAGGGTGCATTCTATGCCCTTGGCAGAATCCCACACGTCGTGGGAGCCATTGACTGCACACATGTTGGCCTTGTTCCACCACAGGCCACTGAGCACCTGTACCGCAACAGGAAGCACACGCACTCCCTGAATGTGCAAGTGGTGTGCCTTGCGGACATGGTGATCACCCACGTGTGTGCCAAGTTTCCAGGCTCGGCACATGACGCACACATAATGCGCAACAGCATCTTGCCACGACTGATGGCCAATCTACAACAGGATCGTGGCTGTATTGTCGGTGAGTATGTGGAGTGGTGTAGCGTGCTGGTTGTGCGATGCTGTCCCCTGTCCAGTTGGAATAGCAACGGTTCTCTGTGTCCCTCACACCCAGGTGACTCTGCGTATCCGAATGGGGCATGGCTGCTCAGTCCATTGAGGAATCCTCGCACCCCAGCAGACGATCGATACAATGAGGCACATGGGAGGACCAGACGTGTGGTCGAGCGTACCTTTGGCCTCCTCAAGTCCAGGTTCAGGTGCCTGGACCGCACCGGGGTGCACTGGCGTACTCCCCACAGAAGGTGTGCCAGATAGTGGTGGCGTGCTGCATGCTGCACAATCTAGCCATTCGGAAGCAGATCCCCCTCATTGTGGATGACGGAGATCAACCAGGGCCCCAGCCCGCAGACCAGGACAGCTCGAGTGAGGTGGACAGCGGAGAGGAGGAAGCTGGGAATGTGCGCCAGCAGCTCATCGCCCGCTACTTCACTTGACGGTGAGTGTCCATGTACGACGGATGATGTGTCTGTATCTGTGCAGGTGTGTGTGTGCTGTGTCAGGGTGGCCGTATGTTCACTGCGTGCAGTGTGTCAACGCTCCATGGCCAGGGTAGTATGCCACTGTTGGTGACTGTGGCATTGTGCCCTATTGCTCTGTGCGATGTGTGTACATTGCTTGTAGTTGTTGACATGTACTGTGTGATGGGTGTGTGACACACTCATTGAATGTGCTCCTGTTCTGTCTCCCACCCCTAGGTCCCTACAGGCCCTCCGGATTCCATTGCCATGCCACGCATCAGGTGCCTTTCCGCCCAAGGTGGCCGTTGTATTCCGTACAAATAAAACACAGGGCACAAACAGCAGTTAGTGAAAAAGGTGCATTTATTACAAACTGTGACATGTGATTGTGTGTAAGGTGATGACAAAAGTGGTGCGTGCAGTGACAATGAGCTGTCGGTCATGGCTGCGTGATGATCAGGGTGTACCCACTGGTTCTATGTCCATAGTCCAACACACACATGCCATCCAGCTGGCTGTGTGGAGTGGGATCGTAGAGCAAGTCAATGCAGTGGCTGGTCAAGGAAGGCTGGCGGAAGGCTGGCTGGCTGCCTCACTTGCGACTGGAGCGTGCGAAGTCCTCCCGGGAGATCTGTTTCCTCTTCGGACGGCCCCTTCCACGTTTGGGAGGGGGGTGTGTGGTGGCGACCTGCTGGTGGTGGGTGAGGTGTGCTCACTGGCTGTGGACGCAGGGGAAGTGGACACTGCTGCCCGACCCTGCGCCCTAGCAGGTGGTGGCGGAGGTGGTGTTGCTGGCCTTGCCTGTGACCCCACCGCCACCACCAGCTGGCCCATGAGGTCCACGAGTTGGTCCATACGGGACACGAATTGGCCCATATGGGCGTCCATGGACCTCAGCACCCCCAGCACCTCCCGCGTGTCAGTAGCAGACCTGGCCCATTGTCCTTGGGCCTCTTCATAGGCCCCAAGGACTCTGGCCATTTGAGGCAGGGCATGGCTCCCAGGGGAGGCTGGCGTTTCCCTGACCCTGCTCCTCCTACCAGTCCTGCTGCCACCGGCCTGCCCACTAGCCACATTGCACACCACGGTCCTCGCTGTGGCTCCCAGGGTGGATCCAGTCGGCCGGGCCACCACCTGCGCTGGGGCTGGTGCCAGCGAAGACGTGGTGGTGGTGGAGGCGGTGGTGGTCGGTGCGGCGATGGTGGCGGTTGCGGCAGTGGTAGTGGCCGCAATGACCGTGGGTGTGGCCGCAACGACAGTGGCAGCAGGGGACTGGGACTGTTCAGCATCCCTGGATGATGGGTTGGTGGGTAGGAGGGGTCCTGGGGAGCGGCTGGGCCCTGCCACGCCAGATGGGCCAGCTTGGTGGTCCGTGTCCGAAGAGGAGGACAGATCCTCCAGATCCGTGTGTCCTCGTTGGGGGCTTGTGGGCTGGCTGTGCTGGCTGCTGTCTCCATCCCCAGCATCCAGCAGTTCGTCACCTGTGGAGAGAATGAGATTTGTTTTTGTGTTGCACCTGGCGAAGTATGTATTAGTCGTCTGACATTGGCAGTTCGTGCAATCTCGTACATGGGTTTCCCGGAGGCGAGTGTGTGGCTGTGGCATCTGTAGTTGTGTGTGCTAGGCAATGGGACTGTGTGCTGTGCACATGTGGCATGGGACGGATTGGCCATGCCGATGGGTGTGTTGCTGTGCCCCTACTCATTGTGACTCTGGTGTATGCGGGCTCCTGGCCCATCCTGGGTCTGGTTTGTACTTTGCTTTTGGAGTTCATATGGAACGCTTAGGAACGCATATGGCAACATGGGGGCCATGCCCCAGATTCGCATTTGGGAGGGGATATGCTTTTGGGGTTCAAATGGAACGCTTAGGAACGCATATGGCAACATGGGGGCCATGCCCCAGATTCGCATTTGGGAGGGGATATGCTTTTGGGGTTCAAATGGAACGCTTAGGAACGCATATGGCAACATGGGGGCCATGCCCCAGATTCGCATTTGGGAGGGGATATGCTTTTGGGGTTCAAATGGAACGCTTAGGAACGCATATGGCAACATGGGGGCCATGCCCCAGATTCGCATTTGGGAGGGGATATGCTTTTGGGGTTCAAATGGAACGCTTAGGAACGCATATGGCAACATGGGGGCCATGCCCCAGATTCGCATTTGCGAGGGGATATGCTTTTGGGGTACATGCTGTGAGCCATGGGTGCCGAACGTGACATGTGTTGTGGCAGCATGACAGTGCATGGTCTGAGGTGTGTGCATGCCTGACATGCCCTGCATATTTGCTGTCTGTTGTGATTACTGGACATGGCATTGGACGCATCGTTATGAGTGAGTGATAGTTGTGTGCCAGCCAACGTATTGCAGTTGTCCCATCTCCTTGGTGTGCGTGCTGCCCTGTGCCATGTGCATCACTGCAGTGCTCGGGGGGGTGTGGCCCATGTTGTGTGTTGTTGCTCACAGTGTGTCGTGCGCTTAATTGACTTCTGGCACATGGTTGGTCATGGGCATGTGTCTTAGCGTGACTGCTGTATGTGTGGCAGCTGTGCGGATGACATGCCTTTCATGAGACTGGGGCTGACGGATGGGATGGATGGTATGTTGTATGTGCATGGTGTGTCTGTGAGTTTGATGGGTTCAGTGGTGTTCGTGTGCATTTATGTTGTTCCGCTCTGTTGCGTCTAGTGTTGTTTGTCTTACATAGGCGTAGTTGTGGGGTGTGGGGTTGACAGGCAGTGGGGGCTACATGGACAGGACTTCAATGGTGTTTCGGTTGTGTGTGATGAGTTGCACAGTGGCTGCCGTGTGGGACTATATTCAGTGTGGCTTGTGCATGCAGACGTGGCTCCTTGGGTGTTGCTATGTCTGTGATGGGTCATGTGGGGTGTGAGTCTGTTGTTCATGTCCGTGTGCACATTGTTCACTTGTTCGTGACGGTGGGCGGTGCTGCGTGTTCGTCTGCTACGTGACATGTCCCATGTGTTGGTGGTGTTATGGTCCTCATGCCTCCAGTAATCCAGCCCTGTCCAGTTTCCCACCTGCAAGTTGTTCGTGCGTGCACTGTACTGGATGCCACATGGCTCTAAGCGGGGGGTGCTCCATGTTGCAGGTCTGTGGGGGTGGGGGGTGTTGTGGGTCGTGGGGGTGGCTGTACACCCACTGACACCGATTGCTGTGGACCGTGATGTCTGCCTTTCGGCTGTCGTTGTGCACTGCGGTGGCTGACACGTGGCTGTGGGGTGTGGGGGATGCTCCTCCTTGCTGTGCTGTGGGACTGGGGCCTGGTGTGTGTTGTACTTGGGCTGTCCACCGTCCCACCCACTGCACTTTGTGTTCCTGCCACTTACCTGTTACTTGTCGGTTAGTGCAGCTGTGGCGGACACATGGGTGTGGTGGGTGCTCGTTGTGGCGCTTCTGGCATATTTGGGGACCTGTTGGTGGTTACGTGGCTGGCTTAGTGTACACATGTCCCCACGCATCTTACAGTTGTTCGGTTTGGGCTGTGTGTGGTAGTGTCTGTTGCATGTGTGTGTGATGTGTTGTGTATTGTGTGCTGGACATGGGGGTGTTTGTCCCTGGGAGCTGTGGCATGGTAGTTGCGCATGTGAGTACATAGCGGTGTGCTGGTATACATTAGTTTGTACTTACCAGCCTCCACTCCCCCTGCTAATCCGGCGAGGATCTCCGGATGGATTACGACTCGCACCTTCTCCTCCCACGCTTTGAAGGTCTTAAAGAGCGCGGGATTCCCTCCGCCAGTGACGGCAGCCAGCTCTCTGTTTTTGCCCTCCTTCTTCTTGACCAGGCTCTTTACGTCATTCCAACGTTTGTTAATCTCGACTCTGTTTCTGGGCAGGGTCCCGACTGCATTGACCTGGTCTACGATCCGGTTCCACATTCTGTTTCTGGTGGCTAGTGGTGTGTGCTGGACCATGTTCCCATAGATTTGTGGGTACACCTTGATGATCTCGTCGACCATGACCGTCAGCTCCATGGGCGTGAACTTGGGCATCCTTTGTGGTGCCATGGTGTTTGTGGTGCTGGTGCGGTGTGTGTTGTGTAATGTGCAGGGGGTTTGTGGTGCCGGGGTGTGGTGGTGGTGGTGGTGGTGGTAGTGATGTGTGCGTTTCTGTGGTGTGCTGCTGTCCTTGCTGTGTCACTGTGTCCTCTCCTCTCCTCTCTGGTTTGCAATGTAGCAAGGGGTTGTAGTCTGTGGGAGTGCTGCTTTTGTACTCACCTATGTGGGTGTGTCCTCATGGTCTGTTGTTTTCAGGTGTGTTGTGTCTGGGGTTCTGGCCTTTGTATTTTTTGTTTGTCCGGGGGTGTGTTTTCGGGATGTGTACTGTGCTTGTGTATTTGTGCGTGCCTTGCTGTGTGGACTTGTTGGCCATGTTGTGTGCTATTGGTTTTGTGTGCGGATGGTTTCTGTGCAGGTACGTTGGCGCCATGGCTTCTGCCGTGTCGATTCTCATCGGCGTTGTTTGCGCTGGCGGGCGGTATATTTGTGGTTTTTCCGCGCTCATGGCGGTGCGATCGTAATTTCACGTGCGGTGTGTCGGCCGTGTGGGCGGGCGGTTTTGTGTTGTCATGCGTGTTTCCGTCCGTGGCGGGCGGTTTGACTCAGACTCGGACGATGGCGGGCGGTATTTTGTGTGATTTTTCCGCCGATGGCGGTTTTCGGTTTGTGTAATCGTAATGGCGTGGTCGGTGTTCAGACGGTGTGTGCGGGCGGATTTTTGCCGCTTCCATGCCTGGCGGATTTATTTACGCCGGGTATCGTAATGGGCCCCTTAGAGTTCTAGAGGCAGATACCTATGATAATAGGAAGCAGCCATCTTAGCAGAGGACATTGAGAAGGCCTTTGATAGCCTCGAATGGCCTTACCTTTTCCGCGTAATGGAGAGATTCGGCCTCGGAGAAGGGTTCGTGGCCTAGACTAGACTGCTCTATGAGGAATCTTTGGCCCGGGTGAAGATGGGGAGAACACTCTCAGACAGATATCCAGGGGTACTAGGCAGGGCTGACCCCTGTCACCACTCCTGTTTGCTCTGGCCATTGAGCCCTTGGCCTGTCACGCCCGGTTGGGGAACCCATACAGAGGATTGCTGGTAATGGGGGAGCGGCATCACATCGCTTTATACACTGACGAACTCTTGCTCTTCCTCCAGAACACGGATGCAGACCTGACTGGTGCAAGAGAGTTGCCCCAGCATCTAGGCAGAGTCTCGGGCCTCTGGGTAAGTTGGTGGAAATCCTGTCTGTTTCCGACCACCGCAGGGAAGGTCAGACCTACCACAGAATAGGAAGTCATATGGGAGCCTCATTGCCTTTCATACCTAGGGGCAAAAATATACCACAAAGCCTCAGATATCCTGGGGGGTAATGTGGGTAGGGCCATCAGGGGATTGAGATCTAGCATGGAATTCTGGGCTTTCTTGCCCCTATATGTGATGGGCAGAATAGCCCTCCTAAAAATGGTGGCATTACCGCAGCTGTTGTACTTCTTCCTAGTACTCCCGGTGTAGATCCTGGCGAATGTCTTCCGTGAACTCAGATCCTTAATCATAGGATACATCTGGGGATCTGGTAGATGCAGGGTGGTGCTCAACACACTGCAACGACCCATGGCTGTAGGGGGCCTGGCCCTACCGGACTTTGAGTGCTACTTCCTGGCAGCCCAGCTCCAGTGGCTCACACAATGGGTGTCTGGTTGGAAAAATGGAGCGGAGGAACTGGGTTGCCACGTCCATGATATCCAATCGCTGTCCCGAGTGATACTTCGACTGGTTTAGAGTTCAAGGTGCTACGCAGATGCTGGGGTCGCTACCTGCAGAGATCTCGTGTTAAAAGACCCTATGCTCCGGACATCCCACTATACTAGCTCGTGGATCTTCCACATGGAGGCTCATGGCACGGTTTATAGGAGTGAGAAGTAGCTGGAGCCAACACAATAGGGGCCCTCTACGAGGATGGGACACTGCTCCCATTCGAGGCTTTCTGGGAACGCTATGAGCTCCCGAGGGGGCATTTCCTTTTAAACAGAACCCTAATAGTGGAGCTCGGGGTTAGCGGAACCTCCGGTATCAGCAGGGGATCAATACATAGTGCTATCCTCAGGCACATTTAGAGAAGTCACATGCCTGTACTGTTGAATCCAGGGAGAGGGGCTCCCCCCATTAGATAAATTGAGAGAGCGATGGGAGAAAGACCTTGGGATCCCCATAGAGGAGAAAAAGTGGGGAGAGATTGTAAGTCGCACTTCCAAGGTCTCCAGGAATGCACGCTTCAAACTCATCAATTTTTATGTGCGCCATATGGCATACCTTACCCCAGAACAAATCACCGTTACTTCGGGACGGTGGATGCTAAATGTCCACGATGTGTAGCGGTAGGAGCAGAGTTCCTCCACATGTTCTGGAGCTGCCCGAATCTGGGAGGTTTTTGGAAATCCGTCACAGACACGTTAACGAAGGTATTGGACAGAGAGGCGCCACAACACTGCCTCCTACACTGGTTTCCACACACCCCTAAGAATAAAGTCACTAGCGAATTCCAGGACTTGGCGCTTCTCTTGGGTAAGCGAGAAATAGCTCGGAACTGGAAAGGTCAGAGAGGCCCCAGTGCAGAAACCTGGAGGAGAGAAGTCATACGCTGATCGGATTATGAAGGAGCAATCAGGACCAGAAAGGCTAAACGGGGCCAGGGCTCACTAGAAGCAGCCAGAGCATGGGTGGCATTAGTGGAGGAACTAAAACATGGGGATGACCCTCAGACAGCTGACCCTGAGGCAAGTGGCTGATATAGTATTCCACGTTCAGAGAGGGCGGGTAGGCACTTTTAATTAACCACTAACCTGGTGAGGATCACTTCTCCCCTTCCCAAGAAGAGTAAATTATACCACGGCACGAACTTAGCTCACCGAAGACAACAGGAGAACTATGTACACTGAGAGATAATAATACCTTGGCAGGGGGACAGACCCCCACACCCACCTCGAAAGGCCCGACCATGGCACGCTGGGGGGGGCGGGATGGAGGAGTAGGGGAGGGGGCGCTATGGCTGAGTGTAATAGTCGTACACATATCTACTGGGCATAGACTATGGGGTGGGGTCTAGTAGTGCGAATAGTTGTAGCATCAGCACTGATTGTCTAGATTACCACTGTTTTTAACATTACCCAGTCTCTGGGCCATGGACACTAAGGAAGACACTCAGGAAGACTCAGTGGCCGAATGCTGCTGATACTGTGGAATTACCTTATTACATTTAAGAAGTGAAATTTCCAAATGGGAAAGGTAACTGTTTCATGTTTGGTGTTGCTGGAATCCGAATTTAAAATCCTAACTTATGGTGAAGTCAGATTTTAAATTACAATTGTGAAAAGTCCATTTTTGGAAAGCTGCCATTTACTTGCCTTAGCCATTTGGTACCTGCAGCCTGTCTCTGGGTCACAGCTAAGCTTTGTGCATTCCTCCTAGACAGCCACACACAATGGGAGCTTAGGTGTCACTGGATTGGGCATCACTGGCAGGATGGGAGGGAGGAGCTGAACATAGGCCCACTTACACTTGAATAAGCTGTGTCCAGCCTTCACACAAAGGGCTGCAAACTCCCTGTAGTTAGTCTAGAGCCAGGACCAGGAAGACAGGGCATCGGTGCACTTCAAAGGCATGCCTCTAGAAGCTTCTTCCCACTTTAAAGGCACAACTGTGTATAAAAGAAAGATCTCGGACGCCACCACTTCAGTACACTTCTGAGCCTGTGGATACTCTGCCACGAAGAAGGACTGCTGTGCTGCTGAAAGGACTGCCAGTTTGCTGGACTGCTACTCTGAAGGAACTGTTGCCCTGCTATGCTGACCTGCCACCTGCTGCGCTGACCTGCTGCCTGCATCCCACTTGCCTGGGTAAGTATGACTGGGCCTGCATCTCTTGAGCCCAGAGCTAGAGTGACTCCAAAGGCTAGTTGGCTGGCCTCTTGTGTTGAAGCCTCGGGGACATTACAGACTTATAAAGACATTGCATCTGAACCAGGACTTTGCCCTCTGTGAGCCTACCCTGTCAAGTGGTGCCACCCCAGTCCCGGACCATTGGAAGTGGGCTTAAGGTGCTTTGCCAGCCTCTGTGGTACCTACAGAACCAACACATCTCCTCTTCTGTGCGGTGCAAACCCAAGCAGAACCAATGCATCACTGCTGTTGCGTGGATTGGACCAGTCGTAAAAACCTACATTGCCTCTGCAGCCCGCAACACCTTCGGAACCTCCTCTGTGCAATGGATCCTCGGCTCATTCCCTCACATACCTCATCAATGGCAGCCTCGATGCCGGACTCCACATTGCAGCCTCACAGCTCTTCGGAACTGATGCATCGTCCCGACTGCACAGCGCATAATCGATTCCAGACATAGCATTGCAAGCCCCGTCAACGGGATCCTCGATAGTGATGCAGGCCCTTGCATTTCAGCCTCGCCGCATCTTGGAACTGATGCATCTCAATGGCTGAGCGATGCAACTTTGGTGTGGATCCTCAGAATGCTCTGCAAACCAGGATTTAAGGTACTTTGTTCAGCGCGCCTAACTGGGTCCCTGTAGCCAGCCCGTGCTCCAGCGCAGTTAGCCTGAACTTGTGACTTTATCCCAGTCCGGCATGATGAGATATCCATGGATTGTGCTTTTTGGCACTATTCTCACTAAAATCATTAAAATTGAATATCCTTGGTTCTACTAATTGGATGTTTGTCATTTTGGTCTGGCATTATTTATTAAATTCAGATCTATTTTTCCACCATGGTGTGGAATACTTTTGTGAGGTGTATTCACTGTTTTACTCTTTGAAGTATTGCACAAATACTTTACCCTTTCCATTTAAGATAAGCCTGACTGCTATGGGCCAAGCTACCATGGGGTGAGAACAGGTTAATTTGGAATTTGCTTGTGCCTGACCCTAACTAGGATTGAGGTTGCTGCTTGACCAGGGCTCACACTCAATCAACCAGTAACCCAGTTTCTAACAGTTGTGAAATGTTGTTTGAGAAGGAGCCTTTTTATTTCAATCTTAAATACTTCATAGGAGGGATTCATTCTTATTGTTGGTGGAACGGAAGTCTTGGTGCACTCACTGTGAACAATTGTTTGATCTTTCTGCAGATCAGAAGTTCAAATAGGAAGGTGTCAGCAATTCATAAATTCCATTGTTCAAATGAGATGATTAATTTATTGATTAGATAGTTTGGAGACTTTGAGTGAAGGGTTTAGACAGAAACATGAGAGGCAATACAATTTATACGGTGATACTT
This sequence comes from Calotriton arnoldi, assembly GCA_963921515.1. Classification (NCBI taxonomy): domain Eukaryota; kingdom Metazoa; phylum Chordata; class Amphibia; order Caudata; family Salamandridae; genus Calotriton; species Calotriton arnoldi. The sequence continues at coordinate 611,142 of CAWUFW010003416.1, read as the reverse complement.
CAATGTTCAATAACAGTTCTTTCACTGGTTTCGTGTGTACGTAGAAAGATTCTATTATTTCTTAGATTCTTTTGACAAGTAGGTATAGCCAACGCGTTTCACCCTAAAAAGGGCTTCTTCAGGGATGTAAATACATACAATGTTGTTTTCTTTAAAAAAGGTGCGTATTTCCCCATCTACAGGTTTCTTTGAAAGCATTCCCAGCATTATTTAGGTGACTCAATTACTTAAAAGGAAAAGAACCAGCCGTGAGAAGCTCCACCTTTTCAGGGGCCGCAAAGGTTCTTTAAGGAATAAAAAACAGAGAGATAGTGTAAGCTAGATACACAGAAAGTCCAGCAAGAAGTAGATAGCCATAGTGTGTAGTAGTGGGTGGGCAAGAAGCATACCCCCCCTTATTTTTCATAGTGACTCTACCAAATCACCGGGTCACAGTGTCATACCATGTCAAACCCTAAGAAGTCAGCAGGTATTAAGTAGTTAGTGCTTACCAATGTATTTTAGTGAGCACTGTTCAAGTATTCTTGGTGGGAAATGCCAGCATCAAACGGTGTTAGTACCGTCCTTTGGTCACTCATATAATTCTTCTAGTACATCAAGTGTTGTGCTATAGTACCCTAAACACCCAGAGAATTCTTTTAAAGTCAGTGTGATTCACCAACCAAATACCTTCATTGGTTTCAACACCTTATAACCACTCCTACCAGACATCAACGTGCGAGATCATCTCAAAATCTTATGTTAAAAGTGCGGAGTCACAAACTATGCAAAGGTTCCGTCAACTTAGGCTTTGTGTAGTCAAAGATACGCTCCACATCCAGTGCCTATGTAGAATATGTTGTCTGTATTAAGGTGGCGAGTGATGGCAAAAAAGTTAAAAGCCAAGGTCCAACTGGTATCCAAAGTAAAGCACCATGAGGACTTGTGATCAGGAGGAGTAAATGTATTATTCATCTTTTATACGCATACCTTTAATAAAAGGGTTAAAATATAGATCAGCGGTGTGGTGCTTAGCGTCTCAGGTGTTTCCGAGGGTTATTTCCTGAGAAGTAGGGGAGGAGGGCTATGGTTGAGTGTAATAGTTGTACACATATCTACTGGGCATAGACTATGGGGTGGGGTCTAGTAGTGCGAATAGTTGTAGCATCGGCACTTAGGGGCCAATTCCGATTCGGGCCGGAAGCGCACCTAACAGTATTCGTCTGGAAAAAATACCAGCCGAACGCATGTTTCCCGACCGACTCGAACACTCTACCTAACGATCAAGTACGATGCGCATAACAGCCCAGATTCCGACCCAGCCGTACTTACCCAATCCAGCTCCTTTTCTCCGCCCGAGCCGGATCCGTAAACGCCTAATCGAGTCGCACGGAACCAAATACACAGCACCTTCTGGCCGGACTAGTACAATGCGTCTTCCGTACGCGCCGAACCCGTCGCTACGTCCGGCACGTTTCAGCATCCGGGAGAGCCGCACATAAGCTCCGTTTCGCGTCACTAAACGATCCACGGCTACGAGACGAACAAGCCAGCGACGAGTACGAGTCGAAGACACGCGAAACCCGAACGAGACGAACCAACCATGAATCCCATCACGCAGGTCCTACCAATACTCTACATCTATTACCGGGACCGATTCGGACGCGTACGGCGCAGACGGTAAGTCAAACACCAACAATACAAACTAACTACACGTACCTAAAATATGTCACACACACATAGGGATGCACAAATGACGTACACTAGCAACTGCACAATCATAGGGGTGGGATGGGCATCACCAATGCCATACACACCCATAGGGGCCTGGATTCCTGCCACCACCACCACCCCTACTCAGGGGGGCCTGGATGCCCATCACCACGACCATCCCCACTCATGGGGGGCTGGATGCCTATCACTACCACCACCCCTACTCAGGGGGGGGCTGGATGCCTATCACTACCACCACCCCTACTCAGGGGGGGGCTGGATGCCTATCACTACCACCCCCCCTACTCATGGGGGGCTGGATGCCTATCACTACCACCACCCCTACTCAGGAGGGCTGGATGCCTATCACTACCACCACCCCTACTCAGGGGGGGGCTGGATGCCTATCACTACCACCACCCCTACTCATGGGGGGCTGGATGTCTATCACTGCTACCATCCCAAGTCATGGGGGGCTGGATGCCTATCACTACTACCACCCCTACTCAGGGGGGGCTGGATGCCTAACACTACCACCCCCCCTACTCATGGGGGGCTGGATGTCTATCACTACCACCACCCCTACTCAGGGGGGGGCTGGATGCCTATCACTACCACCACCCCTACTCAGGGGGGGGCTGGATGCCTATCACTACCACCACCCCTACTCAGGGGGGGCTGGATGCCTATCACTACCACCCCCCCTACTCATGGGGGGCTGGATGCCTATCACTACCACCACCCCTACTCATGGGGGGCTGGATGCCTATCACTACCACCACCCCTACTCAGGGGGGGCTGGATGCCTATCACCACTACCATCCCCACTCATGGGGGGCTGGATGCCTATCACTACTACCACCCCTACTCAGGGGGGGCTGGATGCCTATCACTACCACCCCCCCTACTCATGGGGGGCTGGATGCCTATCACTACCACCACCCCTACTCATGGGGGGCTGGATGCCTATCACCACTACCATCCCCACTCATGGGGAACTGGATGCCTATCACTACCACCACCCCTACTCAGGGGGGGCTGGATGCCTATCACTACCACCACCCCTACTCAGGGGGGCCTGGATGCCTATCACTACTACCATCCCCACTCATGGGGGGCTGGATGCCTATCACTACCACCACCCCTACTCATGGGGGGCTGGATGTCTATCACTACTACCATCCCCACTCATGGGGGGCTGGATGCCTATCACTACCACCACCTCCACTCATGGGGGGCTGGATGCCTACCATTACCACCACCCCTACTCATAGGACGGGTAATGCATGACACAACCAGCATACTCCCACATAAGGAATCACAGAAAATTACATCCACCCAAACAACATGACAAGCGTGTGTAGTCCATGTCAAATGCCTACAACACTAAACATGACAATGAACATACAATGTGACCCACTAACACATGTGTCACACATAAAAGTGTGTGGCCTCCACAATACAAGCCGACCATGGCCACTGTGGCAATGGGGCCTAAAGCCCCATCACCACAGTCACCAAAAGGTAAGTGTGGGGTCCAAGGCTGATGGACCTTTTGGTCAGTGTGGCAATGGGGCCTAAAGCCCCATCACCACAGTCACCAAAAGGTAAGTGTGGGGTCCAAGGCTGATGGACCATTTGATCAGTGTGGCAATGGTGCCTAAAGCCCCATCACCACAGTCACCAAAAGGTAAGTGTGGGGTCCAAGGCTGATGGACCATTTGATCAGTGTGGCAATGGTGCCTAAAGCCCCATCACCACGGTGATCATAAGGTAAGTGTAGGCATGGTAAAAGCTGCCAAAGACAAGCTGAATGGATGAATCCTGGTCACACAACAACTAAAACATCTGTGGCATAGTACTGCTTGTGTCCCATTGCAACATATATTGGGGGAGGCTAACAGTGCAGTGTCACAGAAACATCTCTTAAGTCCATGTGCATACAAACATCACACATGGGGGACCACATTGCCAACAATCAGCCGATTCCACAATGATAGAAGTGACCATCATGATGCTGACCCACATATCTGCACCTATGGACACACAAATGTATATAATCTGTGGAGACTGTGGATGTCAGGTGAACAAATACCATACCATGGCAGCAATGGGACATACAAACCATGATCATTGTGCTGACTGATGACCCAGGAGTACCAGGGAGAGCAGGGGAAAATCACCAAACAACATAAAGCCAATGGCACACTACAGAAATGCCAATGCAGTGATGCAAATGCACTAACACAAACAGGCAGACTCACACTTCCTATCAAAGACAACAGGTGATGGGGGTGTGTGCCAGTGTCCCCAGGCAACCACACAACACATGAGGAGGCCTGAATCCCAATTACACAGATGTGTATACAGTGCCACACACAAGTAACTCATGGATTGGATTCCCCTAAGTGGGAAATCTGGCATTGTCAGATGAGAGGGAGCCCAAATTACACATGTCAAACAAGCTTGTAAGAACAGCAACTAACACAGCAAGAGACACACCCACCACAGCACTACCCCCAGGGACCCCACATTGTGCAGACACTAGCCTGCATGACAATACCACTGTGATGACAAAGGTAGATGTTGATCACACTGTGAACCACAGCCATGTGTCCTCAGCTACAAACTACCATCACACCTACACAAGCTCCAATCAATCAGCAGGGCCTGCCAGCCAAGGCCAATATGGAGGTAGTGGTCTAGCCGTGCAACAACTCACATTTGCACACTCAACACCACACACCCTCATCTGCAACAATGTGCAGCAGTGAAGCTCACATGGACTGGTGACATTGCACATGCACCCATGACAATCCCAGGGGTGGTGGGGGAACTAAGGTGCAGAAACCCCTCACACATGACCACTCAACATGACTCGTCTATGTATGACACACTGCACAGTACGCCGTACATGCGCATGATGTGAAATCCACCACAAACAATGGGATCCTGGCCATAGTCACACACCAACGAAGAAGCCAAGGTGAGACACAAAGAACACATGTACACAACTTCCAACATTGCAGCTCTGACCCTGAGGAGTGGCAGCAGTCACACACACAACGCGTCACAATCACTGAAAGCTAACACAAACTCTAAATCACATTACTTGTGTAAACAACAAGTGCCAAGGGGAATCCTGAATGTGTCCCATCTGCGTTTGCCCACATCCCCAGCCCTGACAACAAAGACAACCTGGGATGACAACCTCATGAACATCAGTTTGCCATGCAACCACATCACGGAGAAACCAGGTCCAAGATGCTGGATGAACACATACCAACTCTGCAACCATCAGAAACAGGAACATCCCTAGGGACACAGCCTGTGTAGGAAAAGGGAAGGGAACATGCACAGACATGCTCACACAACACGGGCACACGCAATGTCACCAGATTACACACAGCCATGAGGGCACTCCACTCCTGTGGAAGCTCCGCTGTGCCAAACCTTGTCTGTGCACGACTCAAACATATCAGCAGGACACTCCGTCAGTGAGTCAACAACTCCAACACACAGAAGCCTCTGCTCACATCAGCCTGTGTACGGGAGTGTCACGTCAGTCATCTGCATACACCCAAAACACGTGGCAATCCAATTGTACTGTATACACAGATGAGTCCTCCAAAATTGATGTGCAAAACTGCATGTCCAGTGGAGACGGGCACACAGTCAGGGTACTAGGAACATTGGACAGTGGTAAGCCCAACAGATGTGCAACAGTGTAGGACAAAGATGGTAATATACAAATGCTAAACGTACATCCCTGTGTCAAATGCTGAATATTACACCCTCAGACTGCAGCAAGGGATGCTATAGATCCAGACTAGATTAGGACACATATCCCATGGGCCACATGGAGCCCATCACAGCAAAACTTCATTTACCTGATCTGAACACAATTACAACAGCAAATGCATGATACTACACATCTACATCATGTACCACCAAAGATTAACCACAAGTAAACAAAAAGAGGCTTTATTCAGCAAGTGTGCAACTCAAATCAAAAGTCCAAAATTAACAACGGCCAATGTCCAGTCCAAATACACAGTCCCAACAGGGTGATGTGTGACTATTTGTCACAACTTGCTTGCCTGCACAGGTACCAACAGGGGACATCCCCCATGGAGGGGTATACGAGGGGCAGGCCAGGCACCGCAGGGACAGGATCAGGGGATGCCAGAAGGAGGCAGGGAAGGTGAGGTGGGTGCAGGAGTGTCACCGGCAACTGCAGTGGAGGTGTCTGACTCAGGGGGGCCGGCACCACCGCAGGGCTCAAGTCCGATGGTGTTGGTGCTGCAACCACCTCAGTGGGCTGGGCAGATGTAGTGGGCTGGGTCCCCAATGCAGTGCCCGAGTCAGATGGGGTTGTTGTGGACTCCACCGCAGTGCATGACTCCAAGGGAGTGGAAGGGGGGGGCAGAAGAGCTGGGCAGGACAGAGGGGGGACACGGTCTCCACACCAGTGGCACATATAGGCAGAGCGTCTGGTTTGGGGGTGGAAGAGCAAGTGGCAGGGGGGGAGGGCCTGAGCACTTTGGAGATGCGGTATCGGTGTGTGGGGTAACCTGGGGCAGGGTGTGGCGGTGGAACCTGTGGAGTGGTGGCCTGGGGGATGGAGGTGAGAGACTGGGTGGGTGACTTGCAGGGCGGTGGCGGGGTCTTGCTCTTCCGGGTCCGGGGGGACTTGCGGGTGGGGGGCTCACTCTGCCTGCGCCTGGGGGAGGGTGTCCGGGGGCGAGGGGACTCTCCTCTCTGTGTGTGGACTTCCTCTTCCCCCGGTATGCTGGATCAGCGGGATTGGAGGGGAAGAGGCCGAGGTCAGAGAGGAAGAGCTGCTGTGTATGTGGGGTTGCAGGTGAGGCAAGGGAAGGGGTCTTGGAGGGAGAGGATCTTGAGGATTGCGGAGTGACTGTGGTTGCCTGTGTGTGTGTCAGTTCCCCATCCCCTGTGTGTGTGGAATCAGTCCCCTGAGAATGCTTGTGTGCACGTCTTGCCTTGGTTTTGGGTGGGTGTGTGCTGCTCGTGTCTGTGTGTTGGTGTGATTGTGCAGATGTGCATGTGCTTTGGACAGGTAGGATGGTAGGAAGTGTGGATGGGGCAGAGGTGGGAGGGGTGAGGGACTGTTGGAGGAGGGACACTGCTGCCGTCAGGGAGGAGTCCATGGACCTATTGCTCCTCTGTAGGGCAGACATACCCGTTGAGATGCCCTCCATGAACGACACCAGCTGTGTCAACAGTGTGGTGTGTGCATGGAGGACAGTCAGCATTGCTGTCTGCCCTACATGGAGCTGCCGAAGGAGGTACACAGACTCCTCACTCAGGGCAGCAGGGGACACAGGGGTAGGGGGTGCGGTGCCTGGCTTGAAGGAGACACGCTCCCGAGCACGGGAGCCTCCACGGACCTCAGGAATGGGAGCCAATGGGAGGGCGGTGGTGGTGGTGGTGGTGGCGGGATCAGACAGAGTAGCTGGGGTGTGGTGGCTGCTGACACCCGCATCCACAAGGGAGTCATCCTCCGAGCTGCTGTGGTCCTCAGCTGAGGTGGATGGTGCTGAGGACTCCTCGGTGTGGCTCCCCTCGCCCTCCGTGCCACTGGGTCCCTCTGACCACTCGTCGGACGCTGACCCAGTCTGGCTCCGCTGCTCCTCCTGGTCCGTGGAGCTGTCCCCTCCTGTGGCTGTGGATGTATCTGCAAACAATTAGGGAAACAGACAAACATCAGTCACCTGCACTGACCGCACACACCACAGTAAGTACAGCACATCACAGAGCAAGCCCTGGCATCACTAGTAGAACATTGCCAAAAGTCATCACACAGATTAGGAGAAGCCAATTGTCAGTCTGATGGTCAGCCATGGAACAGACACCCCTCCTGCCCTTGCACCCATCTGTCTGGTGCCTGTCTGATGGTAAGACCCCAGTGTGGACACATGCACCACCTACACAGTAGTTGGACATTGCTGAGAACACGGTGAAGTATGTGAACATGCCCACCTCACATCACTTGCCACTGAGTCAGTGCAGGTGTCTGGATAAATGGACGGCCTGAGCCTAAAAAGAAATGCATGTGATGCATACCAGCACCAGACCCCATGAAGCACCCATGTCCGGATAGTCAATGCCACAATGGGGTGCCTGTTGCACATGTCACCACCCTGCAGGATCACCCTTAGGAAGTTTAATGCCATGGCACAGGCATGCCTGCAAAGTCATACATCACTGTCTCAAGTCACATGGCCATGTTAGCCAGCAAACAACAGTCTGCACTGTGTCACTATCCTAGGACATGGGGAAGGCAAGTAATGTAACTGACAAGTGCACATGTTCATCCCCCACTAACCACATTCTCTGAACCAGTATTTGTACACTGCACACCATTTGGACAAATGGGAGACATGAAACACTACTCCCTGAACCAGAGCACCTCACAGTGTGCTGTGAATGATGAACAGCTGCCTGAAAGTCACAGTCTCATACACCTGTCTGCACAGTCAAGTGATCAAACACCTATGAGTCACAGAAGTCTTGTCTCACATGGTCCAATGGCAGATGGCATGCTGACCCCTAACCGAAGGACATCACAGGAGTCACGACAACGTAGTCACAGCACAACGACACAGAGGCAGACACCTGAGGCAACATTTCACTGAGCACAGCATGTCAGATGATACACGGGAGTGGGAGTACAGAGTGTATTGTATGCCCTGTAGTAGGCATGACTGTCCGGCTCCACCTTCAAGAGGGATGAGCCCTGGTCAGTGGGCAGGTGGCTAAGCATGTGTGACACACTTGACATACATACTCCTGAGGCCCAGACAATTTACCCACCCGCAGAATGGGGGTGTGGCAAATACCCCAGGGACATGTGGTGAATTAGATGTGCAAGTGGATCACATATCAAAGTTACACCCAGACTACATAGCACGACTCAGGCATTGTGTGAGCAACTGACCCACCCATGAAGGCAAACACAATGTCACGGGAACAAAATCTGTCACCACCTTGAGCAAAGCAAAATGCTAGGACTCTGTACCCAAGTGACACAATTATCCTGAGCGTAAGGAGCACACTGGCACATAAGTTGGGTAGTGGCCAGGTTACAATAGAGGGACATGGGTACTGGACAACAAGACTGATGTACTGGGGAAGTTTAACCAGGCCAGAGGAGGGCACATAGCATGTTAGACAGAGTTCACAGTGCAGTCTTAGACTCACCCCCTCCTTGCTGCTGTCTGCCCTTCAGCTGCCCATCCAGCTCCGGGAACACCACCGGCAGGATCTGGAGCATGTGGGGGTCAGGGTCCGTTGTCCGCCCCTCCTGCGAGGAGGCAACAGCTTCAGCTGGACCCTTGCGATCCTCCGGGTCCAGCCACGAAGGTCCTGCCACCTCTTCTGGCAGTTGCGGATCCGGCGCTTGTAGACCCCCACGGATCGGACTGCCCGGACGATGTCCAGCCAGATGTCCTGCTTCCGATGGGCATCAACCTGTGAGGATGAGAAAGTGAAAAGGCCATTACTACACATGCAACATATCCGTGCATCACACAGTTGGAAATACATGTCTCAATCACAGGGGCTTATGATGTACACAGGCAGTGCAACGAGGGCTATGGACAGTTTGCCAGCAGTTACTACATGGTATCATTGCATGGGTAGTGAACCTTGTTTGAATGCACTGTTACTCCACTGTACCTGTTCAGTGCAAGTGACTACACACTTTGGGTGGTGCGAACTACTCAGTGGGCATGCTAGCCAGTGGTGTGCACACTAAATCCTGCTAGTCAGGCAACATGCACAATTAGTGAGGCAGTGGACAGCACACTCACCTGCTCCCCTGGTGTCCCATACAGCTTGCTGTACTGTGGAAGGAGGCTGTCCAGCAGGGCCTGGTTCTCCTCATGGGTGAAGGCTGAGGGTCTCTCCACAGTACGTGCCATTGCAGCAGCCAGAGGATGCAGAGACAGCAGCAGTGTAGTGGCAGATGTCGTCCTGGAGCATGTAGTGCAGGCAAGTGAGCTCTCAGGGGAACAGCCAGCATTATATGTGTGCTGCAGAGGCAGATACTGTCCCATGTGTCCAAAGTGATAGGTCCAAGTCGGTAGCATCTTCTGAATCTGGCCAATCCATGGAATAGCAGCTCCAATACACGCCCACAGCATCCTTCAAAATTCAACTTCATGACACCCATGAATTTGCAACATTGTTGTGGCTGGCCAACTGAATTCACTGCATCAGACTCGTTGTAAATTCAAAAACCGCATCCGTTGCCATGCCAGGCCCCAGCCAATGCGTGCACACCGATCGGACCATTGCTGTACAACGCGTACCCGCGATACAACGCGTACCCGCTCACATGCAATGCAATGGTCCGAGCGGGCACACCGATCGGACCATTGCTGTACAACGCGTACCCGCTCACATTCAATGCAATGGTCCGAGCAGGCACACCGATCGGACCATTGCTGTACAACGCAGCATCCGCGATACAACGCGTACCCGCTCACATGCAATGCAAAGGTCCGAGCGGGCACACCGATCAGACCATTGCTGTACAACGCGTACCCGCTCACATTCAATGCAATGGTCCGAGCGGGCACACCGATCGGACCATTGCTGTACAACGCGTACCCGCTCACATTCAATGCAATGGTCCGAGCGGGCACACCGATCGGACCATTGCTGTACAACACGCACTCGCTCACATTCTATGCAATGGTCCGAGCGGGCACACCGATCAGACCATTGCTGTACAACGCGTACCCGCTCACATTCAATGCAATGGTCCGAGCGGGCACACCGATCGGACCATTGCTGTACAACGCGTACCCGCGGCGCAATGGTCCGAGCGGGCACACCGATCGGACCATTGCTGTACAACGCGTACCCGCTCACATTCAATGCAATGGTCTGAGCGGGCACACCGATCGGACCATTGCTGTACAACGCGTACCCGCTCACATTCAATGCAATGGTCCGAGCGGGCACACCGATCGGACCATTGCTGTACAACGCGTACCCGCGATACAACGCGTACCCGCGATACAACGCGTACCCGCTCACATGCAATGCAATGGTCCGAGCGGGCACACCGATCGGACCATTGCTGTACAACGCGTACCCGCGGCGCAATGGTCCGAGCGGGCACACCGATCGGACCATTGCTGTACAACGCGTACCCGCTCACATTCAATGCAATGGTCTGAGCGGGCACACCGATCGGACCATTGCTGTACAACGCGTACCCACTCACATTCAATGCAATGGTCCGAGCGGGCACACCGATCGGACCATTGCTGTACAACGCGTACCCGCGATACAACGCGTACCCGCTCACATGCAATGCAATGGTCCGAGCGGGCACACCGATCGGACCATTGCTGTACAACACGTACCCCCGATACAACGCGTACCCGCTCACATGCAATGCAATGGTCAGAGCGGGCACACCGATCGGACCATTGCTGTACAACGCGTCCCTGTACAGGTCACACGCATGTGTCACCATGCTGGTCAATGGTGAACCTATGCCAGCCACATATACATTCCAGGGACTCTGGGGCACACTTACTACACCACACCCAGTCCACACTGTATCTAAGGCATGTGTGGCAGCATGACCTTATCTGTGTATGGGTGTGTACATGTTGTTTTTGGGCTGGCACTTGGGGGCAGACACACACTCAGGCTGTGCACATGTTAATGGGGACAGGGTCCTTTGTGTGTCGTGTACATGACCACTGGGATGTGCAACTGTTCATTTTTGGAGCATGTTGCATGGTCACATTTCCAGGTTGTGTATATGTATGACATGTCACATACCCCAAGGCTCATGTGGGAAAGCATGTACATCACAGGGTGGCCCATTGCCACAATAGTCATGTCCCTCCGCAGTCTGTGTGCATGTTGTGTTTCACATGTCTGACTCCATGTGCACAATGGGAGACAGTCTCCACATCCACGATGTTTGTGCATGGACTTAGATGTTGTGTGTGTGTGTCACTGACGTCCATGTCTGTCCTGCAGAGGCTACAGGGGGCACTACCTGTGGGAGTCATGTTTGATTTTTCTGACGTGTACATGATACGCCATGTCATGCCAGTGTCCATGTGGCAAGACAGGCTCCCTGGGAATCTACCTGTCAATGAGTTGAGATGCCTGTGGCGCATCTGTCCAGACGTCACTGTGGTATGTGTGTGGAATGTGAGAGCAGTAAATGGGTACTGTGACACAGCCAAATGGTTTCACATAGCACACCCTGGGACCTGTTGTCCACACATGTTGAACATAGATGTTACATGATGTCCATGTGGGTGCCATATGTGTCCAAACAGAACGAGACACACATCAAGTACTAGTGTTTGCTGATGATGTAGCATGTGAACTACAGTATGGTGAATGGCACATATGTGGGGTGACTGACAATCTTGACTTCTTCACCTCTGCACTGCAAGGCTCCTGCTGTCCATCGACCATTCCCAGACCTGGCAACGATGGTGGAACGTGACAGCATCCGACGGTACCGCTTCACCAGGCAGCTGATTGAGAATTTGGCAGTGCGGTTGGACCCACATTTGCAGCCTGGCCGGCCGTATCCGACAGCGCTGACCCCCAAGGTGAAGGTGATGGCAGCCCTACACTTCTTTGCCACCGGTACCTTTCAACACACTGTGGCATCTACTGGTGGTATGTCACAGACTATGTTCAGCCGTGTGCTACGCGATGTTTTGGTGGCGATGTTGAGATGCCTTAACCAGTACATCTATTTCCCACAACGTCACCGACTCACTGACGTCAAGAGTGACTTCTATGCCCTGGGGAGGATGCCACATGTCATTGGCTCCATTGATGGGACACATGTGGCTTTGGTACCACCACAGGCACATGAGCAGGCATACAGGAACAGGAAACATTACCATTCTGTCAATGCTCTGGTGGTATGTCTTGCAAACATGACCATCACACATGTTTGTGCCCGTTTCCCCGGTTCTGCACACGATGCCTACGTGATGAGGAGTAGTCGCATCCCGAGGATGATGTCACAGATGCCGAACCAGCGTGCTTGGCTTGTCGGTGTGTACTGACTTTGTACCATTGTGTGTGTTGTGCTATGTTGCTTTCCGCACACTTTTCAATGTTGGCTAATGTGCAATTGTCTGTCTGTAGGTGACTCAGGATACCCCAACATGCCGTGGTTGCTGACACCCCTCAGGAACCCTGTGACACCAGCCCAGATGCGCTACAATGAGGCACATGGCCGGACCAGGAGGGTGATTGAGCGGACCTTTGGTCTCCTGAAGAGCCGCTTCCGCTGCCTGGACAAGACAGGAGGCGCCCTCCCATATGCCCCAGCAAAGGTGTGCAAGATTATCATCGTCTGCTGCATGCTCCACAACCTGGCAGTGCGGAAGGAGTTGCCTCTCATCCTGGATGACGATGACCAACATCCGCCACCTGTGGAGGATCCAGGCCTGGGCCACGATGCCAGTGATGGTGATGTCCGCACACAGCTCATCACCAACTTCTTCAGCTGAATGTGAGTATCCACAGTGTTGTACTATCAATGAATTTGATTTGCATGATATGTGTGTGTGGTGCTCTGGTGCTGTTTGAGTGTGGCCATGTGCAACTTGACTGGATGCGTGCGGAGATGTGTCCTTGCAGGTGGTCTGTACTTGCCAACAGTGTAGACATGCTAACTTGCTTTTGTGTATTTAACTTGTGACAGGTATTAGACATGAGTATTGCCGTTCTGTGCTGTTCTTCTGTGCTTTTGAGTGTGTGTCATGTCTGTCCTTCACAGGGTGCTGCTGGAATACTTTGCTGGTTATTGAACGTTTCCCGGACACGGCTTCGCGTACACGCACGGCTAATACTGTTTGATGTACTTTTATCTTTCTTATACCTTTGGATATTTGTCTATTACGATCCTCATCCATGTGCAATAGGACTTGATCTAAACTTTAGTGACCCAACGTTTGAGGATACATCTTATTCCTCCTTGTTTTTTGCCCTGAAGAAGCCCAAGGTTGGGCGAAACGCGTTGGCTGGTTCAGTTTTACCAAGCACATCAGAGAATAAAAAGATCAAAAAATGTTGTTATACGCATGTCTGTCTTTGATGTGGTTTGGTTACTGATTTTGCTTGAATTCTTTATTTCAATATATTGCCTCTCATCCGATTAATCTAACATTGTTATATTTGTGGTCTATAGGCAGCAGACCATTTGAGGTGGGCAATATTGTTAATAACATAGTGACTAGTTGTGGTGGTGCAGTCACTTATGACCCAGCTGCTCTCTCCTTTTTTCCTCTGCTGCTGGAGTTGTTAGAACAACTTGGATCCCCCGAATCAATATTTCAACTTCCAAGGTGGCAGCAGTTGTTCCCCTACAGGTGATGTGCCACACACCCCTGGACTTTCTATCTTCTGCATTGTTTGACTTTGTGGCCACAGCCAGGTGGGATTAGCTTGCATTTGTAGTGGAAACAACATGTAGCAAATGTGTAATAAACCTGTTCTACATTTTGGGGTGTGCGTTGTCCGTAGTCACACATCTGAGTGACATTTGCTTACTGCACCTGTGTTGTAGTTGACACAGACTGTGAATATGTGTGGTGTCTGTGCATTGCACTGTATTTCCAGGCAACATCAGTGTAGGGGATGAGTCATATGGCCCTGGTGTGTATGTGTTGTGTGGCCCTAGTGGTGTGTCTCCCTCATATGTGTCACGTCGCCATAACTGCCATGACGGTGTTGGACTTGCTGTAGCAGTCAGCATGCACAGTGTCATATTTCTGATCACCATCTCCATGACAGAGACCACGTTGGAATCACAACAGAGGCAGATATGGTTTTTTGGTGAGTTTATTTACAAAAGGTGTGGGGATGGTGCACAGGATGGTGGGTGCTGTACATAGAAATTGGAATCCAAAGTTCCCATGTGAATTGGAAGTCCTGGTAGATGAAATGTCCAGGGTATAGTCCACAGTCATCTGATGAATTTGTACAACTAGAGCTCCCCATGTCATGTGGGCGAGTTGGGTTGCCATCGACAGGGCGTGCAGTTTGCACACAGAGGAAAAGTTCCAGAACAGGTGTTGGCTTCCTGGGGGATGTAGCTGGCCATCGGCCTCTCAGTTTGGCCTCCTCGGACGGCCCCTCTTCTTGGGGGGGGGACCCTCAGGTGCAGGCTGCCGCGGTGCAGGGTACTCTCCGCCAGAGTCCTCCTCCCTCCCTGTGGCTGTTGCGGATGTAGTGGCAACAGATGTGGGCGCACAGGGAGGTGAGGCCATGTTGGTGCTGATCTGGCGGAGGCATGTCAGTATGTCCCTATGCACCGCTGTGAGTTCTTGCAATGTGTCTCACTTGGACTCCATGCGAGACATGTGTGTCTCGACATGGGACATGTGGGAGTCCAAGCGGGCATGATGGGCAGCCTGCTGCTGATGTATGTCCTTGAGGATCCACACTACCTGGGTGACCTCTCCGGTGCTGGTCTGGTACGCATCTGCAATGCGTGCCAGTTGTGGGTCATCACGCAGTCCTGACCCCTCTGCAAATATCGACCTGTGTCTACCACACCTCCCACCACCCCTGGCAACACGTGCAGGGCCTGCGGTGCCACGCACAGGTGACCGTGTGCCCACTTGGGTGTTGTTAGTGGGCTCGATGGCAGCGGCTCCAGTTTGGTCCTGGGTCCCTGCGCTGTTGTCACCTGTGGTCCTTGGTGTGTCCGTGTTGGCAGGGGTGGCCTGTGTGTTGGCAGTTGTTGGAGGGGTGGGTGCAGGGGGTGCAGATGTTGGTCCTGCTGGTGCTGCATGATGACTGGCACCGGAGGGTCCAGCTTGTTGTTCGCCATCCGAGGAGTGCAGAGGCTGATCCACACCAGTGAGCTCTGTGTCCCCCGGAGCCTGGGACAGGGACTCCTCCTCATCTGCTGCTGAGTCCCCATCTTCACCTGTTTTGGGGAGAGACACAGATTGTATGGTATGTTTCTACAGGCATCAATTGTTGAAACACCGGACAGTTGTGACTGTACCTCTGGATGCGGCCCTGGACATTGCATTCTACTCAGTTATGACAGTCAGAGAGTGATATTGGTGTAGCACATTGTCCTGCCAACCTGTGGCATGTCAATGTGAATGTTGAGGTGTGTGCCTGACCAGCATTGGTGGTATTTGGTTGCCATCCGGGCCGACTTCTCCCCCCAGCCCAAATATCCCACCATGGCACATGCTTCCATTGCAGGGAGTGCAAGTTGTCTTTCAGGATGTCAGTCAGTGGTGTCCTGCTGTTGGTTGTTGCACAGTTGCCTGCAGGGCCTTGTGCTCCCCCCAGCAGTACCCAGTGTCAGCCATCTTGTGAGTCCTTTCCACTCCCTGTGATGTGAGCATGGTTCAGGGTGGTGTTGATGGGCCAATTGTGAGGCTGAGCAATATCTGTGACTACCACTCCCATCATGCTATTGCCTCCACCCCCCTTCCCAGCAAGCCCATCCTTCCTTCCTTTTGACTCTGCTTCCCTGTGGGGTGGGGTGCCTGTGCTGACAGGTTGGCTGAGAGTGTTCTCCTTGCAGTTGTTTGGCTACCAGTCCCAAGAGTGTCCCTGTGCTTCACACAGTATGAGCCCGGCTGGTTGGTCTTTGTGGGATCTTGAGTTAGAATGTGAGGCATTGCATTCTCCCAGGTGGGTTCTGTGGAGTTAGTGTTGGGGTGTGTGTGAGGGGAGGTGCTTGTAACTATGGTCAGTGCTGTGAGTCCTCCTTCCCACCCAGCCAGATGTCCCACCATGGAACATGCTTCCATTGCAGGGAGTGCAAGTTGTCTTTTAGGATGTCAGTCAGTGGTGTCCTGCTGTTGGTTGTTGCACAGTTGCCTGCAGGGTCTTGTGCTCCCCCCAGCAGTACCCAGTGTCAGCCATCTTGTGAGTCCTTTTCCACTCCCTGTGATGTGGGCATGGTTCAGGGTGGTGTTGATGGGCCAATTGTGAGGCTGAGCAACATCTGTGACTGTCACTCCCATCATGCTATTGCCTCCACCCCCTTCCCAGCATGCCCATCCTTCCTTCCTTTTGAGTGGACGTCAGTGTGTGTGAGTGTGAGAGCAATGGCAAGATGGCTGACAAGGTGGTCGTGTTGTTTGTTGGTGCACAGTTGCCTGCAGGGCCTTGTGTTCCCCCCAGCAGTACCCTGTGTCAGCCATCTTGTGAGTCCTTTTCCACTCCCTGTGATGTGAGCATGGTTCAGGGTGGTGTTGATGGGCCAATTGTGAGGCTGAGCAATATCTGTGACTACCACTCCCATCATGCTATTGCCTCCACCCCCCTACCCAGCATGCCCATCCTTCCTTCCTTTTGACTCTGCTTCCCTGTGGGGTGGGGTGCCTGTGCTGACAGGTTGGCTGAGAGTGTTCTCCTTGCGGTTGTTTGGCTACCAGTCCCAAGAGTGTCCCTGTGCTTCACACAGTATGAGCCCGGCTGGTTGGTCTTTGTGGGATCTTGAGTTAGAATGTGAGGCATTGCATTCTCCCAGGTGGGTTCTGTGGAGTTAGTGTTGGGGTGTGTGTGAGGGGAGGTGCTTGTAACTATGGTCAGTGCTGTGAGTCCTCCTTCCCACCCAGCCAGATATCCCACCATGGAACATGCTTCCATTGCAGGGAGTGCAAGTTGTCTTTCAGGATGTCAGTCAGTGGTGTCCTGCTGTTGGTTGTTGCACAGTTGCCTGCAGGGCCTTGTGCTCCCCCCGGCAGTACCCAGTGTCAGCCATCTTGTGAGTCCTTTTCCACACCCTGTGATGGAAGCATGGTTCAGGGTGGTGTTGATGGGCCAATTGTGAGGCTGAGCAATATCTATGACTCCAACTCCCATGATGCTATTGGCTACACTGACTTTACCAGCATACACAGAATTCCTTCCTTTCAGTGATCTTCCCTGTGAGGTGGTGTTCTAGTGATGTCAATATATCTGGGAGTGTTTGTTGGTTCTATTTGTGCCACTGCCTTGCTGTATTTGTTGTTAGGTTTGTAGATGTCATGACACAGTTAGATGTCACTATGAGATGGCAGGTATTGTGTTTGTCTGACTGGCATTCACATCTTGGGATGAGTATGTTTTGTTTGATGTGTATTTGGTAAGGGTGCATGGTTTGCCTATCCCTTTGAGGGTGCTGTGTGTGTATTGTCACACCATATTGTGTATATAAGTTGTGTACTCACCAGGCTCTGGGATGTCTGTTAGTCCATATACGCTCACTGGTGGTAGGATGGCCCGCACCTTCTCCTCCCAGGGCCTGAGGTATATTGGTTTTGCAGGAGGGCCACTGCCGGTGCGCTGGCTGATGATGTAGTCCTTTTTCAGTAGGTCCCGGACCCTCCTGCGCACATCATACCACCTGTTCTGGATGTCTTCCTTTGTGCGCAAACATGGTGATTGTGCATTCACCCTGTCGACAATCCTCGCCCACATCTTGGTTTTCTGCGACATGGGGGTCTGTTGTACCAATGTACCAAACAACTGTGGCTCTACCCTGAGTATCTCGTCTACCAGGACTTCCAATTCACAATCTAGGAACTTGTGGTTCTTCTTTGGGGGCATGGTGATGGGTGGTGGTGGTGATTGATGTGTGTGTGTGTGTGTGTGCAAGTGGGGGTGTGTGAGTGTAGGTTTAGCTGGGTGTGTGTGAGGGTGCTATTTGTAAGTGTGGTAATGGTGTGTGGCTTGTGTGATGTATGAGCTGTGAGTGTGTCTGTGGTTGCTGTGTGATGGTGTTGTTTGCTGGCAGGTCTGTGGAATTTGCAAAGGCTCATGGTAGGGATTTGTGGCCTTTATGTAGGTGGGGTTGGGGGTGTGTCCTTGTTCCATTTTTCCCCTCACCCCCAGTATTTATTGGCTTTGTGGTAGCTTGTTTGGCCATTTTTTTTAACTTTTTTCCCTTGGTGCTTTGGGTGCATGTAGGAGTCGTTCTTGTGTCCGAGTCGGACGCTGCTGTTGTCTGGTGCGATGTTGTCCGACTCGTTCCCGCTGTGTTTCAGGTTGGTTTCATGTGCGGCGTACGAGTCGGTCGCGGAGTATTGGGTTGATTCGGCTGGGTTTTGTGTGCGTGTGGTCGTACGGCTTGTGCTCCGTGCGAGTCGGTCGTGTTTCGCACGCATAGCATCGTACTACGCGGGTCGGAGTTCGCGGGTACGTTTCGTTCGCTCGCTATCCGGGTGCGTGTCGGTCGGTTAGTTTCGAGTGTTTTTCCGACCGGATGGCTTGTTTCCGTCCGGCTCGGTCGTTCGTTTTGTATTCCGTCCGAGTCGGTCGGGTTTCACATGCATTTCATCGTACTACCCGGGTCGGACGGCGCGGGTTCGTGTCGGTCGGAATAAATTCCCGCACCGAGTCGGTCGGTACGTTTTCCGGCCCGAATCGGAATCGACCCCTAATTGTCTAGATTACCACTGTTTTTAACATTACCCAGTCTCTGGGCCATGGACACTAAGGAAGACACTCAGGAAGACTCAGTGGCCGAATGCTGCTGATACTGTGGAATTACCTTATTACATTTTAGAAGTGAAATTTCCAAATGGAAAAAGGTAACTGTTTCATGTTTGGTGTTGCTGGAATCCGAATTTAAAATCCTAACTTATGATGAAGTCAGATTTTAAATTACAATTCTGAAAAGTCAATTTTTTGAAAGCTGCCATTTACTTGCCTTAGCCATTTGGTACCTGTAGCCTGTCTCTGGGTCACAGCTAAGCTTTGTGCATTCCTCCTAGACAGCCACACACAATGGGAGCTTAGGTGTTACTGGATTGGGCATCATTGGCAGGATAGGAGGGACGAGCTGAACATAGCCCCACATACACTTGAATAAGCTGTGTCCAGCCTTCACACAAAGGGCTGCAAACTCCCTGTAGTTAGTCTAGAGCCAGGACCAGGAAAACAGGGTATCGGTGCACTTCAAAGGCATGCCTCTAGAAGCTTCTTCCCACTTTAAAGGCACAACTGTGTATAAAAGAAGGATCTCGGACGCCACCACCTCAGTACACTTCTGAGCCTGTGGATACTCTGCCACGAAGAAGGACTGCTGTGCTGCTGAAAGGACTGCCAGTTTGCTGGACTGCTACTCTGAAGGAACTGTTGCCCTGCTATGCTGACCTGCCACCTGCTGCGCTGACCTGCTGCCTGCAGCCCACTTGGCTGGGTGAGTATGACTGGGGCTGCATCTCTTGAGCCCAGAGCTAGAGTGACTCCAAAGGCTAGTTGGCTGGCCTCTTGTGTTGAAGCCTCGGGGACATTACAGACTTATAAAGACATTGCATCTGAACCAGGACTTTGCCCTCTGTGAGCCTACCCTGTCAAGTGGTGCCACCCCAGTCCTGGACCATTGGAAGTGGGCTTAAGGTGCTTTGCCAGCCTCTGTGGTACCTACAGAACCGACACATCTCCTCTTCTGTGCGGTGCAAACCCAAGCAGAACCAATGCATCACTGCTGTTGCACGGATTGGACCAGTCGCAAAAACCCACATTGCCTCTGCAGCCCGCAACACCTTCGGAACCTCCTCTGTGCAATGGCTCCTCGGCGCAGGTCCTCACATACCTCATCAATGGCAGCCTCGATGCCGGACTCCACAGTGCAGCCTCACAGCTCTTCGGAACTGATGCATCGTCCCGACTGCACGGCGCATAATCAATTCCAGACATAGCATTGCAAGCCCCGTCAACGGGATCCTCGACAGTGATGCAGGCCCTTGCATTGCAGCCTCGCCGCATCTTGGAAGTGATGCATCTCAATGGCTGCGCGATGCAACTTTGGTGTGGATCCTCAGAATGCTCTGCAAACCAGGATTTAAGGTACTTTGTTCAGCGCGTCTAACTGGGTCCCTGTAGCCAGCCCGTGCTCCTCACTCCTTAGACATTCAGCGCTGTACAGTCACATACCACCGTTCGCAAACACATGTACTCACGATTAAGTAACAGGATAGTCCCATGTCCGGAGTGTCGTAAACCACCTTCCATTGTTTCCCTACCCGATTATAAATCATTTTCCAAACCCGGAAGCCCTAACACGTCCTGTCAGATGCTTCCTGCAACAACTAGACCGCTAACAACCAGTCATGGCATGACAAAATTGCTAATACGCTTCCGTGTTATTTGCAATTGTGCCAATAACGTTTCTAGCCTGAGTCAGGGAATGATCAGGCTTAGCGTTGTTCATCCGTACAGAGAAAAACCAAACTATTTTTAGAGTATACCTGTGAAATTCAGGTGTAAAAGATGAAAGCAGAGAGCGTTTTTCATGAAGGGGACAGAGTCATAGAATTCTAACATATGGCTACATTGCTATGTACAGGAATCATGCATTTTGTATGTGGCATTTGGGAGTTTTATATAATTTATAGTCCAGACATACAGGAGATTACAAGCTATTTCACATGAAAGGTAGTCACAATTGATAGTCTCTTCTAAAATGATTCTAGAAAAAGCAGTAAGTAGTATTCATTATCGTATAGTGTACATACAGGAGGGGTTACAGTGTCCATTTGTCGTAAGTTTACTCGGGAACCACTCTGGTATGTTCAGCGAGTAAATATTCGCTATTAGTTGGTTGGAGTCTCGCAGCGAATTACATGGAAGAAATCAGTATGCATAGTAAGCATTAGCTCTTTACCAGACCTATCAGGTTGAAAAAACATGACTTGGTATTATTTAGAAAAATGCAGCGAAGCCCAAGGGGCCATTGAATCAGAATTGTCCAGCCACAGACAATTGTAAATGTGACGGCACATCGTGCCAGGTAATTACAGAATGGAGAAACATACCTTACAAAAAGTAGTGCATTTCATTGTCCACATTTAGACCTTCATTTTCCAGACCGTAGATTACAAATCCACCTGTCTTCCACTTGTCTCAGTGATAGCTTCCTGTCCCCCCCCTCTTCTGTTTGGCAGTGCTACATCTATACCATGAAACCGAAATTTAGATCTGTCAGTGCCCACCTCACATTAGTGGGACACTAGAGCATACGCAGTATCCCCATTGAGGCATGCCCTGCGATGTTCCTGGATACGTGTCTTGAGTTGACGTGTTGTGCTCCCAACATAGATTTTATTGCATACACAGATCAATACATAAACCACATGGCTGGTCAGACAGATGATAAAGTGTCGTATGGTGTGTTGTTTTCCGGTATTGTAGCTAAAGCACTGTGTTCTGTTGCAACCTTGATTGCAAACGATTGCAGTCTCCACAGGTATAGAAGCCCAATGGTTTCTTAAGCCAAATCTGTGTGTTAGGGTTTCTCTGAAGTGTGTAACGGGGCAAAGTGTGTCTTTGATTGTTTTGCTCCTCTTATAGGTGATAGACGGTTTGGCAAAGATCAAGTTGCCAACACCCGGTACCCCCTTTAGTAGAGTCCAATGTTTGTTTAGAACTTTGAAAACACCATGGTTCAGTACAGAGTGTGTAGTAATGAAGGACAGTCATTGATTCCTCCCCTCCTTTCCTCTTTTATTGTTTGTAACCAGAGTATCCTTTTGGCTCACATTTTTGGCTCGTTGTTCGGCTAATCGTAGAACCTGTTGGTCATACCCCCTTCTTGCTAGTCTGTTGGTTGCCAATTTGGCTTGAAACTCAAAATTAGCCTCATCGCTGCAGTTTCTGCGGATGCGTAATAGCTCTCCAAAAGCGATAGCTTTTTTCGTGGAAGGTGGATGCGCACTGTCATAATGCAGTATGCTATTTACCGCAGTCTCTTTTCTGTATAGTGTACTCTGTACCCTGTTGTTGGTGATATAGAGTTCCAGATCAAGGGATTGTATTTTTGTTTGGGACATATTGAGAGTGAAGGTAACATTCAGGACATTGTTGTTAAGGAAGCCAAAGTATTCCTTCAATTGTACATCAGTACCTGTTTAGATGATGATAATGTCGTCACGCCACGGTGGCGGTCGCATTGTAATTTGGCCTGTGGGACCCCCGACACTATGTCAGTGGTCACCATCTCTGTTAGGGTGGCAGGCGGACGTGAGTCCATCCGCCATCCTAATCAGGCCCATAGTCATCAACTGGTTTCCAAAGCAAAAAATGGAGTATTATTAGAAGAACCTTGAAGGGATAAATTGGTACCTTGTCTAATAAAGATGATCCAAGACCACCAAGTATGAACTAATAATAAAGATACATCTTTCCAGGTAGATGTAAATGATTTTATAGCGGAGGATAACAGAAAGTAGAATAATTTGCTATGGATATCAGATAATTCATGAGTCAAGGCATAGGATTTACATATAAGCAATTTATAAGATAGAATATCAGAGAGGGGAAGTATTTTTGTAATAATATTCCAAACATCTGTTCAGAAATTTGAAATAACATTGCATTCAAATAATACATGTATTAGAAAACCATCATCAAGATTACAATGCCAACATAGAGGAGTATCTATAAGTTTGGCTTTGAATATTTTAGATGGAGTCCATAAACAATTACATTTTTAAAAAGTATTCCTTTGATAGAAAGAAACGGGAAGCCAACTACAGATGTTTGCTAACCATATTTTTCTCCAAAGTTCCAATGAAAAAGTCACCAATAGCTCTTCATTCCAGAAATTGCTGATGAAAAGTAAATTAGCGCCTCTGGTACAATTACATTTTTTGTAAAGTTCAGAAATTGTATGTGTAGTGCTATTAAAAGCATTTAAACACATTTCTGAATCAGAGATTTTAACTTTAGGTAAATTCTTTGGGAAACAAGTGAGTCTAGCATTACATAAAATATAATATATTTAGAAAAATCAGTTGAGGGGTTGAGGGTAGTAAAAACTTGTGCAGTAAATCTAAAAAGGATAGAAATACATCATTATCACAAATATCATTTAAATAAATAATTCCAGTGTCAGTCCAAGATTTCCAGAATTTAATGCTACGATCAAATTTTATAAAAGGATTATGCCACTGGGTAATTTTCTTAGATGTGGTAATAGGTGACTGAAATAAAGACTCTCTGGGGCATATTAGCAAGACCCACGTTAAAATTATCGCCGTTTTAGCGGCAGGAAACTGACGCTAAAACGGCGATAATGGGCTTGCTAATATGCGTTATGGAATTCAATAGAAGCCCAGGTTAGATGTCCTGCACATCTAACCTGGGCTTCTATTGAATTCTATAATGCATATTAGCAAGCCCATTATCGCCGTTTTAGCGGCAGTTTCCTGCCGCTAAAGCGGCGATAATTTTAACGTGGGTCTTGCTAATATGCCCCAAAGTCTTATAGAATGAGTTTAGTGGATTTGATAATTGTCAAGCATTTTACAAGTGTTTTGGAGTTAGACATGGACAATAATGCTGGTAAGGGGAAAGGAAAAACTAATTTTTGTTCAATTTGAAGCCATTAGGTGAATTAACAGAATCTATTTGTCAAAACCATAATAACCTTGTTTTAATATGAAATCTTTATGGTATTTGTAGACCAACTCCACCATTAATTTTAGCAATTTTGAGTTTAGCATGACCTAAGTGTTGGGGTTTGTCATTCCAAATTAATTTAGAAATAATCCTGTCTATTTTCCTTTAGGATGTGAGAGATAATTGTAATGGAATCATAGCTAAAACATAAAATATATAAGGATCAATAACCATTTTGACAGCTTGAATTTTCCCCCGCCTTGATAGAAGCAGTGAGGGCCACTTACAGATTTCATCTGTACCTTTTTTTAATTAATTAATCACAGTTTATTGTAGTAGTTAATCAAGTTTGCGAATTAATTTCCCAAATATTTGATTTTCTCTTTTTGCCATATAATATCAGTATTATGTAACATGTCAGGGTACAATGAATATTTAGTGGAAAAAAATCAGTTTTATTAGTATTTAAAGTATATCCAGAAACAAAAGAATAATCACGTATAGGATTGAGTATTTTAGGTATAGATGTATCTGGGTTACTAATAAACAATAAACATCTTCTGCATAGGAAGACATTTCAAAAGTAATGTTTTTAAGCAAATGTTTGATGGTCAGTAAGACAAGTAAAGGAGACAATGGGCAACATTGTCTAGTTCCTGTATAGAGGTGAAAAGAAGTAGAGAAATTACCATTGATAAAAAAGACTTGCAGAGGGGTGGTAGTATAGTGATGAGAGCATTCTATAAATGAATCACCAAAATTAAAGACAAATAAGGTTTGGAATAAGAATTGCCAGTGAACCTTATCAAAAGCCTGCTCAGAATCTTGTGCTAGAAGGTCAGAAGGAGAAGGTAAGGAGGAAATAGCTTCAAGTACATGGAAAAGTAGTCTGGTGTTATTAACAGAATGTCTATTTTGCATAAAATATGTTTGATTAGTCTGAATGATATTAGAGAACATTTTTGATAATAGAAAGGCAAGATTTTTTGGAAAGATTTTACAGTCTTGTTTTATAAGGAAGTTAGGCTTATAATTAGATATTTGAGTGTGGTCTTTATTGGGCTTAGACAGTGCAATTATCAATGCTTCTGAAAAAGACCCCGAGACCCTACTAAATTTCATGATTGATATAAGTGAGGGGAACCGTGTATTTGTAAAGGAACAAGGGTCCCTCATGCAAAGCATGCGAACATATGAATGTAAATAGGAACACAATGAAACCTAAATATGCTGTCCGATGGACAATTCATAAATATTTATTGTACATACATATCAAACAATAGTGTGGGAACAACTATTGTAAAAATAGTATGGTGTTTGAGTGAGATTAGCAGGGCATGCAGTGTTGTGAATTTTCTCCCATATTAGTGGACCTCTGGTCTATCTGTTGGAGTG
Source organism: Calotriton arnoldi (assembly GCA_963921515.1). NCBI lineage: Eukaryota > Metazoa > Chordata > Amphibia > Caudata > Salamandridae > Calotriton > Calotriton arnoldi. The sequence goes on along the minus strand of CAWUFW010003416.1, from coordinate 585,660 downwards.
TTTTTTAATGTAGTGTAGATAAGAGCAGCTTTGGAGTGGGTGATAATAGAGAGAGGGAAACTTTGTGGGCTGTTATCCGGTATAGGAGTAGATGAGAAAGAGCGTGTGGTCGAGTGCATAAGTTCCAAAAGCTGATATTTTTTCAGACATTTTGATGGTAGCTTAAAGGATGAGGAAAGATTCTCAAAAGGAATTACAGCATTGTTGTGATATAGCAGTTGAGAGATTGTTAATAAACCTCTGGTGCACCACTCAGGCCAAAAGAGTGCTTTACTATTTTTCGAGAGCAGTTTGTTATACCAAATGGGACTTTTAACAAAATACTCATATGAAGATGGATAGGCTGATAAATACGGCTTGAATAATGAACAGGAATGCAAAATACATGAAGGAATTCAATACTTAGGGGGATAGGACATATAGAGGATGTGCTTGTGAGTGAAGGGAGAAATCAGGGCAAGCTCCATTTGGTACCACAGTTTGGATGTAAGATCAGAGTGATCATAAAAACAACCTTGACACTGGTTAATCCCAAATGCCTTGTGATAAAGAGAAAAATGAGGAAATTAACCCCCTAAAGACTGTGATAACATGAGGCTGTGCAATGAGATTCGAGGAGATTTCCCATTCCGGAGAAAGCAAGATAATTGCTTATCAATAGCTGTAAAGTATTTCCCAGGAATTTTAATAGATAGCATCATAAGATCAAAATTAATGATAGGAAGTAATAACTTTTTAATTGTATCAATGCGACCTCACCAAGACAGAAAGAGTGGCAACCGGCCCTGCGTCAGATTTGTGATTTTGGAGAGAAGAATATCTCTGGGATAATTACGATACCAGACCCTTAGGCATTTTATTTTGTCAGGGTTCCAGGATAAGCCCATTCCAGTGAAGGAGGTTTTGTAACAGAATTTATTCAAAGGCATCACCTCAGACTTTTCTATTTTAAGTTTGTAGCCAGACACCTCCGAATACGCTTTTAGCTCATTAAAAAAATGTGGAAGAGAAGATTCGGGCTTGGAGATATCAAGAAAGATATCATCTGCATATACAGTAAATTTAATGTGTATGTTGTTGTAATGAAAACCAGAAATATTAGTGGAATCTTTTAGTTGATGCAGAAAGTGTTTAAGGGCAAGAATGAATAACAAGAGTGATAAGGGGCAACCCTGCCTTGTGCCTCGACGCAGAGGGAAGTATGGGGACTGTACTCCATTAACTATAACAGAAGAACTGGCAGAGGACTATAGTAAGGAGATTAGTAGTAGAAATTGAGGGCCAAACATGTGCCATTGAAGGGCGTGCATAGGGAATTGCCAATTAACTCTATCGAAAGTTTTTTCTGCATCTAAAGCTATTGCTGCAATGGAATTCTTAAGCTTGGGGGCTTTGCTTGGAATATTCCAAAAAATATACGAGTTATTTACTATGTTCATATTTTTAACAAAGCCTGATTGTTCAATGTACTAGATCTGGCATAAGATCATTAAGAAGAAGAAGAGCTATTTTTCAAAGAGATGGGATGATAGTTTTTACGGTGCAGAGACAGAATATCGATGCAAAAATATCGGCTTGCACAAATATCGAGTTGCAAATATCGTGGGTCAGAAATATTGACATACAGATTCTCGTGGTCAAGAATATCGATTTTAGGTAATATTGATGTTAAAAATATCGAAGTGTTTAATATCATTTGCAAAAATATAGTTGTTAAAAATATCGTTGGTTTATTAATATTTTGTATTTTAGTATTTATTTTATATGTATGTGTTGTATGTTTTTTGTATAAGAATTGTTTGTATTTTTAATATATGTGTTACATTTTTAGTAGTTATTAATTGTTTTTTTATTTGAATTTTGCGTTTTTAGTTCCGTTGTGGGTTGTGGGTTTATAGGGGAATAGGGTGGGAAGTAATTTAATTATATTAAATTCATTGACTATTTTTTATTTAATAATATTTGTTTAATTGAGATGTTACAGTTTTAAATGTGTAAAGTAATTTATTATTAATTAATTAATAATTGGTTGTTAATTAATTTGAATTAGTTAATTGGTAATTAATTATGCTAATTGTGTAATTAATTTTAGGTGTGTGCTGTGGTGTTTATAGGTGTTAAGGGTAGGAAGTAATTTATTTTTAATTAATGAATTAATAATTGGATGTTCATTAATTTTTATTAATTAATTGGTAATTAATGATGGTAATTGTGTAATTAATTTTAGGTGTTTGTTTTGGTGTTTATAGGAGTAAAGGGTGGGAAGTAATTTGTATTTAATTAATTAATATATAGTTGTTAAATAATGGTAATTATTTGATATGTATTTTGGGTAATTGTTTAATTTTTTGTCTGTTGTTTTCACTTTTAAAGGGGTAAATGGAGGGTATTAAATACATTTTAATTACTTTAATATTAGTTGTTAATAGTAATAGTTTTTAATTTATAAATAAGTTTTAATTGTGTTTTATTATTTTAGAGTTTAATTTAGGTGTGTGTTGTGGATATCATAGTGTTAAAGTGTGTGTAGTCAATTAATGTTTATTTGTTTTTTGTATTAATAATATTTATTCAATTGATTATTAATTATGTTAATTTTGGGGAAAATTTAATTAGAAATGTTGAAGTGTTTTGGTGTAGTGGTATAGGGTAGGAACTGCAAAAATTTTTTTTATTTGTTTGTAAATATTTTCTAGTTTAAAATAATTGTATTTGATAAATGAATGTATTATTTTATATTATTTATTAATTGTAGGTTTTTATATGTAATCACTATTATAATATTTTTACATTTTATAAGTTTAATATATTTGATTTTTCATTACTAAATATTGTTTATTTTTCTATGATATTTTATAATTTCTAATGTTTTTTTAGTTTTTGTTTCACCTGTTTGAGTTTGGAAAGTAATTTTTGTCTGTCCGCTATTCAACACTTTCCCTACTGTTGCTCTAACTGGAGTGGGAATAGTAATTTTTACCCCTCCGCTATCCAACACTTTCCCTACCGGTGCAGTGACTGGAGTGGGAATAGTAATTTTTACTCCTCCGCTATCCAATACTTTCCCTACTGTTGCATTTTTTGGAGTGGGAATAGTAATTGTTTCCCCTCCGCTATCCAACACTTTCCCTACTGTTGCTCTCTCTGGAGTGGGAATAGTCATTTTTACCCCTCTGCTATCCAACACTTTCCCTACTTTTGCACTGTTTGGAGTGGGAATAGTAATTTTTACTCCTCCGCTATCCTATACTTTCCCTACTGTTGCTCTCAATGGAGTGGGAATAGTAATTTTTACCCCTCTGCTAGCCAAGACTTTCCTTACTGTTGCAATCACTGGAGTTGGAATAGTAAATTTGATTATTTTGCTATCCAACATTTTCCCTACTGTTGCACTGATTTTTATTGGGAAATTTAAGTTTAAATAATGTTTTAATAGTTTAATATCTTAAATTATTGTAGAATGTTTTTTTATATTTTAAATGATTGATATATATATTTTATTTTTATATAATTTTAAAGTTTTAAAGTAAATTAAAGATAATAGTTTATTAATTAAGTAAATATATATGTATAAATTATTATGTTTTGTGTTTATTTTTTAAATTAATTTTATTTGTTATATTTTGTTAACGTATATTAAATTTAATTTTTGTTAAAATTAATATTAATATTTAATATATAATATTTTATTTTATATATATATATATATATATATATTTAAATTGATATTTTTTACATCTATATTTTTTACTTACCTGTGTAGGTATGGGAGTCGATATTTTTGTGTTCGATACTTCTTTACATCGATGTTTTCTTCATCGATATTCTATCAGTGAACTAGTTTTTACATTGGGATAAATCGTGGTCTTTTTTGAGATGAGACAAATCATAGCTTCTGTAAAAGAACCTTCCTTTGAGAGAATGATTCAGTGAATTGAATAAATTGGGAAACTATCATTTGGAGAAGTGCTGATAAAATTCAACTGTAAAGCCATCTGACCCAATGCTTTACCCATAGGAAAGAGTTAAGCAGCTGAGAATAATTCTTCTATCAATAATGATTGTTTGAGAAAATTCAAATCAGGATGTGTGGGCTTTCGCATTGTAGGGTGAGAAAAGAATGATGTAATAGATTCCTCAGGAGGTGTAATTTCAGTAGTGTACAGGGCTTGGTAGTAATCAACAAGCAACTAGCTATGTCCGTATCCTGAAACAGGTGATTACCTGATTGAGTGGTTATTTATTTTATGGATATTTATCTTTCCTGCATTTCAAATAGCTGGCCAAAAAGTACCACTTGTGTTTTTGCCGCCATAGTATCTAGCATTAATTTTTTAAACCGTACCACATACCTTGTCTGTGGTTGATTTGTTGTATTGAATCTTTGCAGCAACAAAGGCATCCAGATCCGCTTTGTTGTTTCTAGAAGTGTAGTACTTGTGTTCTAATTGCTTTATTTTAGGTAGGATGAAGGTTACTTCCTTCTCCATAGTTTTCCTTTTGTTAGAGACATAATTAATAATAAATCCTACGGAAGCAGCTTTGAAAGCATCCCATATTGAAAAGAGGTCTCTCCTGTATCATTAATTGCAAAAAAGTTGTGCACATAAGCTTCAAAAGAACTGAGGAAAACCTTGTCAGATAGTAAGCTGTTGTTGAATTTCCAGTGAGATTTGGGAGGAGTGTCTGGGAGAATATCTAAATCAGTACAGACGGGGACATGGTCCAAAATCAAGATGGATTAATTTTGGGACAAATTTTTACTGAGAAATTCTAGTTTAGGAATGGTGAGGAGCAGAGTAAAAAGAAAATTCTTGAAGAGTGGGGTGGAAAAACCTTCAGGAATGGCATAAAGCTTTTGGAGTTATAGTGCGCTTAAATGCTTTGTGAGCTTTGTGGGGAAGGAACTTTGTATTACAATGGCTATCTAGAAAGGGATCAAGGATTTGATTGCAGTCACCACCAAAAATGAAATTTACAGCTGGAAATTGTGCAATTTATTTAGAGATATTCCTCCATAAGGTTGGTTCAGGGTATGTAGGACCATAGACATTCATAATTGTAAAAGTAATGTCATCAATTTTGAGTTGAGCTAAGACCCATCTAGTCTACTTATCATTATCCTGGGAAACAAGTAAAATGTTTAAATGCTTATAACAAAATATTGCCACTTCATTTTTATGCAACACAGAGGGTGAAAAGTAAAAGTGAAGTGATGCTATTTGACAATTTTGTCTAAAAGGTGAGACAAAACACATTGGCGTTTGATGGGATTTCTCAAACCTTTTACATTTCATGTTCTTTATTGTAAGTGGCATTCCGAAAGAAGTCATCTGTTAACAGCAAAATAATACAAAGGCATCATAGTTTTAAAGATAGGGTATATCCACTTGATAGACGAATTAAAGAGGGGAAGACAGAAAGGAAGAAAGAAGAACCGATAAGGAAGAAGGGGGGATAAAATTCCTCTGAAAAATGATAAAGACAAGTAGGCAACAAAGGAAAAGAATTCCTTGGTTGCAGAAATATCGCTTGAAACAATAAAGATCATCCCGAGGGATGTGAAGGGTGCGAAACAACCTGAAGAAGATGGAGCCAGTCTCGGACCTGTAAAGAAGAAAAAAAGAACACAATGAGCATTAAGAGAGAAATAGTACACCACTAGGGGAGGATGTAAGAGGCTGGAGGTATAATGCCACATTAAACTGTTACTAGAAAGGTAAGAACATAAGGATAAGTTGTACAGCAAAAATAAAAATGAAACTTACCATTGGGTACAAGGGAAGGGAGTCAGTAGGAGCAGTGCACTGTAACATTAGGGCAGGGAGGACGGAAACAAATACATACTCCATAGAAAAGTCTGGTGCTGAAATACTAGGAGAGATAAACAAGGAGGTTACAAGGAGGAATAAGCTGAAGGAAACACAGTACCTAAATAGGAAAAAAACAATGAGTTAGTCATATAAACCAGCAAACTTATCATATACAACAGTCAAGTTTTGGCAGTAGCGCTGATCTCCATGTCCTCATGACAATGTTGTCGGAGAAAGTCCTGAAGCTTAGATGGGTCTTCAAAGGTGTAACAGGTCTCTTTGTAAGTAATTTTGAAGAAACTACGATGAATTAAACTGTATCTGATGTTCATGGACTTTAGTTGCAGACGAAATTCTAGGAAGCGTTTCCTTCTGGCAGCTGTGGCATGGGAGACATCTTGTGAGAAATATACCTAATGGCCAGACCACAATAAGGGCCTGGCTTGATTGGCAGCAGAGAGTATACGCATTAAGTCAGTGTGCTGCAAGAAGAGAATAATTATGCCCCTGGGTCTGTACTGTGATGATGTAGCAGATGGTTTGGAACCCAGTCGATGAGCTCTTTGAATGTTTAGAGGATTGGGCTCATGTAAATGGACAATGGAAGGAATTCCCTTCTGTAAAATGGAGATCACGCTGGGACCCTCTGAATTCTCTGGTATACCATAAAGTCGTAGATTATTTCTCCAGTTTCTGTTCTCTAAATCCTCAATGGTCCTCTTGAGTTGCTCAATTTCTTTTGTCAACTGAGATACGGCCGGAATAGAGTCCTTCACATCACTGATGTGCTGCTCTATGGCTGTGATACATTGGTCGTGGGTGGACTATTTTTCCTCAGTGTATATGAGGGAGGCTTTAGTCTTCACCACAAAGGGTTTTAAGGCCTTTAGTTCTGCCATAACATCTTCCAAAGTGAGAGAGAAGGTGATTTGTAGGGAGATTCCAAGTCCTTCTTAGGTCTTTAGGAAGTAGCGTAGGGCTTTTTTGTCAGAGAAGTGGAGACTGACGCAGAACCTACAATCCCGAAGTCGCTGGCCCCATCCATTAGAAATGAGAAATTCTCAGGGACGAGGTCCCTTTGACAATGTTTATGGCAAAAGGTAGACTTGGTAGAGGATGGAAGTGAAGTGCCCTTTTCCTTTTGCTTCAAAGATCTGCCCATAAATGATTATGAAATTGCCAGTCTTGTAGAAATAGAAGTAAAAGGAAGCACCCTAGAAGTTAAGGGGCAGTGCTTCCAGGCAGATCAGAAGGAAAGGATCCTATGAGGAGAAGAGGCAGTTTATTCAGCAATGCCAGAGGAGATTTATACCACTGCTATCAAAACTCTGAGAAAAGGAATAACAGTCTATAAAATAATCCCTGGAAAAAGGACCCGTGAAAGAGATTACTCCATGTACCAAAACTCAGTTTGCGAGAGAATCAAAGAATGATATCAAGAGCAAACTTCAATATCTGTGCAGTAGTGTTAGATTGCTCCTTAGGGACTAGAAGTAGTAATAACATATATTATAATATTCCTGTCATGTCCTAATTAGTTCAAGGCCATATGTTCTCCTTTACTCAAAGTGCTCTGCCTGTTTATTAATTATGTTTTCCAAAATTTCCAAAACTTTCCTGCCACACTCAGAGCATAAAACAATTTTATTACCCGTTGGTAATACTGGGCAAAATGTAATTTCTCTTGTGAATTGCACTGCCCTGCTCCAATTTGAACAATGAGACCTCAATAGCATGAAGAAACAAAAAGTTCCATATTGAAGTCAAAGAAGCCTCTTACTTTGTGAAAAACGTCTAAGTAAAAAAGTGCCCAAAATGAGAGGGAGAAATCTCTAGCCCCCGTGAGGTTACATTCTATTCTCCTTACTTGCAGCCGTCCCCACGCTAGTCGCCCAGCAGCATGGACAAAACAGCAAACAGGATATAAAGCAGCTGCTGCGCATTACATGCAGAAAAATGATAAAAGTGGGAGGCGCCCGCCTGCCGACATCCAAATCTAGTGTTGCTGTGGGGAAACGGTATGTAAACGAGGCATTGTTCCGGGATTTTTCCGGTGCCCTTTGGGATGGTTATATGCTGGTGACCATCTTGGTCGGTGCTCACGTTGCGCCTTGCCCAGTGTGAGTTTTAAATGTAAGTACTTGTAGAATTGTGTCTTGGACAGCTCATAGAGAGAACTTGGAGTTCCAGAAAGATGCGGATAAGACCGCCCTTACAGATGTCCCCCAGCATTGTGATTCGTATTAAATCCCATTTGTGAAAGCCTTCCAACCGTGCCATATGTAGAAGGGGTCTGTCCTGCCACAGCGGGGTTTGTTGTGTCAGTGTGTCTTCCCAACCAATGGAGCAGAGCGCCAGCCTCCAATTGAGTACAACCGCTCGATTGGGCTCTGGAAGCTGCTGTGTGAGAGGATTCCCATACAATAGTCCAATCCCAGGAGTGAAAGCTCAGCCCGGTATGCCAGGTCGTCCTATCCCCCTGAAAACCATTTATTAATAATCAGGAGTTGCGAGGCTCTATAGCACAATTGAAGATCAGCCACCCCCCACATCCCGTTCATATGTTGATGGCCTACATTTCACCCAGGCTACGAAGAGTGGGCAATTTGCTCATAAGAACACCTGTACATGGGCCATGAAGTCTTGAAACCATCGATTCAGCTGAATCATTAGCGGAACATTTGGAAGAATATGAAGGGGCTCATCATTTTAAATAGGGCTATGTGTCCCTTCACATTAAGCGGGAGTGCAGCCCATTGCTGAAGTTCCACCTTCATGGTGGTCTTAAAGGGGGTCATGCTGAGACTCCAAGTAAGACCGGGTGTGCAGGAGATATGTATCCTCATGTAGTTGAAGCTAAGCCTTTAGATGGAAATGGAGTCCTGCCACATTGTGGATGAGGTGTCTAACTAAAGAGGAGTGAGTAGGGGCTTTCCCCTATTGATGCAAAGCCCGGATGCTTCGACTTAAAGGTGAAGTATCCGATAGCAGTGGGGGCCCGAGAATTGGTCAGAGAGAGGAGGACATTGTCTACATAAATTTCAATGCATCAGGACCTGCGTCCTACCACCATCCTTGCAGTTGGGCGTTGCAACGTATGAGTCTAGTCAGAGGTTCAATTGTTAGGGCAAATAGGAGAGGGGAGAGTGGACAACCCTCTCTAGTGCCCCTTAATATGGGGAAGGGTTGGACAGCACCCCATCCGAGGACCCAATCCCATTCTTGCTTTTACCAACCTCAAAAAATCTCAGTCATCAGAGTTGAAGGCTTATCAAAGTTGAGGAGGAAAAGGACACATAGGTCCCTCAGCTCCATGTGTTTGGCTATTGCCACTTGTACCAGCATATGTTGGGGCATAAACACACTTTGACCTGGGTGAACCACAGTGGTGGGAAGATCTTGGTGCAGTCGGTAGGCAAGGATTTTTGAAAATATTTTGACTCTGGTATTTATATGGGATAATGGCCGGTACGAGGTACAGTGCGTCACAGTTCGGCACGTTTTGGGGAGGACCACCATGGTGGCTATGTCGAGGTCCAGAGGAAAGTGACTGTTGTCGTCTGCCTCTGTGTAGAGGTTCAGAAACTGGGGGGTAAGGAGATCTTGAAAAGTACTATAGTTCTCTAATGGGAACCCATCAGGTCCTCATGTCCAGCATTGTCTGGCCTCCTCCAGAGCGAGTTGGCAGGGCGATGTCCTGGCTAGCTCCAGCCAACATCCCATAGTTTCAGAGCCCTGCCTAAGTTTAGGCTTTTCCAGATGGAGAATGAAGGATTCAAGTGTTGTCATTTAATGCATCTTTTCCCGATGCCAAACACAGCTTTTGGCCATACCTCCAATGGGGGCCTTGCTAGCCACCCAGAGCATACAAGGCTAAGACATCAAGCCTTCATTAATTTCAAAGTAAGCTTGTATTTCGATGGCAATGAATTCCACATAGTCATCATCTATCAAGTGCCATGAATTGAACTACCAGCAGGGTCACCGAGAGTTGTCACCACTCCCCCATTGGATCCTGACAGGCGAGTGGTCAGATATACCCCTGGGAAGGACTTCCACCATGGTAACCCATAAGGTATCGGTTGTCGGCAAAAATAGGAGATCTATGCATTAGAGTCTCTTGGGGACTGCGAATGTGTGCATATACTTCCTGCCCCGGGCATGTCAGACACGCCGGCATCACAAAGGCCCAGTGCGGTCATCCATTCTTGTAGATGATTGACTCGAGTTGCCCGACTAGCCGTGGGTGGCCTGGAGGTGCCTAATCCCGGATTTGGGGTAGCGTTGAAACCCCCCTGATGATGGCTGCACCCATGGGGAAATTAGATATTACGTCTGTGTGGGCCTTGAATGTCTGGATGGGGAGATGGGGTGGTATGGAAAAAAACACTGAGGAGATTGCATTGCTGTCCCTCTAGGAGACCTGCCACCTGGATGTAATGGCCGTTGGGATCCGAGACAAACGACGGGACCACTAAAGAGAAGGATTTATGGAAAAGTATTGCAACCCCCCCGAGACCTCTGTGGTGGCTTAATCAAACCCAAGAACTGTAAAACAGAAAACTAAATACAACATATATCCCATCCCCCAAAACTCCCCAACCAAATACTTCCTCCACAGAAGCATCTGTCACCTTAAACTTCCCATAAAACAAAACTATTACACTACAGATGTCGGGGTATAGAGGTAAACCTCCTCCTGATCCAGGATAACAGATGCTGCCATGCATTTGTCAGTAAAGGTTTGTGTGGTGGGGGGGTCGAGAACACCAGAGTCTACACATCTGGTACAGCCCAGAGCTGCCTATCACCGCATCCTCTCTTCCAATGGGGGCCTTAATTATTGTTAGTCTATTCGGGATCCCTGCCAGTCGCCATGGTCTCCCACTGTTGAATAGTTTCAGTCATGTCCAGGTGAGGTGCAACCAACTCCAGTGCTGCTAATAGGCCTTGCATTTGGTCTTCTGGGTCAGAAGAGTCAGGCGAGCCCATGGAGCAACCCCGATTCCTCCGCAAGTGTGATTTCCTATTTGCTCCATGCCGCAGAGCAGCTGAGTGGAGCTTGGGTTGACACCCCCGGAGTTCACATCCCGATTTCTCCATCCGTCATGAGGAGGGCCTCCCACTCCCAGGCTGCCTCTGGGAGCTCAAAAAAATAGGAGCGGCCGTCATAGATCACTTTGAGCTTCGCTGGGAAATTAAGCATATATTTGAGGTTCATGGCCTTGAGTTAGTGCTTGACTTCCTCAAAGGGTTTACGTATTTTCTGGGTTGCTCGAGTGTAATTGGGTAATATCATAATGAGGGAGGCCTGGTAGAATAGGTCTCCCTTCCTGCTGGCTTCCTGTAGAATAGCATCTCGATCCTGGTGGTTGAGTATGTGGGCAATCAGTGGGCACAGGGCTGCTCTGGACGGTGGCATTTGGTCCAGGATCTATGCTCTCTCTCTATCATGAACCATCACGGCAACATTTCCTTTAGCATCCAAGATATTAACCAGTTCTTCAGAAAAGTAGCTGGTCTGTGGATTCAGCATTCTCTGGGATCCCAATGAAGTGAAAGCTATTCTGTAGTGACCTGTTTTCGATGTCTCGCTGTAGATGACAGTTGTGTCATCATTTCGGTGACCAATTAGAAAGCTCTAAGTAGCTCGGCAAACGAAAACATAAAGGAAAAACAAAACAGACAATAGACAACATACAATAAACAACATATACATCAATGATAATCTTGACACACACAAATGCATGTACAAGAGTAGCTAGCAAACAAGCCCATAACTAGTAGGCCAATGCATGAGGATAAATCTGTTAGCCACATTATTTTGTAGCCTGTGTGTCCATAGAGATAGGAATATGTCGGTCAAGGAATGTCGAATATCTTCAGGACAATGAAATGATTTAGAGATATCATCCTTCAAGATTTGCATAGTTGAAGTCAAAAACACCATATTTGAAGCCAGAATTTCTCGGTCTGGTTCTTAGTGCAGTGAAATCATTATGTATGACAACTGTTTCTTTAGCAAAATCTTGATGGATAAAAATCTTATTACCATTAACCATTAGAGAAGGAATTTCTCTTGCAGCCTTCTGTATCATTATTAAATGGTTATGACGTAGAACTTTGAAGATGACTTACCTAAGATTGGTTTGATTACTTCTATGGTGTGACAAGATATGATGCACCTTATCGATTTTAAATTTCTCTGTAACTTTTAAATTCAAAAGATTAGGCAGTAGGTCCTCCAAGTACCTCCTGCAATCGGTACCCTCAATGTCTTCAGGCAAATTGAAAACCCTCAAATTGTGTGGTCTATTTCGGTTTTCCAAATCCAAAAGAAGCTTATTCATAGGAAAACATTTTGCTATAATAGGGAGTAATTGGTCTATCATAGCTTTATTGCCTTGTATTTTGGTTTAATTATCAGAGACTTGCCTTGACAGACTAGCTATATCCTTTCGAATATTTTTAATCTCCTTAACAATATTGTCAGTATTGGACCAAACAGCTTGTAATTCTTCCAAAATTGTAACAAGGGATGGGTCGGTGTCCTCTGGGATCCCAATGAAGTGAATGTTTGATTTAATAGGTAGTAGAGATACTATTTGTTTACATTTATTAGCGTTAGAAGAAGGAATTTTGCCATTCAGTTTCAGTAGAATCTGTAGAAAATGTGGGATATAATGAAGAATTGACTAGAATGCAGCAAAAGATCAAACAAACTGAAGAAGATAAGTCAAATCACTATTTTACCAAAGAGGCAGCAGCTGTAACCATCACTGGGAGGATCCAAGGCCTAAGTCACGCCCTTTCCTGAAATGGCTCCACCTCTTCTGAATTGAAACATGGCAGCACACAGGAGAGAGTGTCGGTGCAGATTCCAGGCTCATGTTACCTCAACAAGCATCACCAAAGTTGTGTAATAGGCACCACAGGCTGTTCCTGGAATAGCAGGTACTCTGCAGCAATTTATAAAGGCATTTGTGACCTTTTCATTTGTAGAAATAATTTGTCTGTAAAACGAACTTGACTGAAATCAGTGGTAGGCGGCCATCTTGAAGTGCACTCTGGTGTCTCCACAATGCTGTCCTCTTAAAGTGGCACTGAGCAACTGATGTAAAATGAAGTGGTGGTGAACAGAGTTAGGGTATGCAAATGGTCTCAAGAGCTTACTTGTGGTTTGAGAAATTCCCACGCATCCACAATAAATAGCAGCAAGTCAATGTCTCCAGCAGCATACTAAAGCCACCAGATGATCTCATGCTCAACGCCTTACACTCAGATAACCCACTGACAGAGCCTGCCAATTAGTATGAATAATGTAATTCAGAAAACCACTCTACAGACATGAGCATTTGTAAATGGCAAGGCCTTGAAAAAGGAACATTATGTAAACTCTTTCTGGACATGGACCGAGTCCTGATTCTTTTTCACCCACCAGATTAGGCATGATGTGGGTCTTGGTGAAGAAAAGGTCCGGCATCGCTATGCATGTCTGTTGAAAGTAGGTAATTGTCTAGTTTCTTCTATTACTTACTACCGGTAGTATGTCCTGCTCCGAGTCCTAATTAGTCCCAGCTTTATGCAGACATGAAAAGTGTAAAAGAGTTCAATGCACACAGAAGGGGCAGAACAAACCTGTGAATATCATGACCCACCAATTGGAGACAAGTATGCCTTTCAATTCAGTTCCCTATCTGCTGAGTGCCTGCTCGGTGGGCTGGTGCTCTGAAATATTCACAAGGTGACACTTGGTGCTCTGCAAAACACCCTGGATATATAACCTGGAGCCATGATGCTCAGCGAAATTTATCTTCTGAGCAGTAGTTGTTGACGGAGCTGATCTATATTAAACAAGTAGCTGCCATGGCAGTTTAGTACTAATTTGCAAACTTTTAGGGTCAAATTTTTTTTTTAAACATGGCTTGACCTGCAATTTCTGGTACAAAACACCAAACTAAATAAAAAGGTTGAACAAATCTTGCCTCCGTTTTTCTGCATTGATAAAATCTAATACAGCATGGCGTTTGTCTAAATTAACGGATTGTGTTTACATTTCAAAAGGGTGTTAGCTTCTCGGCGCCTGTTGTTTCTACATAGAAAACAGTACGTTCTTTGCTAAACCCTTTTCGTTAAAAAGAAAGACTGGCTAAAAGCACACTCCAGTTGCCAAAAAAGTTGGTGTTTAGTCTCTTAATCTTTCTAGCTTTGTCTTACAAATGACTTTTGCTTTCTAGAAAAAATGTATCTGGCGGTACCAATTGTGTTGTGACTACAATAGATGACGATAGTGCTCCTTTTATGCCTTACCTATTGGCATCCCTGACTGGTATGATGTTGTTTGTGACTGTATACATTATGGAGTTGGTGATGTCATTTCATGTGATTTCTGATGTCAATGCAGAATTAAGGCATGCATTAGCAGAATTAAGGGTTAGTTCCTAAGCAATGTTTACATTCACTGACGACTGTGTATTCGTCCAATACATTTGTTGACCCTTTACATACCAGTGTTTTCCATGAATAATATCTCTATGTAGTTTATGCTCCACCAAACATTTTCATATCTGCATCTTTTTTAGCTGCTTCTCGTGAAGTCAGCTGAACCTAAAGGGTTCCGGGAGACAAGGCATAAAGGATAGCATGTCACCAGAAGGTCTCTGTGCAAACATGGCCTCCTCTTAGATGGTGCTCCTTCGACGGTTTACATTGTATCCCTCCAAACGCTAATGCACTGTTCCTGCCCAGCCCAGGCCTCTCCAGCATCGCGTGCGCAGAGGTGGCGGTACAACGTAGTGCGCGCGCGCGCGTTCGTGGAGGTGCAGAGGTGCAGCGTAATACGGCGGCAGATGGTAGCGTTTCTACCCAGATACCCTGAGCCCTTCCAAGCAGCTGTGGACATACAGAACTAGCCAGTCTGTAAGTGCTCTGAGAGAAAAGAACAATGGCCGCTATTTTCCTTTCACTGGAAAATAGATGTTTGTGTTCAGCCGAGTGGACTAATCAATTATTCTGCATTAGGAGAGCCTATTTTAATAACTATTGACATTTCGGGCACGTCAATGGTGGTTTGATTTCTCACTCCTGCTTCCTGCATGGAATTCATCTGCAGGCTTTGTGCAGCAGAAAAAATATTTGCAATCATTTGGAAATTATAACGATCTGCAATTAATATAGTTCCCTGTGTTTAGTGACGTCAAAAATTCTTTTAGAGCTCCACGTACTAGCTTATTTTCAAATCCACGCTTGGAATTGCCTCTTAACCATAGATTCTGTTTTGCAATATTGTCAATTCTTTGGAACACTCTGGCACCCTACCCGGGAATACTTTTGTTAATACATATAAGTTCATGCAAAAAAAGTGTCCTGCAAACAAAGGAGAATAGGTTGTGTGAAGGGGGCTGAAGGATTTGTTAAATTGTCGCTTATGTACATAAGCTATTTTGCACTCATAGTCTTATCAGGTCAATTTCTCATTCTGTTCTTAAAGGCCTATTCTATTATCACGTCTGGTGTTGGTCTTAAGTTTTGTAGACCAAGTGGCGCTCTCAATTTAAGCTTACTGTTGCAAAATGCATTTAAAAGGTTTGGCATATCCGTGTATCAGCTTAAACTTTGTACAACTAGGCCCTCATCAAGAGTAGCCAATAAAATTGACAACTGTGCACAAACCCCTGTTTGCATAGGATCTGGAATAATAAGTTAAGCAGACTTTATCGCATCTGGCAATGTTAGGTGAGGTAAAGTACGACCGCTGGAGTTAAATTTCAGAAGGTCTAAACTGCTGGAATCAAATATCTGAAAAGTGCTTGGTAATTACTGATAAATGTGGGTTTTAGTGAGATAAGGGTGTTATTCCTCACAAATATGGAATCAGTGGTATTTATCGCACATGATGAATCCAAACAGCAGAAGAGTTGGAGTTTGGCAAGTGTGATAAGTATCGCCGCAAACACTGGGCCGCCGCTCGTAATGAGGGCCTTGATCTTGAAAAGGTGATTCAATAAGACCTCTTTTATCCTGTTTGCCAGTGTGTTTTGATTTTATGGAGATGTGCTCCATTGTATCTTTAGTTGACTACTTTTTGATTTGTATAGTTTTTAAGTCCTAAATGATCATTTATTTATATCAATTATGTAAATTTGCATCCACTTTATGGCTAGATGGATTCAGTTCTGAACAAAGCCTGAGCCAAAGGGTCATCACATGACCAACAACAAGCATTTGCAATGCAATAGGTCTCGCATTTATGAGAGTTTGAGTTATTGGCATTGTAAATGACAATGCCAATAGCTTAAACTTAAGCGCTGGTGAGGCGTTACCACACAGTACCGGTGTGTACAGGTAAATAGTTTGCACTCTACTGTCATTTTCATCCTGATATTATCAGGTCAAATGTAGATATGGACACTGGGAAACTTAAGGGAGCAGGGATACCAGAAGACTGGGACGAGGCAAACACAGACTAAGGGAGATATATACTAAGGGACACATGGGGGACACTGAGCACGCAGTGATGCACGGACTCGGGAAGACACTGACAAAATGTGGATTACGGAGGAGACTGAGAGATGGGGGTGCCATGGACACTAGGAGAGACTGCAAGGCTGGGGAGACGCGGCCACTGGGAGACATACACTAGAAGACACGCACACTGGGATACAGGGAAAGGCACTGGAAGAGCTCACACAAACAATACGCCACAGCCCAGAAACACAACATAATCTGATATAAAATAATTGTAACTGTATTTATATAGCGCTTACTACCCCGACGAGGCATTGAAATGTAGGAGCACGCCGTGACAGCATAGCATAACATAGCACTGCACAAAAACTGTCCGAGTATTGAATGGGCCAGAGCCTTACGCGACTCTCAAAACATCTAAATACCTGTAGCAAGCCATAGCATATAACATAACACAGCATGTTATAAATGCATAACGTACTATGACAACTCATGGCAAACACACAGACGTGATGCAAAAATATCATAACACAGCACAGCGTAAAATCGACATAAGTGACATGCTGCTTCTCTTTCAGCTCCTTTTAAAAAGGTTGCCAGCGCCTCGTAGCCTCGTAAGGCTGGGAGAGGCACTGTAAAATGATCCCCATGCTAGATATAACAAAGACATTGAAAAGTGTGCACACTATCCTTCCAGCCCTCCCCGGGAAAAATATCACCCCACCGCGCTCGGGACGGTAGAGGGAGGGAGTAAAGTGACGGGTGGGGATATTAGAAAGGGAATGGGGGGTGCAAACGGGAGGAGGGGAAGAGCCCGCGCAAGTTCCTGTTTCTGTTTTTGGAAACAAAGAAAACTCTGTGCGCTCTGGACGGTAGAGGGAGGGAGGGAGGGAGTAAAGTGACGGGTGGGGCGCGTTGTGCCTGCCTGAAAAGATGAAAAGATGGAGAGGGGAAGAGAATGTGAAAGAGATCCTGAGATGTGAGAACGAATCTAACCGGGAAATGAAAATATGAAGATAAACAGGTCGATAGGAAGGGTGGTGAAACAAGGAAACAGATTAAACAAATCAAGAGGAAGAAACAAACAAACACAAACAACTTAGAAAAGAGGATAAACAGTACTGCGACGTAAGCAAATAACAGAAGCGAAAGAAATGAATAAACACGACAAATAAAGCAAACAGGTGAAATCAAACGATGGCACGTGAATAGACAAATATAGTGAAATAACGGCGAAAATAAGTCAGAAATTAAAAATAACTGAAGGAAAGGAAACTGTGCATGCGCGCGCAGTCTGCTCATTTTCAAGCACTGCACTCGTGCTTGTGGCGCGCCCCTGCTCGCTCCCGCAAGTTGGATGCCGCTACAAGCACGAGTACAGTACTTGGAAAAAGTGAAGACCGACGGCTAAAGGTCCTCCTAGAGCAGCGCATGCGCGCTGCCTAGGCGAGACCTAAAAAGGTAACTATAAACTACAATGCTACCGTTATGTGTTTTCCGGGTGTGTTTATTAAAATTATCAAAGCAAACACAAAGAGATGATGAACGGAGAGCTGAAACTTTTCAGACACTCACCCCAGTCACAGATCTGAGTTGAATCCATCATCGTTCTTTAGCTCACTTCGCAATCCCAGTTCAGGCACAGGGTCTAAACTGATTTGCATATGGCTGGGTCTGAACTGGGGTGGCTTAGTGAGCAGAAGAACAATGATGGATTAAACCCAGATCTGTGACTGGGGGTGAGGGTCCCAAAAGTGTCAGTGCTCGGTCCATCATCTTATTGTGTTTGCTTTGTTCGCCCTAAGTTGGCTGGGTATACCCAGATGTGGGTCCCTTGCTCACTTTGCTATTGGACTCAAGCTAGCCTGACCAATGAGCGGTGTTGCCCCGAAACCGGTCCCAGGATGCTTGTTTCCAGTATAGAGAAGACCTGGCTTGGCAACATTTGAGCTGGACTGTTCCCATGGGGAGCAGGGGCTAGGCTGATTTGCATATGGCTGGGTCCAAACTGGGGTGGCTTTGTGAGCAGCAGAATGATGGATTAAACACAGATCTCTTGACTGGGGGTGAGGGGTTGAAACGTTTCAGCACTCCATCCATCATCTTGTTGTGTTTGCTATGTTCACCATAAGGGGCCAAGGGTATGTCCAGACATTGGTCCCTTGCTCGCTGTGCCACTGGATTCAAGCTAGCCTGGCTGATGAGGGGTGATACCCCTAAACCGGTCCCAGGATGCTTGTTTCCGGTCCAGGAAGGACCTGGCCTGCAGGTCGGGCTGGACTGTTCCCATGGGGAGCAGGGTCAAGACTGATTTGCATATGGCTGGGTCCAAACTGGGGTGGTATGATGAGCTAAAGAACGATGGATTTAACCCAGAGCTCTTGACTGGGGGTGAGTGTTTGAAAAGTTCCAACACTCCTTCCATCATCTTGTTGTGTTTGCCCTGCTTTCATGGGACCACCACAATTTGTAATGGACTAATACCACATGAAACTGCCTCACAGGCTGGATGTTACAATGACCTTACAAAGGGGCACAATTTTGCTACTAGTCACAAGGCCTCTTCAATGTGATTTCAACTCACTGCACAAATGTATCCCCTTGCATACTAATATTGGTTAACTACCTTTTTCTTTAAAAAAAAAACCCTCTACACATGAAAACTTTCCATATCATAAACTGTATATTCAGATGAGCATAGTATAATATGCTATCTATTACTATTTATGGAGGAGAGGGGCATGGTGACCCAATTGGATCTCCATGTGTCATGGCCCCTCACCACACTCAACAGTGATAATAAATAGCATATTACAATCTGAACATCTGCATATTTTTCAGGTTTAGTTTTTTTTAATTTCACATGAACTCATTAATATGTAACATGTTTCATGGATTCCTCTGAAATATAGATTCATCATCATATTGATAGCTCCCAATCCTCTGATGTAATATGTGAGGTCATAAGCAGTGCATTACAGAGGAGTGAGTTATAGTTAGCTCAGGTAACTACAACTGCTGACTTTCACAGGTTTTGAATGAGTGAAATCTGAGCCTAACTACAACGTCCCTGTAACCTTTGTTTTTTCAGTGAATTCTAAGGTTTTTTAAATTCTTTTTCCTAACTATAACGTCCCTGTAACCTTTGTTTTTTTCAGTGAGTTTCTAAGGTTTTTTAATGATATTTCCTAACTATAATGTCCCTGTAACCTCTTTTTTGTGGAATTCTATGCTTTTTTAATGTTATTTCCTAACTATAATGTCCCTGTAACCTTTGTTTTTTTAGTGAATTTCTAATGGTTTTTTGTAATTTTTATTTCCTAACTGTAACTTGTAACCTTTAAGAGTGGTGTGTGAGTGGCTGCTTAGGTCAGTGAGTGGGTGTGTGAGTGGCTGTATGGGTCTGTGAGTGGGCATGTGAGTGGTTTTGTAGGTCTGTGAGTGGCTGTATGGGTCAGTAACTGGGTGTGTGAGTGGGGGTATGGGTCAGTGACTGGGTGTGTGAGTGGCTGTATGGGTCTGTGAGTGGGTGTGTGAGTAGCTGTGTGGATGTGTGACCGGTTTTGTGAGTGGCTGTATGGGTCTGTGAGTGGGTTTGTGAGTGGCTGTATGGATCTGTAAGTAGGTGTGTTAGTGGCTGTATGGATCTGTAAGTGGGTGTGTGAGTGGCTGTGTGGGTGTGTGAGTAGTTTTCTGGGTGTGTGAGTGGCTGTATGGGCATCAGAATGGGTGTGAGAGTGTCTGTGTGTGTGACTGGATGTGAAAGTATCTGTCTGGGGAAAGTGTGGGTATGACAGTGTCTGTAAGTATGTGAGTGGGTGTGAGTGTGTCTGTATGAACGTCAGAGTAGGTGTGAGACTGTCTGTGTGTGACTGGGTGTGATAGTGTCGGTGTATGTCAGTGGGTGTGTAGGTATGGGTATGTATGGGTGTGTCAGTACATGTCAGAGTGACTGAATGGTTATGTGAGTGGGTGTGACAGGGACTGTGTGTGTCTCTGGGTGTCAGAGTGTCTGTATGGATGTAAGAGTGGGTGTGTGAGTGTCTGGCTGTGTGTTACAGAGCATGTGAGAGTATGTCATTGAGTGTCAGAATGGCTATGGGAGTGCCTGTGTATGTGAGTTAGTGTCAATGTGTCGTATGACTGTGTCACTGGCTATGAAAGTATCTGTATAGGTATGTGAGTGGGTATGAAATGCTCTGTGTGTGTGAGGTGTCTGTGAGGTGAGAGGGTCTAAATGGGTATAAGACTGGGTGTGACAGTATCTGCATGGGTATGTGAGTGGGTGTGAGATTGTCTGTATAGGTGTCAGAGTGGGTGTGACAGTATTTGTCTGTGTGACTGGATGTGATAGTGTCTGTATGGCAGTGGTGTTAGAGTGTCTGTATGGATGTCTGTGTGAGAGTCTGTGTATGTGACTGGGTGTCAGAGTGTCTGTATAGATGTGTGAGTGGGTGTGAGAGTGTCTGTGTGGGTCTGTGAGTGGGTGTGTGAGTGTCTGTATGGGTGTCAGAGTACATGTGAGACTGTCTGTATGGATGTGTTAGTGGGTGTGAGAGTGTCCGTATAGCTGTGCCAGTGGGTGTGAGAATGTTTTATAGGTGTGTGAGTGAGTGTGAGAGTGTCTATATGGGTATGTGATTGGGTGTCAGACTGTCTGCATGGATGTGTGAGTGGGTGTGTGTCTGTATGGGTGTCTAAGTAGGTGTGAGACTGTGTCTGTGACTGGGTGTGATAGTGTCTGTATAACTTTATTACTGGGCGTGAGAGTGGCTGTCTGGCTGTGTCAGTGGGTGTGATAGTGTCTGTATGGGCATGAGAGTGTCTGTATGGGTATCTGAGTGGGCGTGAGAGTGTCTGCATCGGTATGTGAGTGGGTATGAGAGTGTCTGTATAGGTGTAAGAGTGGGTGCAAGAGTATATATATATATATATATTTTTTCATTTGCACGAGATCCACGTATCCATTGCAGATTTACACAGGGGCCACGCTGTCCCCCATGATGGGTCAGTGGATTTTGTGTGTCGTCTAGCCCATTAAACATGCTTTCCCCTCATTTATAACATACACAGGGGTCAGGAAAGGTCTCACCTGACCTCTTCACTTAGTATACAACCAACTTTTCAGACTCAGAGACCGTTTCCCGAGGTATAAAATGGCGGCCGCAACTATTCTGTGAAGATGTGTAAAGCCAATCAAAACTCTGCTTTGGTGCATGAATCCGCAAATTCCCCGCAGGTGGATCTGCAGAGGATCCGAGTTGCTAGATATACACGTTTGGTTTTTAATTATTAGCTCTAAAACTACTGAACGGATTTACACCAAATCACAGAAAGCAAGCTGTCTGGACTAAGAGCTAGCTTTCTGCCAAAGCTGGTGGAATTCCGTCCAGTGGTTCAGGCTGTAGTTGTGTCTAAAATTCCCATGGTAAAATGTAAGGGGAAAACGTGTTTTAGGGCCCCCCTTTTTCTCGGCCCCCGATTGACCAGTCACTCTGAAACTTTCAAGACAGCAGCTGAAGTGACTGTCAAACTAGTTTTGAAAATTTTGTGAAGATTCGTCAAGCAGCGCCAAAATTATTGGCAAAACAAAAAATACTTTTCCTAAGGAAACTAGGAACTGACTAACTACCTACTGGCGACCACGAGTAGGTAATATATATTTTTTATATTCACTGAAAAAACTAAAGGTTACAGGGACGTTATAGTTAGGAAATAGAATTAAATAAACATTAGAATCACTGAAAAACCAAAGGTTACAGGCACGTTATACATAAGGTTAGATTTCACTCATACAAAACCATTGAAATTGAGCAGTTATAGTTACCTGAGCTAAGTATAACTTACACCCCCACAATGCACTGCTTATGACCTTGCATATTACATCACTCATGACATGGTCAGTGACGTCACTGATAACATCACTGATGACATCTCAAAGAGGTCTAGGGGTTCAGGGTGTTACTACCCTGGTCCTTCTCTATTTTTTTAAATGTTTTTTGTGGGACTTGGTAGAAGCCCAAGATGGCTGCCAACACTTCCTGGTTGTAGTGTTGGCAGACAATCAGATTTCAGCATGGGAACTGTTGGATGCTCCTAGGATCCGCGTTCCTATATGTACACTTTTGAATTTCATTTAATAACTCCGCAACTACTAAAAGAATTTACACCACTTCACAAAAAGTTCACTTTCTGGACCAACAGTGACCTTTCTGCCAAATTTGGTGTAATTCAGTGCACAAGAATCACTGGGGTACTTGTTGGGGGAAACGTTGTGAACATTCATCAAACTGCACCAAAGATATAGGCAATTCAAAAAGCACTTTTCCTATGGAAAGATGGTCTCCGAACTATAACTACCTACTGGCGATGTATATATATAAGAGATTCAAATTACTTGTGGTGATTTTTTAGAAACACTCAGTCACTGGATGATGTCGTCAGTGATGTCATCAGTGATGTCATTTGAGATGTCATCAGTGATGTCACTGACCATGTCATGAGTGATGTAATATTTGACGTCATCAGCAGTGCATTGCGGGGGCACGAGTTATAGTTAACTCAGCTAAGTATAACGGCTGAATTTCTCTGGTTTTGTATGAGTGAAATGTCAGCCTAACTATAACGTTCCTGTAACCTGTGGTTTTTTCAGTGAATATCTAAGGTTTTTAAATGCTAATTTCTAACTATAACGTCCCTGAAACCAGTTTTTTTCCAGTGACTCTGTAAGGTTTTTTTAAATGCTAATTCCTAACTATAACGTCCCTAAAACCTGTGTTTTTTTCAGTGAATTTCTAAGGTTTTTTAAATGCTAATTTCTAACTATAACTTCCCTGTAACCTTTTGGTTTATCAGTGAATTTCTAAGGTTTGTTTACTTCTATTTCCTAACTATAACGCCCCTGTAACATTTGTTTTTCAGTGAATTTCTAAGGTTTTTTAAAATTCTATTTCATAATTGTAACGTTCATTTTTTAGATCGAGCCTATAGCGGCAGCACGTATGGGCTGCTCGCTCTGCGAGGCATGCAGTAATGAGTATGCAGTGGAAGCTCCTCCCTCTCTCCGCCCATGTTTTTAATTGGCTTGTGTCATTGTCTTTCGTAAATGCTGCCTTCTGATTGATTATGAGGCTTGTTAGTCCCTCCTTATTATGGCCACGTCGTCATTTGTATCCTTCCATGGCTACTGGCCCCTTTTCTTCGAGTGTTGCACGGTATGTGTTATTTAGATTGTGAGCACTATTTTCTTTAATAAGGTTGTCTTACTGCCCGTGCCTTATCCCCCCCTCCCGCAGTCCATACCTTCTCGCCCCCCGCCTGCACTCCCGTTGTTCGTGCCTTCTCACCCCCCTGCCCCCGCCCGCCCGCACTCCCATTTGCAATGCAATAGGTCTCGCGTAAATGCGAGTCCTATTGCATTGCAAATGCTTGTTTAAATTTATTTACCCTAGAGTGGTATCTTAAAACATTTTATCGTAAACACATTATGCACATGCATGCATGCTGTTGCCACATAGTGTACTTAGTTTCGGTCCCCGAACGAGCAATAAATAGCAAGCTATGCATTTAAATATAATCTCTGAACCGCAAACTCCACAGACAGGCACAGAACTTTACACCCAGCCCAGCACTAACCATCCTTAAGTCTCACTATGGTTCACGCAAGCAGCAGTCTTGCAGGATGCATTGTGATTTCCTTCCAGCAGAGGGCGGTATGTGCTCCGTGTAACCAGTTAGGACAAGCAAATGAAAGGGTCCCAGGAACAAGATATCAAAAAACCCTTCATTCTACGAAAATGAATGGAAAGTTTAGGCAACAAAAATATAGCCGAAGGCGAGAACAATAAAGGCCTGCTTTCTTACCCCCTATTATTATCTTTTAAAACAGCACCTGCGGGTGGTTCTCAAAATATATTAGTTCACTCTGGAGCCATGTTGGAGTTGAAAAGAGAAACAAAACGCTTTGTGTGCGTTTGCATATAAACATTTTCGACAAACGAGGATGAGCTCTTCTGTGGACAACCATTGAAATACCACAGAGGTAAGCAAGCCTAAGCTGCAGTAAAGAGGCCTCTAAAGCCCTATTTCTAATGATATGTCTATTATTAGCGAGAGGCTGAGAGCACTCTTGCAGTGTATATACTTCTAAAGAGAAAGCTCTGCATTTCATCATGACTGTAGCGGGCCTCTGCCCGGTAGGCGTCTGTGCGTCTGCTCGGAAGTGCAGGGCACGGTGAGGGATGGTTCAAGTGGGAGATGTTGCTGTACAGCGCATCTCTTCACCAGCAGGGGTAACACACACACGCGGGGGCCTCCCTAAAAGCAAACACCGTATTTTAAAAATGATACGTGGTGCAAATTAACACATTATATGTGTATGTTTCCCACTTCTACAGTATGGCCCGGGGTTCGAACATCCGACGCACATCGTGTTTTGAGATTCCGGGCTGTTAGTTACTTTAATCCAATCCATTTGTACATACTGACACAACCAACCCTGCACTTCTGCCCTCAAATTTAGAATTAATAAATATTCTGCCTTCCTTGAGGAGCACCTCTAGTGTCGTTTAGGAAGCAGCTGTGATTTATCTACAGACCAGAAATTACCAAACCCACACCTTTTGGTTATCACGGTCCCGGTGACGCCGTACTGGCAGAATGTAGGTGAATGTATAAATTAAGTTAAAGATCATGAGAAATCACGCGCTCTCGCAATTAAAACTCAAACAGACCGCATATTTCCCAGTGTACCGTGCTTCCCAGTGGACTGTGTGTCTTTGTGGGCTCTATTCCATACTGTGTTCTGATTTCTCCATGTGCTTCATCTTTCTGTGTGCTCCATCATCCACTCCAATCGTATGCTCTGCCTTCCCTGTATGCTCAGCCTCCTTTGGTACTCTGCACCCTGTCTGCTCTTCCTTCTTGTTTGCTGTGTCTTGTGTGCCGTGATTCTCTAGCTTCTCTTCAGCCTGTCTGAAGTGCTTTCATCTGTGCTCCACATCCCTCTAAGCTCTGCCTCCCTGGGTACTCTCCACCCTGTCTGCTCTCCCTTCAGGTGTACTCCACTTCCCTCTAAGCTCTGCCTCCCAGGGTTCTCTCCACCCTGTCTGCTCTTCCTTCAGGTGTGCTCCACTTCCCTCTAAGCTCTGCCTCCCAGGGTACTCTCCACCCTGTTTGCTCTTCCTTCCTGTGTGCTCCACTTCCCTGTGGGCTCTGCCTCCCAGGGTACTCTCCACCCTGTCTGCTCTTCCTTCAGGTGTGCTCCACTTCCCTGTATGTACTGCCTTCCTGTGTACTCTCCACACTGTCTGCTCTTCCTTCCTGTGTGCTCCACTTCCCTCTAAGCTATGCCTCCCTGGGTGCTCTCCACCCTGTCTGCTCTTCCTTCCTGTGTGCTCCACTTCCCTCTAAGCTCTGCCTCCCAGGGTACTCTCCACCCTGTTTGCTCTTCCTTCCTGTGTGCTCCACTTCCCTGTGGGCTCAGCCTCCCAGGGTACTCTCCACCCTGTCTGCTCTTCCTTCAGGTGTGCTCCACTTCCCTGTATGTACTGCCTTCCTGTGTACTCTCCACACTGTCTGCTCTTCCTTCCTGTGTGCTCCACTTCCCTCTAAGCTATGCCTCCCTGGGTACTCTCCACCCTGACTGCTCTTCCGTCCTGTGTGCTCGCTGTGT
This sequence comes from Calotriton arnoldi, assembly GCA_963921515.1. Taxonomy (NCBI): domain Eukaryota; kingdom Metazoa; phylum Chordata; class Amphibia; order Caudata; family Salamandridae; genus Calotriton; species Calotriton arnoldi. Next base: position 559,707 of record CAWUFW010003416.1, on the reverse strand, counting down.
GCTCGCTATTTTGGAATGGTACAAGCCCCTATTGGTTTTTGCATGCGCAAACGGGTTCGCAAACCTGTTTGCACATGCAAAAACCATCGTACATCTGGCCCTGTGTCTTTTCTTCCTTCCTGTGTGCTTGCTTCCCCGAATCATTTGCCCCCCTCGGTAGTCTCCGTCCAATCTGCTCTTCCTTCCCGTGTGCTCTTCTTCTCTTTCTGTTTTGCCTCCCTGTATGTTCTACCTAATTGGGTTCTCTGCATTCGCTGTCCCCTGTCTGCTCTGCATTCCCATGTGATCTGCTTCTGTGTGTTCCACCTCCCCGGTTGATTTGATGCCTTGTCTGCTCTACTAATTGTTCGCTTTGCTTCCTTAAGTTCTCTGCTACACTTAGGACACTGTTTATTCGCCTTGTCGATCTAATTGTGTGCTTTGCTTCCCTTGATGTGCTGCGTCCCTGTGGGATCTGCTCCCCTGCATGATCTTCATCTCTGTGCCCCCTGCTTCAGTTTGCTCTGCTACATTGAGAGTTCTGCTTCCCAAGTCGCCCCAGTTCACTTTCTGCGTTGCCCTGTGTGAGTTTTATCTTTTGGTGCTATTTCTCCTTATCTGCTTTTTTTTCTGGGAGGTCTGCTTCTGCCTGTGTTCTGCTTCCATTAAAGGGCATTCCCCCTTTGGTGTCCTGGCTCACTCACTGTCTCCTACTGTTCTCTATTTCCCTTGGTATTCTGTCTCCTCGTTTTCTCTATCTCCTTTGGTGTTCTTAACTTTGTGGTTTACTTCCCTTGGGGCTGTACTTCTCTTGGTATTTCTAATCCAAGTGTTCTCTGCTTCTACTGGAGTTCTTTTTTCCTTGGTGTTCTCTTTACCTTGGTGTTCTGCCTGCTTGTGTTCCCTGCTTCCCTTAGTGCTCTGCTTCCCTTGGTGTTTTGTTTGCCTTGGTGTTGTGTCTCATAGTGTTATCTGCTTACCTTGATGCTCTGCTTTCCTTGATGTTGCCTCCTAGTGTTCTCGGCTTCTCCTGGTGCTTTCCTTTGCTTACCTTCTCATCCTGCCTCCTAGTGTTCTTTGCTTCCCATGGGGCTCAACTTCTCATGGTGTTCCCTTGATGTTAGCTCCTGGCATTCTCTGCTTCATTGGTGCTCTGCTTAACTTGGTGTTCTGATTCCCCTGGTGTTTTTCTTAGCTTGGAGCTTTATCTCATCATGCTCCCTGCTTCATTGATACTCTGCTTCTCTTGGTGTTCTGCTTGTATTGATGTCCTTCCTCCCGGCATGGCATTCTTCCATTGATGCTCTGTTTTCTGTGGTGCTCCGCCTGCCTGTTTGGTCTGATTCCCTTGGTTTTCTGCTTTGCTTTCTGCACTAAATCCCAGTTTGTGCTGCTTCCCTTGGTGTTCTACCCCCCTGCATGCACTGCTTCCTTTATCATTCTGCTACCTTTGCATTGATGTTCTATGTTAGCTATGCCAGTGAATAGTCTTTCCATATGTGCCCTGACTGCCCATGCACTATTTCTTCTATGCTGTTATGTTTCATATAGATGCCCTAATATAGGCATGGTTTGAGATGCCCTAATATAGGCATATTCTTTCACCTACACTAGTTCCCTATTCTCCACAATTACGGGCGCTGAGGGCTGAACCTTATCTAGACTGTGGTTTGGGTACAGAAGGAGGGTTTTTCCCGAACAATGGCCTCCTATACCATGTTCGATGTGCTCATCCAGTATGATTAAATATTCATAAGAGTTCTAGGAAACCAGGCAGGGGCTAGGATCCACCTGCATAAACATCTACGTAACCGGTTCATCCCATACGTCATCTTCATACCCAACAATGGCTAACACAAGACACAAGGGACAAAGGGACTCTATACTTTTCTGTCTAAATACAGCACCTCTTGCTATCAGTAGTTCGAGGGAACCGATACTTCCAGGCCGACACACTGACCAGAGACGCTGAGGCTCCTGCATGCAGTCGTTCCAGCTGACAGTGGTCTGATCATCCCTTGCGGGGTGTCCAACTCGAGACCAGGACGAGGTCCCACACCCTCACTATTCAGGTAATGGGGTTTGACTAAATCCTAGCGGGATTCTTGGCTTCTTTCGCACCTACTCACATGCTAGGTACACTTAGGTACATCTAGACAGGCATCGAAGGAGTATGCGCTTTATTTTATAAATGCATTTTATATTCATGTATATGTTCATGACTATTGCAAAATGGTAGAACTGTACTATCCCTTTTAATTCACTGTACTGCTGATCATATATCTCTGCTACTGTTTAACAGTTGTCGCAGCACATATATTTTATACTCGAAGAACAACTGTGCAATAAATTCTTATTGTAAACACGCTCGACTGTTTCTTCTGTGTAACTCTCTGAGACCAAATGAGCAAGCACGAGTGACTGAGCGAAAAGTAGTACATTGTTTCCACGAGTCTGAGGAATCAGGGTTGTCGTGTTCTGAGGTTGCGACAAACTAATCTCTCTGATAAAAAGGAGATTCTAGTGGCACTGTGAGCTAGCTACTGTAAACAGGCTAACATACGCGGTGGGGGTGCTCAGAATCAGTCTGCCACCAGGCCCACAATGTATGTTATCCAAAAGCGCAGGTCCTGCAGGGGTACTATAGGAACTACACTACATGGCGCCACCAACATTGGTTTGGTACTTATTTAACAGTAGAATCTGAATAGTTCAGTCGTGCTTATTCTCAGAGACCCCTACTCACAAAAACCAGAGACGTCTGGAGTAGGTGGGCACAAACCCTGCCACAGCTGAGTAGGCGAGATATCCTATTTATTGGCTGTTGGTTAATCAAGCTTGAGGGACATTTAGTTCCCAAAATTGTGCAAAACACCTTATCTTAATTTCCTTGGACAGTTATTCAGTGTTCTTAACACAATGACTACCGAAAACGGAGAATTAGACCCGCTGGCACAAGTAGGTCAGTCAAATGAGGAAGATGCCAATGCAATACATATTGCACCCAATGTAAGACACACACTCACACTTAAACTCTTCAAACATGGTGTACCAGCCAGAGGAGGTATAGTAATATTCGTGATAGAGGCACACAAAGATTTCCAAACAGAGGTGTTCTATTCATGGGTTACATTCCCAGCAGCAAATGCTATAACAAGAACTTTTCATTATTACGTACATGAAGAAGTCCCAGCGTTCTACACTCCGTTTGAGGAGACTGAAATTCCGCTTACCTACCAGGAACATAATTTCTGGTTTAATGGCGCCCTACCCCACTCAAGAAGAAGAGCAAGACTCGGTCCATTAGGAAGACCAGGAGCAACATGGCCGATATTAGCGACCTATGCACCACATCCTGACATTGACACAATGCCAAATGATTAATTACTTTTTCAACACAAAGAGTTGATAAAACTTTGCAGAAACATGACACAATTCGTCATGAGGACACTTGCGGTCCAACCAACAGTAATTACACCAAATACAGCTCCTACACAGAGCACAGCTACTAAAATTACTCCACAAACATTACACGTGGTAATGGGTAAATTGCATACAAAACGTGAACAAATTCCTTTCTGGGTAGCTCAGAAAATAACCCAGTTAGAAGCAGAATTCCCAAATACCACACCATTTGAAAAACACAGAATGTTAACAATTTGCTTGCCTATGGGGATTACACCACAGTTAGAGGATTGTACGTCTTGGGGTACAGTCTTTGCTGCCATATATACCAGAACTCATGGTATTCCTTCATTAGCAGTGATACCAGATGTATTAAGACAAATACAAAATGAGTACGGAGCAGAGCCTGCTCTGAACTTAGGGATGAAGTTATTAAATAACTATGACCAGGTATCAGCCATAATACTAGCTAACATTATAGGGGAAGCAGCATCAGTGGCAATCCGCCAACGCCTATGGGAGTTCTCTCCATTAGAACAGGAGAATGAACTACCCAAAATAATTGAAACTGCGTATGCAGAGTTAGGCAGGGATAGTTCGGGGGGAAAAGCTGTAAAACCTCAACTAATAGGCAGTCCCGAAAAGGACACTTCTAAGCAGACACCGACTTCTTCTAAAAAGAAGTGGGATAATAAAAAACAACAAAAGTTTAAAGACAACAGATCTCAGTCCCGAGGTAGGTCTCCTCCACAGGAGCCCTCTGAAAAGAGGTACGACCTTAGGAATAGGGATAATATTAGGAAACCTGACAGGTATCAGGATACTGATACACGTTCCTCTCGTTCCTTTCAGGGCTCGAAGAAAAACTCAGAGAGAGAAGGACAGTCAGAACACAGAGAGGACCGCACACAGTCCAGAGACAAGCAGCGCGCTCCAGACTTTACTTCCAAAAAAGAAGATAAGCCAAAATCCAAACCTCAATTTAAGAAAAAGAAAGTTGCTGGTCTGAAAATCAGACATGCCCAGAATTCTGAGGACACAACTTCTGAACGGGGAATGGGCTCTGACGATGCTAGACCGTGCGGCAGAAGTAACAATAGCTTGCCAGAACCTGAAGGAATTTCTGGTGACAGCGGACTTGAATGATTACATCACGGTGGAAACACCAGACAAAAGGGTGAGCGTCCCACATAAGTTACATGAAATAACACTCCGGATGGAGGGGGACAAGCCCAGGAAAGTAAAAGGTCTCTTTTGGAAGAACTTATCATCTGGGTCTGACATCCTGTTAGCCGAACAAGATTGGCCGCCAGCATTCATAATGTAGTGCCCAGGGGAGAAAGTATAATTTTTTCCTGCATTTTCCGACCATGTTCCCGTTCACCTTAAACATACATATGCACGGGAGTGGGCAGTAGCCCAAGCTCCAGCATTGTACAAAAATCACGCTGGGTGGGATGAGGATTCAACCTACCACGTGATCCTGTTAAAAGTTTCACCTAATGCTCAGAGGCAATACCCAATAAAGCAAGAAGCTTAAAAACAGGTCAGGGAGATCTTAGATCAACTTGAATACCAGGGGTCATTGAAAAATGTACCTCTCCAATGAACAATACTTTGTTTCCCGTCTCTAAACCCGACAATACATATCGTCTAGTTTTAGATTACAGACATTTAAACTCATGCACAAAGACATTTGCTGTCCAAAATGCACATAGTGCCGCATTAATGAATAACATTGTGCGGAAAAAATACAAAACAACACTTGATATCTCAAATGGATTTTTTTGCCAAAATATAACGCCTGAAAGCAGGTATCTGACCGCATTCTCAGCGTTAGGGTCCCAGCGACAATTTTGTTGACTCCCCCAAGGGTATAAGAATAGCCCCGGGGTATTTTCAGGAAGGGTAACAGAGTTACTTCAAAAATTTGATGAAGCGTTGTCCTATGTGGATGATATTTATCTAACGGACGATGACTTAGAGAGGCACTTGACCAGGGTAAGCACCATTGTTATGGGATTTGACACTGAGGGCTACAAATTTAACTTTAAAAAATCAAAAATAGCCCACCTCAATGTCCTATTTTTGGGATATGAGCTGTCAAGTGAAGGGAAAAGTCCAGCAGCAAACTTTTTAGAAAAATGTGCGCTGCTCCAGCCTCCAAAATCATTAAAAAATTTACAATCAATACTGGGATTCCTAAATTTCGGCAGAACATACATTTTAGATTACACACAAAGGGTAAAACCTTTCTACAACCTAATAAAACCTGACTTTTCAACCAGGGATTGGACACAAGAACATACTAATATTCTTCGTTCACGCCAGGAAGACATGATAGCTTCCAAACACTTGCAAATACGCGTAAACGTATGCCACGTGGTGATCCGTATAATTGCGGGTCAATGCGGGTACACTTACTTAACCTTCAATGAAGGAGAAACTGTACCAATCGCATACAAATCACACCTGTACACAAATGCAGAAATGCGTTTCACTTCATCAGAAAAAATCCTGACAGCTGTTCAGACCGCTGTAGCAAGAGAAAGAGCACTGGCACAGGGGAAACGCATTATTGTCGTAACCCCGGTACCGGCTTTAGAAGCTGTTACAAAGGCTAAAGAAACAATTGATGGACGGAATGCTGGACAATGCAAACATTCACCCCCACTCACAAGGATCTGGGTTAAATCCATCATTTTTTTGCTCACCACACCACCCCAGTTTGGACCCAGCCATATGCAAATCAGTCTTGACCCTGTTCCTTGTGGGAACAGTCCAGCCCGAACTGCCACGCCAGGTCCTCCCTGGACCGGAAACAAGCATCCTGAGACCGGTTTCAGGGCATCACCCTTCATCAGCCAGGCTAGCTTGAATCCAGTGGTGTAGTGAGCATGGGACCCACGTCTAGGATGCTTGTTTCCAGTCTAGGGAGGACCTGGTCTGACAGTTCGGGCTGGACTGTTCCCATTGGGCGCAGGGTCAAGACTGATTTGCATATGGCTGGGTCCAAACTGGAATGGCATGGTGAGCAAAAAAGCGATGGATTTAGGCCCAGATCTCTGTACTGGGGTGAATGTCTGACATTGTTCTGCATTCTGTCCATCAATTGTTCTTTTTGCATTTGTCACCCCGAGTGGGACGGGTATGCCCAGACGTGGGTTCCATGCTCTCCATGCCACTGGAGTCAAGCTATCCTGGCTGATGAGGGCTGAAAGCCTGAAACCGGTCCTAGGATGCTTGTTTCCAGTCTAGGGAGGACCTGGCCTGGCAGTTCGGGCTGGACTGTTCCCATTGGGCGCAGGGTCAAGACTGATTTGCATATGGCTGGGTCCAAACTGGAATGGCATGGTGAGCAAAAAACGATGGATTTATGCCCAGATCTCTGTACTGGGGTGAATGTATGACATTGTTCTGCATTCTGTCCATCAATTGTTCTTTTTGCATTTGTCACCCCGAGTGGGACGGGTATGCCCAGACGTGGGTCCCGTGCTCTCCATGCCACTGGAGTCAAGCTATCCTGGCTGATGAGGGCTGAAAGCCCGAAACCGGTCCTAGGATGCTTGTTTCCAGTCTAGGGAGTGCCTGGCCTGGCAGTTCGGGCTGGACTGTTCCCATTGGGCGCTGGGTCAAGACTGATTTGCATATAGCTGGGTCCAAACTGGAATGGCATGGTGAGCAAAAAAACGATGGATTTAGGCCCAGAGCTCGGTACTGGGGTGAATGTATGACATTGTTCTGCATTCTATCCATCAATTGTTCTTTTTGCATTTGTCACCCCGAGTGGGACGGGTATGCCCAGACGTGGGTCCCGTGCTCTCCATGCCACTGAGTCAAGCTATCCTGGCTGATGAGGACTGAAAGCCCGAAACCGGTCCTAGGATGCTTGTTTCCAGTTTAGGGAGGACCTGGCCTGGCAGTTCGGGCTGGACTGTTCCCATTGGGCGCAGGGTCAAGACTGATTTGCATATGTCTGGGTCCAAACTGGAATGGCATGGTGAGGAAAAAAACGATGGATTTAGGTCCAGATCTCTGTACTGTGGTGAATGTATGACATTGTTCTGCATTCTGTTCATCAATTGTTCTTGTTACAAAGGCTAGCATTCCAAATGCGAAAGCCTTACATCCAAGATGGATACAATGGGCTAATTCTCTTACTGCAACTGACGTTGAATAAAGATTTGATCCAAGTTTAAAAACACAGACATTCCTGCAATATGAACACGAATATCCTCTACTAAATGAAATCTTGCCTCTCGATCAGTATGAATATCTTATTTATACTGACGGATCTGTGCAACCAGCCATAGGAAGTAAGCAGCAATACAGCGCAGCGTGTGCTATCGTTAAAGGTCGCATGCAGGATGGAAAGTTCTATCCGAGTTGCACAAAAACGCTATTGCTAGGAGACTGCACGGCACAGTTGGCAGAGTTAAAAGCACTGATACTGGCACTTGTAAATACGGATCACGAATTCCCCACACTAATCGTGTGTGATTCATTTTACTATGTTCAGTCATATAATGAATACCTATACCATTGGGAGCAAAACGGGTTTAAAGATGCGAAAGGGGGTACAATTAAGCATAAAATGCTATGGGAACAGGTGGCAGAGTTGAAAAACGAGCTACCAAGGACTCATGTGATCCATACACTGAGTCATCAACGTGATGGCGTTCACGTTGAGGGGAATTCAGTGGCTGATGAAGCCGCAAAGGGGGCTGTTCGCACGGCTTCCGTAGCTGCACTCACTCGTTCCAAAACGAGAATAGACGGTGAGATTATGGTAGCTGTCATTGCTTCACGCAAAGGCAGCACAGCAGTACCTAAAAAATTTCCACTCAAATACTCCTACAAGTTAGATGCAAGTAACATTCCATATGCTCAGATTCCTGGAGTGGGGGATAGGGTAATACCAAATATGGATCGTAGGCAAGGTTTAATACTAGCAGCACACGAGGGTTTGGGCTCTGCGTACACAGGCGTTACAGCGACTATTTCTTTACTGAAACAGCGCTATTGGTGGCCTGGGTTAACTAAGCAAACTAAAGACTATGGGGACGATTCCGATTCGGGCCGGAAAACGTACCGACCGACTCGGAGCCGGAATTCATTCCGACCGACACGTACCGGTGCAGCCCGACCCGCAAAGTACGATGAGAAGCGTGCAAAATCCGACCGACTCGTACGGAACACAAGCCGAACGACCGAACCGCGCGGAAAACAGCTATCCGGCCGGAAAACCACGCGAATCTAACCGACCGACACGCACCAGGAAGAATCCCGAACGAAACGTACCCGCGAACTCCGACCCGCCAAGTACGATGCAACGCGTGGAAAACACGACCGAGTCGCACGGAGCCCAAGCCGTACGACCGACACGCATACAAAACTGCAAGCCGAAGCAACCCAATACACCGCGACCGACGCATACGCAGCACAGAAAACAGCACAAACACAGCGTGAACGAATCGGAGAAGCTCGCACGAGACAACTGCAGGGTCCGACTCGGTCAGAAGAACGTCTCCTACATGCACAAAAAGTTCTAAGGAAAAAACACACAAAAAAAGGCCAAACAAGCAATTACAAAGCCAATAAATACTGGGGGAAACAGGGAACAAAGACACACCCACAACTCCACCCATATAAAGGACACAAATCCCTACCATGATCCTTTGCAAATTCAAATTATCTGCCAGCACTCAACACCAACAGACAGCAACCACACACACACTCACAGCTCATCCATCACACAAGCCACACACCAGCAGCACCTCAACAAATAGCACCCTCACATACACCCAGCAAAACACACCCTCACACACCCTCACTTGCACACCAACACACACATCACTCACCATCACCACCCATCACCATGCCCCCAAAGAAGAATCAAAAGTTCCTAGATAGTGAATTGGAAGTCCTGGTAGATGAGATCCTCAGGGTAGAGCCACAGCTGTTTGGTACACTGGTCCAACAGACACCCATGTCGCAGAAAACCAAGATGTGGGAGAGGATTGTCGACAGGGTGAACGCACAATCACCATGTTTGCGCACAAAGGGAGACATCCAGAACAGGTGGTATGACGTGCGCAGGAGGGTCAGGGAGCTGTTGAAGAAGGACTACCTCTTGAGCCAACACACCGGCAGTGGCCCTCCTGCCAAACCAGTATACCTCAGGCCCTGGGAGGAGAAGGTGCGGGCCATCCTACCACCAGTGAGCGTATATGGACTAGAAAACATCCCAGAGCCTGGTGAGTACACAACAAATGTACACAATATTGTGCGACAATACACACACATCACTGTCAAGGGGAGAGTCAAACCATGCACCCTTAGCAAATCCACAGCAACCAAAACAGAATCATCCCAAAATGTGTATGTCAGTCAGATAAACACAACACATGCCATCTCATAGTGATATGTAACTGTGTCATCACATGTACAAACACAACTACCAGCTAGGCAGTGGCACAAATATAACTAACAAACACATCCAGACATGTAGCCACCACTACAACACCACCTCACAGTGAAGCCCACTGAAAGGAAGGAATCCTGTGTATGCTGGGCAAGTCAGTGTAGCCAATAGCATCATGGGAGTCGTAGTCACAGATATTGCCCACCCTCACAATGCGCACATCAACACCACCATGAACCATGCTCACATCACAGGGAGTGGAAAACAACTGACAAGATGGCTGACACTGGGTACTGCTGTGGGGAGCACAAGGCCCTGCTGGGAACTGTGCACCAACCAACAGCAGGACACCACTGACTGACATCCTGAAAGATAACTTGCACTCCCTGCAACGGAAGCACGTTCCATGGTGGAAAATCTGGCTGGGTGGGAAGGAGGACTGACAGCACTGACCATAGTTACCAGCAGCTCCACTCACACACACCCTAACACAAACTCCACACAACTCACCTGGGAGAATGCATTGCCTCACACTCTAATCAAATATCCCACAAAGAACCACAACCCTGGGTCATGCTGTGTGAAGCACAGGGACACACATGGGACTTGTAGCAAAACTAACCCCAGGATAACACTGTCAGCCATCTTGTCAGCACAGGCACACAACCCCACAGGGAAGCAGAGTCAAAAGAAAGGAAGCATGGGCATGCTGGGAAGGGGGTGGAGGCAATAGCATGATGGGAGTGGTAGTCACAGCCCAACATCCCCCACCCACATGGCCCAGCAAGATCACACCCAAGCATGCACACCTCACAGGGAGTCAAAAGCCACATCAAAGATGTCTGACACTGGTGCTCAGTCGTGGGGAGCACAAGGCCCTGCTGGGAACTGGGCACCAACCAACAGCAGGACACCACTGTCAGCCATCTTGCCATTGCTGTCACACTCACACACAGTGAAGTACACTCAAAAGGAAGGAAGTATGGGCATGCTGGGAAGGGCGGTGGAGGCAATAGCATGATGGGAGTGGTAGTCACAGCTCAACATCCCCCACCCGCATGGCCCAGCAAGCTCACACTAAAGCATGCACACCTACCAGGTAGTGAAAAGCCACATCAAAGATGTCTGACACTGGTGCTATGTTGTGGGGAGCACAAGGCCCTGCTGGGAACTGGGCACCAACCAACAGCAGGACACCACTGTCAGCCATCTTGCCATTGCTGTCACACTCACACACAGTGAAGTACACTCAAAAGGAAGGAAGTATGGGCATGCTGGGAAGGGGGTGGAGGCAATAGCATGATGGGAGTGGTAGTCACAGATATTGTTCACCCTCACAACTGTCCCATCAACACCACCCTGAACCATGCGCACATCACAGGGAGTGGCAAAGAACTGACAAGATGGCTGACACTGGGTACTGCTGTGGGGAGCACAAGGCCCTGCTGGGAACTGTGCACCAACCAACAGCAGGACACCACTGACTGACATCCTGAAAGACAACTTGCACTCACTGCAATGGAAGCACGTTCCATGGTGGGATATCTGGTTGGGTGGGAAGGAGGACTGACAGCACTGACCATAGTTACCAGCAGCTCCACTCACACACACCCCTAACACAAACTCCACACAACTCACCTGGGAGAATGCATTGCCTCACACTCTAATCAAATATCCCACAAAGAACCACAACCCTGGGTCATGCTGTGTGAAGCACAGGGGCACACATGGGACTTGTAGCAAAACTAACCCCAGGATAACACTGTCAGCCATCTTGTCAGCACAGGCACACAACCCCACAGGGAAGCAGAGTCAAAAGGAAGGAAGCATGGGCATGTTGGGAAGGGGGGTGGAGGCAATAGCATGATGGGAGTGGCAGTCACAGATATTGGTCACCCCCACAACTGTCCCATCAACACCACCCTGAACCATGCGCACATCACAGGGAGTGGAAAAGAACTGACAAGATGGCTGACACTGGGTACTGCTGTGGGGAGCACAAGGCCCTGCTGGGAACTGGGCACCACCAACAGCAGGACACCACTCACTGACATCCTGAGAGTCAACCTGAACCCACTGCAAGGGTGGCATGCTTCATGGTGGGATAACTGGGCTGGGGGAGAAGGAGGGCCGGATGTCAACCAAATACAACCAATGCAGACCATGTACACACCCCAACATTCAAATTGAAATGCTCAAAGTATGCAGGACAATGTGCTACACCAATATCAACCTCTGACTGTGACAACTTAGGACAATGCAATGTACAGGCCCGCATCCAGAGGTACAGTCACAACTGTCAGGTGTGTCAACCATTGATGCCTGCATAAACATAACATACATTGTGTGTGTCTCCCAAAAACAGGTGATGATGGGGACACAGCAGCAGACGCTGAGGAGTCCCTGTCCCAGGATCCAGGGGAAACGGAGCTCACTGGTGTGGAACAGCCTCTGCCCTCCTCGGATGACGAAGACCTACCTGGCACCTCCGGAGCGAGTCATCATGCAGCACCAGCAGGACCACCAGCTGCACCCCCTGCACCCACCCCTCCAACGACTGACAACACACAAACCACCCCTGCAGACACGGACAGACCAAGGACCACCACCACCACCAGCACACGGACCCTTGCCCAACGTGGGGCTATGGACACCAACACCACCAACAACCCCCAAGGGGGCCCAGGGTCACCTGTGCGTGCCACCTCAGGTACTGCACGTGTCGCCAGGGGTGGTGGGAGGGGTGGTAGACATAGGTCGCTGCTCGCAGAGGGGTCTGGACTGCATGATGACCCACAACTGGTACGCATAGCCGATGCGTACCAGACCAGCACCGGAGAGCTCAGCCAGGTAGTGGGGATCCTCAGGGACATACGACAGCAGCAGGCTGCCCATCATGCACGCTTGGACTTACACATGTCCCGCATGGAGTCCAAGTGGAACACACTACAAGAGATGACGGCGGTGCATAGGGACATATTACAATGCCTCCGCCAGATGAGCAGCAACATGTCAACACCTCCCTGTGTGCCCACAACATCTGGTGCTGAAACAACTGCAACTGCCACAGGGAGGGAGGATGACTCTGGCGGAGAGTCCCCTGCATCGCAGCAGCCTGCACTTGAGGGTCCCCCCCAAAGAAGAGGGTCGTCCGAGGAAGGGCAACTGAGAGGCCGATGGCCATGCGCAACCCCCAGGAAGCCAAAACCTGTTCTGGATAATCACCTTTGTGCGCAAATTGTTCACCCTGTTGAATGCAACACAACTCCCCCACATGACATGGGGAGTACAAGTTGGACCAATGTATCAGATGACTGTGGACTTTACTCAGGACATTTCTGCTACCAGGACTTCCAAATCATCTAGGAACTTTGGATTACAATCACAATGTACAGCACCCACCATCCTGTGCACTATACTCACACATGTATGACAATAAACACACTAATACACCATACCTGCCTCTGTTGTGATTCCAACGTGGTTTCTGTCATGGAGATGATGACCTGCGAAATTACACTGTGCATGCTAACTGCTACAGCAAGTACAACACAGGCATGTGAGTCATGGCAACGTGACACATATGAGGGAGACACACCACCAGGGCTACACAACATATACACACCAAGGCCACCTGACTCATCGCCTACACTGATGTTGCCAGGAAATACGGTGCAATGCACAGACACAACACCTATTCACAGTCTTTGTCAACTAGCCCACTGGTGCAGTAAGCAAATGTCAGTCAGATGTGTGACCACAGACAACGCACATCACAAAGTGAAGCACAGGTTTATTACACATTTGCAACATGTTGTAACCACTACAGATGCAAGGTAATCCCACCTGGCAGTGGGCACACAGTCAACAAGTATAGAAGGAAGGAAGTCCATGGGTGTGGCGCACATCACCTGTGGCGACACGACAACTACCAACCGTGGAAGTTTAATCACGGTGTTGGGGGATCACAGTTGACCAAACAACTCTGAAAGTACCCTGTGAAGGACAGAAATGACACGCAGTCAAAAGCACTGAAGAACAGGACAGAACTGCAATACTCATGCCCAATACATGTCACAAGATACCCACCCAGAACCAAGTTAGCATGTCAACACTGTTGGTGAGTACAGACTACCTGTAAGGACACATCGCTACACGCATACAGTCATGTAGCACATGGCCACACTCAAACAGCACCAGAGCACCACCAACACCTATCATGCATACTCACATCATTGACATGACATCTCCGGATACTCACATTCAGCTGAAGAAGTTGGTGATGAGCTGTGTGCGGACATCACCATCATCATCATCATCACTGGCATCGTGGTCCAGGCCAGGATCCTCCACAGGTGGCGGATGTTGATCATCGTCATCCAGGATGAGAGGCAACTCCTTCCGCACAGCCAGGTTGTGTAGCATGCAGCAGACGATGACAATCTTGCACACCTTTGCTGGGGCATATGGGAGGGCCCCTCCTGTCTTGTCCAGGCAGCGGAAGCGGCTCTTCAGGAGACCAAATGTCCGCTCAATGACTCTCCTGGTCCGACCATGTGCCTCATTGTAGCGCATCTGGGCTGGTGTCACAGGGTTCCTGAGGGGCGTCAGCAACCACGGCATGTTGGGGTATCCGGAGTCACCTACATATGGACAATTGCACATTAGCTGATTTGGAAAAGAGGGTGGAATACTACATCGCAGAACACACACAATGGTACAAAGTCAGTACACACCGACAAGCCAGGCACGCTGGTTCCGCATCTGTGACATCATCCTCGGGATGCGACTACTCCTCATCACGTAGGCATCGTGTGCAGAACCGGGGAAACGGGCACACACGTGTGAGATGCTCATATCAGCAAGACATACCACCAGTGCATTGACCGAATGGTAATGTTTGCGGTTCCTGTATGCCTGCTCATGTGCCTGTGGTGGTATCAAAGCCACATGTGTCCCATCAATGGAGCCAATGACATGCGGCATCCTCCCCAGGGCATAGAAGTCACTCTTCACGTCAGTGAGTTGTTGAGGTCTAGGGAAATAGATGTCCTGGTTCAAGTGTCTCAACATAGCCTCAAAAACATCGCGGAGCACACGGCTGAACATGGTCTGTGAAATCCCACCAGCAGACGCCACAGTGTGTTGAAAGGTACCGGTGGCAAAGAAGTGTAGGGCTGCCATCACCTTCACCTTGGGGGTCAGCGCTGTGGGGTATGTCCGGCCAGGTTGCAAATGTGGGGCCAAGCGCACCGTCAATTCCTCAATCAGCGGCCTGGTGAAGCGGTACCGTCGGATGCAGTCCCGTTCCACCATGGATGCAAGGTCAGGGAATGGTCTATGGACAGCTGGTGCCCTGCAGTGCATAGGTGAACAAAGAAAGAATGTCAGTCACCCCACATATGTGGCATTGACCATACACAATATCACATGATACATCATTATGAGACACAAGTACATGATGTGTGCAGTTCCGTAAGGACATGTATGGCACCTACATGGCCAACATCTAACATCACAGTTCAACAAGTGGCATCAACAAGTCCCATGTTGTGCCATGGGATATCATGAGGCCGTGTCACAGTTCCCATCTACTGCTGCCACGTTCCAAACACACCCCACAGTGACATGTGTGGACAGATGTGCCCCAGGCATCACAGCTCATCGACAGGTAGATTCCCAGGGACCCTGTATTGCCACATGGACACTGGCATGACATGGTGCATCATGAATACACCACAGCAAAACAACCATGACCCCCACAGGTAGTGGTCCCTGTTGCCTCGTCAGGACAGACATGGACGTCTGTGACACACACACGCACAACATCAAAGTTCATGCACAAACAACGTGGATGTGGAGACTGTCTCCCATTGTGCACATGGAATCAGAGACATTGTAAACACAACATGCACACAGACTGTGGAGGACCATCACTATTGTGCCAATGGGTCACCCTGGGACGTACATACCGTCCCACATGGGACTCAGGGGGTATGTGACATGACATACACATACACCACCGTGAAATGTGACCATGCCACATGCTCAGGAATGAACAGTTGCACATCACAGTGGTCATGTGCACGACACACCAAGGATCCTGTCCCCATGAACACGTGCACAGCCTGGGAGTGGCTGCCCCGAAGTGACACCCACAGAACAACATGTTCACCCCCATACACGGAATAGGTAATGCAGCCTTACATGCCTTAGGATACAGTGTGGACAGGCTGTGGTGTTGTAGGTGTGCCCCTCACTCCCTGGGAAGTATATGTGGCTGGCATATGTTCACCTGTGACAGGCATGCTGACATAAGCCAGTGACTTGTCCAGGGACGCGTTGTACAGCAATGGACCGATCGGTGTTCCCGGCCGGCCCATTGCATTCAATGTGAGCGGGTACGCGTTGTATCGCGGGTACGCGTTGAACAGCAATGGACCGATCGGTGTGCCCGGCAGGCCCATTGCATTCAATGTGAGCGGGTACGCGTTGAACAGCAATGGACCGATCGGTGTGCCCGGCCGGCCCATTGCATTCAATGTGAGCGGGTACGCGTTGTATCGCGGGTACGCGTTGAACAGCAATGGACCGATCGGTGTGCCCGGCCGGCCCATTGCATTCAATGTGAGCGGGTACGCGTTGAACAGCAATGGACTGATCGGTGTGCCCGGCCGGCCCATTGCATTCAATGTGAGCGGGTACGCATTGTATCGCGGGTACGCGTTGAACAGCAATGGACCGATCGGTGTGCCCGGCCGGCCCATTGCATTCAATGTGAGCAGGTACGCGTTGAACAGCAATGGACCGATCGGTGTGCCTGGCCGGCCCATTGCATTCAATGTGAGCGGGTACGCGTTGAACAGCAATGGACCGATCGGTGTGCCCGGCCGGCCCATTGCATTCAATGTGAGCGGGTACGCGTTGTATCGCGGGTACGCGTTGTACAGCAATGGATCGATCGGTACGCACACATTGGCTGGGGCCTGGCATGGCAACGGACGCGTTTTCGAAGCTCCAACGAGTCTGATGCAGTGAATTCAGTTGGCCAGCCACAACAATGTTGCAAAATCATGGGTGTCATGAAGTTGAAGATTTGAAGGATGCTGTGGGCGTGTATTAGTGCTGCTATACCATGGATTGGTCAGATTTAGAAGATGCAAACGACTTGGACCTATCACTTTGGACACATGGGACAGTATCTGCCTCTGCAGCACACATATAATGCTGGCTGTTCCCCTGAGAGCTCACTTGCCTGCACTACATGCTCCAGGACGACATCTGCCACCAACACTGCTGCTGTTTATGCATCCTCTGGCTCCTGCAATGGCACGTACTGTGGAGAGAGCCCCAGCCTTCAGCCTTGAGGAGAACCAGGCCCTGCTGGACAGCCTCCTTCCACAGTACAGCAAGCTGTATGGGAAACCAGGGGAGCAGGTGAGTGTGCTGTCCACTGCATCACTAATTGTGCATGTTGTCTGACTAGCAGGACTTTCACTGTGCACACCACTGGCTAGCATGCCCACTGAGTAGTTGTCACACCCCAAAGTGTGTAGTTACATGCACTGAACTGGTACAGTGCAGTAACAGTGCATTCCAACTAGGTTTACTTCCCATGCAATGATAACATGTAGTGACTGCTGGCAAACTGTTCATAGCCATTGTTGCACTGCCTGTGTACATCATATGCCCCTGTAATTGAGACATGTATATCCAACTGTGTGATGCACGGATATGTTGCATGTGTAGTAATGGCCTTTTCACTTTGTCATCCTCACAGGTTGATGCCCACCAGAAGCAGGAAATCTGGCTGACCATCGCCCGGAAAGTAAGATCCGTGGGGGTCTACAGGCGCAGGATCCGCAACTGCCAAAAGAGGTGGCAGGACCTTCGTGGCTGGACCCGGAGGATCGCAAGGGTCCAGCTGAAGCTGTCGCCTCCTCGCAGGAGGGGCGGACACCGGACCCTGACCCCCCACATGCTCCGGATCCTGGCGGTGGTCTTCCCTGACCTGGATGGGCAGCTGAGGGACAGACAGCAGCAAGGAGGGCGTGAGTCCATGACTGCACTGTGCACTTTGTCTGACATGCTATGTGCCCTCCTCTGGCCTGGTTAAACTTCCACAGTACATCAGTCATGTGGTCCAGGACCCATGTCCCTCATTTGTTACATGCCCACTTCTCCTCTGATACGCATATGTGTGGCCCTTATAGTCAGGAAACTGTGTCATTTGGGGACTGTGTCATTGCATTTTGCTTTGCTCAAGGTGGGGGACACCATTTGTCCCGTGACTATGTTGTGCGATTCATGGGTGGGTAAATTGCCTACACAGTGCCTAAGTTCTGACATGTGATCTGCGTGTAACTTTGATATGTGGTCCGCTTGCTGCTCTGACTCACCACATGTCCCTGGGGAATGTGGCACACACCCATGCTGCTGGTGGGAACAATATTTGGGCCTCAGGAGTATGTGTATCCAGTGTGTCACACCTGCTTAGCCACCTGCCTACTGTCCAGGACTCATCCCTCTTACAGGTGGAGCTGGACAGTCATGCCTACTCCAGTGCATACAATACACTCTGTACTCCCACTCCCGTGTATCATCTGGCATGTTGTGATCAGTGAAATGTACCCTCAGGTGTCTGCCTCTGTCTCATTGTGCTGTGTCTTCGTTGTCAGGACTATTGGTATGTTCATCGTTTGGGGCTCAGCATGCCATCTGAGAAGTGACCATGATAGACGATACTTCTGTGACTTATAGGTGTCTGATCACTTGACTGTGCACACAGGTGTTTGCGACTGTGACTTTCAGGAAGCTGTATTTTTATTCACAGCACACTGTGAGGTGCTCATGTTCAGGGAGTTGTGTTACATGTCCCCCATGTGTCCAGTTGGTATGACGTGGTCAAATAGTAGTACAGATGATGTGGGTTCTGGGGGATGGACAGGTGCACTTGTCAGTCACATAACTTGCATTCCCCATGCCCTCGGATTGTGACACAGTGCAGACTGTTGTTGTCTGGCTGCCATGGCCATGTGACTTGAGACAGTAATGTATGACTTTGCACGCATTCCTGTGTCATGGCATTCAACTTCCTGGGACTGATCCTGCAGGGGAGGTACATGTGCAACATGCACCCCATTGTGGCATTGACTATCCGGACATGGGTGCATCATGGTGTCTGGTGCTGGTATGCATCACATGCATTTCTAATTAGAATCTGGCCATCCCTTTATCCGGACACCTGCACTGACTCAGTGGCAAGAGATGTGATGTGTGCATGTTCACATGCTTCACCGTGTTCCCTGCAATGTCCAACAACTGTGTAGGTGGTGCATGTGTCCACACTGGGGTCTTACCATCAGACAGGCACCAGACAGATGGGTGCAAGGGCAGGAGGGGTGTGAGTCCCATGGTTGACCATCAGACTGACAATTGGCTTCCCCGAATCTGTGCGAGGACTTTAGGCAATGTTCAACTAAGGATGCCAGGGCTTGCTCTGTAATGTGCTGTACTTACTGTGGTGTGTGCGGTCAGTGCAGGTGACTGATGTTTGTCTGTTTCCCTAATTGTTTGCAGATACATCCACGGCCACAGGATGGGACAGCTCCACGGACCAGGAGGAGCAGCGGAGCCAGACTGTGTCAGCATCGGACGAGTGGTCAGAGGGACCCAGTGGCACGGAGGGCGAGGGGAGCCACACCGAGGAGTCCTCAGCACCATCACCTCAGCTGGGGACCACAGCAGCTCGGAGGATGACTCCCTTGTGGAGGCGGGTCTCGGCAGCCACCAAAGGCCAGCTAGTCTGTCTGGCCCCGCCACCACCACCACCACCACCGCCCTCCCATCGGCTCCCATTCCTGAGGTCCGTGGAGGCTCCCGTGCTCGGGAGCGTGTCTCCTTCGTGCCAGGCCCCGCAGCCCCTGCCCCTGTGTCCCCTGCTGCCCTGAGTGAGGAGTCTGTGTACCTCCTTCAGCAGCTCCATGTAGGGCAGACAGCAATGCTGAGTGTCCTCCATGCACACACCACTCTGTTGACACAGCTGGTGTCGTTCATGGAGGGCTTCTCGACGGGTATGTCTGCCCTACAGAGGAGCAATAGGTCCATGGACTCCTCCCTGATGGCAGCAGTGTCCCTCCTCCAACAGTCCCTCACCCCTCCCACCTCTGCCCCATCCACACTTCCTGCCCCCCTACCTGTCCAAAGCACATGCACACCTGCACAGTCATCCATACACACAGACACAAGCAGCACAGACACACCCAAGAGTAAGGCAAGACGTGCACACAAGCATCCTCAGGGGACTGATACCACAGACACAGGTGATGGGGAACACACACACACACACACAGGCATCCACATTCACTCCGCAGTCCTCCAAATCCTCTCCCTCCAAGACCCCTTCCCTTGCCTCGCCTGCTACCACACATACACAGCAGGTCTTCCTGTGTGACCTCGGCCTCTTCCCCACCATTCCTGCTGACCCAGCACACCAGGGGAAGAGGAAGTCCACCCACACAGAGAGGAGTGCCCCTCGCCCCCGGACACCCTCCCCCAGGCGCAGGCAGACACAGGAGCCCATTCGGAAGTCCCCCGGAGCAGGAAGAGCAAGACCCCACCACCACCACCACGCAGCTCCAGCGCCCAGTCTCTCTCCTCCATCCCCCAGGCCACCACTGCACAGGTTCCCCCGCCACACCCTGCCCCAGGTTCCCCCACACACCGATACCGCATCCCCAGACTGCTTAGGCCCTCCCCCCCTGCCACTTGCTCTTCCACCCCCAACCCAGACGCTCTGCCTGTTAGTGGCACTGTTGTTGTGACCAGGTTCCCCCCTCTGTCCTGCCCACCTCATCTGCCCACCCTTCCACTTCCTTGGAGTCATGCACTGCAGTGGAGTCCACAACCACCACGTCTGACTCGGGCACTGCAGTGGGTACCCAGTCCACTACATCAGTCAAGCCCACTGCAGTGGTTGCGGCACCCACACCAACTGACTTGTGTACCACGGTGGTGCCGGCCCCCCCTGAGTCAGACACCTCCACTGCAGTTGCCAGTGACACTCCTGCACCCACCACCCCTTCACTGCCTCACTCTGCCATCCCCTGATCCTGTCCCTGCAGTGCCTGGCCTGCCCCTTGTATGCCCCTCCAAGGGGGATGTCCCCCAACCGTACCAGTGCAGGCAAGCAATGTGTGACCAGTTGTCACTTCTCACCCCGTTGGTACTGTTATTTTGGACTGGCCATTGGCCTTAGTTTCTTTTGGACTTCCGTTTTTACCCTGACATTTGCTGAATAAAGCCTCTTTTTGTTTACTTTTGGGTTTTCTTTTGATGTACATGATGTAGATGAGTAGCATCCTGCATTTGCAGTTGTAATAGTGTTCACATCAGGACGATGAAGTGTTGCAGTGATGGACTCCATGTGGTCCATGGGATATGTGTCCTGTTGTATTCTGGATCTATGGCATCCTTTGCTACAGTCTGAGGGTGTAATGTTCAGCATTTGACACAGGGATGTCCTTTTTGCATTTGTAAATGAACATCTTTGTCTTACACTGATGCACATCTGGTGGGCTTAGCACTGTTCAATGTTCCTATTTCCCTGACTGTGTGCCCAGCTCCACTGGACATGCAGTTTTGCACATCAATGTCGAAGGACTCATCTGTGCATACAGTGCAACTTGCTTGACAGGTGTTTGGTGTGTGTGCAGATGACTGACGTGACACCCCCGTACCCAGGCTGATGTGAGCAGAGCCTTCTGTGTGTTGTGGTTGTTGACTCACTGACGGAGTGTTCTGCTGACATGTTTGGGTCGTGCACAGACAAGGTTTGGCACAGCGGACCTTCCACAGGAGTGTTGTGCCCTCATGGCAGTGTGTAATCTGGTGACATTGCGTGGGCCTGTGTTGTGTAAGCATGTCTGTGCGTGTTCCCTTCCCTTTTCCTACACAGGCTGTGTCCCTAGGGATGTTCCTGTTTGTGATGCTTGCTGAGTTGTTCTGTGTTCATCCAGCATCTTGGACCTGGTTTCTCTGTGATGTGGGTGCATGGCAAACTAATGTTCATGAGGTTGTCATCCCAGGTTGTCTTTGTTGTCAGTGCTGGGGATGTGGGCAAACGCAGATGGGACACATTCAGGATTCCCCTTGGCACTTGTTGTTTACACGAGTAATGTGATTTACAGTTTGTGTTAGCTTACAGTGATTGTGACACGTTGTGTGTGTGACTGCTGCCACTCCTCAGGGTCAGAGCTGCAATGTTGGTAGTTGTGTACGTGTGTTCTTCGTGTGTCACCTTGGCTTCTTCATTGGTGTGTGACTATGGCCAGGATCCCATTGATTGTGGTGGATTTCACATCATGCCCATGTACAGCATACTGTGCTGTGTGTCAGACATTGACAAGTCTTGTTGACTGGCCATGTGTGATGGGTTTCTGCACCTTGGTTCCCACCACCACCCCTGGTATTGTCATGGGTGCATGTGCAATGTCACCAGTCCATGTGAGCTTCACTGCTGCACATTGGTGGAGATCAGGGTGTGTGGTGTTGAGTGTGTGCAAAAGTGAGTTGTTGCACAGCCAGACCCCTACCTCCATATTGGCCTTGGCTGGCAGGCCGTGCTGATTGGTTGGAGCTTGTGTAGGTGTGATGGTAGTTAGTTGCTCAGGACACATGGCTGGGTTTCACAGTGTGAACGACATCTGACATTGTCATCACAGTGGGATTATCATGCAGGCTAGAATCAGCACAATATGGGGTCCCTGGGGGTAGTGCTGTGGTGGGTCTGACTCTTGCTGTGTTAGTTGCAGTTCCTACATGCTTGTGTGACATGTGTAATTTGTGCTCCCTCTCATCTAACAATGCCTGATTGCCCACATAGGGGATTTGGATCCATGAGTTACTTTTGTGTGGCACTGTATGTGCATCTGTGTAATTGGTATTCAGGCCTCATCATGTGTTGTGTGGTTGCCTGGGGACACCTGCACCCACCCCCCCCCCCTCACCTGTTGTGTTTGTTGTGCAGTGTGGGTCTGCCTGTTTGTGCATCTGCACCACTGCATTGGCATATCTTTAGTGTGCTATTGGCTGTATGTTGTTTGGTGGGTTTGACCTGCTGTCCCTGGGACTCCTAGGTCATCAGTCAGCACAATGATCATTGTTTGTGTGTCCCATTGCTGCCATGGTATGTTATTTGTTCACCTCACATCTACAGTCTCCACAGGGTATCTACATTTGTGTGCCCATTGGTGCGAATATGTGGGTCTGCATTATGATGGTCACTTCTGTCATTGTGTCATTGATGGATGTTGACAGTGTCAGCCCCCATGGGTGATGTTTGTCTGCACATGGCCAAAGGTATGTCTTATTTGCACTGCACTGTTTGCCTCACCCAATCTATGTTGCTATGGGACACAGGCACTACTTTGCCACTGATGTGTTTGTTATTGTGTGACCAGGAATCATCCATGCAGTTTGGCAGTTGCAGCTTTTTCTATGTCAACACTTACCTTTTGGTCACTGTGATGATGGGGGCTTAGACTCCATTGCCACAATGTGCAAAATGTGCTTCAGCTATGGACCCCACACTTACCTTTTGGTCACTGTGATGATGGGGGCTTAGACCCCATTGCCACAATGTGCAAAATGTGCTTCAGCTATGGACCCCACAGTGGTCATGGTCTGCTTGCATTGTGGGGGCCACACACATTTATGTGTGACACATGTGATAGGGGGTCACATTGTATGTTCAAAGTCATGTTCAGTGTTGTAGGCATTTGACACAGTCTACACGCGCTTGTCATGGTGTTGGGGGGATGTCTTTTTGTTGCATTCCTTATGTTGGTGTGTGCTTGTTGTGTCATGCATTAGCCATCCTGTGAGTGGGGGTGTTGTTGGTGGTAGGCATCCTGCCCCCCATGGGTAGAGGTGGTAGTAGTGACAGGCATCCAGCCCCCATGGGTAGAGGTTGTAGTAGTGGTAGGCATCTGGCACCCCCTGAGTAGGGGTGGTAGTGGTGGTGGGCATCCAGCCCCCATGGGTAGAGGTGGTAGTTGTGACAGGCATCTGGCACCCCTGAGTAGGGGTGGTAGTGGTGGTGGGCATCCAGCCCCCAGGGGTAGAGGTGGTAGTAGTGACAGGCATCTGGCACCCCCTGAGTAGGGGTGGTAGTGGTGGTGGGCATCCAGCCCCCATGGGTAGAAGTGGTAGTAGTGGTAGGCATCTGGCACCCCTGAGTTGGGGTGGTAGTGGTGGTGGGCATCCAGCCCCCATGGGTAGAGGTGGTAGTTGTGACAGGCATCTGGCACCCCCTGAGTAGGGGTGGTAGTGGTGGTGGGCATCCAGCCCCCATGGGTAGAGGTGGTAGTAGTGACAGGCATCTGGCACCCCCTGAGTAGGGGTGGTAGTGGTGGTGGGCATCCAGCCCCCATGGGTAGAGGTGGTAGTAGTGACAGGCATCCAGCCCCCCATGGGTATTGGTGGTAGTAGTGGTAGGCATCTGGCACCCCCTGAGTAGGGGTGGTAGTGGTGGTGGGCATCCAGCCCCCAGGGGTAGAGGTGGTAGTAGTGACAGGCATCCAGCCCCCCATGGGTAGAGGTGGTAGTAGTGGTAGGCATCTGGCACCCCTGAGTAAGGGTGGTAGTGGTGGTGGGCATCCATCCCCCAGGGTTAGAGGTGGTAGTAGTGACAGGCATCCAGCCCCCCATGGGTAGAGGTGGTAGTAGTGGTAGGCATCTGGCACCCCCTGAGTAGGGGTGGTAGTGGTGGTGGGCATCCAGCCCCCAGGGGTAGAGGTGGTAGTAGTGACAGGCATCTGGCACCCCTGAGTAGGGGTGGTAGTGGTGGTGGGCATCCAGCCCCCAGGGGTAGAGGTGGTAGTAGTGACAGGCATCTGGCACCCCTGAGTAGGGGTGGTAGTGGTGGTGGGCATCCAGCCCCCCATGGGTAGAGGTGGTAGTAGTGACAGGCATCTGGCACCCCCTGAGTAGGGGTGGTAGTGGTGGTGGGCATCCAGCCCCCCATGGGTAGAGGTGGTAGTAGTGACAGGCATCCAGCCCCCCATGGGTACAGGTGGTAGTAGTGGCAGGCATCCAGCCCCCATGGGTAGAGGTGGTAGTAGTGGTAGGCATCTGGCACCCCCTGAGTAGGGGTGGTAGTGGTGGTGGGCATCCAGCCCCCAGGGGTAGAGGTGGTAGTAGTGACAGGCATCCAGCCCCCATGGGTAGAGGTGGTAGTAGTGGTAGGCATCTGGCACCCCCTGAGTAGGGGTGGTAGTGGTGGTGGGCATCCAGCTCCCCATGGGTAGAGGTGGTAGTTGTGACAGGCATCTGGCACCCCCTGAGTAGGGGTGGTAGAGGTGGTGGGCATCCAGCCCCCCAGGGGTAGAGGTGGTAGTAGTGACAGGCATCTGGCACCCCCTGAGTAGGGGTGGTAGTGGTGGTGGGCATCCAGCCCCCCATGGGTAGAAGTGGTAGTAGTGGTAGGCATCTGGCACCCCCTGAGTAGGGGTGGTAGTGGTGGTGGGCATCCAGCCCCCCATGGGTAGAAGTGGTAGTAGTGGTAGGCATCTGGCACCCCCTGAGTAGGGGTGGTAGTGGTGGTGGGCATCCAGCCCCCAGGGGTAGAGGTGGTAGTAGTGACAGGCATCCAGCCCCCATGGGTAGAGGTGGTAGTAGTGGTAGGCATCTGGCACCCCTGAGTAGGGGTGGTAGTGGTGGTGGGCATCCAGCCCCCATGGGTAGAGGTGGTAGTTGTGACAGGCATCTGGCACCCCTGAGTAGGGGTGGTAGTGGTGGTGGGCATCCAGCCCCCAGGGGTAGAGGTGGTAGTAGTGACAGGCATCTGGCACCCCTGAGTAGGGGTGGTAGTGGTGGTGGGCATCCAGCCCCCATGGGTAGAAGTGGTAGTAGTGACAGGCATCTGGCACCCCCTGAGTAGGGGTGGTAGTGGTGGTGGGCATCCAGCCCCCATGGGTAGAGGTGGTAGTAGTGACAGGCATCCAGCTCCCCATGGGTAGAGGTGGTAGTAGTGACAGGCATCCAGCCCCCATGGGTAGAGGTGGTAGTAGTGGTAGGCATCTGGCACCCCTGAGTAGGGGTGGTAGTGGTGGTGGGCATCCAGCCCCCAGGGGTAGAGGTGGTAGTAGTGACAGGCATCCAGCCCCCATGGGTAGAGGTGGTAGTAGTGGTAGGCATCTGGCACCCCTGAG
Source organism: Calotriton arnoldi (assembly GCA_963921515.1). Lineage (NCBI taxonomy): Eukaryota > Metazoa > Chordata > Amphibia > Caudata > Salamandridae > Calotriton > Calotriton arnoldi. Next base: position 533,688 of record CAWUFW010003416.1, on the reverse strand, counting down.
TAGGGGTGGTAGTGGTGGTGGGCATCCAGCCCCCATGGGTAGAGGTGGTAGTTGTGACAGGCATCTGGCACCCCCTGAGTAGGGGTGGTAGTGGTGGTGGGCATCCAGCCCCCATGGATAGAGGTGGTAGTTGTGACAGGCATCTGGCACCCCTGAGTAGGGGTGGTAGTGGTGGTGGGCATCCAGCCCCCAGGGGTAGAGGTGGTAGAAGTGACAGGCATCTGGCACCCCTGAGTAGGGGTGGTAGTGGTGGTGGGCATCCAGCCCCCATGGGTAGAGGTGGTAGTAGTGACAGGCATCTGGCACCCCTGAGTAGAGGTGGTAGTGGTGGTGGGCATCCAGCCCCCATGGGTAGAGGTGGTAGTAGTGGTAGGCATCTAGCACCCCTGAGTAGGGGTGGTAGTGGTGGTGGGCATCCAGCCCCCAGGGGTAGAGGTGGTAGTAGTGACAGGCATCTGGCACCCCTGAGTAGGGGTGGTAGTGGTGGTGGGCATCCAGCCCCCATGGGTAGAGGTGGTAGTAGTGGTAGGCATCTGGCACCCCTGAGTAGGGGTGGTAGTGGTGGTGGGCATCCAGCCCCCCATGGGTAGAGGTGGTAGTAGTGGTAGGCATCTGGCACCCCTGAGTAGGGGTGGTAGTGGTGGTGGGCATCCAGCCCCCCATGGGTAGAGGTGGTAGTAGTGACAGGCATCTGGCACCCCCTGTGTAGGGGTAGTAGTGGTGGTGGGCATCCAGCCCCCCATGGGTAGAGGTGGTAGTTGTGACAGGCATCTGGCACCCCCTGAGTAGGGGTGGTAGTGGTGGTGAGCATCCAGGCCCCTATGTGTATATGTGGCATTGGTGATGGCCATCCCGCCCCTATGGTGCTGCTGTTGCTGGTGTAAGTAATTTCTACATCCCTCTGTGTGTGTGTGATATGTCGGGTACGTGTAGTTTCTTTTTGTGGTTGGTGTCTGACTTACCTTCTGCGCCGTACGCGTCCGTGCCTGTTCCGGTAATAGATGTTGAATATTGGTAGGATCGGCACGATGGGATTAATGGTTGGTTCGTCTCGTTCGTCTTTCTCTTTGCTTCGCCTCGTCCTCGTCGCTGGCATGTTCGTCTCGTAGCCGTGGATCGTCTTGTGGCGCGAATCGGAGCTTATGTGCGCCTCTCCCGGATGCTTTGACGTGCCGCGCGTAGCGACGGGTTCGGCGCGTACGGAAAGCGCATCGTACTTGTCCGGCCGGACGGGGCTGCATTTTTGCTTCCGTGCTACTCGATTCTGCATTTCCGGATCCGCCTCGGTCGGAGAACAGGACCTGTATTGGGTGAGTACGAGTGGGTCGGGATTTGGGCAGTTGTGCGCATCGTTCTTGCTCGTTCGGACATATGTGCGAATCGGTCGGGAAACAGGCATTCGCCTGGGTTTTTTCCCGGCCGAATGGTATTAGGTGCGCCTCCGACCGGGATCGGAATCGACCCCTATGTCTTGAATTGCGACATCTGCCAGCAGATGAAAGGCTCCACGGTAGCAAAACCCGCGCAGACGCCATTATTAAAATCAGACAAACCTCTCGCATGTGTGTACTTGGACCACTGCGGCCCCTTACAAACGGACGGGGCTTACAAATATATCATGGTTGCAGTGGATTCCTGCTCGAGATTCCTATGGGTATGTCCTCAGCGCTCGGCTGACGCTCGAACTGTTATCAAAGATTTGCGAGTCTTTATCGGCACATACGCAGTTAGCACGTTACATTCTGACCGCGGCCCTGCGTTTAGCTCTCGGGCTTACAAAGAGGCCATGGAAGGAATGGGCGTAGCATTGCGGTACTCCTCTCCATACCATCCCGAGGGAAATTTGGTTTAAACCGGGACTTAAAGCAATCTTTAACAGCTAGGGTATTAGGCAAGGGCGGTAGTTGGGTCAAACACCTTTATGGGGTACAGCGGGCGTTAAACAACCAGCCAAGAAACTCTCTAAGGGGTGTCACTCCATATGAAGTCCTCTTTGGGACACAAATGTGGGTACCTGATCTTGATTGTGAAGGCGCAGTGGCGGATTGTTGGACTTGGCCCTTTTTGGCCGGTTCACCCCTAAACTTTTTGCCTGTCTCCTAGCCTTTTCCCTGTGTAGTGTTGGTGGTTTTAGGCCTCTGCGCACTTTAGCACTGTGTCCCAGTGGAAAGTGCGTGCGCACTCTGAGTGCGTGTGGTGAGATTGGCCTGCCCTCCCATAGGAATGCATGGGGGATATCAGTGTCCATGGTAATTCCTGGTGTGAGAGGAGTGCAGGGGCGAGTTTAGTATGTGCGAACTCGTGAGAATAAATGCTGCGCAATGGTGTGCGCAGATTTATTGTGACTAGTGGGGAAGTGCCACTTTTAAAAGTTGGCATTTATGTGTGCTCTGTGTCTGCCTGCCTGATGTGAATTGCATGTCTGGCTTGTGAGTGACAGGGGCTGGGAGGTGTGTGTGGCTCCAGGAGGGGCAGGGTGAGTCAGCGCAGTGGTGAATAGGGAGATCTGCATCTAGATGGGAGGGAGGAGTTGCACCTGGGACCTGAATAGGGCTGGGCCTTCCCTCCACAATGCTGGCTCCACCCCCTGTGGTGCGTCTGATGTCCCTAGCCTGTCCTGTGAAAGGAGAGAGGAGCTGAGCAAAACAAAGTGCTCCAAAGCTCCCCCAAACCAGTTGCATCTGGTTTTCCCTAAACCCTGCACCTTTAGACAAAGGAAAAGGTGTATAAAAGAAGGGGCTGTGACCCCATGAAAATGTTCTGTGCTCTGCTGTGCTGGTCCTGACGCTGGGGGCTGCTGCTGCTGCTGGGCTCCAGGAGGAACCGCCACAAGGGACTGCCTCCCTGCTGGAGGGCCCTGTGTGCTGGCCTGCCTGAGCCCAGCCTTGTGCCCCCTGGAACTTGCTTTTATTCTGGGGAAAGGTGCTTCGTTTTGTCCCTGGACTTTGACTCTAGCGCCTTGGGAGCGCTTGGCTTTCATTTTGAAAGAGCGCTTTGCTCTCTGCAGCGTAGGAGCAGCGCTTCTAATTTTAGCTGCAGCCCGGAGCTGCGATCATTTTAAAAGGGAATCCCCGGCGTGGAGATTCCCCCGCAATACTCTGTATTTCTGGAAGCGGGTGCCCACCCCGCGTTATGGCCGCCTTTTGAGCTGCTGTTCTAACCAACGGGAGCCTACCCCGCGTTGTGGTGTTTCGGCGGGTGCCCACCCCGCTTGTGTGTGGTGAAGGCAGGCGGGAGCCCACCCCGCACTGCGCAAAGGAGAGAAGTCACCGCGCAGCCCGAGTTGCCGAGTCCTGAGAGCGGGTGCCCACCCCGCATTGCCGCAGAGAAAAGAGAAATACAGCGGCCCGACCCGGAAGCCAGGCAGAGTCAGCCTGACCGGGGGCGGGGCCACAAGAAGGAAGCAGTCCGGAGCCTCGCAGGCTCCATACCGAAGTCCCGGTCCCGAGAAGGGGGACCGGGTGAAGTGAGGCGAAGTCGAGGCGGGGCTCCCATATGAGTGAGGAGAGCCCCGCATACCGCCTAGAGCACAGAGTCCTGCCCAGAGCGGGTGAGTGGCGCCGAGAGGGGAAAAGCAGCCTGACTGGTGGCGGGGCTCCCGTAGCCACGAGGAGAGCCCCGCGTGTGTCTGCAGAGTCGGGAGCAGTCCTGCAGAACTCGGGTGAGTGGGGCTGTAGTCCTGTTGTCAGGGGGTGGTCCGAGGCACGTTTTCGGTGCTTGCCCCCCCCCTCCATTGCGCAGTGATCGTCGGTCCCTGAGGCCCAGTGGTGCCCAAGTCAGTTTCACAGCTGCGCCGCAGTTGCGGGCAGCTGCATCAAGGGGGCACTTTTTGTCTAGGAGTCCCAGAGAGGGACTCCGACGGCCCGTGGAGGGCCAGTGCCATTTTTCCGACGTGGGTGCCAATTTTATTAAAAGCCCAGTAGGGCCCCGAGGGCACAGTTGTGCCAGGGCCCCTCCCGTTTGTGGATCCCAGCTGCCCCGCTTGCAGAGGGCAGCTGCACAGAGGGGGTGATTTTATGTAGAGCCCCGGTGAGAGGCCAGTTGGCCTGGGGCCAGTGTCAGTGCGTTGTGCCCCCGATTGGGGCACACTGTGTTTATGCTTACGAGGCCTATTGCCTCATGTGATTATTGCATAATGAGGTTGGTGCATAACGTGTGATGCTAACGAGATTTATGCCTAATGTGATTTAGGTGTCCCATCTTTTATGTTACAGGATCTCGTGCTAAGTTCCTAACTTTACCGGTAATTACTGGTTGTGGTTTACATTTTACTTACCTGTTCTGATGGTTCTGACCGTGGCCCGATTGGCCTGGTCCTGTATATAATTCCCCTGTGAATATTGCCTAGTGCCAGTTGGCACACTGTATATTATGTGATTATGTTTCTAAGGTATTTATGATAATACAAAGGCTATTTTTTATATAACCTTGTGTGGAGTTCCTTTTGTGGTGTGCCTAGTGTGTTGCTGCTGTGTGAGTGTGTTGCGCAAATGCTTTACACATTGCCTCCGGGATAAGCCTGACTGCTCGTGCCAAGCTACCAAGGGGGTGAGCAGGGGTTATCGTCGGCGTGTAACTCCCTCGCCCTGACTAGAGTGGTGGTCTCTGCCTGGCTTTGGCGCAAGCCTTAGCCAACCAGAGATCCCATTTCTAACACGGATGAAAAACCATTTGATATCCATGATCGTTTTGCTGTTTTACAGGATCTTATTGAATCCAGGGCAAAACAAAGCTATGTCCGACTAAAGCAGACCGCCACTGGGGAAGTCAAGGCAGACATGGCAAGACCTGTCTGGATCCCAAAAGTCGGGGATCTGGTCAGAGAAAAAATTGCGGACAAAAAGGAATTTAGACCTTCATACAGAACACCTGTGCCAGTCCTTGCAGTACAAGGAACAAGAACTGTACTTTTGCCGCCTCTTGCCGGGAAAAAGGAGAAAAGATTTGTCTCAATCGACTTAATCAAACCACACTATGTGGCCAATAATAAGCAGTAGGCCTCGTGGTCTCCACAGTAGCAGACACCCTCCTCTAGCTACAATCCAAGAAGTTCAAACAGAAAGACTCATCACATTTGAAGAGCCACCTGTAAGGAATGAAGGACTAAGCAACAATGCTATGGAACTTGTTCCACTTGAACCAGACATTCAAATTCAAAATGAACATCAGATTAATTCACAAGTTGCAATTAGACCTAATACAGAAGTCTACATCAATAAGCCTCGTCAAGAGCAAAATAACATTTCAACTAATCCCGATGCAATTCCTACAATTGATCGAACTGCTTCTGGCTATTTCATAAACTTTAATATGCTTTCTCTGGATCCAAGCGCGCCGGAAACTACGCCAGCCAAAACACAATTCAAGCAACAAATAAAGAACTTTCTTCACTTTCTAAAACAGCCATACCTGGTATCGCCTTGGATTGAACTCTGGGTAATTTCTGGGATATTGTTTTTTCTTTTCTGGCTTGGCTTAGTACTAACTTTTAGTATGCTTATTAATGGACGCTATCTTCAACAAAGCTCCACAGCCCAAAAGGTCAACATACTACTGAAGCCACATCCATCATCACATCGTGAGCAAAGAGACTTGTCATCAGTGAACATTACAGCAGTTCCTATACCGGATGGTATAGTATGGGACAAGGTTGATTTTAACATATTCGGTCCGACCGAGCTTTTAAAAATTAATCATGTATTTAAAATTTCATTGAGTGATATCACTACCTCAAGTACATTTTCTGATGATTGGGACTCAGAAACAATTAATAACATGTCTGATTTAGAGAAAACTGCTGCATTTTCTAATAATGAAATGTTAGAGGGTTCTTCAGATTATGACACATTGTACTGTTACCAACATTATGGTCATCATTTCCTGCACAAATCCATTTCACCTAGGAATGTTTTTGAGTACCATCAGTGGGAACATTGCCCAACACCACCAAAAAGTAGTTCACAAACGTTTGCACATACATTTTCATACTTTTCAGGGTTTAACACCACAGATCCAGCCTCATATTACTACAAGGTTGCACCAACATCAGCACTGAAAATTATGTTGACAAACACTAAACAGATTTACTCTGCTTCCTTTTTGCCCCAATTGTCTGAACAGGGTTTCGAGTCTTCGACCTATGGAAAGACGAAATTAACTTAAAATCAGTTTGGGGTTCAAGGGACTGGCAAGTCCAGGGTACAGAGGCACTATTTAGAGCATGCCTCATTCCACAGCAGATGATCTTTTTAAATGATACTGTGCAACAGACATCCTGTCTTGGACTAGCCAAGAGCAAGGACCTGAACACCCCTAGGTTTCCAACACCGACATATGGGGGGTGGCAGAATTCAACTACAAAAGAAGGGGCAACAGTGAATGACATCTTCAAGTACAATAGAACAGACCCAAATTGGAAAAAGTGGGTGGTGTGGCCCTTAGACACGAATAGCTGTCATAAGCGATTCCTGAACATCACCGAGGGACTCAGTATCCAAAGGCCACACCCACGTTATGTACAGAGAGAACATCCAGGGGTAGTGACATCCTATAGTGTTGGGAAGTTGTGCCTCGGTTGGCTAGAAACCTCAACACTTGCAGAAGGGAAACAACACTTATCTTTACTCTCACTTGACATGGATCTTAGGGACTTTTTACTAGGACCCAGGAAAACACGTCATAAACGTTTCATACATGGAGGCATTTATGCTGCCTATAATGAAAACTGGAAGATGTCCCAACAAGAGGCCGCAGAGATTATACGGGAAATAGACCGTATAAACTTAGAAAAAGCTTTAGCTGTGATAGATAATGGGTTAACAACTTTGACCTCCAGGATATATTCATTGGGCAACATTGTATCTTCTGCTATCGACATACTGGAACAGGATTTAGCCATATTACAACACGGCCAATCTCAGTTACGTTCTATTACGTTATTAAGCTGGACGCTGCAATCTTTGCGTGCAGGCTTTGTGCCTTGGCATTTTATAAACAGTACGTCTCTGTTTTCTAAATACAATCTAACAGATACACATATAGAAATGGCACAAAGGGGAGCTAAATATACAATGCTGCGTATTGAAAAACTGGACAGGCTACCATTCACAGTGGCGGAATCACCATCAACAGAATGGCTAATCCACGGCCATATCACTCTCCCGGTCACAACCTTTCAGTTTCAGTATTGCCTTGAGCAAAGGCAGGCAGGCAGATATGAAAAATTGGGTAAAGAATACATTAAGGAATCCTGGGAATTACCATATAGATTTCGATGCCGGAGTGGGGATCGTGAAGTGTTTCTGAGTGGTACAAACTGCAAGAACGCTTTAGGCGGCTCTCTCATGTGTCAGGACATTATTTTACACGGAGCTTGTAATGGTTCGGAGGCGAATCTGTCTTGCCACATGAAAGGAACTCCAGCTGCTGTGATCACACCAGTTTTCGAGTTACTCTCGAATGGGAGTTGCTTGATGCTGAATGATCAAGGTTGCTGTGGCATGCTTCCGGGCATCGCCTATCTGGTCACCATGAACGCCAGGGTTACTTGCTGTATGCAAGTATTGTTTCCCCCAACAAGTACAGTCAGGGAGGCACCTTTGTGGCCTTCGTTAGAGATATCTTTTTTTAAATTTGACACTTTGAGCAGAATGAAAGCCATGCTTTTACAGCAAACTGTACCCTTAACATCCGCTCGAGAGACCTTTGATCTTCAAGTTGCAAGGACCTCGACCGAGATACAGGCACTTATTCGTACAAACTGCCCCTTTCATTTCATAGAAATGGTGGGTCGTATCTTTAACATGTCTGATACGAGTGGTATTGTACACCTATTTAAGACCATAGGGTAAGGTTTTCTAAGCACCTTCCAAACAGTCCTCAGAGTTATCCCACATTTTAGACACTCCGTATTTGGAAGCATCTTTGGAGGTTTACCTCTGATACTGCTTTTAGTAGCTGGAATCCTGATCATCATTTTCCTGATACGCAATGGACGGCCCAATCATGAACGAAATGGCGAAAGCTTTTCTGGAACGTAGATACCGTGAGCGCATGGTACAACATCTGGGCGCGCCTCGCCTACAAGAACTGAGTGTTTTTTGGTTCTTATCGTTTAGACCAGTCTGGATGGACTGCATCTTACCTGTTCTTTGATGCCTGTTTTGCGGTGAAGAATGCGTGTTGGACATTTGTCTGACACTCGAGTCGGAGACGCCTGCGGACTTGAACACGAGGCTGGAACCGCTGAGGTCCCATGCTCGGCTGTGTCCCCAGCGTATTCCTATCCTGACGAATGCATTCCTTGAAAACCCGCAGGTGCCTTTTTCTACAACTGGGGTGAGCATCAGCTCAGCCACCACTAACGCTGACACCAGCACAAGCGCTACAACTAGCACTACGGGCACTGAGGTATCGACTACAGCACCGGCTGCCGATATGCCAACTATGGGCAGTACTGAATATCATCTGTGCTCCATCGACGTACTGTGTGAAATATTACAATTCCCGTCCCCTACAGCAAGTGACTGTGATGTTGCGTCTCCCAGCCAGGACACTTAATCTTCAATTGGCTCATCATGTGCTGGCAAAGAATTCGGAGTTTCCTTTTTCATTTCAACTCTGATTAAATTTGGAACATTTCCTACTAAATTGACACTATCGCTAGAGAAAGCATGGCCTTCTGAAACACTTGTAAGAGTTTTAAATTCTATAAATGAGCTCAGCTATACCTTTAGCTTGAGTACAAATTGAAAAACTGACTCTACACATTCTTCCCCTCTTAGAAATGTTTTAAATATGCTTTTAATTTTTTAAAAATGTTTTTATGTGGCTCACTGACAATTATATGCGCTACCACCTAGTATGAATTAGTAGTTTGCTGTCATTGTTTATTATTGTTGACTGTTAAGAGGAGTGGGTGTTATGTTTCATATAGATGCCCTAATATAGGCATGGTTTGAGATGCCCTAATATAGGCATAATCTTTCACCTACACTAGTTCCCTATTCTCCACAATAATGGGCGCTGAGGGCTGAACCTTATCTAGACTGTGGTTTGGGTACAGAAGGAGGGTTTTTCCCGAACAATGGCCTCCTATACCATCTTCGATGTGCTCATCCAGTATGATTAAATATTCATAAAAGTTCTAGGAAACCAGGCAGGGGCTAGGATCCACCTGCATAAACATCTACGTAACTGGTTCATCCCATACGTCATCTTCATACCCAACAATGGCTAACACAAGACACAAGGGACAAAGGGACTCTATACTTTTCTATATAAATACAGCACCTCTTGCTATCAGTAGTTAGAGGGAACCGAGACTTCCGGGCCGACACACTGATCAGAGACGCTGAGGCTCCTGCATGCAGTCGCTCCAGCTGACAGTGGTCTGATCATCCCTTGCGGGGTGTCCAACTCGAGACCAGGACGAGGTCCCACACTCTCATTATTCAGGTAATGGGGTTTGACTAAATCCTAGCGGGATTCTTGGCTTCTTTCGCACCTACTCACATGCTAGGTACACTTAGGTACATCTAGACAGGCATCGTAGGAGTATGCGCTTTATTTTATAAATGCATTTTATATTCATGTATATGTTCATGACTATTGCAAAATGGTAGAACTGTACTATCCCTTTTTATTCACTGTACTGCTGATCATATATCGCTGCTACTGTTTAACAGTTGTCGCAGCACATATATTTTATACTAGAAGAACAACTGTGCAATAAATTCTTATTGTAAACACGCTTGACTGTTTCTTCTGTGTAACTCTCTGAGACCAAATGAGCAAGCACGAGTGACTGAGCGAAAAGTAGTACATTGTTTCCACGAGTCTGAGGAATCAGGATTGTCGTGTTCTGAGGTTGCCAAAAACTAATCTCTCTGATAAAAAGGAGATTCTAGTGGCACTGTGAGCTAGCTAATGCAAACAGGCTAACATACGCGGTGGGGGTGCTCAGAATCAGTCTGTCACCAGGCCCACAGTGTATGTTATCCAAAATCGCAGGTCCTGCAGGGGTACTATAGAAACTACACTACAATGCACTCTACTGTCCTTGCTGCTCTACTTCCTCATGTGCTTTGCTTGTCTATGTGTTCCGCTTCCCTGAATACTCTGCCTCCCTGCACATTGACATTGTGTGTAGTTACATTCATATGTTTTTGCCTTCCTGTGCCATCTCCCTTGTTATGTACTTTACTTCCTGGGTGGCCAGCTTCCCTCTTTGCCATGACACACTGAGTGTTCTATTTTCCCGGCTTCTCCCTTTCTCTGTGAGTGTTATTTCCAAATGTACACAGCTTTCCTACGTGCACAGCTTAATTATCTCTGCTTCTCTTTGTCTGCTGCTTCTTTCTGTCCCCCATGCTGTGTGTCCCCGTGTGCTACACTTGTCTGTGCTCTTCTTCTCTGATTGTTCTGTTTCTGTGTGCCATGGATCCCTATGTGCTTTTCTTCCCTGAGTGTTAGGTTTCTTGTGTGTCATGTCTCTCTATGTGCTCTTCTTCCTTGAGTGTTATGTTTCCTGTGTGTCATGGCTCTCTAGATGTTCTTATTCCCTGAGTGTTCTGTTTCCTCTGTGTCATGGCTCTCCATGTGCTCTTCTTCCCTGAGTGTTCTGTTGCTGTGTGACATGCTCTCAATGTGCTCCTCTCCCCTGAGTGTTTTGTTTCCTGTGTGCCATGGCCCTCTATGTGCTCTTCTTCCGAGAGTGTTATGTTTCCTGTGTGTCATGACTCTCTATGTGCTCTTCTCCCCAGAGTGTTATGTTTTCTTTGTGTCATGGCTCTTTATGTGGTCTTCTTCCACCAGTGATCTGTTACATGTGTTTCATGGCTCTCAATGTGCTCTGCTTCCCATGAATTCTGATTCCCTGAGTAGGATGCTTCACCATACTTTACAGTCCTGTGTGATCAGTGCCCTGTCTCCATGTGTGCTGTACTGCCCTGTGAGCTTTTCCTCCCGGGTGCCCTAGCCCCCTGTTTCCTCTGCCACCCTGAGTGTTCTGCTTTCCTGGTTTCTCCCCTTTTCTCTGTGTGCTGCTTCTTTCTCTACAAAGCTTAAGTAAGCACTTTGTTTCCTGTGTGCAGTGTATCTCAGCATGTTCTCCTTCTCTGTGTCCCTGGCTGACCTGCTTGCCAATGCTCTGCTACCCTGTGTATTCAGCCTCTGTCCATTGCTTCCCTTTATCTTCTGATATCTTATGTGCTATGTTTCTGTGGATGATATACAACCATACACTCATGCTCAGTGGGGCCTGCTTGCCTGTCTGTTCCTCTTACCAGAGTGTCCCGTTGGCTGCTTTCAATTTCTGTGTGCTTCCTGCCTCTTAATGTCCTCACTCCCTTAGTGTTCTGCCCTTCTTCCTTCTGCCATCTTTCCTTCTCCAAGGGCCATATCATGAGCGGGTTTGCTGGCTCATGCGGGTTTGCTGGCTCATGCACCTGCAGTGCGTAAAGTGAATTAATTTAACCCAACATTTCTTTGAGTTAGTCCTTTATTTTCAGATAGTACAGCTCGGTAACAGTGAGCAGGGTTAGTCTCTTTCAGTCTAAAAGAATGCACTAACTCAGTTTGCACACTGCAGGGGCTGTGTCATGATGGGCCGAGGGCCTGTTTTTTTTTAGGTCGAGTATTATTAGTATGTACTTATAAGTGTATGTACTTCTTCGGCTCTGGAGATCAGCCCTAGGACTTGTCTGCTTCTGCTTAGGGACTTTCTTTTTCTGCTCAACTGCCTCTATTTAACTGTCTTGATACAAAACAACCAGTAGAGGTCAGTAAAATACCAGAATTGCTTTCTGCTGAGGGACTTTCTTTTTTTTATTTTTCTGGCAACTGCCTCTATTTAACTTTCTTGATAGAAAACGACCCGCAGAGGTCAGTAAAATACCAGAATCACTTTAGCATTCTCTAGATTCCAGTCCATAGAAATGGTCTTCCACGAGCACCCGTAGACAATAATATTTTTTTCAAATCTTGTATTTTCAGTGATATGACCACCGAAGGCCCTGATTTTATATTAAAAACAGAGCTTTGGACTATCCCATTTCCCGCTAAAAGGCAATATTTCTCTCCATGTGTTGCCATACCTGCCGTGTCATGCAGTTCGGTGCTTACTTTCCCTCCATGTTAAAGAACAGTAGATGTTTCAGCACCCAGGCTAATGTGCTGCATATCTAAATACATATAATGTCCCAAAGGCGAGACCGTTTGCATTGCAAATGCTTGTTTTAAGTGAGCCTCTAAGATTTTCGTATTTTCTTTCTATAATTGGATATTGTATACTATATTTATATTATATACCACTGTGAGTGGGTGTATGCATGTCTCAGTGGGTCTGTCAAATATTTGGAAAAATATTTATAAAAATATATACAGGGTATCTGAATGGGTGTGTGAGTGGATGTCTCAGTGGATCTTTGAGTGGGTGTATGAATATCTCAGTGGGTCCATGAGAACATGCGTAAGTGGGTCGGTAAGTGCGTGCGTGAGTCTCTGAGTGGGTCTGTACATGGGTGCGTCAGTCTCCGAGTAAGTCTGTAAGTGGGTGTATAACTACCTGAATGGGTATGTGAGTGAGTGCATCAGAATCTGAGTGGGTATGTGACTGGATGTATAAGTGTGTGAGTGATATGTGAATGGCTGTATAAGTGTCTGAGTGAGTTTGTGAGTGAGTACATGAATCTGTGACAGTGACCGGTGAGTGTGTACAAATATATATGTTTTTTATATTTTTCCCAATATTTGCAAAGACATTGGTAGTCTCGTCATCCCCGCGATGGTACACTTGGTGCTGGGCTGGCGGTCACAGCGTAGTCGGAATATCGCGCGCAATGAAAAAATCTATTTTGGACACAGAACTTGTGTCACTAACACACCCATTTCTCAAACATGGGGTCACAGTATCTCCACCCTGACCCCTTATCTTAGCTTTCACACAAATTTTCAGCCCTGGGAACCGTTCCCGAACAATAAAATTGTGGCTGCAAATTTCTATTCAGGTTGCATCCAGCCAATCAGAGCATTCCTGTTGGGAGGTGCATTCGCGATTCATCACAAAATCATTGCGAAATATCTGCGGCTAGAGATATATCTATAATTTTCGGCTAAAATGTCTCAAAAACTGCTGGACTGATTTGCACCAAATGACAAAAAGCACAATCTGCGTAACAATATCTACCTTTCTGCCAAATTTGGTGTAATTCGGTCCAGCGTTTCAGGCTGTAGGTTCGACAACGCGTTCCTATGGGAATTGACATTACAAACGCACCCTTTTTTCATGCCCCTATTTCTCGGTCCCCACTGCACGGATCACCTCCAAACTTTCCATGAAAACAGAACCTATTTTGACACTTTTTTGGGAACATGTAATGAATATTGGTCACATGACGACAAAGTTATAGGCAAGTCAAAAATGCTTTTCCTATGGAAACTATGTCCTAAATATAACTACCTACTAGTGACCGCAAGTAGAAAATATATATATATATACACACACATATATATATGTATGTATGTATATATATATATATATATATACTTGAGAGACCCACAGAGACTGCCCCAGGTTACGATAAAATAAAAAATAATTGGGTTGAGTTCCGCGCTGAAGGTTGTGAGCAGCGTGCAGTTGGGTGCCCGCACGACAATGGTGTCATTTAACATGTCATGAGTGATGTAATATGTGCGATCATATCAATATTTATATAGGGACCCACTTTAAATATGAATAAAAGGCAAGAAAAGGGGTCCTACCTACCTATATTACTTTCTCCAAGGAATCAATCCAACAGAATAAGACTGCAGTACATATCTATAAAGGCATACTGCTTTGCCAAATATTATTTATTTATATATTATTTCTTCAGGTTATATTGTCTTTATTCTTTATACAAAATCCATTATTCTTTTTCAAAACACCTCAAATGTATATACATTTCTTCATAATATACATTGGATCAAACATTTTTAATTTTTTTTATCATTTGATATATACATAAATAAAATGTAAAAAGCTTAAACTCCACAACACCATTCCTCCACTTCACCTCCTATGTCACACATTCCACTATCATCCCACTCACACTACAAAACACTCATTCATCATATACCAATCCGGAGAGACAGAAAACATCAAACATCCTAAAATACACCATTGGGTCTTTATAATTCCTCTTTCTGGTGTAATGGTGCCGGACTGGACACACAAATATAGTCGAAGCATGTTTCAGTGGTATGTAAAAATATTTCTTGACCACCTTCTTCAGGACTGAGTAGCAATTGTACACTTTCACACAACGCAACAGGAGAACACAGGAAGTAATCTGTATTTCATCAAAGGTGATAGCCTATCACTTATATCTATTGCGAGGGACCATGGTTATTCCAAAGATATTCTTTAGGATCCGGTCCATAGATCTTAATAGTGCTGTAAGAGTAGCCCTTCACTAGGGGATCTCACTACGGTATTAACCCGCTCGCAGTAACTGTTCTTTACTGGTATTCAGCTCACATGTGCAGCACGAGTGTACGCTTCACTGCAAGAAACACTCCTCTCTTCACTTTGTTCGAGGTTCTTCACATACAACAGCATGTGTTTGTAACCAATCTTAATTGCTAATGGGCACATCAGATTTAGGGTTGCATCGACTCTTCACTCTCCTGGCGGATATCTGACTCCTCTATGTGCGATCATAAGCAGTGCACGGTGGAGATGCAAGTTATAAGTAGCTCAGTAAATATGACTTGTGGATTTTAGTGGCTTTTGGGTTTTTTAACTTTAGGTTCTATCTCAGTTCAAGACCTTCCTATAATGTCACTATGACCTTTTTTTTTTACCATGAGAATATATATCAGATACATACATAGAGATGAAGATCAAATAGCTGGGCGAACTAATCCTGAAAAAAACTTGAATCACCTGAATTTTGTGGAGTGCTTTGATGTTGTTTGAACTCTCAGACTTTTTTGTCTTTTCTGTTTTTTTGTGATTTGCATTGGGAATGCAGATTCAAACGATGTTCAATCCATTATATTTCACATTACTTATGATCACATTCAGTGATGTTAAACAACTCAGGTTCTTTGTCTATGGTACCCATTGATTCTGTTGAATATCCCTTAGAATTTCAAAGGGTCCGCAATCCAAAAGAAAGATATTTGTCCCGGGACCAAGTCCGGCCAAGAATTCATATACAGGTAGAAGGACTCATGATACCTACACATAGTGGCAGGAAGAGTTAGCAAAGGCAAATATAGAAGTACATTGGAGGTGCCCAAGAAGGTCTAGGATCTTTGCTACTAAAGTATTACTTTTAGATTCATTGTATGCAAACGTTTCGTATGTAGAAATTCTCAAAATATGCTCTGGCTTCCCTCGACTTGCATCCAACCAGCTGCGGCCCGTCAATATGGGCTGAGGGCCACACCCCTGCCTTTTTCCTGACAAGGAGAGTGTCTGCCAGGCTGAATAAAGGTTAGCCTGACAGACACTGTTCTTGTTCAGGTCAGGCAGCCAGGAGCTAGACATGTGCTAAATGCGCACGCTTCTGGCTGCCAGAGCTAAACTTTGCTAGGCTTAGGATTTCACAGCCCTGTGAGTGTGACCTAAGTCTGGCAAAGGTGCCTCTAAGCACTCTTCCTCATGATGAGGGAGAGCGTCATTGCTTGCCTGGATCCTGGGCACTTCAGTTTTAAGATCTGAAGTGCCCATCAATCAGTGGCACTCCTGGAAAGCTGCAGTGAAGGTAAGTTTTATGTTTTTTGATGTTTGGTGTGTCTGTGCCTTTGTGTATGAATGTATGTATGTGTATTTGTGAATGAGTGTTGAGAATGGATGTGTTCGTGTTAATGCATGGGTGTGAGTGAGTGTGTATGTGTACGTGTGTGGCCCTATGCCTCCCCTCAGCAGCCGCGGCTGGTACGGGTAAACGCGGTGGGGTGGGGCATGGGCGGGGCAGGGTGGAAGGGGGGAAGTCGACAGACGACGGAATAGGTATAATTAAATAAATAAATAATACCTATTCAGTCGTCTGTCAACTTCCCCCCTGCCGCGCCCTGCCCCACCCACCACGCTTACCTTTGCCGGCCGCCGCTGCCCCTCAGTTCTAAAAATACCGGCCGCCACTGAATCCAATGCCCTGAGGCACATAGAACAGTGATACTAGTGTAGCATAAGCGTACGAAGAAAAGTGTGTCATGGGTGAATGCTAGTAGTGGGTCTGCTGTTCCTGTGCATGCTAAAGTTGGCTGTAGGAGACATACAGTAATGAGTGACCTGTTCTGGGCATTGCATGCTTCTTTTCATTTAAATGTTTTTTGTTTTATAGACAGTTAAACGTAAGATTCAAAACATTCAGAACTGAGAACATTCCACTTCCCGTTCCTTGAATCAGGTACACAAGTGAGTAGGATTCAAGGAGCAAATCTCATATTCGATACAAAAGGGGATGATGGACGGAACGTTTGAGCCAATCAAACACTCACCCCCAGTCAACTGATCTGCGTTTAATCCATCATCATTCTTTAGCTCACTCCACCACCCCAGTTCAGACATGGCCATATGCAAATCAGTCTGACCCTGTGCCTCATGGGAACAGTCCAGCCCGAACTGCCAAGCCATGTCTTCCCTGGACCGGAAACAAGCATCCTAGGACCGGTTTCTGGCATTCCAGCCGTCATCAGCCAGGCTTGCTTGAATCCAGTGGCAAAGTGAGCAAGGGACCCACGTCTGGGCATACCCCCGCCAACTTAGGGGCGAACAAAGCGATACAAAAGGGGATGATGGACGGAACGTTTGAGCCAATCAAACACTCACCCCCAGTCAACTGATCTGGGTTAAATCCATCATCATTCTTTAGCTCACTCCACCACCCCAGTTCAGACATGGCCATATGCAAATCAGTCTGACCCTGTGCCTCATGGGAACAGTCCAGCCCGAACTGCCAAGCCATGTCTTCCCTGGACCGGAAACAAGCATCCTAGGACCGGTTTCTGGCATTCCAGCCGTCATCAGCCAGGCTTGCTTGAATCCAGTGGCAAAGTGAGCAAGGGACCCACGTCTGGGCATACCCCCGCCAACTTAGGGCGAACAAAGCGATACAAAAGGGGATGATGGATGGAACGTTTGAGCCAATCAAACACTCACCCCCAGTCAACTGATCTGGGTTTAATCCATCATCATTCTTTAGCTCACTCCACCACCCCAGTTCAGTCTTCCCTGGACCGGAAACAAGCATCCTGGGACCAGTTTCGGGTTCAAAACCCTCATCAGCCAGGCTATCTTGAATCCAGTGGCAAAGTGAGCAAGGGACCCACGTCTGGGCATACCCTGCCAACTTAGGGCGAACAAAGCGATACCAAAGGGGATGAGGGTTATGAACCCGAAACCGGTCCCAGGATGCTTGTTTCCGGTCAGGGAAGACATGACTTGGCAGTTCGGGCTGGACTGTTCCCATGAGGCACAGGGTCAGACTGATTTGCATATGGCCATGTCTGAACTGGGGTGGTGGAGTGAGCTAAAGAATGATGATGGATTAAACCCAGATCAGTTGACTGGGGGTGAGTGTTTGATTGGCTCAAACGTTCCGTCCATCATCCCCTTTTGTATCGCAAATCTCATATTCAGCATTCCGTCCATCATTTGTTCTTTTTCCTTTTGTCATCCTAAGTGGGAAGGGTATGCCGAGACGTGGGTCCCGTGCTCACTGTGTCACTGGATTCAAGCTAGCCTGGCTGATGAGGGGTGACACCCCGAAACTGGTCCCGGGATGCTTGTTTCCGCTCCAGGGAGGACCTGGCCTGGCAGTTCGGGCTGGACTGTTACCATGGGGAGCAGGGTCAAGACTGATTTGGATATGGCTGGGTCCAAACTAGGGAGGCATGGTGAGCAAAAGAACGATGGATTAAACGCGGATCTGTGACTTGGGGGTGAGTGTTTGATTTGTTCAGCGTTCGGTCCATCAATTGTTCTTTTTGCAAAACTCAGATTCAACTGTCTGACTTCCAAAGGCCAATTCGATTTTTGAATCACCTGCCTTTCGGTTTTCAGTGAGAGTTTAAAAACTAGTCAGATTCAGCTTTTGTATGTTGCAAACAGACTTCATCCTGCCCTTTCGAATTTCTGCACTGGCATTTGCCCACCACAGTGCCTTGGCCCCTGCCCTTGGGGAGCAGGTGTCTGGTTGTCGTTCCACACTCCTCGAATGCCCCGCCCCCCTTCGTTATCCGATGGTAATTGTGAGAAGCAGCTCTCACTATCCATCAGGAGACGCTGACAGACGCACGCTCTACGTTCTGTGGCCATGTTTATTTTTAGGCGCGGGATAGTTTGAACAATTCGTCTCTCCTGCCTCCTGGGGTAAGGCAGCTCGCGAAGAACTGTACACCGTGACTGGTGGTGATTAATACATTTAATAATCATTATGTACGACGAGTGGTCTAATAAATGCCATCCACATCATTAATGCTTCGACATTTCTTTCTGCTTCTTCCTGGGCTCGGAGGTTTGCTCACGTCACGCTGTGAACGTTCTGGGTCTTCCACCGATGCACAGCAGTGCACAGAGAACTGTGGGTTCGAGACAACAACATGTAGCGTAATTTGGACAGTATCAGTTGACAAATATGTGTAGTACGCGATTATATTTCTTACACAATTATACTGTATCTAATCCCCTCCCGCCCGACAGGACACGACCAATGCTTATTGTTTAATGACCTCTATACGTTATCTGAGCGCCTTACTATACTTAAGCTGCCAGTGAGTGCCCAGGAGATGTGGTAATACATCAATGAGCTCTGTTACTGTTATGCAGGCCAAGGCTGTTTCCATAGATGATTTTTTTTTTATTCTTTATTAATCATTGTGACATAAAACATCAACATTCTGCACAACATTGCCATCAGTTTAGCGCATTCCATCTGCAATTATTCCTGGACATCCTACAACACAGAAAACAGACCAACTTTAAATGTGGCTATTTCATATCTTCAGTACTACTTATTGGATTTTTGTTGTTTTAGTGTCATTTTAGTTATTAAAATATTTCTCAATTTTTCTAAATTGATTTGGGTTTTGCTTATATTGCTTTTCCACTTTATTACTGTTGGAGTACTGCATAAGTACTTTAAACATTGGGTTAATCACATGTTTATTTAGTGGCTTTAATGGTTCACCCTGACAAGGACTGTGATTATTATTAAAGGGGGGTTCTCACACTCCTCAACTAATACTCCAATTCTTTACAATCAGCATGTCTTGGCCTGCAGTGTACATCATGTTGCACCCTATAAGCATCCTATAGTCACCCGAATCAGTCCCTTAACTCAGCCACCCTCCTATTCACCAGCAGTAATTGTGTAGTGGCCAGTCGCCTGACTTGTCAGGAAATTTCTGCAGCAACACTTAGTAGTGCTACCTTTGGAATATTCAGAACCATGTACTCTTTGAACTCTGTATATTGCCAAGACTGCTTTCCAACAATTCTGTCCCCTAGGCACCACGAATCCAGGTATATGAAATCCGTAAAGGGGGCCTAGTATCTGTAGCATGAGTGATTCGTGTTTGCATTTAGCTTTAGTTGGGCCAGACTATAAGATAATCTATGTAGCAACATTAAGGGTATTCATGTGTGTCTGCAATTTATGGGCACAGTGGCAGTTTGGGAGCAGCTGTAAGCCTATTCCCTTCTGACATTTGGTCTCATATCTTTTTCCAGTTGCTGCATTGGTGGCACTGTTGTATCCATTCAGGTGATATTTGATATATTATACATCTTGGCTACTTGTCTTTTACATTCCTTTAACTGTAATATTCTAGTCAGCGTCTGAAACTAATGTGGTTCCTCAGGACATCTAGGACTTTGGGATTTCACCGCATGTTTACGTCTAAAGAAAAAAGAAAGATGTTACGAGAATTAGAGTCTCCTTGTCCTTTAAATTGTTCTAGAGTAAAAAACCTATTAATGTGGTACACATGACCCATACACGTCATTCCTCGTTTCATCAATGTGTCTGCCACTGCTCGCTTGGTTGTCATGAGTAGCACAAGGTTATCTATGAGTGGGGTCCCTGGTGTGTACAACTAGTCATATCCAGGCAATTTCCCAAATACATACTGTGCTCTGTTAGTAGAAGGAAGAGTATCAGTGGATATGGCATACATTTCAACAGTACATTACAAAATTGGCCTACGTCTATCAAATTGGTTTCAGCAATTACACGGGGATAGTACCAATACATTGAAAAGTGTGCTTAGGCTGCCAAAAAGTAGTGCTTGAGGTCAGGTATGGAGAACTCTTCTTCAATGTAGAATAGAGTCATGACCTCCCATCTGCATCATGCTTGTTTTTCCAGCCCAAATCAGTCTAATCAAAAAAGCGCAGAGATTACCAAATAAGATCGCAACAATGGGGTTAGTATATTCGTGAATTTTCATCAATGCCTTTCTGCAAGATATGGATAGGGTTAGACATATCCAACAATCAATCTATGTCAACAGCTTTTCAAGTGAAGGTACATCTCTGAGAACTATATCTTTAGAGCTATGAATTTGAATTCCAAGATATCAAATCGAGCCTAGACTCCACCTAAGTGGATACTCTATGTCAACTGGCATAGTGCGTGGCGTTATAAGGAATGCTTTAGATTTGTTTTGCTTCTATTTAAACCTGAGTGCAGCCCATATCAGATAATTTCCCTAATCATAGGAGAGGGATTAGTTTCTGTTCATTTTGTAGACAGCAGCATGTCATCAGCGTACATTGATATTATCAGTCGTCTCTTGGTAAAGGACAACCCCCTAGGTGAGTGGTGCTCCCTGAGCCAGTACGCCAGAGGCTCCATCACTGTTATGTATAATAATGGTGATGGGCAGTCCTGTATGGTGCCCCTCCTAATCGTGAAAGGACGGCATGAGTGGCTATTTAGCCTCACCCATACTGTTGAAGCTGAATTTAGTTAATCTGTAAGACTAATCAGCAGTGGCGGCTGCCTCGGAATGGGGATGGTAGGGCGGGAGGGGATGGACAAAAAAAAAATCTACCTTTCCTTCGCCGCCACCACCGCACACCTCTCCTCCATCCTCTTCGTCTGCACTGGCAACACCGGATGAAGACTCTCCCACCGAATCACGATGCTGCATAAGCAGCGTCGTGATTGGTCTGAGTGGCCTGTTTTGCCGCTCAGGCAGTGTCTGGGAGCCTGGGCATGTTCTCCATCGGGCTATGCAACACAGCCAGGTGGAGAACATGCTAAGTGCGCATGACTGTTGGGCCGGCCCAAGAGGCCCAAACAGTCATGCGCACTTAGGGAGTACAAACCACTCCTCACTCTGCTCTGGCGAGCTGAGCCTCGCCCGGCCCCGACCAGGCTCCATTCCCGCACAGAAAAATAAAATGATAATTAAGTCTTGTTATTATCATTTTATTTTTATTTTTGCACTGCTCAAATAGCAGTGGGGCGGCGCTCCTTTGCCTGAGCGGAGGAGCCGCCACTGCTAATCAGGTAGCTTCCCAACCACAGTGTACTTAGTAGAATTATCATGAAGGGACTTTCATAGAATCAAAGTCGTTCTTGGCATCTAAAAAACACAACCACTGCCAGTAGGTCCGGGTTTGTTGAGGCATTACTGCAAACAGCATGCAGATGTTATGTGACGTCATT
This sequence comes from Calotriton arnoldi, assembly GCA_963921515.1. Taxonomy (NCBI): domain Eukaryota; kingdom Metazoa; phylum Chordata; class Amphibia; order Caudata; family Salamandridae; genus Calotriton; species Calotriton arnoldi. The sequence continues at coordinate 512,020 of CAWUFW010003416.1, read as the reverse complement.
CTGCCGGGCATAAAACTTGTGTGATGAGGGAGAAAAGGCCATGCATGAGAAACACTAGTCTCATGGCTAGATTTCAGCAAGAATGTTACTCTCTAAATTCAGTAACCACAGTGGTTGATATGATTGGAACTTATGATCATCCTTGTCTGATTTCAGCAGTGTTATTATAATAGCCTCTTGTGAGGTTTTTGAGGGCACATTCCACTCCAGAGCCTCTTTATACATGGCTAGCAGATGTGCGCTTAGGCTGTCTTTAAATGTTTTATAAAACTCAGCTGTGAGGTCATCTGATGCAGGGGTCTTCCCAGTTGCCAACCATCTGTGGCTGTTTTTATAGGAGTGCCACTGGTGCTTGCCTTTCTTAACCATCTACCCAGTCCATAGTGAGCTTTTCAGCTTCTCCAGATATTGAATTATTTGCTAAAGCTGAGTGGGTGTTTGTGAGGAGTATTACCATTCATAGTATCTTATAAACTTGTTTAGTATGTCCTCAGTGCTGTTAACCCTAACTCCCTGCTCAGGCAGCTGTAACATTTTGTTTTCCGTTACCTCTGATCAGCAGAGCCATAGTTTTCCTGGGGCCTTCTCCCTCACCATACTGCCGTGCCGTGCACTTTCGTCTCGGCAAGTGGTCTGTCTATTAGCCATTTCCCGGCACTCGGGCCAGCCTTGAGTTCGGATTGTACAGTGTCGTCCTATCTGCCTCCTTGGCTAGTTTGGCCTGCCTTCATTTTCATTTGTAAAACTTTGTAATAAACTACATGCAGTTACCCATGTATAGATTTCAGAATACCCGCCTGTTTAGAAATAAACACTCCCCTTACAACCACCTTAACTGCCTCCCACAATGTGGCACTGTGAGAACTGTACCCAGGTACAGGTCAACATAATCTTAATAGCCTCCATTATCTCATGCTCAAATACAGAATCATTAAGAGTCTCCCGGACCTCTAAATATGTAAGGTTGCAGGCAAGGCACAGTTTAACCAGAGGATGGTCTGAAAGCGTGCAAGGTAAATAGAACATCTCTGAAACCCGCTGCTGCAGTTGTTTGGAACAGAGCCAGAAATAAATTCTGCATAGTGTCATGTAGAGTTGAGTAATATGAGAATGCCCACTTTTTCCCATGGAGTACGCTCAATACATCTTCCAGTCCTAGTTACTCCAGACTATAGTGGACTTTCTTCGCAGTCATAGAGGTGTGCCATTGGACGTGGTGTCACACGTGATTTTCTGAGTTGTACCTTTTTGAGCCCAGTTAATTGAGCCTCTATGTTCTTGAAAATTGTGTGTAACCAACTACTTGAAAATCTACATGACATAGAAGCCAATAAAAAAGTGAGCTTCAGGACCGATTATGGAAACCAAATAGAACATTCTAAAACATAAAAAAGTCTCAGCAGTGATCAAAACTGAGATGAACGCCAACTGACCAACCTTGAGACTCAACAAGACAGATTTTCCCCATTAGATTAGGAAGTACTCTGTCCAAAGATATCCTGGCTTACATGCCGCTGTTTATCCATGGTACCTTATATCATCTCTCAACAGAAAGTCAAAACACTAGTATGCAGTTTGTAACGGTGTTGGATATGCAATCCAGCCGCTTAACTACATCTGCTAAACTTATCCAGTACTGACATTCAGTTGTTGTTTTCTGTAAGGTAATCAGAGTGGCTCCTCTGTACCAATGCAGCGCATCCCTTGTGGACAGATTCTGACTTTAAAGAGGATGTTTTACAGTTTATGACTACAAGGATGCTTTTCCTTCTCTGTCTGATGTTGCTCCGCTGCTCTCTTTTAGCAGTTAAAACATCTAATGCCCTAATCCCAGAGAGCTGACAGAGATTCATTCTCAGTGAATCTCGTGACTATAAATAGAGCAATACAGCCTGAAGATAAGATGGGGTAGAAAAGAAATACTCAATCTGTTGGTTGAAGTGCTACACCCTCAGGGTATCAGATTTTACCCCTAGTCCTGAGAAAGGCTCTGTTGAATCAGTCTATAGAGGGGAAATATGAACACTCACAGGACAGTGTCTGTTGTTTTTTTTGCACATTGGTATATTATTTATATACCTGAATTCTGCCTAAAGTGTACTATGTGTTTGTTATGTGTCACACAACTTGTTGGACTCTTTTTCTTCATGAAGACAATTTCCCTTGTTAGGTAAGCTTCAAGGGTCTTAAGCACTATCTTTTCAACATTGTCCACTTTGTGTCATTCCAAAGAAAGGGAGACCACACTTCTGGAAGCAAGGAAACAAAAGATTTATTTAGTACAACAAAAGATAATCTCTAGAGATGGAAGAGTGTCCGAGACCCACGGATTGCGTAGGTGTCAGGAGACTGTTCAAAATGTCCTTGGCATGCAGCATTTTTTATAGGATGTAGACACTCCCCTCGGGTGTAGGAGGATGACAGAAAGTCAGTTGGTATGCAGGAATTCAGGTGTGTGGAGCAGATTTTCAGGTGTTGGGCCAAAGGAAACTCCGAGGAATGCAGGAGTTCAGGAGTGCGCTGGACATATTCCTGTTTGGGGGCAGCTTTCATGCCTTGCAGCTGAGGAGGGTTTCGTGACCTGGCCAGGTGTTAGGCCGTTGGCAGGGACAGACCTGTTCTGTTGCCTATACAAGTTCCAGAGATAAATGCGTGGGTGCAGTAGAAACCGGCCCAGGGCACCAACACAGGGTCACGTAGGAGACAATCTTGTGAAAGGTCAAGAAAGCGTTTTGTGAGCAAGATGTAGGTCATACACGGCAACATTTAGAAATACAGTTATTACAGTCCCTCCTCTTGCCGGGTGCAACGTCATTAGTAAATGTCAATTTTACAGAGTTCTTCAAATGTCTGATGATATAGTATTTTGCTGTTTTCAGTCTGACTGGTCATAGGTGTGGATCTGCAGGTAGATGCACACAGAGAACAGAGTGCTGGGCCACAATGGACGCACAGGCAACAGAAGAAGATGGTACCCAAGGGGATCGTGAGGAGCGCCAGTATCTTCCATCCCCAGGTGATCAGAATGTTCCATAAGCCAGTTGTCCAGGTCCAAGGGGTCCCATTGTCTGGTTGTATTTCGGTGGCAATCCGGTGTAGTTTGGAGATTGCTTCATAGACGGAGGGCGATGAATCAGGAATATACACACAGCAGCTAGCCCCGATGATGCGACAGGCCCCTCCTCGATCTGCCAGGATGACGTCGAGCACCATGCGATTCTGAAGAGAAACCATCCGTGTAGCATCGATTTCGGCCGTGTGCTGGGTCAGTATTCCTGCAGTGATGTTGGCAGTAGCTTCCAGGACTCTGGTGAGTCGCCTGGTGTTGAGACTGTTGGACATGGGACCCCAAAAGGTAGAAGGCCCTTCAGGGCATCGCCGAATTGCTGGTTGCTGGTGTCGGTCTGGTCTATATCTGGGACCCGTCTCCTCTGTCTGTGGTACAAGTTGTTCCTGTTAAATGTGGGTGGCAGCAGGAATGCAATATAGCATGTGCCACTCCAGTCAGAAGGCAGCCAGGTGTAAGCTTTGTTTCCACATACAAAGTGCAGTCCTGATGGAAGGCTGAGGTATGGGGTGAAGTTGTTGTAGGTTATGGTAGTATTGCACAGACTGGCTCCTATAGGTATTGTTCCTTGACCTTGCAGACACAATGTACCAGGACGTGATGTAACTGAAATGGCAACTTCTTTCTCTTGAGTAGGAAAGAAAGTGTAACCCCAGGTGTCCTGCATAGGGGTGGACATAATAGCGTGCATTTGTGGCGGGTCAGAGGCATTGCAGAGAGTATTGTTTTTTTATGAAGAGTCCAAAGAAAGGGTTGGAATGTTGTAAGGTTGCCTTTGTCATAACATGATGGGAAAACGTTCGTCAAATTGTACATCAGAGCACAAGTGTAGGCCGGAGTGGCGGGAAACACCAAGAATGAGATAGTGTGCTGAACTGCATGAGGTAGGAGTCCACAAACATAACAGTCTGTCGCATTGGAAACCTGATTAAACTGGTGTAACATTTGAATAAAAGTATTATTATGAAACTCCAAGTGTCTGTTGAGATGTGTGTCTGGCCAAGGTACATGAGAATGTTCAGGTGGCGTTGGTGGAACTGTTGCTTGGGGTAATACAGTATGTTTGGCGGGGACTATTTCTTCGAGGATCCAGAACACTACGCTGAACAGGACAAAAATGGCAGTCAGGATAAACAGTACTATTGTCCGGGTACTACAAGTTCTCATTTTAGCTTTCTTCAGCCTTGGAGCTAGACTTGTTCTTTAGCTTAGCCTTGGACCGGAGGTAGTATCCGTCTGTTCCTTCGTCACAAAGTTCCAACTCAGTGTCCGACTCAAGGCGTGGTGATGCTGATTTTTCGTGCCTTAAGACTTCTTTCTGGGTTTGTAGTTGTTCTTTGGTGACGGGGTCCACTTTCCTGCAGTGGGACGCATGTACCCACGACTTTCTTCCCTCCACTCTGACGGCTGTCCTTGTGGCCAGGAGTACCTGCAGAGGCCCCTTCCAGCGTGGTTGTAGGGATTGGGTGCGGGCGAAGTTTTTCACCAGGACAAATTCGCCAGGGAGGATGTGATGGCCTGGACCCTGGGATCTGTCCTCAGTAGTGGCCCGCACCTGTTCATGGATTAAAGACAGGGTCTCAGTAAGTTCATACAAATAATCAGTCAATATTTCCTGTGGTAGGTGTGAAATGGACTTTGGAGAGGGTGCATTCCAGATATTCATGGGCCTGCCAAAAACTACCTCGTATGGGGTAAGATGGGATTTGGAATGTGGGACTGATCTAATAGATAGTAGTGCCAATGGAAGAGCATTGACCCAATTCAGTCCTGTTTCTGTTGTTATTTTAGCCAGCTTTTCTTTAAGGATCCCATTGTACCTCTCCACCAGCCCTGCTGCCTGTGGGTGGAATGCTGCATGAAATTTTTGTTTGACCCCAAGCCCTCCCAGGATGTTCTTGACTGTCTGTCCAATGAAATGGGACCCCCTGTCACTTTGCATTAATCTACAAAGGCCATATCTAGGGAAAAATTCTTTCAATAAGACTTTAGCTGTAGTGATGGCAGTGTTATCCTTTGTGGGGTATGCCTCAACCCATTTGCTAAAGGCACAGACTACCACCAATGCATATTTGTAGTGATTGACTCTGTTTAACTGTATATAGTCTATCTGAAGTACTTCAAATGGTGCAGTAGGAAGGGCGAATCCTGCCATTGGGACTTTAGTTCCCTGACCTATGTTGTGTCTGAGACATGTGAGGCACTGTTTGACAAACCGCTCTGCTGCTGGGCGGAGTCGGTGGTAATCCCATACTTCCTTGAGCATGGTACACATGGCCTGGGAACCAATATGTGCAGGTAAGTGAGTCATAGTGAGCAAGGGGATTACGTAAGCCTGTGGTAATTTCCATTTTAGCATATCTTGGGACCTCCAGCACCCCTCTTCATCCATTGTTCCCTCTGTTTCCCACTGGGCCTTTTCTTCAGGAGTGGCTGAACGCTGTATGTCAATTATCTGCTGTCTAGCGTCATGCCATTTCTCAGCTTGTGACTTTAGGACGTATACTCTAGCTGGTACTTCCCCCAATGCTGTTTGTCTTGCTATCTTATCTGCTAAGGCATTCCCTTGCCCTACTTCATCTGTCACCCTTTTGTGAGCTGCACATTTGATTACTGCCAGTTTGGTTGGTAAAGTGATTGCTTCCAAAAGGGCATTGATAAGGTCGCCATGCTGAATAGGGGTGCCATGTGAAGTAAGGAAACCTCGTTCTTTCCATAGTGGTGCAAAATTATGTACCACGCCAAAGGCATATTGACTGTCGGTATATATATTGACTGACATATTGGTACTAAGGATGCATGCTCGTGTAAGGGCTGTTATTTCTGCTGCCTGGGCTGATTTCTGGAGAATTCTAGCTGTTTCTATCACTGTAAGGGCTGTAGTGACTGCATAGGCAGCGGAAGTAGTACCGTCCGGTATTTTTAGACATGACCCATCCACCCATAAGTGGCCTTCTGCCTCTGGAAAAGCTGTATCTTTCAGATCCACCCGACTTTTTGTTTCAGCTTCAGTATGGAATACACAGTCATGGTGGGCTGGTTGTGTGAGGGGATCAGTAGTTGGTAAGGGTAAGAGTGTGGCTGGGTTGAGGGTGGTACAACGTTGTATTGTGATATGCGGGTTAAGAAGGGTGAGTTCATATCCATGTAGTCGGGCACTGGTGAGATGTTGTTTCTTGGTTTTGTTGAGCAATATGTCCACTGAGTGTGGGACAAAAACCGTCAGGGGGATCCCAAAACAATGCCCTCCGTCTGTCGCACCGCCACTGCAGTGGCCGCTACAGCGCGTAGACAGGTGGGCAAAGCAGAAGCAACAGGGTCCAGGACTGCAGAAAAGTACGCACATGGTCGCTTGTGTGTGCCATGTGTCTGACAGAGGAGCGAGAGGCTGCATCCAGATCGCTCGTGTACAAAAAGAAAAAATTGTTTGTGATAGTCAGGAGTACCTAGTACGGGAGCAGAGCACAGGGCCTGGCGTAGTGTCGTGAATGCTTCTGTGTGTTGGGTGGTCCAGGGGACGGGGTCAGATACATCTCTGGTGACTAGAGAAAGAAATGGTTTAATGATGAGGGAGAAATTAGGGACCCATTGTCTACAAAAGGAAGTCAGTCCTATGAGTGCTCTGACATCTCGTTGGGTGACAGGAGTTGGAAAATTCAGAATAGTTTGAATCCTATCTGGTGTAAGAGTGCGTCCCTCCTCAGACAACAAGTGACCCAAGTAGGTCACTTGTTGTTTACAATACTGTAGTTTGTCTTTAGAGACCTTGTGTCCCTTAGTAGCAAGAAACTGGAGTGTGATCATGGATGCTTTGCGGGCAAGTTGTGTTGTGTCTGCTGCTAAAAGAATGTCGTCAACGTATTGAATTAATACTACTCCTTGTGGAAGCTGGATCTGATCCAGTTGTGTTTTTAAAGCCTGGCCATAGATGCTGGGACTTTCAGTGTAGCCTTGAGGTGCTCTACAGAATCTATATGAGACATTCAATAATGTAAATCCAAAGAGAAAACGGGAATCCTTGTGTATAGGAATAGAGAAATATGCATTTTTAAGGTCTATAACTGTGAATACTCTAGCTGTTGGTGGGATCATGGTGAGAATGGTGGTAATGTCAGAAACTACAGGAAATTGAGGCTGCACTATTTTGTTAATAGCTCGCAGATCGATCACAAATCTATATATCTTTTGTCCTGTAGGGGAACGTTTAAGAACTGGGAGAATAGGACTGTTACAGATATTTCCTGATACCTGTTCCACTACACCAGCGAGTATGAGGTCCTGAACAATGGTTTGAAGGGCGACCTCTCCCTCTTTAGATATTTTATACTGTGGGATCCTTGGCAGAGTTGCTCCTGGTTTTACGGTGATATGCACTGGAGGCATTTGGATGGATCTGAGGTCGCCCATAGACAGGGGGAAATAGTCGCCAAATCATCTTGTATGTGTGATAACTGTAAAAGCTGGGTAGGAGCAGAAGGAGCATTGTTATCGTACAGTATTAACCGAACGTTATTCGGTGAACACCGAATGGTAGCTCTATAGTGTTTTAACAGATCTAGGCCTAGTAAGTTCTCTGGGCATTGGGAAGACAGTAAAAAGGTAGCTGAAATTTGTTCACCTTGCATTGAGAATGGTGTTGGGTAGGACAAGGAATTGACAGAGGGCTGACCATCGAATCCAGTCGATGTAATGAGTTTGCCGGATGGAGGAGCCCTCGGAATCAGTGGTGTGGTTAGAGTGCTACGGGATGCTCCTGTGTCTATTAGAAAAGGTCCCGCTGACCCTGCAACTGATGCTGTAACATATGGTCCCTGTTGATCTACAGGTACTTCCACTGGTTCCTTCCCCCATCCTAGACTGTCCTATGCTGCCCAATACAGGGATGACATTTCAGGATCATCCACGGTATAGTCCTGAAGGGTAGCTTGAAGTTCCTGCTGTCTTGGGCCTCTATCAAATCTATTCTCCCTGTAAAGTGGTGTAGCTCGTGTCTGGGTATTATGTGTTCTGGGTTGAGTTTTCCCCGAAGCGATGTTGGCTGCTAGAATCCTACAATCACCTTTCCAGTGTCCTGGTTTTTTACAATAAGCGCAGATGTCAGTAGGTTGGGGGCCTAGTCTGGGTAGTTGGCGTGGGGTATCTGAGGTATATGGTCTGGGTTCGGGGTATGAGACCGTTGGTCTGGGCATATGGCTGTTTGTGCGACGCGTATCTATTTGACTAAGCAACACTTGTTCTTTTAATTTCTTCTTTTTGTTCTCTTTCTCATCCTCCGCTGTTTTATTCTGTGTCTCGTAATATTGAGCCATAGTCAGAATAGTGGCCGGAGTGGCCGCTGGCCAACTACTTTCACTAGATGTTAGTCTGTTCCCTACTGAAGGTAACAGACCCTTTACAAAAGTTTGAATTAAGAGATGTCTGCCAGTTTCAGTGGTCACATCCTGACCACTGAAGTCAGCGTATGCTTTTCCCAGCCTTGTGAAATAGTCAGAGACTGACTCATCCTGGTTCTGTTTACAGGCAGCAAGTAATGTCCAGTCTATTTTCCTCTCAGGTGCCATTGTTTTCAATTTTGTCAACAATCTTTGGGGCAATTTTAAAATATGGTCGTGTGGCTTTTCGCCTGGTTTCCTATTTGTATCTTTGAGTGCTAATTCTTCCCATGTATCCCCAAGGGCTGCCTGGTCATCTGTAAACCGTAGGGGTTTCCACAGTTCGGCTGGAAGTATAAGTCCAAAAAACTGTATTATGTCTGTTAGAGTCAGTGTATATGAACTCAGAACCTGTTGGACGCTTTCATAGAATCCTGTGGGATTCTTTCGGATATCAGGGATGTCCTTCCGCAGTTGCAACATTTCTGCTTTGGTCCAGGGGGTGTATACAAAATTAAACAGCCATCTAGAACACGCATTGGGATCATTAGGGTTAGTAACATTAGACCCATCGCCCCGAGGTGGGACAAAAACGGGTGCTGCTTCTTTAACAGGCATTTGCTGTATCCTTTCAATAGGTTCTACCTCATTGGAAAGACTTTCTTTATGTAAAGCTGTTTTAATCATTGTCAATAAAGTATCTCTTTCATCTTTTGTTGACCCACCACTTTCTACCAAACGATAGAGTTTGCGAAATGCTGTAGGTGTATCTACATATGTATCATCATTTTTAGCCATTAGGTGATAAGCCATCCTCTCTAGTAGATAGTTCTTTCCTGCTACTTGGATCTGCTCATTGGTTGCACTGTGTATATCTGCTGGGGTGGCACCTTTGTATATTAGCTGCTGGGCTCTGAGATTTATTCTTTTCCTGTCGTAGCTTCTTAATCGTGGGGGATGGTTTTGTCTATATTCACTAGTATCTGATTCATGACCTAGTACCAGGGATTCTGACTCGGAGTCTGAATCTGCAGCAGACGGGGCTCGCTTCTTTGTTTTTTTTATTTTTAATCTCACCACTGGTTCGTTAGCGGTAAGAGGCACGGAATCTGATTCGCTAACCGGGGGAATCGGGGCAGTTGCTTCAGATGGCTGAACAGGTTGATGTTGCGGGTTTGGGAGTACATTAGGAATGACAGGTGGAGGCTGTGGCGGTTGCATTAACAATTGTGGTTGATAAGCAGGAGGTCTTGAATACAATAGTGTATCCTCTTCATCTTGTTTAGTTGGTAGTACCGGATATTGACCTGTTACATTTAACCTAAATTCTCTGTCATGTCTCTCTTTATTCCGCTCTATTTCCTTCCCTTTAAGGGCTGCTATGTCTGATTGGGGTGTTCTCTTTTTCTGGTTATTTTCTTTAGCCTGGGCCTTCCTAATTCTCTCATGTATTTCTTTCTTCCAAAGGCTGAAAGAATCAAACATACTTGCTCTAACCTCCGCCGGTGAAGTTGTTCTTCTAGGTACGTTATCTGCGGAATTTCAAATGACCCAAACTTTGGCCATTGTAATTCTATATTTGATTTTGTGTATTTCCGCCACGATTTTGTGTGAATAATGCCGGAATTACCATACTTTATGTACATTTCCTTATTAGGGGTCCCTTCCGGAGGAGCCGGCTGACTGTCTTCGAGAGTATCTTGGCCATAAAAACAGCAACATAATTTCCTTAATCTGTTAGAGACAGGCATGTCTAAGATATGGGTATCAACAAGGATATTCTCTTATGACTGCAGTTTTGTTCAAAATTGAGAACACATTACCTGCTCTTCGGTGTTTGCAAAGACCGAATAATTAATCCAAAACCAGAATAGTCAAAGGCATGCTCAATATGACGTTCAGAATAGAAAAAACATGTCGCTCAAGACGACCTTACCAGAATACTGATGTGTCCTGTTTCCAGCGGGGTCTCTTCTTTTTCGAAAACAAATCAGGTGGACCAAAGAAGGGATCCCCAGTCAGGACCGGGGCTACTGTTGTAGAGGACACCGTTGAGGGAAGGAGATACTGGCGACGTTGGCTACGGGGACTTGAATCTGCTTTTCCGTAGGTGCGCTCCTAAGTTACCGATATTTCCCTCCTCTCCGGGTCGTCAAGCCTGGGCCACCGAGTCTCTGACGGGTTCCACGTTGGTGCGCCAAATGTCATTCCAAAGAAAGGGAGACCACACTTCTGGAAGCAAGGAAACAAAAGATTTATTTAGTACAACAAAAGATAATCTCTAGAGATGGAAGAGTGTGCGAGACCCACGGATTGCGTAGGTGTCAGGAGACTGTTCAAAATGTCCTTGGCATGCAGCATTTTTTATAGGATGTAGACACTCCCCTCGGGTGTAGGAGGATGACAGAAAGTCAGTTGGTATGCAGGAATTCAGGTGTGTGGAGCAGATTTTCAGGTGTTGGGCCAAAGGAAACTCCGAGGAATGCAGGAGTTCAGGAGTGCGCTGGACATATTCCTGTTTGGGGGCAGCTTTCATGCCTTGCAGCTGAGGAGGGTTTCGTGACCTGGCCAGGTGTTAGGCCGTTGGCAGGGACAGACCTGTTCTGTTGCCTATACAAGTTCCAGAGATAAATGCGTGGGTGCAGTAGAAACCGGCCCAGGGCACCAACACAGGGTCACGTAGGAGACAATCTTGTGAAAGGTCAAGAAAGCGTTTTGTGAGCAAGATGTAGGTCATACACGGCAACATTTAGAAATACAGTTATTACAGTTGCTTATCACATTCTGCCGTGAATATGATGCTTAAAGTATTCATTTGTAGAACACACACCGAGATACTATCTCCAATGCATTTTAATGTTTTTCTTAAATGGCGATTTTCTTACTGAAATGTATTTGCATTATCGCTGATCAGATTTTATTCATACCTTCTCTTTTTAGGTCGCGCCTAGGCAGCGTGCATGCGTTGTCTGCAAGACCTGTTGTTATCTCCTCTATCGGCTTTTGGCATGCCCGTGAATTGCCTTTTGTTCATTGTTGTGCCATTTAGAAATATGGGGTTTTTATTGGTGCATTGGGTCTGATTATCCCGCGTTTGCGTGCTTGGGTCATGCACAGGCGATTTCACTCATTGTTTGCTTTCGTTGGCCATCCCAATACGTCCGGGGTTGCTCCTGGTCATCCTGATCTGCCCTTTTATTTTGTAGGTTATCAACATCGTTTTAGGCTTTCAGGCCATTTCACGGAGCAATGCTCTGTTTGGCACCTGCAAAGTGGCAATTTCTGTCCAGTAGCTATTGAGCTATGCCAATAGCTCTAACTCAAAAAAATGCGAAATCTATGCATTTCTAATGCTTGTTTGATTTTTGGGATCAACGTGCTATGTTTTGTGATATGATTTAAGATTTGTCTCGTTGTTAACCAATAGTAGGAAGTTTATTTCTGCAAATCATCTCACAGTATCTTTGGTAAATCATTCACTTTTTCACCAAAATGACACTTTATTGTCAAAAGGGGGATGCTGGGGCCAACAGCTGAAAACAAACTGTGTACGAAGGTGGAGCATCTGGAATCCTCTGTTTCTCTTTCTTTTCATTCATAAGTCAGGAGCCTTACCTATTTAGAGTTGTGCTCCTTAGTTTATAGTGTGCATTTGAAACAGATCCTACGTCGAATAAATGTACATACAATTAATGAATGTGGGAAACGTCTACATAGTGATTGCTTATATGGAAAATCTGACACGAATCCAACTCTCAAGGATCAGTGTTGGACACATCTGTGTTAAAGGCTTATGGCAAAATGCATCTTGACATGTGAATTGTGGAGAGTAAAAAAAGAAATATGTGATGCCCATAGACATTGATCAATCCAAACAAACAAATTACTTACTGGCTATTGGATGCATTGATGTCCTTTCTGAAACAAACAGTGGGTGGTAATAAATATGGATAATGTAATAGCTAGTCCAGAGTGTATGTAAATGGCGACAGGCCTATCACAGAACATCTAAGATCAAAAGAAAATGTGGTGCAGCAATCAGTTCAGAAGATGCGTGTCTGAGATGCTGAATATTGGCCATGTTTTGCAAAGTGCTCTGATTAGTTACTAGTCCTAATTAGCGAGATGTCCATTTGCTGCTTTTGTTGTATTCACTTCTACCTTAGGCAGAATGGTAATGGCATGAGATGAAATAACTAGTCAATATAGTGACTCGCTATTAAAATAATCCACCAATGCCTGAACCTGCAGATGCCTGCTTTACTTTTCCTAGTTGACAAATATACAGGTCATTCCATTAATCCAATATACTGTGATCTTGGCAAGCAAAAGATTTGCTTTTAGGTCTATTGCGAGGTAGTGCGGGATTTGCATTAAGAGACAGAGCAGGAACTAGACATCCTTGCTGATGGCACTGTTTTGTGGTTGAAACTGATTTTCAATTGTCTCATCGAAGATCAGCCTCAGGTTTTGGGCCTAGGTCAGAGAGTTAGAGCTTCACCTATGGAGTCTGGCCATGAAAATGGCATCTGGCTTGTAAGTTGATTACCTGTCACAAAGATACCCATTTTTACCGTGGTAGGGTATATTTGATACAGTTCCTTGGGTCTTCTCCCATTTTGAGATATATCTGCAAACCGCCTTCATACACTTGAAATTGAAGGTCACAATACTGAATGTTATCGATGAACGAATGTATATTGGAAGTAAGGAGTAACAAAGATTGTTCCTATTCGTAGTCTTAAAGAACAAACACAGACTGGGATCAACAGAGTAGTATACCTCAGCAGAAACATGTACGTAGACAGTAGGTGCAGAGAACAATTACAGATTGTGTGCAATAGAGGGTGTGCATTGGGAGTGGTCTCTTTGTTGTCAGATCATAAAGGTCTGGGTGTATTGAAGATCTTTGCTGGAATAGTGAAGAGCTTTAAAGAACTCCAAATGAGATGAAGGTATGTGAGGCAAGTTAAATGTATTAAATGTCAAGGAGCTCTTTTCAGTGATCACAGCTAGTTTCGTTCATCAGAACAAAAGGAAAATAGGAACCATAAACGTTTTGGAATTATTCAGCTCCTTTAGGGGAATTATAGTGATGGGATGATGGCCTTACTTCCAAAGCAGTAAAACCTGTATAAATAATTCAGCACTAAATACTTTATGAAAGTCTAAGGATGGGACAAGTGCGGTGTGCCTCTGCTTGCCAAGTCCTACAGTATTTCCTACTACCCACCACTAACCGATGGTCCAGACCGATAAAGCAGTCTGCCATTTAAGAACAGAACACAGCTTTGTCAAGTGGTGTTGTTGCAACATGTACACATGCTCTGCCTTCATCCACTCAGATCTGTCACAAGCGCTTCACCAATACACCAGCCTTTCAGCACTTGAAAACCCATCTCACAGCAAAGAACAACAGTGCTATATTTGATGTTCGAAATACTTCTTGTCTTTTTCCACAGCTATGCTTCTCATGGCCATGCATTTATCCCTGTGTCCATATCCTAGTGACAATGCAACAGTCCGAGTAAGGGTCAGTGTCTGTTTCCTATGGCCTTCAATCCCATAACCAGGGACTGCAATTTGTGTGCCAGTATCCGAGTCCCAGTGTCCATGTCCTCATGGCTTTATGTTATATTGTCTTTTCAATATCTTTAATCTTTTGTTTCTTGTGTATTTATTTAACCTAGTAGTGTTGATTCTGAAACAACAGGCATCATTACAGACTCTGTACCCCTAAACCCTTCTGCCAGCACCGGAAGCCAGCTTGGCCGGAAGCAGACATTGTCTTGAATCCATGCTGCGCCGCCATATTGCATTTCAAAGAGAACGTTGCGACAGCGAAAACCAGTGGCCGCCATTCCAGAATGTACTGCCTTAGCCCTCACCCGGCCCGTACACATGCGTCTGTTGTGTAATTATGATCAACCGCCATGATTAAGTGGCACTTTTGAATGATATTACTCTTTAGTGGGCGCAAAACAACAAGATGATTCACTGACAGAGGCGGCTAATTATTGAGAATATTGTTTGGTTAATAACCAGCAGGCCCTGGAAGCAGACACCTGCACAGCATAACCTTTCTGTGTGCGGAAGAGGCGCGCGCCCGGTGATGGATCTGATTACAAAGCAGAGCATATAGGCCAGACCACCTATGGAGAATGATGTATGGATCCGCACAAAGCCTGCCTTCTTCCCCCAACCCGAATCTATATTAAGTTAGCTCCAGACAGCAATTTGTTTCCAAGCAAGGCATGTAAAATATCACACAAAGTTTCTCGCTTCTCTGCTTAATAATTTAGATTGAGCTGGCTGCGAGGAGTCATTATTTTTGTTTTGTTGAGCTCTTCCGCATCTGAGGATGTTTTTTACCTCCATGAGTGTCGTTTGTCAATGGAGCTGTTGTTGTGCCACCTTGTCGCAAACGCGCCGAGGTTGGGGAGAGAAGGCAGGGACCTATTTCACTCAGTGACGTTCGTGAGGGAGTGAGTGGGACTGTTAGGAGATTGCAAAATAAGCTAAGTGGGACAGCAGTATTTGCTGAATTCTTGAGGAGTTTTTAATTATTATAGTAATCTCATATGGATAATACTGGAGCCATAATGTTACTTCACGTCCGAAATGTGATCAAGATGGAGAGAATTGTGCTTTAAAAAAAAAAAAAATATATATATATATATATATATATATATACATATTAACCTCGTAATATTTGGTAAATATATCATTGAGATTAAAATAAATTCTACATTCTTATTGGGGAGGGTGCAAGAGAATTCACCCCAAGATAATGCACAGAAAATGGATTCACGTCTTTTTAAACCCATAATGCCAATGAAATTGGTCAAAACTTTAAACTTAGAAAAAAAAATGGTGGAACTTTTTTATGGACAATTAGTGGCACATCGTTACTTTTTAAAGCGCATTTAGTTAAAAGAAAGCCAGGATGGGCACAGGGTTGCAAGCTAAAATGGCGCAGCCATATATCGGAGCAACAAAAGCCTGGTCTGTTAATTTTCAAGAAGGGATCAACAAGTGCCAATCGGATATGCCATCTAAGATTCAGAATAGAATGTCATTGCCTGTAGCGGATAATTTTGGCCTCCACCCCCATTCAGGGCCCTCTTTAGAGCTGTTGGCGCCTGGTGCAATAATTATTTTTGGCACCCCCCCCTATTCGCCCCCCATCCCTCCCCCCCATGACCACCTCCTCGGATTGACTCACGACCACCAGGCAAAAGTGCTGCTCATCTCTCCATAGCCCCTCTCTCATATACATTTCATTTGTTTGAAAGCACTGGTAAAGGCTGACTTTACTAATAAGAATGCATATCTACCCAAATAAACACTTTTCAGCAACATTAGGAATAGATAATGAAAGACTGAGGGGAAAAACAGAACGTCCTAACCTATTTTATGCTGTTTAATTGCAGCTCTTTGATGACAGTTCATAACAGTCACTGTTCTATATTAGGGTTGTATCTTATGAACTGCAGTGACAAAAGGGTCTCTGTGACCAAAAGCAGTAATCCACTCAGCTATCCACATAAATTGCAGATCTGTGATCTGCACGGTACGTGTTCCTTGCAGCAGGCATATTAACCCTCTGCGCTACTTTATGGTGAGTCAAAACTGCCCCTAGACAAAACTCTGATCTCTCTCTCTAGCAGGAACATTAATCACAAGAGTTATCTTGACATTTTTATTGCTGCCTGAAAACTGGACGCACAAGGAACTCTACTGAAAGTGTTTTTAAATTAAACAATAATGGGGTAACCCTGTGTCCCTCAGAACCTGGGTAAGTATATGCACAACAACAATGGTTCTGTCGGGAATACACTATTCCTTTGCAAACAACAACTTCGTTAGAAGGTAAATTTACTTTATGTAATAAATTGAATCAAGCCATAAATGCAAACATGGAAGCAATGGAACACAAGACAAAAAGGCGGGGTTGAAGATACTTGCAATAGGTAATATTTATATAGATTCCAGTATTCATATACATTTGCAAATTGTCAACAAGGCTGTCAAAACAGAGTGCAGTCTAACAAGGTGTATAATCAAAGGGACATTTGGGTGCTCAGTGATAGACGTGCAGTGCATATATATATAGTGGAAATATGTACAATTTATACAGAGGAGAGGGAATGAATGAAGATGGTCAGAGCTAAAGGGACGCAATGGCTCTGGCAGATAGAGCAGTTATTCAATGGTTTTCAGCCAGAGTCTTGGTGGGTCTGGACCATGTGGAATCGTCGACGTTTTGACCCTTACAACGCAGTTAAGTTGTCAAACGGGTCTTCATCAGGACATGAATGGGAGACAGCCCAATATAGGTAGCCAAGGCGTTCTCCGGAAGTGAGGGCAGCCAGAGTATCTATGAATGATGGGGGCACTCTCACCAGGCGATGTGGGATCGTCTTGGGAGGTCTGTATTAATCAGGGATTCTCAGGGCAAAGCAGGTGAGATGGCCTCTGAGGATCTCAGTGGGGTATATCCGGCACTTGCTCAGTCTGCCGTTTCAAGGAGAAATGAATTCCATTCAGGTACAGCCAGGCGGGAGTCCTGGCAGTGTGGGACCGGATCGCGACCCATTGCGTCCCTTTAGCTCTGAAGGTGTTTTTAAATCATAAGTTATTGCTAAACACAGCACCCCCCCCCTGAGGTCAGCATCCCCTCCCCAGGTCAGTGCCCAGTGCAGCGGCACCAGTTACATTGCCCTAAAGCCAGCCCTGCCCTCTTCAAATCTACCTGCTTTAGCTCACACAGACAAGTCCCATGGCATGTGTGCTGCACCAGGACTCCTAACAGTGAGTAAGAACATCCTTTGCTTACAGTGGCAATGATCTCCTCAGCAAGACTAACCAATCAGTAAGGGGCTTCCAGTGATGCTCAAAACCAGTGCCAGTACACTGATCAATACTAGGGGTATGCAAAATGCGCATAATTGCTTCAGTGCAATTACACAAATGCCGCAAAAATTACCCAAAACTATGCACAATTGTCATCTAGCAATATATGTTAGCTAGAAATGCGTCTTTGCGTCCATTTTGGACATAAACAACGCATTTTGTGCTAAAGAAATAGCTTATAAAGCAAAAACAAAAGCTCCTTAACAACAGATGCTTGTGTTCTGGTCATTTGTGTTGTTCCATTGTCCTCGCACTTGAATTTTGGCATGAACACATCATAATTACACCAGATGGAATAATGATGCAAAATTATGCAAGATTACACTGGCATGATGGATATTTCAACCAGGCCTAAATCCTAAAAAAGGCTGACGCTCAGCATCCAAAATCAGTATATACTAACCTCAAATCTAAACATTTCCACGGTACAGCAGGAGCACCTAATAATACCTAATAGTATTAATTGTAGTACACATTGATCCATATCATTAGTTCAGTGGTAGATCCGGTATTGGCAGATAATAACCACCATCATATCAGTCCGCCTCGAACTCAGCCAGCACAAAACTAAGTACTATCACAAAACCAGCTTGGAGTGATGGCTCAGTGGCTGAACATTTGCTGATGCCAAATTTGTTTTCCTAGAGCTCAGGAATTCGAGCCACAGCACACTATGCCCAACCTTCTATTCGGCCAAGTTAGGTAAAGTGAATACCATAAACTGGGTGATAGTAACATCTGTTATTTACAGCGCTTAGAAGTGAAATTTAGAGCTATGTTAACGCTAGTTATTATTGTTCATTATCACTGTTATAACCGACAATATATTTAGCCATTGATTTCTTAATCCTTACACCCATTGCACCCTCCCCCATCCATGGTGTAACCCCAGTCAAGACTTCATTAAGATGCTCAGTGCAAGGCAGCTTCAAAGTTTAGTAGCAGAAGAATTCATTGCTTTTTGTCTACTGCATCCTACCGCATTGACACTGTCCTGAGTCTGCACTGCAATATAGTTAATCAAATTACACTTATACGCAATATACAATAAGGTAAGGCTTGAAAGTGTTTTTGTTGTATTATTTAGATAGCACAACATTCGTTGCAAAAGAAATCAAATATTTATTCAGTATCCTTTTATTTCTCGTAAATATTATTTCTCATCACGAGGGTGCGTGATGTGTCTTGAATGCAACCTGCAGATGTTCCTTCTGAAATATTTTTTTTAATCATTGTGTTGTCATCAAATGATTTATTATTTTATGATACCGTGTTCTGGTGCAAAACCATACTCCTGCTTACCTGTATTTGTTCTGTGGGTGGCAGAGACAGAGAAATGCTGTGGATCTCACAGGAGGGGTCTTCCAAAGCTGGAATGGAACTTCTTAGATGAAAAACCAAGGGCCAGCCACAGGTGGCCCCTGCAAAGGAGCGTAAGTGCCAGGATTCAACCCACCGGTGAAATGAAAAATAGTGCCTATTCACAAATGCATTTGAAGACGAAAAGCAGCCTCCTGTATTGCTCTTTTACGGCCCCTAAAAGGGTTTGTGAATTGTACGCAACTCATCTAAAATGGGAATTAAATGGGAATATTCGTGTATGGTTAGTACAAATAGAAAGGAGTGCACCCTCTTTGCACTTTTACTTACAGGAAATTGGACGTTTTTGGACCGATTCATAAAGAGTATGTAAAGAGCACTCCTGTAGTACTACGTCCAGTACTCAAAAATGTTTTTGTGAATTGGCCCCAATATGTCCCCATCAAGGCAGATGCTCTAGGCCAGGACTGTACAGTGTCGGTCTAGAAGGACCGGATCCATGCCAGATTTTCGGAATGAACTCTGACTATGTAACAGTTCCAGTTCAATTAATTGTATGGAAATGTATCTTATGTGGATACCATGAAACACTGGAATGGATCTCCCTGTGTTAGGTTCATCACTATCTATTCATTTACAGATCCAGTAATATATATTCGAGGAAATTATGGCACAAGTATTTTTTTTAAAATTGCAGACCACTACTATGTGGCAAACTGTTTGTGAAAATACCTCTTCTAATAAAATAGGCAAAATTACTGCATGCAGTAAAGTACTCTCGTAAAATGACTAATGGCTGACAATAGCATCAAAATTAACACCGATAATTACCAATACCCCAACAGAGGGCATAGGGAGCAATATAGAAGAGGTGGACCAATAAAACAAAGAGTACAATAGTTGCTCTAGTAGGATGCTTTCTGGCCCTCCAGAAAATACTCGTACTGCTGGGCAGCAACAGTAGGAAGAGCACCAGTGCAGACAATGTGTGACAAACAGCAGGAGCGATACTGTGAGGATATACCTCACAAATTCTAAATATGTTCTCCATGCAAATAAAATAAGGTTTATCCTGACCTACACAGGGAGTAGAACAGCAACATTTTTTCACCCACTTATATTGTAAACAATTTAATTTTCTATGTTTTCATGTGAATTTTGTTTTGGTGGAAAGTACTTTGGTTAATGTATGTAAAATTATTAAATTAAATTATAGGCTACTTACAAGTCGAGTAAAAATGTTGCATCAACAATTAAAAATGTAACATGTTTGGTAATGTATAATTAATCCTAAAACAAAGAAAGAAAGCATGCTTTTAACCTTTATTACAATAAAATCAATAACAATCTCCCTTGTTTATATATTTTAAAGTATAAAAAATCAGAGAACACAATATTAACCACTTTCGCAAATTAAAATACAGTTAAAATTAGATTCTATGGCATGGAACAAAGAAAAAGTAACTAAATGGGGAAAATCCTATGTAACTCCACTTTTGTGTAAGGACTGATTTTGCATAGAAAAGTAAATTTAAATAACTACATTTTATGTGCAAAACAAATGAGAATTAAAAGAAACAGTAGAAACCAATTACATTAACAAGAGTAGATTGCCTAAACATTTTTTGCATATTAAAAAATGAAACAATGTATACTAGTAAACAAAAGCACACCAAACTAACCACATAGGTATTAAAGAAAGCCCTTTTTAAATCCACAGTATATTTGTTTTTAAATGTTGCCTTTTACTGTAAACAACACAATATTATAGTGGTCCACATTTTAAATTTTCTACATTTTTACTTCAGCATTCTGTGCTTAAGATGCTTTGGCCTATGAATATAATTCTACAGACCTTAGAATTGATTAAAAAAATACTTGCATAATTCGCCACATATATTCCTTAGACAAAGTAATTCCTAAATTTCTAAGTTCGTCTGCAAAATGTGCATACTTACACCATGTTGATAAAGAAAGAGCTCAGTCTTGTTCCAGTTATTTTCATAACTCAATATCTCCCCAAACCTTTAACTCAAGTTTAAGGATACAAGCATAGGATCATGTTTCATTAGCTGGCTTTGGACAAGGCTACAGAAGACAAATACAATCACTGATGTTTGGATCAGTGTTATTTGTTTGCAAAATAACTCATCAAAACATAGTTTTTTGATTGGATTTAGGTTTACATCCTGACAACCTTCCTGGGTTTTCCTGTACTCCTTCTACAGGGTTCTCTTCTTCTTCTTCTTAGCTAATGGATTACAATGAACGATTTTCCTGATGGAACACGTTCCTTTCAAAATAGTAATGTTGGTCTATATAATAATAGAATTGCATCAAAACATTGTTACAAATTTGTGTGATACTTTGTTCATTAGATCAATTGATACTTTTTTTATTCACTATAATTCCCCAATAAAATAATTGCATGAAAACAACGCTGACATTTTATGCATGTGCAGAATGCTAACGTGTAGGTCTGAAACAGTAAATTACCATTTCGTATCCTTAAATCATTAACAGGAAGAGGCAAAACATACCAAGAAGATTACAAGATCTTTTATAAACTTGATATGGATATGGATAAGGATCCTGATATAGTCTTTCTAACCGAGACTTGGCTCCATGATGGCTCCCTTCCGGATGTCATCTCGGCCCTTCCTAATAATTTTTCGTTGTTAGGAATTAACAGACCCCTCAAAGTTGGGGGTGGTATTGCCATTATTTTTAAAAAAAGTTACAACCGTAAAATTGTGGACCTCCAGATTCCTAACTGTGAAGCCCTTGCTTTTTCTATCCCTTTTAACCATAAGTTTACTTTCTCAGGTGCCCTTATCTATCGCCCCTCTGGGCCTTCTCATAATTGGTGTTCAGCATTTGGTGATCTACTGGCGCCCCATATTCTCAGAGCTGCTAACTTTTCAGTCCTTGGAGATCTCAGCCTCCATTTGGAGAATCCTGAAGACAAATCTGCATCCACCTTCATAGAGGACTTGAATATTCTTAATCTTCCATTGCTAAATTCACTTCCTACTCACATTGCTGGTCATTTACTGGACCCTATTTTTTCTAATCTTGCTACCTTATTTGTTGCATCACCTGTCCAGCTCTGCTGGACTGATCATTTTGCAGTCCCTTTTGCCATCAAGTTCCCTTGTACCTCTACTACTAATCTAACTTCATTACCTAAAATTCGGAACTGGTCCAAACAGAGGCGCACCAAGAGCCAAATTTCGGGGGGGGAGGGGGACGAAAACATTTTTCTGGGGAGGGGGGCTAATTCTTCCAGCAGTAGGCCGAGTGGAGATGCAGGGGCTCTAGGAAGGCGTGAAAAACACAACAAAGCCTCATTAACAAGCAAATGGTCTTTTAAAGACCTGTGAAGTACTCGGGATGCGGCTGTGTGTGTGCCCGGGAAGCTGTCTCAGCCCGGGCTGCCACACGACGGGGGGGCTGAAGCCCTTTGAGCCCAATGGGCATTGCACGCCTGGGTCCAAACGTAATATAATGACACTTAACAAAGCACTTAGGGACAGTATTCCATCTCTTGACTCCTCCCCGACGTAGCCCAGCCTACCGTATGCCAATGGCTCACAGCGGCCACTGACTTCATTTTACCCCGTCTATAAAGCTACAGTGTAGGACCCATCTTCCTGCCCCATGGTTTACTGATTCGCTTAAACAAGAGAAAAAACTCTGCAAAGCCTTGGAAAGGCACTGGAGGAAACACTATTTGCCTGCTGCTAAGCTGGAGTATTTGGGAGCATTAAAGAGATATCATGCTCTTTGTAGATCGGCTTGTGCAGCCTTTTATATGGAGAAGATTTCTAGCTCCCAACACTGCCAGAAAGCTCTGTTTGAGGTTGTTACTAAACTCTCAGCCACCAGTACTTTCCTGCCTCCTCCCTCGCTCTCCCAACCTCAATGTGATGAGTTAGCATCCTTTTTCTGCAATAAAGTCAAGTCTATTCATGACCAACTTGCTGTGGATGCTCTCCAACAAGGGAATCTAATGTTTCCTACTAGCCCCTTGACAGGGTCCCTTGATTCTTCCTCCCAGGCTTCTGCATCTGTGTATCCCTCACAGATTAGTTCATGGCGTCTTTTGGATTTGCCTTCCTTGAAGCTGTTATTGAGATCTATCAAGTCTGGATCACCTCTTGACCCTCTCCCCCTTCTAAACTTATCCTCCTGGAAGACATGGCCCTTTCTGTGATTCTTAACCTCATCAATACTTCTCTTAGTACAGGCTTGGTTCCTCTGGAGTGGAAACATGCACTCGTCCTCCCTCTCCTAAAAAAGGAAGGTCTTGACCCCCTTTGTTGGTCTAATTTTCGTCCTATTTCTCTTTTGTCTGTGTCTTCTAAAATTCTGGAACAACACATTAATACTCTACTTTCTTCCTATGTCACCACTCACAATTTGTTGCATCCCTCTCAGTCTGGCTTTAGACCTGGCCATAGTACTGAGTCTGCTCTTCTTGGGGTTACTGAGCACCTCAGGCTACAACTTGACTCCGGAGGGACCTCTGCCCTCATC
Organism: Calotriton arnoldi; assembly: GCA_963921515.1. Taxonomy (NCBI): domain Eukaryota; kingdom Metazoa; phylum Chordata; class Amphibia; order Caudata; family Salamandridae; genus Calotriton; species Calotriton arnoldi. Next base: position 488,806 of record CAWUFW010003416.1, on the reverse strand, counting down.
CTCTTGGATTTGAGCGCGACTTTCGATACAGTGTCTCATTCCATGCTGTTAGACCGTCCCAAAGCCTCTGGTATCGTGGGTCTGGCTCTGAGGTGGTTGATCTCCTTTTTAAAGGACCGCACCTTTCAGGTATTTTCGAACAAAGTGAGATCACACACTTTAGCTTTAACCTCCGGAGTTCCTCAGGGCTCTATTTTTAGCCCGTTACTTTTTAATTGATATGTTCGCCCTCTGGCGGTCATTGCTGAGAAGTCAGGCTTGACTATCTTTTCCTATGCCGATGATACCCAGATTGTTTTCTCCCTTTCTGCTGCCCAGCACCAAGATCCTTCTCTGCTGCTGCTTGGTTTGAGGAATGTTTCTTCATGGCTGACCAGTAACGCTCTGAAGCTAAATAGCACCAAAACCGAGGTGCTTATTCTGGGTAATAACCCAGAGCTTTGGGGAATCAAACACTGGCCTGATAATCTGGGCCCTGTACCGGCCTCTGTCCCTAAAGTCAAAAACCTGGGTTTTATTATTGATAAAAAGCTCTCCCTTAAGCCACAGGTTTCCAGGGTAGCGGCATCTTGCTTTGCTGCTCTTAGATGGATTAAAAAAATCCTCTGGCTGATTCCACCCCAGCTCAGAGAACGGTTCTGCAGGCTTTGGTGATATCCAGGCTGGGCTACGGCAATGTGCTGTACCTGGGCGCTGATAAAGTCTCAATACATCGCCTACAGATCATTCAGAATGCTGCTGCTCGTCTTCTTTTTCATCTGCCCAGATATGCTTCTGTGTTTCCTTTGCTCCACCAACTCCACTGGCTTGGTCTTAATAAGCGTATTGAGTTCAAGGCCCTCTGTTATATGTTTCGCGCCAAATGTGGCCTTGCCCCTTCTTATATTCAAAGTCTGGTTACACCTTATGTTCCGGCTCGATAGTTGAGATCTTCAAGCCTCTCACTGTTTACAGTTCCCAGATTTCGACTTGTCCGTATGAGGGCGTCGCTCCTTTACCTGTCTTTGCCCCAGGCTTTGGAATTCTCTTCCAATTGCCCTTAGGAACTGTCACTCTCTGCTATCCTTCTGTAAAAGCTTAAAGACGCTTCTATTTGGTGACTCGGCCTGATCTCTGTACTCCCTTTTTGCCTGTTGTTTAATTGGTCCTGCCTCCACATGTTACAGTGCTGGGAGACCCTGTTGGGTAGCTGCGCGCTTTACAAGTGCAATAAATAAATAAATAAATAAACTCTCTCAACAACTTGCTCACCCAGGATGCTTCTTTCAGTTCAACACAAAGCACTCTGTAGGTCCCCTAGACCAACATTACAATATACTCATGCACAACATCATGACACCTTAGCTGGTGTACCCAAATGGAAGGACAAACATAACAGGTACATGTCCATGTTAAATAAGCACTGTGATAATGGTGAAAGACCTGGACAGTAAGTCAGAAAGACGTCTGGTCTCAGACTTCACAAGGTAAGTTGACAAAAATTCCCAAATGTCTTTCCTGGTTTGTATACCTCCACAACAAGAAACACATATCCAGTAACAACATGCTCCTCACAACTCTTCCCTCCTTTGCTTCCCAACATCTAACTTTATGAAAAAAGCCACAATCAACTCTTCTTTCTTGCTACAGAACGATGGTACTCTCTTCACTGGCCAGTATCCAAAATGAATAAAAATCAAATTGTCTTCCAGAAAGCCTCAAAGACCTTTCTGTTACCTGAACATACTAGGACCTGCCAGCCTTGGTCTTCTGATGAGTGGCAATACTCCTAGAAGTGATTAAGTTTGTGATGAGTGCATTAAAAGGTCTCACTCCTCCATGCGTCATTCATTCATTCATTCATTCATTCGTTCGTTAATGCTTTCATTCATTCATTTGTTCCTTCGCTCTTTCATTCATATGGTGATTTAGCGAATGCGAAAGTCTGTTACAGAACGATAATATGCTGTATGGGTTAATAGGTCTTCAAGATAAACTCACCCAAACTAGCATTTATAGTATTCTCCTTTCAAAGATCAACATCTGCCTTGCACCGTGATTCAGTGTAAATGGAATTATGTTATCATTAACATGCAAGCAGAAACTGGACTTTCAACCGCATTACCTCTTAACCACTGCAAGACAAGTCAAACAAATCATAATGCCCAGTAATAAAGTTCTTGCAGAAATTAATTTTACATGCCGTAGCATGTAAAGATGGCAATAGGGAATTCAACATTTGGGTTGTGTACACACCAGATGTGAGATATCCAAGTGCCCTCTAGCACCATGCCTGCATTGTTTTACTTTTCAGAACATTGGTATTGGTGAGAGTAGCTCCAATGGGTACAGGGTTGCTCCATGGCACACATTCAACTGATTTTGTCACAGTGGGGTGAATCTCACTATCTCTATGGGAATGAGACATCACAGCCATGTTTAGCATTAGAAGGAAGCCAGCTCCTGCTCCACAATTCATTCTATTTCATTCCTTGCTAGCTTGTGGCTTCTGCTGCAGTAGTCAGACACCAGCGTCAGTGAGTCCGAGCTGCGGTAGAGTGGAGGTCCATAACTATTCCTTTGAGTAAGCATTGAGTGCTGCGCTACTGCTGTTTGAGGGCAATTAGGTGTCAAGGGTTTTGTATGCAAGTCCCACCGCAAACGTCTCCATGCCTCTACCAATATTTCATTTGTGATGGAGAAACCTACATGTTGTACAAAGGCCAGATCTATGTGTCAGATCTACTAGTAGTAGAAGCATTTGAGAAAAAGATTTGTTTCCACAATGGTACAGCAAGGGTCAGTTGGAAAGTGATTTCGTAGGCTCTATCCAAAAAGAGATCAGTCCAGAAACGTCCCTCACACAACCCATACAATTACCATTTACCCTCAATTCGAAAAACTATGTTGAGTTTGTATTTTCTTTACAGGCACCAATAAAATCTAAGGATTTTCATCAAAATAACATGCTTTATGAGCAAAGGGAGGAGGTACAGAGTTCAATCTTTTTACAAACAGGGCGTAAGTCCCGGAGAAACCCACAAAGTTGTTTTGCTGGACCTTTGGAGAGAGAAAGAGCTGGAGGGTATCTACCAGGGGGAATTAATGTGATCCACATATGACAGACAACAGCCAGCTGAGTGGGGGGACCTGCATGAGGCATCTGACAGACAGACACTGAGCAAGGCCATGAGGTTGCTCCAGCCAGCTACCACATTTAAGAAAGGGTAGATGTGCATTGCCATGTCCCTATTTGTGACTGCTGGGTTACCTCTACTTACCTCCCTTTATATCCTGTGTGATGTGGAGGCAGTTGGTCTTCACCCCATGGGCTGGGCATCCTTTTCTTCTGCTTGATGAGTTCACACTGAATCACTGGAACCAGCTTCCTAGGTGTAATGATGGAAGAGATGTCAAAAAACACCACTGAAGACTGATATGTTTTCTGGAATTCTCTCTAGAACGTGGCCCGGGAAAGGGTTGTCCAGACCCACTGGCATTGAAGACTTAGTCAATGTATCAAAATGAGACAGAGAACCTGGTGGACTACAACCTTTTGCAAACCACTAAGCATTACATGATTAAGGTGGGTATTAGGATACGATCAGTCTTGTGAGAATTGCAGGAGTATTTGTTGCTAGTGGACTCCAAACCATCTTTCACCATAAATAGATACACTCCAGAATTCACACTAGGAATGTATTTTTATGTTTTAATAAAATAAAAAAAAACCTATCCTAATGCACACTATAGGAATCGTAGTGACTATGAAGCTAAACAGTATAGAGGTAACAATATTTATCAACACATAGAATAGTAAAAAATAATGCAACATTATAACAGTAATTTAGGATTTCTCTGCATTAGTTTCCCAACCCAATAGTTCCCTTGGTTAACGTAGCTGATCTTAGCACCAAAATGGGCCTATTGTGAGTTTTTAGTTATCCTTGCTTACACCTGCGTGTATTTTTAGAACAATAGAAGCAGTGTTCATTAGGGAGACAACTGTTATTCCTGTCTCTGCACCACAGTGGCTGTATTGTCCTCAGGCAGGCAGATAAGCCTATCAGAAGACTCAATGTGCCTTTTTTGTAACCTTCAACAAGAAAAAGCTTTTACAGCTAAAGCTGTCAACTGCACGATCCTCAGCCTACAATCCCTGGACCAAAGTTCCTCTCTAGCTAACAATGATTCAGTGTAGCTTATATATTTTGCTTGAACAACGTTAAATGTTTTAAAATAAATAATTGATATAGAAGCTGCTCTTCTTACATTCTGTGAAACATTGTTTACCATCTAGAAAAAATAACAGAGAAATTAAGATATCAGATTCTATAAAATCTTGTTGACTATTTAAATATAATAACTGATAAATCAAAGTATAAAGGTATGCTAAAAGAAACATTAAACAATTTATTCGAGCAAGTTGAATTATCACTTTGCATTGAAACAAATATTTTAACAACCTAGGCAAGCGTGCATTTGTATTAAAAAAAAGTTACACATAAATATATTATATGTATAATGCAAAAGGGGACACCTAAATGAAAAATATATGAAGGTTATATAATCCCTAGTACTATAATGAAGCATATGCTATGAATATATAAGTATATAAATGACAAAAGCTAGGCTATAATGTCTTATTTCTATTTTAACTATTGTGACTTGGCACGAAAAGTCCAAAAAAGAATCCAGAAAGGAACAAAGCTGAATAAAAAAATATTATATATAAAAATAACAGCAGCTTCTGATTATCTCTATTAAGTTCATGTTGTTATGAGTACATATGGCCGTTTTTAAACTTGCAGTACCAAAAAAGGCAATGCACAATGAAAATAATTAGGACTTTGGTAGTGAATGAGACAAAAAAAAACTACAAACTTCAGCAGAAGTTTGTGTATTTTCTCCAGATTTAGATGATGATGAGGAAGCCATAAGCCTTTCAAAAAATGAAGATGCTGAAACCATAGGTGAATATGGTGTCATGGGTGTCAGTTGTGATGTTGTTATTGAAACATTTTTCAAAACAACACCAATTGAATCTGAGAATGAAGAAACTATTGATGGTTTGGTGCATACAGAGGTAGGCAGAGGTGATGACATAGGTGACGGCATTGGAACACAAATATAGCTTCTTTAATGATGGGCTTTACAGCATCTCAGTACAGTATGCTTGATGCACTTTGATTGGGTTAAATTATTTCCCCAATATTGAGAGACATTATTAGTGGTTGTTCCAATGCGATGTCCAAGAAAGGTATTTTATAATACTTCATTCACCAGAGAGCAGGTCTCACTTTAACAATGGCGTGGGAACACCCACGCTTCACCCATGGAATGCCTTCACAGAGCAGAGTAATGCAACGCAAAGATTTGCGCCGCCGCTGGATTTATCAAGCTGCTCAAGGTCACCCAAGCAAACTTAAGGGTTGCATCGCTTTTGCACCCCATTGCGTGGTGCAAAAGTGACGACACCCTATGATAAATATGCCCCATAGCACATAGTGTGAGGGAGCTGCAAAAACTTGCCAGCTCATAACTCTGGCCCAGGAGATCTTACATACTTTTGGATTTCTTTTCTAATCTGTGTTTTGAGTGTAGAATATTTTACATGTAATACATTTCTTTTCTGAAGTAAAGACTTGCTTAGACATTCAAGCAAAAGCTGTTTTTTGATCTATTGCATAGTTTCTGAGTGTCTAACCCCACACCACCTTGTGGAGCCTGTTGTGACTACTTAACCACACTAGCCTAAGAGTCTCAAGTGCTAAAACAAGTAGTTGGTCATTCAGTTTGAGTGCAACATTATTGGATACTATTGAATGTTGCCAAATAACCTCTGGCTTCACTGAGTCCCCAAGAAAAGATCGATGAAAGTACACATAATTGACAAAGCATTAAACTAGATTCAAGGCAATTGTAGACTCCTCAACCTGACTGCCAGTGTCCTAAACATGAGCATTCTTTTTTCACTGTGATATCTTCTCTGAATCTAGTCCATACAAAAGGCTTCTCACCAATTTAATGAACTGTCCCATAACCCCTCTCCCTCCAAGCGTGCGGATGGAGAGCTACGCTGGGAGCTAAAAACAGCTCTGCTACTCTGTTAGATACCAATTTTATATTGCACTATGCAAGGTTGGACCAAAAGCTGAGCTTGGTCAAAACATAAGAAACGTAGAAATGCTTGGAACGCAGTGTTATTTAATCACACTGAATGTACATCAATTCATAACATCATTAGGCAAATATCCAAGCAGTGCAGTGCCCCAGGTGGGAAGGAGAATAAAGGTGTGTATTGTGATTGGAGTGAGGTTGAAAAAGGGGATGAATAAAAAGAATACAGTGTAAATCAGATGAAGTATTACAAAAAGAACAAGGCTCATAATTCAAGCCACAAAATTCAAAACACAGTTAGTTGAATGGGTAGCCATATTTGAATAAAGTGTCACAGTGAAAAATCGCTGTTGATCACGCTGGCGGATACTGAAAGTTGTCGACGTTTCGACCCCAAGGATGGTGTAGGTTATTTATCCCTTACGTGGGGGTCTTCCTCAGGACAGGAAAGAATGGGAGGGGCACCTGGGAATGAGACATGAGAGATACCTTAGAAACGGGAAGTTGGGGGTGATTTAAAAAAACTAAGCATAAAAGGGGGAGAGCCCCCAAATATTACCATTGAAAGCCTCCACTCGGGGCTAGTTCATGGATGTGGGCGCGCAGACTCCTGGGAACACGAGAGCGAGAAATAGTCACCTGCAAAAGTAAGGTGCAAACTGTGAAGGGCCGTCCCGTAATCATGAATACTTGGGAACGGTAAGAATGATCGGTCGTATTACACTTACTGGATCCGATACTTATAACGGGTAAGGGGATGGGCTGTTCAGCTCCACCTTGGAGTGTTAGTCTGAAAAATAATTGAACCCTTTATGATGAAAAACGTAGCACCACCGCTGTGCCCAAATTGCGAAAGGGATAACCTAGCGCGCTGTGCATTATTGGACTCTACCAAGAAGTGCTCATCTGGAAGTTTAAAATCTTTATGTTCAATAACCGGTTCTTTCTTTATTTTCAATTTCAGACTGTGAGATATTGAGCCTTTGCCATAAACTTCAAACCATCAGGTATTTTCTGCATGGACACACCGCGTATGTTATCTCTCGCGCAATTAGGCACAGTGGTGGTGTTACGTTTCTGTAATTTAGGGCCCTTTTAAACTTTTAAACTTCCAGATGAGCACTTCTTGGTAGAGTCCAATAATGCACAGCGCGCTAGGTTATCCCTTTCGCAATTTGGGCACAGCGGTGGTGCTACGTTTTTCATCATAAAGGGTTCAATTATTTTTCAGACTAACACTCCAAGGTGGAGCTGAACAGCCCATCCCCTTACCCGTTATAAGTATCGGATCCAGTAAGTGTAATACGACCATCATTCTTATCGTTCCCAAGTATTCATGATTACGGGACGGCCCTTCACAGTTTGCACCTTACTTTTGCAGGTGACTATTTCTCGCTCTCGTGTTCCCAGGAGTCTGCGCGCCCACATCCATGAACTAGCCCCGAGTGGAGGCTTTCAATGGTAATATTCGGGGGCTCTCCCCCTTTTATGCTTAGTTTTTTTAAATCACCCCCAACTTCCCGTTTCTAAGGTATCTCTCATGTCTCATTCCCAGGTGCCCCTCCCATTCTTTCCTGTCCTGAGGAAGACCCCCACGTAAGGGATAAATAACCTACACCATCCTTGGGGTCGAAACGTCGACAACTTTCACTATCCGCCAGCGTGATCAACAGCGATTTTTCACTGTGACACTTAATTCAAATATGGCTACCCATTCAACTAACTGTGTTTTGAATTTTGTGGCTTGAATTATGAGCCTTGTTCTTTTTGTAATACTTCATCTGATTTACACTGTATTCTTTTTATTCATCCCCTTTTTCAACCTCACTCCAATCACAATACACACCTTTATTCTCCTTCCCCACCTGGGGCACTGCACTGTTTGGATATTTGCCTAATGACAGTAGCAGTCGGTGGTGGGAGTGCCGCCGGGCGATGACGTGGGGCGGGGAGGGGCAGGGTGTGGGGTAGTAAACTACGGATTACGGCGGATTACAGGTAAGTAAACATATAAATAAATAAAATGAATTTCGTTTCGCGCTGCATCGCCAAATGCGACGCAGCGCGAGAAACGAAATTCGCTTTATTTATTTATATGTTTACTTACCTGTAATCCGTCGTAATCCGTAGTTTACTACCCCCCACCCTGCCCCTCCCCCGCCCCACGTCAGCGCCCGGCAGCACTCCAACCACCGACCGCTACTGCCTAATGATGTTATGACAGTAGCGGTCGTGGGTGGGAGTGCCGCCGGGCGCTGACGAGGGGCGAGGCGGGGCGGGGTAGGGTGGGGGGTAGTAAACTACGGATTACGATGGATTACAGGTAAGTAAACATATAAATAAATAAAACAAATTTCGTTTCTCGCGCTGCATCGCATTTGGCGATGCAGTGCGAGAAAAGAAATTCGTTTTATTTATTTATATGTTTACTTACCTGTAATCCGCCGTAATCCGTAGTTTACTACCCCTCACCCTGCCCCTCCCCCACCCCACGTCAGCGCCCGGCGGCACTCCCACCACCGACCGCTACTGTGTTATGAATTGATGTACGTTCAGTGTGATTAAATAACACTGCGTTCCAAGCATTTCTACGTTTGTTATCCATTTGTTTCCTTTCTCATTGTAATTTTGATATTGATGTACTGTCCTTTGGGACCATTTACTGTATTGTACTGCTCTATACCCAGGTCCCAGGGACGCATATTGGGTTTACCCGTCTTTTGTAACTTAACCTGGTCAAAACATAAGGCTGCAGACCCATCTTCTGGTGATTGAACCCACCTAAGGCACCATGACCCTCATTACGAGTGGCCCCTGTTGCAGCTTGTAATTTGTGTGGTGCAATAAAAAGCACCTATTACAGTCAAATCTCTCAGATGGAGAACTTCTGCCCTCAGACCTTGGATGGCGAGAAGATCTTAGAGCCCAGATATTGACAGTCTTCTTGTGCCAGAGGTAACAGCGACCCCTTCCAGTAGCCATGATGCCACCATCACTTTGAGCACCTAAGCAGATAATGCCTCCCAGAAGGAGCCTCAAGGGACGAAAAACCTCGAAGGGAAAAAATCTCAAATGAAGTCTGTTTGTCTCCAAGATGACAAGGGCAGAGAAAATGGATCCAGCTGAAAAACCAGGACACAGGAACTCAACTGGAGACACAGGCAAGAGGTGGAAAACCACCAATAAGAGTAAGAAACCCCCAACAGAAGTGAAGTACCACCAACAGGAGCAACGAAACACACCAACAGGAGCGAAGAAGTGTACTTGCTCAAGGACAGAATGAAAACCAACTCCTTATATACCCCCAGGCCAGAAAGTTACCTCATGGAAGGGTGCAGCCATTTTGGATTGGGAAGGTTCCAGAGAACAGAAATGGAGTGGCCGACATCTTGGATATGGGTGAAGAAACACCCCATGGATCCTTCCTAAAGAATTCCTAAAAGGAGAAAGGGAAAACTATGGTGTTCTCCAGTGTGGCTCCCAGGGAGAGGACCATCTGAGACTGCACTAGCGGGCTTTTTGCTGTGAAAAAATGCCTATAGGTGCACACAGTGGCCAGCTGGCTTCACTGCTGCCCTGTGGGCAAGTGAGGAACGCATACTGTGGGACACGAGGGAAGCTGTTGGGTGGGGCACGGGTGACAATACGGCCCGCGGTATAACAATTACAGTTGACCAACAGGAGTGAAAAACGCCCAAGAGAAGTGAGGTACCACCAACAGGAGCAAGGAAACACACCAAAAGGAGCAAAGAAGTGTTATGACACAAGGATGAAGTGAAATCCAACTTCTTATATACCCCCAGGTCAGGAAGTTACCTCATGGAATGGTGCTGCCATCTTGGATTGGGGATGTTTCAAAGAACAGAAATGGAGTGGTCGGCATCTTGGATATGGGTGAAGAAAAACCCCATGAATCCTTCGTAAAGGATTCCTGGAAGGAGAAAAGGAGATCTATGGTGTTCTCCAGTGTGGCTCCCAGGGACAGGACCACATGAGACTGCACCTGTGTTTTTTATATTGAGCAAGGAATATTTTTGCAACTTATCAGTTGTCAACGCCCCTGACCTCGGTTGCTGAAGTTCGGTAACTATAGCAGCTTCCTGCTTCGCCCTAGATGACCAGGCCAACAATTTTCTGACCATCTGACTTTCTTCATAGACTCGCTGTTGGTATGATCAAGAATTGTTTATCTCTTCGAGTACAAAGAATTCCCTGAGTTCTTGTTTAGCGGTAGCCTGTTGTTGATCCATAACAATATGCTCGGTCAAGGAATTTGCCCTTGATTAAGCTGCAGTATCAACTGCAAGTTGCAGTTCCAAAATACGTGCTGACCGCCTCTTAGATTGAACGTCTGTGAAAGCCATCATCTGCCTGCGGGAAGCCGCCTTAAAGGCACCACAAACAGAAAAGAGGGCAGTGGTACCCTCGTTAATCTGAAGATATTCTTTAATCCATATTTTCATATTATCCAGCCATTCCTGGTTGGAAAGAAGGAGACGATACATCTGCCGCCTGGATCTCTCCCGTCGCCTAGTGTCTAGTTCTATCTTAACAGTAATGGCGGAATGGTCAGAAAAAGAATTTGCCCATATTTGAAAGTCAAGACACTTAAGAGAGCGAGAGATAAGAAGATAGTCAATACGTGAGGTTGACTGAAATTGGCGGGAATAGTAGGTATACTGTGACATTTCTGAGTGGGCTCTATGCCAAGGATCAATCAATTGATAATCTTGGATCATAGTATCCAAACCTTTTTTGGTTATAGGCTTCAATTGTTTTTTTGTTTTATTCGAGGTATCCTTAGCTAGATCCTGAATATAATTACCCCCCTAGTATTATGGAACCCACCACTCCTCTCATTAAGTCATTAATTTTTATAATACATTTAGGGTCGTCTACTGTCGGGGCATAATAATTTATGAGATGACAAACATAACCATTTACCCCAGCTGTAATCCATATCCACCTACCAAAGGGATCCCTTTGAACCTGTATAATGTCCCAGTCTAGCACTCGCCCGAGATATATTGCAACACCCTTCATGGCCAGCCCGGCAGAAGCAAAATATGCCCTTGCATAATTCTTGGGAATATGTAGTTTCAGGAAATTGGACTTTAGATGAGTCTCTTGAAGAAAAAGTATTTGAGGTGCAAAAGAAGTAAGCCACCTAAGTAAAGACCCATACTTTTTGCTATTCGATATCCCATTTACATTGACCTATATTATACGTATCTCAACCCCCATTTCAGAAAGGCCAACAAAAAAATTACTTTTCCGTTTCTATTTTTTCTTTCCAATGATACTGTCCTGTCTATGATTCTGCTCTTTTTTAATATCCGTGCCCCCACCACCAACCCCACACTGTGTACCCCACCCCTGGACAGAGGGGAATAGCCCATGATACCCCTCTTAATCCCCCCTGCCTGAGTGCCTGGATAGATGCTCCTGCTGGGTGCCATGGTGAAGCACCCTGAGTGAGAACCCCCCCCACACCATTACATACTATTGAATCTCTCTAGCTATATTGGAACCCTCCCTCTCTCCTTCCTCTATCGCCGGCTCTTCCTTCTGCAGTCACACTTTCCTAGACTCCCGGGGTAGAGAGTGATTGCAGCATTTCTTGAGCTTCTTCAAGATTTGTGAACATTTGAAATTTGCCCTTTACTAAAACCCTAGGTTTAGACTGTTGGGCTATTGCTGCCTGGGCACCCTGGGCCTTAAATAAATAAAGAAGTTTCACAAATTCCTTTTGACACCGTGCTGCTGCAAAGGATATATCAGAGAAAATTCGACATAAAGGTACTTCGTTAGTGGAGAATTATTTTCTTTGGATGGCTCTCAAGAGTATCCATTCCTTGATACGATAGGCGGCAAAATTAACCAAAATCGTCCTGGGCAAGTTCGAATTGGGAAATGGATGGGCCGGTACCCTATGGGCTCTTGTAATTGTCAAGTCACCTGAGATTTCTGGTTGGACATGATTCTTAATAAATGTCTCAACCCATTGAACCATTTGGGCCCCTTCGCAGCCTTCTGGTACCCCCAGCAGCCGTAGATTGGAGCATCATTGAATGGCTTTTCAGTTCATCGATCTTGTTTTTCAGCAACAATTTGTCTTTCCTTGCTAGATCCGTCTGCTGCTGCAAAGTCGCCATTCGATCCTCAAGCTGTGATATCCTAGACTCAGCCTCCTGCATCCTCGCTGGGAAGGTGTCAATTGCTTCCTCGATTTAGGTCAAACGAAGGTGCAGGGATGCGTTCTCAATTGCCTGAGATACTTTTAGATCTCTTACTTCGTCCAGTATAAGATTTAACATAGTTTTTAAGTCCCATTGCTGGACCTGCTGAACGTCGGGTGCTAGGATAGGCAGCTGAGACTGGGAGTTGCTATCCATTGCAGCCTGGAGTTGAATCGGGGTTACATCGGCTAGAACAGACGGAGACACCCGCTGCAGTTCCAGGGTACTTTGAGGAGGGAGCTGAATCTTAGGATTGTTTTCTATAACGGCCTGAGATTTCACTTGCGAAGTTGCAACCATGCTAGGATCCATTACCGGAGGCTGGACTAGCGGCTGCAGAGCTGCTAAGGTATTATGTTGGGAGGTACCTGGATCTTGAAGAGCTACCTGTTTTAGGGGAGAGGCAATAACTCCCATATTTAGGGATTGAATATTCTGATCAATCATGAAAGGCTCTGAAAGTGTAGATCCTGTTGCTTTCTATTTTGAAAAAAGAGAGTATTCTTTCAGCTTCCCGTGGATGGCATATGTGGAGGGGTCGAAGCGTAACTCGGAAGATATATCTTCATCTTCTAGTCCCCTTGAGGATGCTGGCTTTGGTGGTGACATCTTATCCTCCCCAAGCACCCTGCCTTCATTGGAGGATATGGATAGCTCATTTTGGACAGGGTTCTGCAGAGTATGCAGCAAGGTCATCTGGCTAGGCCCTCCCGCCGGCCCCTGGCCCCCCAGTTCTTCCTCTGAGCTTAAGGGGCTATTTGCTGCTGCTGTCTATCCACAACGTGATTTCAGGCTACGTTCAGCCCTTGCTGCAGCTGATGCAGACTTCATTTGCGCAGTACGTGATTTGGTTTTAAGACCAGCAGTATCCATATTCATTAAATTTGAAAACTTGAGATGCTTTCTCTTAGTGGACAGTTCTTTAATCCTGTAGGTAAAGTAGGTATAGTTCAATGGTTCAAGGAAGGAGGAGACACCCAGCAACCCACTACCAGGGGACCCTTATAACACTCTGAATGGCAGCCCCTGGTATGAAACTAGTACACCCTCCGAAACCGCCCAGGAAGGCCTTAATTTTGCCAGGAACAGTAAAGAAGAAAAACAGACACCATCAAGGGGCTTACCGGTCTCCTGGACAACCTCTACGATATAGTCTAGGGAGCCACTGTAAAATCAGGGCAAATATCCAGCCCTCTCCATCGCTTTTTTTCAAAACAGCAATCGTTGGAACTGGCTCAAGCAAAGAGAGGAGCCAACGAATGTTCATTGTTTAGCGAGCAATAAAGAGAAATATTCAGATAAAAATTAATTTGGCTTATTTCAAAGAACTGGATGTTCTTTTTCATCAGTTTGTCTGGAATAAAAAAGCACCTAGAGTCAAATATCCAGTTCTATAATTGGGAGTAAATCAGTGCGGGTTAGCACTGCCCCAGATACGTGTAGACTATGACGCTTCCCTCCTCGATTTTTTGGTTCATATATCGGATTCAAGGGTGTTGTTAGAGGACTTTTTTATTAATAGAATGGTAAAGGAAGCAGGATCACAGCTTCCGGCTTTTACAAAAACGGCCAAACTCCCAAAAAGAATGAGGCACAAGACATTACAAGACCTCCGTATTAGACTCCAGTCGCTCTATACTACCAACACGCCTGAAGCTGGGTATGGATATCTCCAGTTGAAGGAATGTAAAGTTTTAGGTCTACAAATCCAGTCCAGCCAATTAAAGTTTTGGTATTTAAATGGCTTCAGAGAGCTGGGCCATTTTCTTTTGGGAGGAAGGTGCATCACTAGTCACGAAAATTTAGCAAGGTGTGGAGATCGTAGTAAGCCCTTTTTTTTTATTTATACAAATTATCCACCTTGTGAAAAAATTTTGTTTTCCTGCTCATACCGTTACTTCACCATTATTGACCGCTCTTTTTAAAGCTAGGCTGAACGGGGTGGGTAACTGGTATAGATCTCTGCAGAGTCAAGGGGAAAACCATCTAATAAAGAATTTCTTGGCAAAAATTTCTGCGACAATGCAATGCTTCTTTTCCGAGGTTGAGTGGCAGACAATCTCGCATCTTGGTAGTAAAGCCTTAAGGGCTGTAAATTTTAAGTGTATGTCTTTCCTCTCATGATGGATGGCGTATTACACCCCTAAAAGCCTTACACAGAAGGCACTCAGAATTTGAAGATAGATGTTTTAGGTGCCAGGAACAAGTTGGTGGAGATTGGCTTCATACTTTCTTTACTTGCCCATTGCTGGCTCAATTCTGTGAAAAAATATTTGGCGCCCTAAATAAAGGCTTACAGAGCCAACTCATCCTGGAGCCCGCTGTCGCACTTTTTGGTTGGTCAAAACAGAAGCTAACGACGACTAATATTAAAGCCAAGCAAGCCTTTATTTTGATCACTTCATTGTGGCGCAATCCTTGATTCTGCAGAATTGGAGGAGAAGTAGAGTTCACACATATATAGAATGGCATAAGAAAATGACCCGCACAAGTACATTCGAAGAGGCCTACGCAAAAAGGGTTGGTGCGATCAAAAGGTTTACGAGGGTTTGGAAAATTATGGAACAAATTGGGGATTGATCCCTGTTGTTTATCCTTCCATCGGTCTTATACGATTTCTACTGCTTTTTGCCCTCAAATAATTCTTATTTATGAGGCAATGAACTATAATATCATTCTATGTCAAAGGAGATTTTACTTTTTGCTAATGTTTTATTGTGATCAAAATGTATTGCTGTTAGACTGTACTTTGATTGATCCCTTATTTATTATTTACCGACTTTATATTGAGTATTTACCGAGACATAATGAATTTCTTTCTATTTTTCTGCTCAATAAAAACATCAAGTACATTTTTTTTAAAAAAGATTGCACCAGTGGGCAGGCCACTGGTAGAAAATGCCTATAGGTGCACACAGTGGCCCACGGGTTTCACTGCTGCCCTGTAGGTGAGTGAGGAGCGCATCCCATGGGGCACGAGGGAAGTTGTCGGGTGGGGCGCGAGCCGCAATGCGGCTCGTCTTATAACAATTACAAGTTTTTCCCCAAAAATGGAGGCATAAGATACAGATTTTGGTGCTCACCACAACAAAAACCAAGTTTTGCAAATTATACAGCATTTTACCAATGTTCAATTCTGGTGGGTCGAAATATACCAAGTTATGCAGTCTTTACAGAACTTAACACTAATTGTGATAACATTTTCAAACCTTATAATTCTGAGCCCTGTGCAATCAGGAGTTTGTGCAGGGGTCAGGAAACACTGAGACAATCATAAGTAGAACCTATGTCAATATCTTCTAGAATTGCTGCATTCTCTTTATCATCAAGTTGACTTTACCATTATTTTTTAGGCGTTTGCTCAAAGACAGAACAATAAACATTCTACAGACCTGCCAATTTGAAGAATATTCCTAGTGTGAGGAGGGGGTATGGTTTTGGAGGGGGCAGTGCCTGGTGCCAAGAGCTACACTTTGCCCACTCCTCCACCATTCCCCTGTCCCCAACAAAACAAGCTTGCTGAGGCTGGTGCGGATGGCCTGGGGTGTTTTCACACCATTTAATGTACACCAGCTTTTAAAAGCCTCTACAGATGAGCTGGAAATCCACTCTTTGCATTGTTCCCAACTTATTTTCCCAGCCACCGTGTGATATCAGCTCCTCACCGGGTGGATGTGTGAATGGAGCCGATATCATGTGTCACTCAGTGGCACTGTGTGAGTTGGAGGTCTGATTCTATCTTACGTGAACGTTTCTTACCCTTACAACTGCCTTCCCTACCTAGAATCAGTGGGGGTCTCTCGAGGACCCTTCTCGTAAGTCATGAGGACCTCCCTACAACCACCATCTCTTAAAACCCAAGGGGGGATATTCACAAGAACGTGTGCTGAACATCTCCAAAAAATGTTAACGCAACTTTACACATCACAGCCTATCGTGGGAAAATAACCCCGTGTTAACGTGGAATTCACAACAAGGCGGTACCATGCGATAGTCCCCCGAAAACGCGGCCAATGTCCGCGATACAACCACCGCGATGGAGATAAAAACACAAACCCCAACGCGTAAAAAGACGCGATGTGCCCAAACGCGATAAGAAAACAGTGACAACCAGTGAGAGGCCAGCAATACCCACGTGTAATGTGGGAAAAAGCACAAGAACAGCATACAGAAAATGCCACTAAAAACGAAATCAACTGCGGAGTACCACGGATGCAGCCTGACTGACTGCAGAGGACAACATGAACCCCACAATCCCCACGGAGGAACACCCAGGAATACAGGGCTCGTGGAAGGGCAATGAGAAGAGGAAGAGGAAGACGGGGTACAGTCTACAGGAAAACCCGATTATCGCCACGGATGAGACAGAACACCACCACCAACTGTACGTCACCTCCAACATGTCATTGGCAACAAAGAGGCAAAGATGGCACACCACCTCGGACCATGTGAATGCCGTCGCATGGCAGAGGAGGACAATGGAAGAGCACAAGAGGCGCTGGACTGATGTGAATGTCAAAACCAAGCAGAAACTCGCTGCCAACACGAAAGCAGCAACGCACCCCGGAGGAGGGGGGCCAGCAGAACACCAGGAGCTGAATGACATGGAGAAGATGGTGGCCACAGTCACCAGTCGGGAGACGGTGACATGAGTTGGTGATCTGGACACTGCCCAACATGACCCAACATTACATCAACATGGTGCGTAGCGACCTGGGAGTGGGGGGACGGGGGGAGATGGGCACAATGGCACACATGCACAATCAAGCAGGGCACACTGCACACCCACAATGACTCTGGATCATGTCCCTGATCCCACAGGAACACTTCAGCACACACACAAACACCAAGTAGTTCCACAAACACCATGTGCCCAAAGGGGCACCCACCCAACACATCAACATTCACACAATCAACACATGCCCACGTGCGAAACACAGCAAACATGCACATACGTCAGCCACACTGACAATGCAAGAGACACCACATGACGAGTAGCTTGGCTGAGGTGGCTGAGTGCGGACAACACCTGAAAAGGAGCAGGTCACACTCGGACACAACTACCTGCACAAACAACCCCTGACGTCAATGACACATCTGCGGACAAACCATGCCCAAGAGTCACAACTCGACAAAGGGCACAAGTTACCCAAGTCTGCAACATCTCAGCACAGTGGAAGCACAGAACTGACAGGTACACTGCATGAAAGTGATCAGTGGCAGACAAATCAGAGCCGCAGGAGCGAATCACCCACCGTGCAGCATACGCACATAAGTATAAGTGCACCTCGACATTGACAACATCCCGGTACAAACAGCAACACCTCCACAACAGAACACAGGACCCAACTGGTGCCGCAAATGTGCACAACGTGGCAAATCACATCTGGCACAGCAGGAAACTGTGATA
The DNA here is from genome assembly GCA_963921515.1 of Calotriton arnoldi. Taxonomy (NCBI): domain Eukaryota; kingdom Metazoa; phylum Chordata; class Amphibia; order Caudata; family Salamandridae; genus Calotriton; species Calotriton arnoldi. The sequence goes on along the minus strand of CAWUFW010003416.1, from coordinate 471,058 downwards.
TGACAATGTACAGTACAACCTGTAACCTGCAAATATGTTTTATTCACACATGCTGTGCTTGTGGACATTTTGTACTGTCCCATGATTGCCAGGGACGGCCACAATGTGACGTTCTCATGAGAAGAAATTGGCAATGATGGTGTTCCTACGGGCCATTCCTGCCGCAGCTGCAGTGGGATGTGGGCCACCTGCCCCATCGTCCCCATCATCGTCCGGTACTTCTGGAACTGGGATCCATGGGGCATTGGTGCGTACACAGATGTTGTGCAACACACAACATGCAACGATCATCTTGCACACGATGTCCGGGCTGTACAGGAGCTTTCCACCTGTGCCGTCCAGGCACCTGAAACGTGACTTCAACACGCCAAATGTGCGTTCAACGATGCCCCTGGTGCGTATGTGGGCTGCATTGTACTGCCTCTGGGCGGGTGTGTTCGGGTCTCAGAGGGGTGTCATCATCCAAGGGCAGAGTGCATATCCTTGATCACCTGGGACAGTGCAGAGAGAAAAGAGTCAATACTTGGTTCGGCATGATGTGATGGCAGGCCCACTGATCCAGTGACGCCTGTGCTGGCTGTGTGTGGGGTGAGTGTAAGCCAGCCCTCAGGGAGTAGCTGGTGCTGGCAACAACTCCAACAGTCATCAGGCACTCAGAAATGCAATGTCAGAACAACAAGGGAGCATGACTTGAGTCGCACAGGGTTAGTGGCCCCGGATGCACAGCGGCCGACACGGGCCTACCGCCACGGGACGCTGACCTGCGGGAGACTGGGGTAGGGTCATGAGGGCAGAGCAGGGTCTCGTATGTCTCAGGTGCCTTCCGCGGAGTGTCTCGGGGGAGAATGGGAGGTGTACCCCCAGAGCATGATGCAGAAGGCACATGCCAGCTGTGACCGGCAACATGGCGGATATGAATGCCACAGACTCATGCCAGACACCAAGTCCGTACCTGCCCGTTGCTGATGACAACCCCCAGGCCACAGGCTCAGACACCAATGATGTTCCGCCGGAGGCTGACGGTCACTCACGGCGCACAGGGTAAGTGGCACCAGGTCAGTCCTTGTTACTGGTTGACCTCCTCCGTAACCATGATCCGTGTTTCCACCGGACTGTGACGCATCTCCCTCTCAGTCCTCCCCCTGCGTACACTGGCATGGACCCTGCCATTGATTAATGATGACTCAGTTCAAGATGTGGGACATGCTGGACTGCAGTGTAGCCCGGCTGCAGCGGTGGGGTATGTCAACGAATGGGGACCCCTGGGGGCCTGTGTCACGGAGGACAGCGATGGCCTGAGGAGGCCGCCAAGGTCGCGGGCATGGGTCTTGGAGCTAGCACGTGGTGGGCCCTCTTTGACACACGACGGTGTCGGCAGGTGAGCAGTGCGGCCTTGGAGTGCTGGGGCGGGCAGGCCTGCTCTGGGTATCAGCGTCCTGGGGTGCAGCAGGCGCACAGGCTCGCAGGCCCCGCTACTCGCGGCGTCAGCCTCGTGGCGGACTGTGAGGCGCCGCCCTGGCAGTGACGTTGGCCTTTCCGGGAGTGTACCACGCTCTGCGCCATGGGGTTTTTGTCCACACCCCTGCGCAGGCCTGGCGTACTCCGGGCCCACCCACTACGCTTACGCACACAGGGGGGGACGCAGCGAGTGACATTTCTGCGATCTGACCCACGGCCTGGGGTGACATGGTTGCGTCCACTGTTCACTCCTCTCCAGTCACCAGCAGTTGATGTCTGCATGGACATATCTGTGGTTTGCACACACATGTCTGTCCAGCACATCCACGCCTCACTTGTCGTTGTGTACATTCCCATTCACGGGTCACTTGCATCCTTTGCACATGGCTGCATTCCGCATCTCCACATGTTCAGCTGTTGTGTGGCTGTGGTGCCATGAAATAGCTGTATTGTGTGCAGGGGAAGCCCAGGATCACCATGGAGTTGTGTTGTCGTGTCTGGTAGGTGGGCATGTTGATTGACATGTTGTATGTGGTTTGGTCACGTGTGCATTCCCACAGTTGTGCGTTGTGTGATGGTGGCTTTGAGGTGTGTGGTGTGTTGATTTGGCACTTACCAACGAGCAGTCCAGTTCCATAGATGCCATCCTGGAAGCACTGGTTGATGATGGACTGTCGGAAGATGTAGGAATCGTGCACATTGCTTGGGTAGTTTGTGACGACATTGGTGAACATTCCCCGGTGGTCCACTATTGCCTGCACATTGATGGAATGCGTGTGCTTTCTGTTGCGGTAGTGGTGTGCAGTATCCGCAGGGGGCACAAGTGGGACATGTGTGCAGTCAATGGCCCCCAACACGTGTGGGAAGCTAGCAAAGGCGTAGAAGCCTTGCTTTGTCTCCAGCTGTTCCTGCGCAGTGTGGGGGAAGTGAAGGTACTGGGGTATGAAGCTGATGATGGCATCCAGGACAGGTGTGATGAACCTTGATAGGGCTGGCTGTGAGACTCCTCCGACTCTGGCAGTTTATTTATTTATTTTGAAGGTTTTATATAGCACGAACAAGACCCTTGCGGGTATCAGAGCGCTTTACATGTCAGAAGAAGGAAACAAGAGTAGGCATAGCAAACACAGTTATAAGTGATTCAGATATACGATATTCAGAAAGGTAAAAAACTAGCGATTAAAATATGGATCTAAAAAAAAAAACAGAACTAGTAATTAAAATACAGTACTAAGTCATTAAATTCACGTGAATTTAGCCATGAGATTCGCTTTCACTTCTTTTTTGAAGGAGGCAGTGGAAGGGTTCAGTCTTGTTTCAGTGGGCAAAGCATTCCAGATCCTGGGAGCCATACCAGAGAAGGATCGGTTATAGGTTTTTTTCTTGGCAAATCGTTGTGGTTTCAGTAGAAGAGTCTTGGCACTCCTGGAGGCTCTATTGCTCGCAGAGAGCACCAGTTTCTGAGCTAGGTAGTGCGGAGAATTGTGGTGTAGGGCCTTGTGCGTCATACAAGCGATTTTCAGATGAATTCTAGCTTCAAACGGTAGCCAGTTGAGAGCTCTAAGGTCTGGAGAGATGTGAGAGGTTCTCTTTGAGCCCGTGATGAGTCTCGCCGCTGAGTTGATAGCGGCTCTTAGCGGGGCTGTCGACGACCTTGGGAGGCCGCATAAGGTTACAGCCCCATATTCCACTCTTGGGATTACTAGGGCTTGAACTGCTTGTTTGAAATCGTAAGCTGGCAGGAAGGGTTTCAGTTTTCGCAGGGTCTTCATGTGGAAGTTAGCTCCTTTTGTGGAAGCGCTGATATGCTTTTGCATCTTTAGGTTACTGTCCAGCATCACACCTAGCGATTTCGCTGATTCGACAATGAGAGGTTGTCCTTTGAGAGCTGTTAAGTGCTTCATCCAGTCCAGGATAGTGGATGCTTTGTTAGGGGAGCGATTAAGAGGAACTCCGTTTTGAGGAGTTTAGTTTCAAATGGTTTTCGGCCAGCCATGTTTGGGTTTTTGTAGAGTTGTGTTGAGCGATTTGATGTCTTCAAGTGAGTGGATCTTGATGTAGATTTGGGTGTCGTCTGCATACATATGGAAGTGAATCTTGGAGAGACTGAGAAGTTCGGTGAGTGGTTCCATGAAAAGGTTGAAAAGAGTGGGTGAGAGGGAGGAGCCTTGCGGAACTCCTAACGTGACTGGCATGGGGTTGGACAGGGATTGATTGACCTTGAATCTTTGAGATCTATTTTGGAGGAAAGAGGCGAACCAGTTAAATACAGCTCCAGACAATCCCATTCTGTGTTTCAGGAGCTCTAGCAAGTTGCCATGTTTGACGGTGTCAAATGCTGATGACAGGTCGAGTAAGATTAGTAAACAGGCTTCGTTTTGGTCCAGGATTTTTAGAGCGTCATCAATTATGTGTGTCATGGCTGATTCGGTACTGTGACCTGCTCGGAAGCCTGATTGAAATTGGTTAAGCAGGTTGAATTGTTCGATGTGTCTGTTCAGCTGCATGTTAACACATTTTTCCAAGAGTTTGGCTAGCATAGGTATGTTAGATATCGGACGATAGTTATTTAGCTCCGAAGGGTCAGCTGTTGGTTTCTTTAGGATAGGGGATACCTGACCTGTTTTCAGGATGTCTGGAATGGATCCTTGAAGGAGGGAGGTATTTATGATCTTGGTCCAGAGAGGTAGTAACAGAGGAATGAAGTCTTTTAAGTAGTTGGCAGGAAGCGGGTCTGTGAAGTGGTTGGAAGGTTTCAGGGCGGTTAGCGTCTTTAGTATGGTGTCTTCACTGTAAGTGTTGAAGTAGGACCACGTTGCGTTGTTTTTGAGGTTGAATTTTGTAGAGTAGTAAGCTTGGGCACCTGCAGGGGGCAGTGATGAGTTCTTTTGCATGTCCGAGAGGGATAAGAGGTCCTTGAGTAGGTCTGTTTTTATGGATTCTGTTTTTGAAGTGAAGAAGGAGGCAAATTCATCACAATTGGGTAGAGTGTCAGGGATAGCCTTGGGGAGAATGGGTGCGCTCTTGGTTTGAGCTTTGATAAGATCGAATAGCTTTTGGGACGGTTCTTGGCTTGGTCTAGTTGGATCCTGAAGAAGTCGGTTTTAGATTTTCTGATCTTTCTAAAGTAGGAGTTTCTGGTGGTTCTTAGTAGCTTGAGGTGGTCAGCTGAGGGTGTGGATCTCCAACGTCGTTCAATTATTCTAAGTGAGCGTCTGTCTTCATTTAGCCTACCGTCATACCACGGTTTTGAGTCTTTTGTGGTAGTTCTTTTCAGTTGAAGAGGGGCTATTTTGTCTAGTAGGTTGTTCATGGAGTGAAAATAATGATTGGTCAGCCCTTGGACATCGGCTAGGTCTTCCGGGGGACATAGTAAGTTTGAATTAGAGGATGCTAGAAGGTCGGAGCCGACGTTTTTCAGGTTTCTCTTCCAGATCTTTGTTCTCAGGGGTTGTGTTGGAAGTCGTTTAACCGATTCCATGACTTGGAATGTAATGACGAGATGGTCAGACCAATCGCAGGGGAGGATCGAGTCGAGCTGTGTGGAGTCCACTTTAGAAATTACTAGGTCGAGGGTTGCGCCTTTGTTGTGTGTTGGGCTGTTACATATTTGGTTAAGATTAAGGTCTGAGAGGAAAGCTTTGAGGCTATTTACCCCTGGGTCGTTCTGGTCATCCCAGTGCAGGTTGAAGTCCCCCAGGAATATTTGCTTATTTTGTTGGTTGTCATTTGACGCTAGAATATCCATGAGGTGTTCTATAAATGTGAGGTTATCACCAGGAGGGTGGTAGAATGTGTGTAAAGTACATATTTGTTTGTTGTTGCTAGCGATGTTTAAGCAGAGGTATTCACAGGAGGATAAAGTGGTGGCATTGGAGTTGGTCGCTGTTAGATTGTTCTGATGTATGCAGGCTATCCCACCACCTGGCCTATCCGTTCTGTCTAGTCTGGTGATGTCATAGTTAGGGGGTAGCAGAATGTCCATGATGGGAGTAGATGCTTCCTTTAGCCAAGTTTCCGTCAGGATTAGAATGTCTGGTTTGTTAGTGAGTAGCAGGTCAGCTATATCGGCTGCATGTCTAGATGCGGACCTGCAGTTTAGGAGAATACATTTTAACCGCGTCTTGTTAGATACTATGGTGGGTTCGATGGTGAGGGGGATTCTCGTGAGGTTATTTTCAACTATGCCTCTGGACATTGTGTCTAGTGGCTCTGTGTGTGTTGATCGGGATAGATTGGATTAGGGAATCTGTATGTAAGTTAACTGGGTGCACAGAGTTATGTGGGAGGTGAGATAGTTCGTAAGAGCGAAGTAGGTCCCCTAATTCTTTAGCAGATAAAGGGTTTTTCATCCTGATTGGGCGGGATAAGGCATTGGGGTAAGGCACTGTGCTCCAACGTGGGGAGACATGATCCTGGGAGCTTTCAAGTGGATGTTGGGTGCGACTAGAGTTCTTGATGTGTGGGAAAGATCTGTATTCCTGTTTAGCGCGTGTGAGCTTGGGTTGCTGTATAATCAGGTCGTGTGGGGTTTGGATGTCAGTTTTGAATTGCTGAAGGGCTGATAATATCATGTCAAGTCTGGGGTCTGGAGTGAGAATGTCCTTATTAGATGGATGGACTGAGGGTGCAGGAGGAGTAGTTGCATCTTTAGTGCCGTTTAAGGGGGAGTCGTGGTTGGGATCGTTGCGTAGAGCTCTTTCTGTGTGTATGTCAATGGAGGGGAGAGAAAAGAGGCTGGATGGGGAGGGGACTGAAAGTCGGCTATGTCAGGATCTGTAGTGGTGTAGGTGAGGATAGAGGGGGCAGTGGGACTGTCGGGCTGATGGGAGGTGGTGGTTATATGTGGGGTTAGAGCCGAATGATTAGTGTTGATGTTGGGGGAGGAGTCGGAATAGGGGAGATGAGTGGCGTTAAGAGGATGGTTGATGGCTAGGCTAAGGGGTGTGAGTGGGGTGCTGGGAGTAAAGGTGCGGGGGATGGTGGGGGTGGTAGTGCGGGGTGAGGGGGGATAGAGTGTGTATTGGTGGTGTTAAGGTACGAGACGGTTTTAGGGTGGGATGTGTTGTTAGCTAGGGTGTCGCTTAGGTCTAGAGTTAGTGTCAGTGCAGACGGGGACAGCTGGGTATCCTGACTTAATTGGGGATCAGATTGGGAGTTGATAATTTCGGTGTGATTGGCTGGTGAGGAGGGGTGTGTTATAGTGACTCTTTCCTTGATGAGCGGAAAGATGTGACCTATCAGATTTAGGTTGCGGTCAGATGTTTGGATGAGGATGATTCCATTATGATAGATAGTGATGGTGGCTGCTGCATTATAGAATAGGGATGGGAGGATAGCTAGCGTGAATCCGTGAGCTGTTTTCCTCATGTTAGTGACCTTAAAGAGAGCGAGAAAGGCTTTTATCCATTGAGCTCTTCTTTTAGTATAGAAGATGATGTCGTTAGTAATGAGCCCTTTGTTCATTGAGAAGTATGGATCAGAGATTAGGGTTTCAGGGTGAGATTTTAAAAAGTTGTGTTTAAAACCTTTAGCTGCTTTTTTTGAGAGGTTGGGGGGGTATGTGATGGAGTAAGTGTAGTTACCGGTGCGCTCCATAGTGCGGGGTAACACTTGATTAGTGGGGGACAGATGGGGTGGTGTATATGCGGTGTGATGCCCTTTTGGGGAAAGGTGTAGCTAGGTTTGAGGTGCGGGATGAGGTTGTGAGATGCAGCTGTTGCCTGTATTCTTAGTATGCCCACCCATTCCGGATGAATCAGTCCAAGATGGCCGCCCTGTTAACTGACTAGATCAGTGCTTGCAATGAAGTCCTCTATCTATTTCCGTTAAAGGTCCTCTTGGGATGCAGTCCTTTTTCTTTGTTTATCTACTGATCTATTGCGGCCATTTTGTGAATTCTGTATAGGCAGTTGATGTTCTTCCCCTATCCAGGAATTAGAGTTTCTGGGAGGTATTCCTAGTTTTTAGCCGTCAGGCTGTGATGGATCTGTGTGCCTTCAGAGTCAGGAGTAGCTTAAGTGGCCTTGAGAGTGAACGGAAGCAATGTGGCAAGAGTGTAAAGAATGAGGATAATGTCCAGGATGTGATGCAGTTGTTGGTTGGAAGGTACCAGAGGCCAACAGGTGCAGCACAGCCAGCTGCTTTGTCTGCGGAGGGATGTTGGTTCTCTGCTGGGTTGGGACCGTCAACCTGTGGTCGATGTGGGTCATGATGCGGATGATGGTTGTCCTTTTGAGCCTGTAGTGGGCGATGACTTCCTCGGGCGTTAGGTCTGTGAGACTGGTGCGTTTTCGGTAGGTCCGCTGTCTTACCCTGCACTGCCTCTGTGGTGGTCCGGGGGGGGGGGGGGTGCGGGTCTGGGTCCTGGGGGTGGTGGCGCTCCTGGGGGTGGTGGCGGTGGGTGTTGTGGCCCTGTTGGGGCTCTGAGCTGCATGATGAGTAGCTCCATGGTGTCGGTTGTTCTTCGGGTGTGGCTGTGTGCGGGGCTCCGTTGCCTACTGCAGGTAGTCGTCCGGCTTTACACCAGCAGGAGGCAGGTGTTAAATACCTGCTGCTACCATGGCTTATCGCGTGGTTTTGACTCGCATCGCAGATCTGACAGTTCGTTGTGAAAGTGGTGTGGTTTTTTCGTGTGTTTTTGCACGGGAACGCCTACTCTGCATCTCATTAGGGTTAGTTGGTGGTGTCCTCCCTGGGGATAAGTTTTGGGGCAGTTATCGCGGGAATACTGGCGATGTCTGCAGTTTGCACCCGCTTGTGAATGGGGTGTTAAATCTATCTCCACTTTTGATGCGTTAGGGTGGGGATAAATCGGCAGTAGGTCCTTGTGAATATGCCCCAAGATCCTCCTGTCTGCCTGTGTCAAATTGTACTGTGATTAACAACATACAGCAGCCTCTCTTCACGTGTCTTCCAAATAAGAACATCACAGGTTCAATGAAAGATCTTTTTTTTATTTTTTATCAAATCATCCAAATAATTGAAATTGGTTTTCTTCCTCGACATAGAGACACGAAATAAAGTCATCATGTGGCTATCAAAGAGATGCGCTTCTCATGCAATTAGTTTACAAAATCAATTATGTTACCAGTTCAGAGTGACCTTTTTCATCTCTGATTAGAATATGCTCCTCTCTTTTCACGGATTATGCAATAAACATATTTGACATCTGTAAAATACCCAACAATAGTTGACATTTTCTCTTCTTTTTTCGTAGAAAAACATTTTATATAACGTAATATGGAGTGTTTATTATAAGAATATTTCTGTCCTTTGCTTAAAAACTGCTTCTTACAGGACTGGCATGTGAGTTGAAAGCTGCCCAAGAAAGTGTTTTAATACCAGACTCATAATGCAATGAGTGAGTGAGCATCGGAAGAGTCAACTCCTCCACAGAATGGGTTGGGGCATTCTCTCCTTAAGATTTTGTTTTCTAAAAGTGGAGCCAAGTAATTCATTTGACAGCATATTGTTTTCAAGCATTTTAACTCAAAAAGCATAAGCTTTAGAGACTGATCTTATGAAAAATATGAATATTGCAATAATGCAGGGTGTAGAAGAGTACCCTTGAGCTGTGTTCTGTTTTTTAGCAGAAAATCATGCAGTCACGGCCGGTATGACTCGCGGATGGAGGGGCGGGGGACGCACAGGGAGGGGGTTGCACGGGGGCGGGGGAGGTTTAATTTAAAAAAAAAAAAGTTAAGTTTAACTTACTTTTGCCGGCCCGTCCCGCGTCATCACACTGCGTCGTCCTCTGTACAGCAGGAAGCAGCCACAGGCAGCCTCCCTCCCCTCCCCATAGCCAATCACAACGCTGCAATGGCAGCATTGTGATTGACTGGGACGCCGACCCCACAGGCATCTATGGGGAGGCCATTTTCTCTATGTAGGCTGCATGCAGCCTACATAGAGAAAATGCAGAGTGCGTATGACTGGTTTGGTCGGCCCTGGGGACCACCAAACAGTCAGCGCCCACAACAGTGGGCAAGCCACTCCTCCCCAGCCCTCGAGCAGGACCGCCCAACCAAACCCTGCTTTCTGCTTTCTTGCAGTGCGAGAAGCAGATACATAAAATGGTATTTAAAATACCATTTTATGTTTCTGCTTCTCGCACTGCGAGAAAGCAGTGGGGCGACGCTCCTCCGCCCACATGGACGAGCCGCCCCTGAAATCATGTTTGTGCCTTTGTGCTTCTCACTTAGGGCTGATTTTGGAGTAGTGTGGCCACAGGATCCCTTAGCCATGCAGACTTGAAAGCAGCCACTGTCCTTCAGTCTGTCAGAATCTCACCTTCTTTCTGCAGGAGCGATAGGAAGTCACGATGATTGCACCCAACGTCTCACCCACAACACAGACCGCTCAACGATGTCAAAACTGATCTAGGTGGATGGGGAAGAGTGGAAAGGAAGAGAAAGAACAATTGTCCCACGGAATCTTTGCAGGAGTGCTAGTGTCTGCCCCAGGTGTTCAAAAACCTCCTCCTAAGTATAAAATAGTGAGAGGAGAATCACTGACAGGTAAGTAACTGTGTGCATATATATATATATATATCTATATATATCTATATATATCTATATATATACACACATATATATATATATATATATATATGTGTGTATATATATATATATATATATATATATATATATATATATATATATCGATTCCAGTAAAACTTAGATCGCACCAGACCCAAGCCTCTTAGTGACGGCGGGCCGTGGTGGGGTAGCGAACCCCTTAATATCCAACAACGCGTCGTCTCCTTTCGTAAAACAACACACCCGGGCCCCAAATGCTTTTAAGCAGGTTTATTACTGACAATGCAACTCAACGCGTTTTGGATAATACCTTCTATATATATACACCAAAGTCTCCTCCTTAAAGAAACAACAGGGAACACAGCGGCTCGTATTCAGGTAAGTTTATTGCGTCTCTTTGGCATGACGCATTTCGGATAATACCTTCTTCAGATGCCAAACACAAAACGCTGGTGCTCATTACAGTCCTCACTTATATGCAAAATGCATCTCTCCCATTGGAGGAAAGCAAACAACTGCAAGTCCCAGCATCCCCTTTGACGGATACTGCATATCGCTACCAGCTCCCAGAGTCTCTTCCCAGTAGGACTCGACAAACCACCCTCGTACATCCAACGTCTTCTGCAGACTCCGTTACGGGCAAATTCTGGAGGCAGGGCGTTAATACACATTGCCCCACCGTGCAGTCATGATCCAATCTCGGCCAAATAATTGCCCTCCCGTGTCCGCAGCGGTCCATGTGTTTCTTTAAGGAGGCGACTTTGGTGTCTGTTTGGCGCGCGGCCACAGCGCGCAAAGGGAACCCGTCCTGACGAGTCCAGCACCTAGTGGCACCAAATGTGAGGATATATATATATATATATATATATATATATATATATTTATATTTATATATCCTGTGTATCTCATGCAAAGGTACCTGAACACTTCCCCCCCTTCTGTGTGTAAGCAAGGTCAGCAGACACTTTACGATTATATGTATCTATGGAAACAGGAAAGGGAAAACAAAAGTTTATGTGGTAAGGGAACAGAGGCTTACATCCACTATATGCGTTCTAAAGATAAAGCATACCTCATGGTTCACTGTTATAAGTTCAAAAAAGGCTTAGAAGCATGTACTCGAACGTTTAAACAAGAAACACAACTAGAGGAGAAATCATATGTAAACATTCCCACATGTATCTTTTTTCTAGTACAAAAACAAATGTCAAAAACCCCCTAAAAATATATAGAGCCTTTTAAAAAGATATATATGCAGGTACAACTTATTTCTTGCTCTCAGAAATAAGTATTAATCTTATGTCTCTATTTAGTCCATAAATATGCCACAAGTACTTAATTGCAGACTCCCTTTTGGCAGAAATGCCACATTAGAAAAGTATTTGAAGAGTTTTCCAAGTAGTAGTTTTAATGTGCACTAAGAGTGTTACCCCCAACTTGGCACAAAGGTTATCCTGTTCTTTAAAGGTTTGCATTTGTCTTAGTTTTTTTCTCAGAAATTTAAGGTGCTGAGCAGGAACGGACTCAACGAAGAATCTGGGACACCAAGAGATACCGTGATCAAGGGAAGACTTGACGAGGGACCGCCGAAGAGACCGATGCAGCATGCTGTGACCCGGAAGAAACTGGTGAGTGAACCGATGGCAGGAAGCTGTAGCGCAAAACACTTGAACGCCAACCAGCTTCCTGCCAGTCATTGCCGGCTTTAAGCTGGCTGCGCTGTGCCCCCGCCGCATCCGGTATACAGATTGTGGCAGGTGCGACAGTACACCCCCCAATAGCACCCCAACAGGCTTTAGCTTTTGAGGGTAACATCTGTGGAATTGCCAAAGTAAACAGGGGGCGTGGAGGTGTCCAGCAGGTGCCCAGGTACGGTCTTCAGGACCATAACCTTTCCAATGAACAAGATATTGGAGCCTGCGCCGTACCCTTCTGGAGTATAGGATAGCCTCTATCAAACTCAGGCTCATCATTCACCATCACTGCAAAGGTTTAGCTGGGCACCAAGTACTGGGTACAACGGGTTTTAGTAGTGAGACATGGAAGATAGGGTGGAACCATAATGTGGTAGGCAGTTCCAATTTCATGGCAACAGGATTGATCTTTTTAACAGTTTTGTAGAGACCGATGAAGTGGAGGTTGAATTTGTGTGCTCCTCTCAAGGCAATGTTGTGAGTGGAACCATACCATGTCCTCAATAGAGTAATCAGGACTGGGTCGGTGATGGAGATCCACACATTTTTTGTATGGTTCCTTAACTTTCAGTAGGTTGTCCTGTGGAGTTTGTTGTATGTCATGTATGTGATACACCAAATCCTGAGCAGCAGGGACATTTGAGGTGAGAAAGAAATGCAGGACTAGAAGACTAGGATGGAAGCCATAATTTCAATAGAAAGGGGAAAATTTAGTAGAAGAGTGCATGCCATTATTTAAAGCAAACTCAGCAGTCTATAGAAATGTGTCCAAATCAGAGGAAGAATGCAATAACTGGCAACGCAGATATTGTTCAAGACATTCATTCACCCTTTCTGTTTGTCCATCTGTCTGAGGGTGATAGCTAGAGGATAAAAGAATGACAATCTGTAATATGTCACCCAACCCCCTCCAGAATTTAGAGACAAATTGAGATCCATGGTCTGAAATGATAATGGATGGAAGACCATGAAGAGGTACAATGAGTTGTAGGAAAACAAGAGACCGTTCTTTAGAGCCTGGCAGACCTTTCAGAGGGATGAAATGAGACATCTTGGTTAACAGATCAACGAAGACCAGTATGGTAGCAAACCCTTGCTCTATTTCTGGTAATCAGTGGAAAGTGTTGGCCACCAAAAATATCTCTTAGGACGGTCTATAGTTTTCTTTTCCTCTGTATGCCCCATGAGTAAGTGGGAGTGACACCATTCTAGGGCTTGTAGTTGCAATGGTGTAGTGGGAATACACAATCCTCCTTGAACATATAGTAGATCTTCTACTTTTTGTCCAATATGTATATTAGCTATATTTTCTGCCTCTTTGGTTTTTGAGCCTGCAGCACCCCTTAGTGAACTGTTCTTCCGAATATAAGGCCCCTAAGATCTTATCACTGGAAATGATGGGTGGATGTTCAGTACTAGTTTCTAGTATGTCATACCCTGTACGAGAGAGAGTGTCTTCCTTCCCATGTTGCCTACCAGATTAAAACTGGATAATGAAATTGAAGTTGTTAAACAATTGTGCCCACTGCAATTGTTTCATCGACAAAGCATGTGCAGACTTCAAAATCTATAGGTTCCTGTGGTCTGTGAGAACAGTAAGAGTAGGTAGGGCACCAATAGGTGATCGTTCCACTTCTCAAAAGCCTTTGTTATAGACAGCAATTCCCTGTTCCCAATGGAGTAATTCTGTTCGGCAGGACTCAATTTATGGGGAAAAAAGTGACAGGGTGTAAAGTATTGGACTCCTTATCTCCTTGTGCCAACACTCCACCTACTTCTATCTGAGATGCACCTGCCTCCAAAATGAATGGTTGGGAGGGGTCAGGGTGTCATAGGGTAGGAGTGTTAGTGAAAGCTGTCTTTAGGTGTTGAAAAGCCTCTTCAGCTTCCTCAGTCCATTGGAACCTCACCCCCTTGGATAGCAACTTTGTGATAGGAGAAGATAAAGCAGAAAAATGGTCAATAAAATGCTGATAAAAATTAGCAAATCCTAGGAAACTTTGTACTTCCTTAACAGATCGAGGAGATTTCCACTGTGTGACAGCCACTACTTTTTGCGGATCCATGCTAACTCCCTCTGCAGATAACACAAACTCCAAAAAGGAGTCAGAAGGAACATTCACACTTCCCTAACTTTGCATATAGTTTGTTTTCTTTCAACCTCTCCAGAATAGCTCTAACATGATTCTTATGTTACGAGACAGAAGAAGAATAGATTAAGATGTCATCAATATAGGCAATGGCACAGACATCTAAGTATTCCCTCAAAACTTCAATATTAAAAAACTGAAAAGCAGCTGAAGCAGTGCAAAGACCGAAGGGCGTAATCAAGTACTCGTACTGCCCAAATTTGATACAAAGGTGGTTTTCCATTCGTCGCCTTCCTGTACTCATACCTAATGGTATGCCCCTCTTAGGTCCAGCTTGGTAAAAATGTTGGATTCTTTCACTTGATCGAGTAGTGAATGTATCAAAAGCAAGGGGTATAGTTTTTTTTATAGTAACATTGTTTAGGGCTCTATAATCTGTGTACGCACAAAGAACACCCTCTTTCTTGGGTACAAAAAACAGGGGCAAGGAGGCTGGGGAGCAAGAAGGCCTAATAAAATCGATTCTTAGCATTTCATCAAGATATTTTCAGAGGTGCTGTGACCTGGAAGAAACAGGTGAATGAACCGACGGCAGGAAGCTGTAGCGCGAAACACTTGAACGCCAAGCAGCTTCCTGCCAGTTGTTGCCGGCTTTAAGCTGGCCGCACTCGACCCCCCCCACATCCAGTAAACGGATTGCGGCAGGGGTGACACAGTCAACCAGGTTTTTTTCAGGTGGCATTTATGCATTGCCCATCATTTTGCGAAGACACTCTTAAAATTGGGTAAACCAGACACCTGGATGTGGTGGGCGAGAAAATGGCTAGGGTATTTTAGTCTAGTGTTCACATTACAAGCATAACTGATGTTTGAACATTGCCGGTGGAGTATCTTGTGGAATATGTTAATAGTTTTTTGTGATTCTGTTGAGAAACATGCTTGAGGAAACCTGTGCTGGAGACTCAGACTCCACTACCCTATTTACTAAAATGCTTTCAAATTAATTGTATTATCAGACTGCCAAATCCTTCCTGGTGATTGGCCTTCATGTAGACAAATTCTCAACCAACCTGTTCTTTTCCAGGATTACATAGATCCTTTGTGCCCCTTATAAGGGGGGTGGGGTAATTCTCACACCCTCCTTCTTTCTCATCCCGATCTATCTTTTTTGTCTTGATTGTGGAGAGACTCAACACCTCTTCCCTCTTTTCTATCCTACTCGTTATTGGTTCTTCCCCATTTTTCTTTCACTGTTTTTACTTTATCCTAGGTATCTACTTCTGCCTGTAATATTGTCACCTATACCACATACCTTAATAACTATACTCTGCCTATACCCTAGTACCTCTACCTACACCATAACACTTCTTCTCATGCCTATACCTTAGTATGTTTACCTATACCCTAGTACATTTACCACACTGTATACTCTACCTGGACCCCAGTACCTCTACCTCTGCCTATCCACTAGTACCTGTAAACCTGCCTACCAACAACGTAGCTCCTCTACCCTTATCTATACACTAGCACATTTACCCTGCCTACAGCCTAGTATTGCTATCACAACTTTACTACTCTACCTCTGCCCCTGCCTGTACCCTAGAACCTCTTCCCTTACCAAAACACTAGTACCTGTATATCTGTCTGTACTCTAATCCTTCTACCTACACATGAGTACCTCTAGCCTACATAAATCTAAGTACTTGTCTTCTGAACTATTCCCTCTAATGATAACCTAGTACTTCCACCATTAACTATGACCTAGAACCTCCACCCCTATCTTTATCGTAGTTCCTCTAGGTATTCCTGTTTCCCTCTAATTCTACGTCTTCCTTTACCCTGATGCCTCCTGTACACCTACATACATTCTAATATCTCTACCCCTGCCTTCACACAGTGCCTCTGTCCATATGTATACCCTGGTACCTCTACTCATACATATATGATAATATATTTAACCCTGCCTTCACACCAGTACATTTATCCATAGCTATACCTTGGTACCTCCGCCCCTATTTATACATTAATACCTCTAAACCTGCCTTCACACTATTATCTTTGGCCATATCAATACCCTCCACTCCTTTCTATACACTAGTACACCTTACTCTTCTTATAATCAGCACGTTTACCCCAGCATATACAAAAGTACCGCTTGCTCTGCCTGTCTCCACTCTAGTACCTCTAACCTCTATCTACAGACTGGTAATTCTACCTCTGCAAATGCAATAGTACCTGTTCCCCCTTCACTCTAAGTTAATCTTGCCTCTTTTCTACTTTCTTGTTTTCTTTTGTCATATTCTTGTCTCCATTTTAGGTGTCCATTGTCAAATGTCTTTACATTTCCGCGTATTGGGTAGTCTTCAAAATGGAGTCCACTACCCTGGAGTTTTAATCCAGCGTTTTTCATCTTATTTTTTCCCTGAAGTGAGATTGACCCATTGTGCTAAACACCTAAAGTCCAACACATCTGAATAACAAAATAAGTGTGTTGAGATCTTAGGCATTCTTGTACCCTTTCGTCACAGCTTGGTAGCAGACATGAGTAGAACGTTTCAAGGTTTTGTCATGGGACATATCCACATTAACGACACTAAGATGTTTTCTAGAACAGCAGTTCTTTGTAGTGCAAACGTACCATGACACCCGAAGTCAAGATTCCGAACATCGCTGCAAAACGTTTCTATGAAACAATATTCAGCTGCTGGCACAAATCTACTCATGTTGTTAATGCTGTGGCCAATTTGGTAATGAATTCACAGCTTATGACTGATGTAAGTCACAGTCTGTGTCTGTCATACGTTATGCCTATTTACAGTATTTGATGGACTTACCAATCCAGATGGGTGACTAATGGCTGTCTGTTATAAAAAGGCCCTCTCTGCAGGGTTACCCCAGACTTTTTATCTTCCCCTTTTTGCTGAATTAGTTTTTGTTGGCTTTAGGACTCTGTGCTCTTTACCACTGCTAACCAGTGCTGAAGTGCTTGTGCTCTCTCCTTAAAACATGCTAGAATTGGCTTCTCCACAATTGGCATATTTGATGAACGTATAAGTCCCTAGTAAAGTGACACTACATGTGCCCAGGGCCTGTAAATCAAATGCTACTAGTGTACCTGCAGCACTGATTGTGCCACCAACTTAAGTAGCCCTTTAAACATGTTGCAGGCCTGCCATTGCAGACCCTGTGTGTGCAGTTGTAAACTACCATGTCGACCTGGCAAGTTAAATCTCCTGCCAGGTCCAAACCTTCCATTTTAATACAGATACGTCACCCCTAGGGTAGGCCCTGGAATGCTGAGAGGGCAGAGTGCAATCAATTTAAAAAGCAGGACATGTACTTTTAGGTTTCACATCTCCTGGTAGTGAAAAACTCTTACATTTGTTTTTCACTACTGCATGACCTATATCTCCGATAGGATAATATTGGGATTATCTTATTACGTTTTATAGATGTAATCTTCAAATGTGAAGATATAACTGGTTCATGTTTGATGTCTCTGGAATCCTAATTTAAAATTCTAACTTATGGTAAAGCTGGATTTTAAATTACAATTCTGCAAATGCCACTTCTGTTCTTTTTGCATTTGTCGCCCTAAGTGGAAAGGGTATGCTCAGACGTGACTCCTGTGCTTGCTATGTCATCAGATTCAAGCTAGCCTAGCTGATGAGGAGTGATACCCCGAAACCGGTCTCAGGATGCTTGTTTCTGAACCAGGGATAACATGGGAGGCCTAGCAGTTAAGGCTGGAATGTTCCCATGGGGAGCAGGGTCAAGACTGATTTGCACATAGCTGGGTCTAAACTGGAATTGCATGGCATGCAAAGAAACAATGGATGTCACTCAGATCTGTGACTGGGGGTTAATGTTTGATTTGTTCAGCATTCCGTCCATCATCTGTTATTTTTGCACTTCTAGAAAGTTGGCATTTTCTTGCCTTAACCATTTGGTGCCTGCAGCCTGTCTCTGATCACATGACTGGATGTAGTTGGAAGTTCGGCTGTGTGTATTCCTCCTAGACAGCCACACACAATGGGAGCTTAGGTGTGACTGAGTGGGTTATCACTGTCAAGATGGGAGGGAGGAGCTGGGATCAGCCTCATTTACACCCGAATGGGCTGTGTCCTTTCCCCACTCAAAGGGCTGCAACACCCCTGTAGTTAGTCTGAAGCAAGGGCTGGCAAGCCAGGGTATCTGTGCACTTCCAAGGAATGCCTCTAGAAGCTTCTCCCCACTTCAAAGGCACAACTGTGTATAAAAGAAGGACCTCAGGCACCACCACTTCAGCACACTTCTGGACCTGCGGATAGTTTGCCAGGAAGAAGAACTGCTGCTGTGCTGCTGAAAGGACTTCCACTCTGCTGGACTGCTACTCTGCTGGACTCCTGCTTTGCTCCGCTGCCCTCTTGCCTGGGTGAGAAGGACTGGATTTGCATCTCTTGAACCCAGAGATACTCCAAGGGCTAGATGGCTGGCCTCCTGATCTGAAGTCTCAGTGACATAACAGGCTTCCAACAATCTTGCATATGAACCTGGACTCTGCTATCTTCGAGTCTACCCTGCCAAGTGGCACCACCCCAGTCCTGGACCCTTGGAAGTGAGACTAAGGTGCTTACCAGTGGAACCAACGTATCTTCTCTGCTGAGCGGCATGTCCTCTAGCCGAACCGACACAACTCCTCGGTTGAACGGCACATCCTTGAGCTGAACTGATGCATTGCTGCTGCTGGTTGGATTGGGCCCAGCGCACATGGTCCACATCGTCCTTCCAGTCTTCGGAATCAGTGCCTCACCGACGGCACAGCGCATCCTCGATCTAGGTCCTCACGTCCATCGTCGACGGCAGCTCGACGAAGACGCTGGCCTCCGCATCAAGCCTTGCAGTTCCTCAGAACTGACACATCGCCAGCTGTGCACCTCATCCTCTATCCCGGACTACAAATCGTAAGCCCTATCAATCGGATCATCAACGTCGATGCAACAAGACCTCGCACCACAGCCTTACTGCATCTCAGAACCGACGCATCAATTGGACTGCACAATGCTTCTTCTCCTCGGATCCACGCAACACTCCACAACCAGGTTTCAAGGTACTTTGTTCACTGGGACTAACCTGGTCCCTGCAGCCGGCTTCTGCTCCATCGCTGTTGGCCTGAACTTGTGACTTTGTACCGGTCCAATGTGGCCAGATATTCCTTGTTGGCGCTTTTTGCCGAAATTTTACCCTAAAACTATAAAATTCAATATCTCCGTTTTCCCTTGTTAACATTGGAAAAAACGATATCAATGCACGTCACGATATATGTACGTATAATAATGAACTTGCATCACTAGTGTTTAAATCACCCAATATGACCTCTCCCTCAACCCGAGTCAGAAGTACGTGGTCATGCAAGCCCTGCGACCTAGGCTTGAAGCAACTGATGGACAGATCACAGATGGGGTGACACGTAACCCTTAGACAAATGAGTGAACAGGAAAACCCAGATTCATTCCACAGATAGGCAGAGACACCACAATGGTCTTAGGAGATTGGCCCCAATAAAACATGTTTGACCAGAGGGGCGCGCGTTCCAAAAATACTATAAAGTCAGATGCCACACTAAGTTAGGAGCACTCGTGACAATTAGAACACAGCATGCACACTTCATGCAGTGATTACATGCTCCCCATGCCGGACATCTGGACATGTATCCACTGGCCCCACATTGTGTCCAAGTAAGGACGAGACCCACCTGCGCTTCGTATCAAAGGACCAGATTTATGGCCCTGTGACTAGGCCCAGATTTCTGTCTCCAAAAGAATGTACAAATTACTTATGATGCTTCATGTAATGTATAAAATGACGCCCAAACCAATGTGACCCCAACTCTGTTGCCTGCTCTCCCGGCCGCTTTGTTTAATTAAACCAACTGTTCCTGTTTCGCCAAACGCCTCTTGCCTTTTATTTTTTCAAGGTAAATTCACATTCGAGCAACATCTGGCGAGCCAGATAGGAGAGATTGGTTTTTCAAGCCTGACTGCAGCCGAAGGAACAGGACCCCACCCATACGGATTCACATCTGCGCAGCAAGAATGATGAGCAGACGCCGCAATTGATTGGATGTTCTGTTGAATCCAAGGGCAGAGGTCTGTCCTGAAGCCACCATCAGTGGGTAAGAGACTATGGGGCCTATTACGATGACGGTCGGAAAACCTCTCCGACCGCCATGGTAGCGGGGAAAGACCGCCCGCATGGACCGCGACATCACCGCCGGTCGAATTACGATGACCCGCGGTTGAAATCCGAACGCAGCGGTCTGATCGCGGGTCTTAACATTGCGGCGGTTGCTGCTGCCCGCAGCACCGCCGCGATGCCGAAAGGAGCATGTCCTGCATTTCCCTGCACTGCGTGGCAGGCACTGCACAGTGCCTGCCACTTGGTACAGTGAAATGTAGGGGGGGCCATGGGTACCCCCCCAGTGCACCCACACGCCCCCAACACATTGGGGGCCCGCAACGGGCCCCCGGAAGACAATCTCCGCCTGCCTTTCCATGGCAGTTTGACCGCTGCGGAAAGGCTGGCTCCCGCCGGCATCATAATCCTGCCGGCGGAGCCTGCTCTGCACCGCCACCATTATCCCAGTCCTGCTCCGTCCGCCAGGCAGGAGTGCGGATGGCAACCGGCGGAAAAGCAGAGGTCGGAATTTCCCACCGCCGCGGTCACCACTGCCATCTTAATTTGACCGGCGGTTTTCTTGGTTGCGATCGCGGGCGGATGTCCACCGCCGGTCCAGCGGGCGCCACCGCCGGCCCGGCGGTGGACATCCGACCGCCATCGTAATAGGCCCCTAAATCTGATCCTTAGTCCCAGCATTTGACGTATGGCAAACTAGGAAAAATGCAAAAACCTAACCTGAGTGCCCAGACACTAACAGAAACCTGACTTATTGCCTATTTTATGTGTCTGAGCTGAGTAGTCGCAGGGCGCCCACAGAGGTCACCTTTTTTCGATAGTCAGCACGAGAGGAAATTTGAGGGTTTTTTAGTCACTTGGACAGCTGGACTTGACACAGATGGTATTCTTGTCTCTGAGTGTGATACAGGGACCACTTGGACTGCTGGCCATGACAAAGATACGCTTGTCTCTGGGTTTGATACAGGGACCGCTGGGCGAGATACAGAGGGTGTGATACAGAGGTGGGCACCTCACCACTTGCACTCTTGGGCGTGACACAGATGGTACGCGTAGAGCCAGCATCTTGATCTTAATTTTTTTGTCTAAAAGGGTTTTCTCAGTATTACCGGTCTCTAACACAGGTGGTGTCTGAAATAAGTGAGAGGTGTTATTTGCTTGGACCACTGGGAATGACACAGATGGTACGCTAAGCCCCTGGGCGTGAAACAGGGTGCAATTTGGACATTAAGGAAAAAAATTGGACTCTGGAGATTAAGGTGTAGCTTGTGCTTGGCCAAGGAGGGCCTGTAGTTGTCGAGATATTCCTTCTTATCGACATAAATTGTTGCTATCTTTGTCCCAGAGCCTATAGTGGCAGATTATCGGGCTCACTTTGTCCCGTGTACCGTGCAGAGCCTCCCCATGTCATCGGGCAGCATGTGCTTTGAGCGGCTTAAGATATTTTGACAAAATCATCATTTTTCTTTCTGTCACTTTTTCTCTTTTATTTCCATTGTGGTTTCCCAATTTATTAATTTTTGATGTTGTGGTGCTGATAAATTATTTCAACTGTGTTCTATGTTGAATGCTATGTCCAGTTAACAATTCTATGTGCGTATGATAAAGTCATCATTTGTTCATATTTTACTGTTCAGCTGCTGGAAAAAAAAATCATAGGGGGATATTCTCAAGAATGTGTGATAATTATTGCAAAATTAGCTTAACGCAACTTTGCACATCGCAGTCTATCGCAAGAAAATAACGCTGTGTCAACGTTGTATTCCCAACACGGCGGTACCATGCGATAGTCTCACGCTAACGCGTCAAATGACCGCGATAAAATTACCGTGACGGCAAAAAAAGCGAAACGCGAACGCGAAAAAAGTTGCGATGTGGCCAACCGCGATAAAAAAATCAGCGATAACCAGCGACAGGCCTGCAATTCCCACGCATCATGCGGGAAAATGCACTATAAAAGCACCGAAAAACACAAACAAAATAATTCAAACTGCGTAGCACCATGGAGGAAGCCGGAGCAAGTACAGAGGACGACCAGAACCCCACAAGCCCCCAGGAGGACCAGCCTGGGACCTCGGGGTCACGAAAGGGCAAGGAGAAGAAGACGAGGAAGACGAGATTCAGTCTGCAGGAAAACAGGATCATCATCACGGAGGGGATAGAACACCACCAACAACTGTTCGTCACCTCCAACGTGTCATTGGCAAATAAAAATGCAATATGGCAGTCCATCCTGGACAAGGTGAATGCAGTCGGAGTGAGGAGGAGGACCATTGGAGAGGTCAAGAGGCGCTGGAATGATGCGAAGCGCAAAACCAAGAAGAAACTCGCTGACAACCATCAGGCAGCAATGCAGACTGGAGGTGGCAGTCCAGCGGAACACCAGGAGCTGGATGAGATGGAGGAAATGGTGGCCACAGTCATCAGTGGGGAGACGGTGGCAGGAGTTGGGGGTCCGGACACTGCTCGACATGACCTGACACAACAGCACCAGGGTGAGTACCGAACAGGGACTGGGGGAACAGGGGGAGATGGGCACAATGGCACACATGCACAATTAAGTAGAGCACACTGCACACCCACAATGACTCTGGATCATGTCCCTGATCCCCTTGGCACACTGCAGAACATATACAAACAGCAAGTAGGCCCCCGTCCACTATGGGCACAAAGGGGTCCCTCCCCACACAGCACCAATCTCACAAACAACCCATGCACACGTGTCAAAACCAGCAAAGCTGCATGTCTGTGAGCCAACATGACAATGCAAGTGACACTGCATGACGAATAGCATGGCTACAGTCCAATTATCATGACATGGTGCATGCCACGACACTGGGGTGGCTGAGTGTGGCACACATCCGGAAAGGAGCAGGTCACACCCTGACACATCCACGTGCACAAACAACCCCTGACGTCAACAACACATCTGCGGATAAACCATGCACAAGAGTCCAAAATACGAACAAGAGCCAAAATTAGCCAAGTCTGCAACATCTCAGCACTGTAGAAGCACAGAAGTGAAAGGCACACCGCCTCAAAGGGATAAGGGGCAGCAAAATCACAGCTGCAGGGGCGACTCTCCCACAATGCAGCACACACACATAGCAATAACAGCACATCAACATTGACGACAATGTGGTACAAAGTGCAACACTTTCACTACAGAACAGAGGACACACTGGTTCCGCTTGTGCGTAGAAACTGGCCAATCACATCTGGCATAGTAGGAAACTGTGAGATGAAAATGTACGTGTACAACCTCACATCCGTTATGTAGTTCAAATGTCCACTGTCCCGCATCAAATAGTCAGCTCCTCCCAAACAGTCCCAATGTACATTGTCATGCAGTCTGTATGTAAACTAGAACAATGCGTCAACATACATGTCAACACAATGTTAAAATGCATCTCCCCTTCACATTGCAGAGGGACAATCAACACCTCCTGCAGAGCAGATCAGACAACACATCAGTGATGATGAAGAGGACCTCCACACCTTCGACACCGATGCCCTACAACAGCTCATGGACATCTTAGGCAACCCACCTCCAGGAGCAGGGCAGCCCAGCTGCATCGAGGAGACCCCACCCCCTGCACAGACCACACAGCAGGAAGCACCCACCACCACGGCTGGCTCCCAGCACCTCACCGAAGCACACATCGCATTCCAAGGCCAGGTGTTAGACTGCCAGAAGGAGGTGGCTGAACAGGTGCGGGTGGGTTTCGACCTCATGGCAGCCGAACTAGATTACATACTTGGGTGTCTAATTCCCATCAGGGTCCACTTACACTCCCCAACGGACACCCACACTGCAACAGAGACACACGCATTTGCACATTTCCAGTACTGAACCACGCCCAGAGCCCCGGGATAATCATTCACACCCCTACGCTGTACTTGCGTACGCCGGCCCAGTCCACTCCTCTTACGTATAAAAGGGGGGATGACAAAGCTACATGTCCAAGGTCTTACCCACTGCCTGAGGTGACATGGTTGCGTCCGCTGTCCATAGCACAATGTAATGTGGTAGGGCCCTGGCCCATCATGCATACATAATGACCACACGGACACACTTAGTTAATTAGTTGAACTGGCTACGGGCACATGCGCACGGCCACCTTTTATTACCAGGGTCACATGTCCAGTGACGCCTGTGCTGGATGGGTGTGGGGTGGGTGTAAGCCAGCCCTCAGGGAGTGGTTGGTGCTGGCAACAACTTGAACAGTGATCACTATTAAAGCGGAAACAGAAAACACCAACATGACACAAACAACTGCGTAGCATCATGGTGGTAGCCGGAGCAAGTACAGAGGTCACCCAATATTCAATCAGAAGGGTCCGTGAGTTGCTGTGCACTGAGGTAGGGGCACCAGAGCTGAGCGTGCTCATGTGAAGAAATTGTCTAGGATTGTGTCCCTTCGGGATATCCTGCTGCAGCTGCAGTGGGGTGTGTTACACCTGCCTCATCTTCCTCATCATCGTCCCAGGTCTTCCCCACTGCCTGAGGTGACATTGTTGCATGAGCTGTCCACAGCACAAAACTCAATCAGAAAGGGTCCATGAGTTGTGGTGCACTGAGTTAGTGGCACCTGAAGAGCTGAGCAGGGTATCAAGCTGATGATGGCATCCAAGACAGGTGTGAGCAACTCTGATAGTCTGGCTGTAAGACTCTTTGGACTCTGGCAGTTGTTGGTTGGAGGTGGTCCTGGCGGTGGTGGCGTGTGCAGCCAGCGGTGATGCGTCATCCGGGCAGGTCAGGACTCGATTTGATGTGTGAGCCCTGGTGGACCGCAGTTGAGGCCGGAGGCAGCGGTCAGCGCAGGGCCACAGACACATGGCGTTGATGACCCCCAGGCCATCGACTCAGAGGCCATCCAATATTCAATCAGACAGGGCCCATGACTTGAGCTGCACAGAGGTAGTGGCCCCGGATGCACTGCGGCTGGCACAGGCACACCGCCACGGGACGGTGACTTGCGGTGCACTGAGGTAGGGCCACGAGAGCTGAGCGGGTCCTCGTCGATGTCAAAGGTGAATGTCGCGGAGTGTTTCGGGGGACAGTGGAAGGTGTTCTTCCAGGGCATGATGCAGAGGGCAGAACCAAGCAGAAACAGGCAATATGGAGGAGATGAATGCTACAGACTCATTAACACCAAGTCAGTATCAGCTACATGATGATGAAGACAACCCCCAGGCCATGGACTCAGACGCCACCAAAGTTCAACCAGAGAGTGTCCATGAATTTCGGGGCATTGAGTTAGTGGCACCAGAGCTGAAAGGGGATGCAGTCTGCGATGAGGCCTGTACAATGGTATAAACTCTGCCATAAAAGAATCAAGACTCAGTTCCAAATGTGTGACCTACTTGACCACAGTGTAGGCCGGAGGCAGCGGTCAGCAGGGGCCCACAGCCACGTGTCGTTGGCTTGCGATGCACAGAGTTAGTGGCACCAGAGCAGTTGTTGGTAGTATTCGATCACCTCCATAACGATGATCCTTTTTTCCTCCGGGCTGAACCGCGTCTTCCTCTTACTCCTCTCCTTGCGTACAATGATATGAACTCGGCCATTGAATAATCAAGACTCAGTTCCAAATGTGTGACCTACTTCACCGCAGTGTAGGCCGGAGGCAGCGGTGGAGTACGTCAACGAGAAAGGAGTGCTGGGGGCCTGTGTCACGGAGGCCAGCGATGGTCTGAGGAGGCTACCAAGGTCGCGGGCCTCGGGCTTGGAGCTTGCACCGGCACGTGGTGGGCCCTCTTTGACACACGCCGGTGTCGGCAGGTGAGCAGTGAGGCCTGGGTGCGCAGGGGCGGCCAAGACGGGTCTGGGGACCAGCGGCCTGGGGTGCAGCAGGCACACAGGATCGCAGGCACCACCGCTCACGGCATCGGCCTCGTGGCGGGGTGAGAGGCGCCGCCCTGGCAGACACGTTGGCCATTCTGGAAGAGAACCACGCCAAGAGCAACGTGCTTTTTATTCACACCCCTACGCTGGCCTGGCGTACGCCGGGCCAGCCCACTCCGCTCACGCTTACAGGGGGGGACGTAACAAGCTACATTTCCGCGATCTTCCCCACTGGCTGAGGTAACATGGTTGCGTCCACTGTCCACTACACTCCAAACACCAGCAGTGTATGTCGGCATGGAAATGTCTGTGCTCTGCATACTCAAGTCTGTCCAGCACATCCACGCCACACTTGGCATTGTGTACATTCTCATTCATGGGTCACTTGCCTCCTTCGCACATACCTGGTTCCCACCTCTCCCCACATTCTGCTATTGTGTGGCTGTGGTGCCATGCCATTGTTGGCTTGTGTACATGGCTAGCCCAGGTTACCACAGTGAGTTGTGTTGTCGTGTCTGGTATGTGGGCATGTTGTTTGTCATGTTGTATGTGATTTTGTAACGTGTGCATTCCCAGAGTCGTGAGTTGCATGACTGTGGAGTTGAGGTGTGTGGTGTGTTCCTTTGGTACTTACCAACGTGCAATGCATTCCCATAGGTGCCAGCCTCAAAGCGCTGGTTGATGATGGACTGTCGGAAGATGAAGGAATCATGCACACTGCCAGGGTAGTTGGCGACGACATTGGTGAAGAGTCCCAGGTGGTCCACTATTGCCTGCACATTGATGGAATGAGTGTGCTTCCTGTTGCGGTAATTCTGTGCGGTGGCGGCAGGGGGCACGAGGAGTACATGTGTGCAGTCAATTGCCCCCAACACGTGCGGGAAGCCAGCTATGGCGTAGAAGCCTTGCTTGGTCTCCAGCTGTTCCTGCGCAGTGTGTGGGAAGTAAAGGTGCTGGGGTACCAAGCTGATGATGGCATCCAAGACAGGTGTGAGGAACTTGGATAGGGCTGGCTGTGAGACTCCTCCGACACTGGCAGTTGTTGGTTGGATGGTACCAGAGGCCAACAGGTGCAGCACAGCCAGCAGCTTTGTCTGCGGAGGGATGTTGGTTGTCCGCTGTGTTTTTAATTAGATTTAATATACATTTTAACAAATATATCAAATAAAGTTAATTTAAAAAGTCAAACACACATACATAATAATTAATATATATATTTACTTTAAAACAATTAATAAACTATTAATTTTAATTTAGTTTATAATTTTAGGTATTTGTCATATGTATTTAACATTATAATATGTTTTTTTAAATATTAAATATATTTGTATTTACATTTTTAACATATTTAATATTTTTTATTTATTTTGTTTTTTAAATATTTTTTTGTTGTTAATATTTTGTTGGTTTTTAATTTTGAACTGACTGGAGTGGGAATATTAATTGTTACCTCTCCGCAATCCAACACTTTCCCTACTGTTGCACTGATTGGAGTGGGAATAGTAAATTTTATCCCGCCACTATCCAACACTTTCCCCACTGTTGCACTGATTGGAGTGGGAATAGTAAATTTTATCCCGCCACTATCCAACACTTTCCCTACTGTTGCACTCATTGGAGTGGGAATAGTAATTTTTACCCCTCCGCTACCCAACACTTTCCCGACTGTTACACTTATTGGAGTGGGAATAGTCATTTTTACCCCTCGGCTATCCAAAACTTTCCCTATTGTTGCACTCACTGGCGTGGGAATAGTAATTTTTACCCCTCCGCTATCCAACACTTTCCCTACTGTTGCACCCATTGGAGTGAGAATAGTAATTTTTACCCCTCAGCTATCCAACACTTTCCCTACTGTTGCACTGACTGGAGTGGGAATAGTACATTTTAACCCTCCGCTATCCAACACTTTCGCTACTGTTGCACTCACTGGCGTGGGAATCGTAATTTTTACCCCTCCGCTATCCAACACTTTCCCTACTGATGCACCCATTGGAGTGGGAATAGTAATTTTTACTCCTCCGCTATCCAACACTTTCCCTACTGTTGCACTGACTGTAGTGGGGAATTTAAGTTTAAAGATTTTTAAATAGTTTAATGTTTTAATTTATAATAGAATGTTTTTTTTATAAGATTTTATGTGATTAGTATATATATATATCTCAAGGGTCGAGAGGTGCACCTGCACAGAAACAAGGGCTGTTTCATATCGTGCTGTGGACCGTCTGCTGCTTTGAGATGGAGAAGCTGTTTATGACTGAGACAGGCGGATACTCAGACTGGGAGAGACAGTATGGCAAAGCATACACAACGAGGTCAGAAAGAGATACTAAAGGACTGACAGTAAAGCCACAGTATGAAGCAAAACTATCGAATATCAGCTGCCCAGAATGACAGGTTAGGGGCTGGCGGCACATCTTTGATGCAGACAGATGCTCACGAGCTATAAAAGCAAACACAAGGAGATGATGGACGGAGTGCTAAAACTTTTCAGACACTCACCCCCAGTCACAGATCTGGGTTGAATCCATCATCGTTCTTTAGCTCACTTCACCACCCCAGTTCAGACCCAGCTATATGCAAATCAGTCTTGACCCTGTGCCTCATGGGAACAGTCCAGCCCGAACTGCCAAGCCAGGTCTTCCCTGGACCGGAAACAAGCATCATGGGACCGGTATCAGGGTAACTGCCCTCATCAGCCAGGCTAGCTTGAATCCAGTGGCAAAGTGAGCAAGGGACCCACGTCTGGGTATACCCTGCCAACTTAGGGGGAACAAAGCAAACACAAGGGGATGATGGATGGAGAGCTGAAACTTTTCAGACAATAACCCCCAGTCACAGATCTGGGTTGAATCCATCATTGTTCTTTACCTCACTTCACCACCCCAGTTCAGACCCAGCTATATGCAAATCGGTCTTGACCCTGTGCCTCATGGGAACAGTCCTGCCCGAACTGGCAAGCCAGGTCTTCCCTGGACCAGAAACAAGCATCCTGGGACCGGGTTCAGGGTGACATTCCTCATCAGCCAGGCTAGCTTGAATCCAGTGGCAAAGTGAGCAATGGACCCATGTCTGGGTATACCCTGCCAAATTAGGGCGAACAAAGCAAACACAAGGAGATGATGGACGGAGCGCTGAAACTTTTCAGACACTCAACCCCAGTCACAGATCTGGGTTGAATCCATCATCGTTCTTTAGCTCACTTTGCCACCCCAGTTCAGACCCAGCTATATGCAAATCAGTCTTGACCCTGTGCCTCATGGGAACAGTCCAGCCCGTATTTCTTTCTTTAACCACTCTTTCATATTCCAATCTCCAATATTTTTCACAGAAAGATCCTCTCTCGTGATCCAGGTTTTTCAAATTCTAAATTTGAGAAACCTGGATCATGAGAGAGGATCTTTCTGTGAAAATAGAAGATCACGAGAAAGGATATCGAACGTTATACCTCTGATACATTGAGCTAAATAATAAAAGCTCCTTGCATATTTATACTCCAAATGAAGAAATAATGAACACGTCTCCACCACAGCATTAATAACTGAGGTGGGTAGATAAACCACGGACAGGTGTACTAAATATCATTTAATCCATCCCCATGAGAAAAATATTGGAGATTGGAATATGAAAATAGTGGTTAAAGAAAGAAATACGGTACCCAAATGAGGATTAAACCAGAAAAATTCTAGAGAAGAAAATAACTTTTTCCTCGAATATATAGATACATCCATGTTTCTATTATAATTGTTTGTCTTGAAGAAGGTGGAGAGAATAAATAAAACCACCGAAACGTCACGTTGACATTTTTGAGTTACAGTTTGGATGAAATTTGACTTTGAGTATTTGAGACCTTTTATTATCAGTGTTTAACTATTTGTGAATTTTTAGTACTGTTCTACAGAATTATCAGAAAAAGTGACTTAAATTGAAATGTAGTGGTTGTATTTTGATAGCAAGACATTTATCAGGGATTTTTATATATGTAAGAACTCTTTTCCTTTTTTAAATTCAGCACAATTCAGTACTGTATATACTATGCTACAATTTTATATCTGAACATATATGTAATAAATCTGACTTTTTTACATAATACAGGGGTCGGTGTTTAGTGACAATATTTACATGTTAACTGGTGATAAATGTTTTACCTCTCCACTAGATGTCATAAGGTATGGAAGATGTGAGTCAGTGAATGTGTGCCAAGGAAAGAGAGTCTTTCTATTACTAACGGGGAACCTCTCCAATTTTTGTGGAGTCTTAGATTATGAGTGTTCAGCAATATTCAACAACTGACAGTCTGATTTATCACCCCATTAATGTTGGTAGGTCAAAGCTGCTGAAATTCAGTTGCTTGATTTGAGCTGGTGGTTGCCGGTAGGGCCCATCAGCACTCATTTTCCCAGAGCATGAGAGTAAAAAACACATAAAAGGGAAAGAAGGAGGAAGAAAAAGATGGAAAATAAGTCACTAAGGGATTAAGCAGGAATTTGCAAGAGTGAAATTAAGGACCAGGGAGGGAGTGTCTGGTAGTGGATCAAAGAGGCATGATGTGGATTGAAGACTTCGAAGCCTTGGTATTCGGCACGCTGACATTTAATAATGCCAGCCGTGGTCTTCTGAGCAGAGCTTTGTTTACTGGCACTCATTATTTTACAAATTAAACTATGAATTTACTCTGAGAAAAATGCTCAATAAATACCTGGGTGTGGATTTTGGTGCAGTGGGCACCAAGATCTGCTTCTTATGCCCCATTTTCATGGCAAAACGTGTAATTGCTGTTGTTTATTGCACCCGATAACTAACGATTGCCAGCATATGTATATTTGGTGCAATAAACAACTATGTAATTACGCAGGTCAAGTAATCGAAGCCTGTGCACTATGCTCAAGGCAAAGGTGAGATGAAAACCAATTTTGCAATTGTGCCAATCTTTACCTAATATGGTCCTCTAAGTCCGCAGAACGAGTATTATACAAATGAACTAAAGATAATAAGGGAAGGAAAGGCTTAATGTATTGGGCCCAGCTCGTAAAGCAGCTGGTTCAGTTTGCACACCAACTGGTTTACGTCATGGGCTTCATTATGCAATGTGACAGAGGTACTAATCAGTTGCATCGCAAAATATACATTTGCAAGTAGTCACAAAACCTCCAGCCTCATTAATATTTATGAGGCAGGACACATTTTGCCACCCTCAGCGAATGTCTGTAAACTCTGTGCTGAAAGCCCGAGGACAGCAGACATCCCTCCATCCCATGTTTCAGATTCTGTGCATCTGTACATGGTTTTAAGCAGCGTGTGTCCCTTAAAGGGACAGGGAGGGGTTGCTTTTAAAAAAGGAAATGTTCACATGTAAGGAATGACATGGATTTGCCACCAGCCAGCGTTAACAAAGTGCAGCCCTCTTGTCCCCTGAAGCAACTTCTACTTTGCGAATTTGTTAGCACCTGTGGATGAGTGTTGGTACCCTTTCATGGTTTGCCCCCGTGGCTGGGGTCGCAAACCACTTATTAGTGCGACTTACAGATCGTAGGAGAACACTCCTTTCATGCCCCTTCTATTTTCAAGTCAAAATGGGTCGCAAACGCGATTCTACAAGTCAAAAGGACTTCTGACTCGGGAAAAGGCTGCATTCGACTAGCGACTTTGTGGTCGCAAAATATGTGATTTTGCTAATGGTAGGCTTTGCAACTGTAAAATCACGAAGGGGCAGATTTACAAGCCGGTTGCGCCTCCTTGCGCCACCATTGCGCCTCTTTTTTTGACGCAACGGCGGCGCAAACAATGCGGCCAATTTACAACGTGATGCATCTGCGCCAGGTATAATGTATGCAGGCTAGGCATTCCCACGCAAAAAGCCATGTAGAACTGACGCAGTGAAATTTACAACATTTCACTGCGTCATTCTACGCCTTCTATGCATCAAAATCCCTACGCCTGCTCAGACCAGGCGTAAGGAATGACGCAGGGCTTGTGGCACATTGCTGGAGTTGCGTCACTTTCATGAGCAACTCCAGCGATGCGTCACTTTTGTGCCAACAGATGCGTCAGTATTTCTGACGCATCTGTTAATCCTTGCACCATGGAGCACTGTATTGTAAATATAGTGCATCCATGGTGGCGAAAGGACATTTGCTACTGGCGCAAGGAAACTGACGCATCTATGCAGTTGCATCAGTTCCTTGTAAATCTGCCCCAATGTATATCAAGCTTGTCCGCACATCATTGAGTCGGAGTAGGTTGTGACAGATTATGGTCATAAACCTGTCTACCTCGAACATTTTGAAAAGGTTGCTTTTGGAGAAAAGCGGAGAAGATAAAACAAATTTGTTTATTTCCAGGGTTTCACGAGTAGCTGCCTGACAGTAGTGAATGCAGGGTCTGCTGTCCTGTGTACTCATGGATGAATCTTGGCGGGAGAATAATGATAATCTGCAATATTTCTTGCACTTTTATTCAAAAACCTTTAAGAAGAACATTTTTGTATACATTTTCCCACTCAAAATGAGTACTCACTTGAGCGACCTCACAAGGGTGAAAGGCTGAGTTGACCATGCCAGGATTCAAAGCTGTGAACTGAAGATCACACACAGATCACAACAGCATGCGCTCACGCACTGTGCTGTCTTTCAGGGGAAATGGCTTGGCCTATCCATCCCAAAGGGAGATCAATGCGTGCATCAGAGAAGGCACCAGTGCAACCCCCACAAGGAGGAACAGTCCACCACTATGAGAGGTGTCTGAGGGGAGGGACGGGGATTGCAGCGCACAAGCATTGGCAAAGCCAATAGGTCTCACCTTTCAAACCTATTGTCTTTGTCAATCATTTTTGCTATGCTGTATAGCATCCCTGATGAAATAAGAAAAAATCAAACTACACACGGTCGACAATGTAATCGTGTAGGCGCACATACCATGCTTGCACACGCCCATGAAAGGACACAGAATTTTTTATTTTTATTTACCTGTTTGAGTTGGATTGACAAATAAAAATAAAAAATACATCAAGAAAGCGACTTTTGAAGAGCTGGTAGGATGGAGTTACACAGATTGTAGGGGAAATAACATAAGTAGTTAAAAGAGACCGCCGCCAGCTAAAGTCCAAGCTATCGCTATTCTGTGACATACTACAACAGTTCAGCAAACTTCCAACCACTGCAAATCAAGATACCACTCTGTTATGTCAATGGAGTCCAGGTACGTTCGAGCATCATTTCAGGTTCAACCTCACAATGAGAAATCATTTTGGCTCTTGTTTGTCTGTTAAGTTGTGAACACTCCAACACGGAGGTGAGGGGAGCAACAAACTGACACAGAGTTGAACATCCAGTGGTCCATGTCAAGAGAGATGCCTTCCCTCACTGGGATTTCAGTTAAGTTGATGCATTCTGGGCTTCTTCATATTAGTGCCATACATGGTTCTGCAGCATCTCACCTCGCTGTAGCAAGGACGGTATGGGTCTCTACAACCCCCACCCTGAAAACTCTAGCACCGCCTCTGATGACTGGAGGAGCAGATCACAAGACTTCAGGAAAGTGGATCCAGGACGGAGGGATGGGATCTGGTCAGATTGATGCTCATGACTCACCACACGTGGGCTTCTGTCAAGCGACAGCGCACCCAGGTGTGGGGAAGGGTCTGCTGTAGGCACCCCTTGCCCATCCTTGTATGTGCAGAAGGAGGCAGACAGGGGTGTGAGTGGCAAATATGAGCTGAATTCATTATCCTGTTACCAGCACTGAAGCGAGACATCCGCAGTGGGAGCTGCTAATACCGCACGCACACCTAGAAAATGACGAAGCCACAGAGGCCACATCATCCCTATTTATCTATTTAACTTTCCTATCTGAAATGGATCAGTAGATGTAAAAAAACCAAAATAAAACAGTTGCCAGAAGTGTTTTTCCTTGTAACAAAATTTTCATTTTAAAGCGGGAGAGATTGAACCAACACCAAAGGCAGCAGTGGCGGCTGCTGCCTATCTAGGGTGGTAGGGCGAGGGGTCAGGGAGGAAGCGGGTTGGGAAATAATGTAAAAATAAAAGAAGACTTACCTGCCGCTCTGCTCCTGCTGACGCTCCCGGCTGCCTCGTTGCTCCTCTCGTCCGGCCGGATGTGGATGGGCCTCAGAGAACAGGCCCCCCACCCAATCCAGACGCTGCTCTCATAGCATGAGTGCAGCACCAGGATTGGTCTGAGCGGCCTAGTTTGCAGCTCAGACAGTGCCTTGGAGCCTGTGGCTTTCCTCCAACCCGGCTGTGCAACACAGCTGGGTTGGCGAAACATAAGTGCGCATGTCTTTTTGGCCGGCCTAAGACGGCTGGCCAAACAGACATGCACACTTATAAGTGCACACTACTCCTCCTTCCTGCCATGCACGGCCCCACCCTGCCCTATACCTATTGCGTGGCTCAGACAGCAATAAATAAAATGATAATAACACGTAAGAAACAGCATAGGCAGTCTGAGAAAATGAAAGAAGTGCTGAAGAAGTCAGATAAAGCATGAATATAGTCAAATAGTCATGAGAAACAGGCAACCACCCCAGGAAACCAGGCATTGGAAACAGTCGCTCATGCCAGGGAAACCATCAAGCATGTGAAGAAAAGCCAATTATGCCTCAGAAAAGTCAAGCAAGACTAGAAGGCATGCCAACAAGCAACTAAAAGCAGTCAAGTTCACCTCAGGCAGCAGTTGAGAAACAATCAGATTAACCAAGGGTGAGAAATTAGGCTGTTGGTTGGCCCTGAGACGAAAAATAAAATGGGAATTCATTACCATTTTATTTTCCATTAACCAGTCCTGAATCGAGTGTCAGGATGGGGAAGGGCCTGTGGAGTGGCGGCAGTGGTGAGCTGCCTGACTGTACACTAGTTTATAGTGCGCATGTCCTTTTGGACGGCCGTCTTGCGACGGCCAGCCTGACAAGCGCACTATAAACCTCTCAACCCGACTATCTTAGACAGCCAGGTTGAGAGCCTACAGAAGCCTCCAGTGTCGTCAGGAGCAGCGAGAGAGGCCGCTCCCTTCAATCCTGGCACTGCTCTCATGCAGTGCCAGGATTGGTTAAGCCCAGCTGGACGTGACGTGACGTCAGGAGAAGAAGACGACCGAAGCGAGGAGGACGTCTCTCTGGAAAACATGGTAAGTACATTTTATTTCTTTTGTATGTTTAATTGTAGTTATGAACTATTGAAAAAAAAATATTAAATCTTTTTCCCGCCCCTCTAATCGGCGGACTTTCCAGCTGCCACTGCCTGTGCTTAACCAGCAGGTAGCTTGGAACTAAAGTAGTCAGGCTTCTCTTTCCTTCCCCTACCCCGATCCCAGGATGTCTGGAGTCCCAAAAGGTTAGTGTGCAGTTCTTTGTGTGGGTGCTGAAACAGCTCCTGTAAAGTACAATTGTCGTAGGTGACAGCTCTGTCCCTCCCATCAGGTCAGGAGATGGCCCATTCTGCCAAAATCAAGTCCCCCTTTGTGATACTGTCTGAGAGGAATACAAAACAGCCACCTACAAAACAGTCATGTGACCCAGGATACAGGCAGTAGGCTCCAAGTGATTAGTATGAGAAAATGCCAACTTTCTAAAATATTCAGAACTTTGACTTAAAATCGAACTTTACCATTAAAGAGGGTTTTAAATAACAGCTCATTAGAGACCAAATATTATAGTTCCAACTGTTCCCAAACAAAAGCTATCACCTATTAAGTGTAATAAGTTAACCCAATATTATCCTTTGGGAGTGGTAGGCCTTACACCAGTGACAAACTAATGTAAGAATTTTTCACTACCAGAAATGTAAAACTTAAAAGTGCATGTCAAACTTTTTAAATACACTGCACCCTGAACCATGGGCTGTTTAGGTCTAACCCTGGGGTGACTTATATGTATTAAAAAGGAAGATGTTTTTGTCTTCCCTCCTCCTGCTTTGCTGAATTGTGTTTTGGTGACCTTAGGACTCTGCACACTTTACCACTGCTGACCACTGCTAAAGTGCTTGTGCTCTCTCCTCTAAACATGGCAAAATTGGCGTAGACCCAATTTACACATTTAGTTTACTTTTACATCCCTAGTAGAGTGGTACTACACGCACCCAGGGCCTGTAAATCAAGTGCTACCAGTGGGACTGCAGCACTGATTTTCCACCAACTTACGTAGCCCTTCAAAACATGTCTCATGCCTGCCATTGCAGCCTGTGTGTGCAGTTTTAAACTGCCATTTCGGCCTGCCAAATTAACCTTTTGCCAGGCCTAAACATTCCTTTTTAATACATGTAGGTCACCCCTAGGGCAGGCCCTAAACAGGCCAGAGGACAGGGTGCAGTGTATTTAAAACGTTGACCTTGTACATTCAACATTTGCAATTCCTGGTAGTAAAAAACTCTTAAATTCATTTTTCACTACTGAAAGGCCTTCCTCTCCCAAAGGATAACTAACACTGGGATACCTTATTACATTTAATAAGTGATAACTTTCAGTTGGGATCAGATAGGAATGATGAATTTGGTGTCAAAAGAATTGTAAATTAAAGCCCTCTTTAATTGTAAAGTGGGATATAAAGTCACAATTGTGAACATTCCACTTTTACAAAGTTGGCATTTTCTTGTCCCAACCATTTGGTGTCTGCTGCCTGTATCCTGGGTCACATGACTAGGTGTAGCAGGCAGTGGTCTTTGTGTATTGCTCCCAGACAGTGAAACAAAGGGCCATAGATGTTGGCAGGATGGGCCATCTCTGGCTTGAGTAGGGGGAGGAGCTGTCACCTACCACACATGCACATCACAAAGGCTCTGGTTGAGCAGACTCACAAAGGGTTTGACACTAGTTTATTGTGACCCCAGACAATCTGGGTAGGCCCAGGGCAGGGAGGCAGGAAATTCCAAGCACCTCTAGGGGTGGAAATCTCCAGAATCTTCTCTTACTTCAAAGTGGGCACCCGGTATAAATATTGGAGCATCAGACCCAACTCTTCAGTACACCTCTGGACCTATGGAATACTCAGAAGGACTGCTGTGCTGCTCTGCCAGAAGGACTGCTACTATGTTGTCCTGCTGCCTGAGTGAAGGACTGGGCCTGCATTTTGATCCCAGGACCACCAGAGTGACTCCAAGAGCCAGTTGGCTGGCCTCCTGAAGAGAAGCCTCAGGGACAGAGCAGACTCCAACCATCTTATACCCAGCAGGAAGGGGTGGGAGCACACTGCTTCACCTCCCAGAACAGTTCGCCCCTTAGCATTATGGTAAATGCAGTTCATGTTACATGCTTACTTGAATATTTCCTGGAGTATTCCACCAAAGTTGGTGCAGGTTAGTGCTGTAAATCTCTAGACACGTGTTTCTGGATATCATCCGTCATCAGTAGAGATAAAAACGAATTTAATCTGGGGTTGCTGAGCATCTTATACCCAGCACCTGGACTCAGTCTGCTGTGAGTCTTGTCCCCAGAGTGATGCCATCTCAGTCCCATACACCTGGAAATGGACCTGAAGGTGCTCTGCAAGCCCAGCTGTGGTCCTGTGGGCAGAAACAACGCAGCATGACGCATCTCCTCTTAGCTCTGCTTCGAAACTGTAGCTGTGTGACGCATCCTTGAAGCAAGCCTCTGCATCACAGCCCACAGTCTCCAGGGAACCGCAGCTGAACAACACATGCCTCCAGTGGGGAGGGATACCTTGCTTACACTAGAGGTGGGGGCCAGATAAAGGTCATCCCAATGAAAACCATTCTGGTCACCAAGTTTGAACTCACCTCAGAGACGTAACACATTAGGTTCAGGGATAGCCAAAAGATGCAGAACCTAAGGTGGATTTTCTTGATTACAACAGCTAGGCGCTGAATGGTTGGGTGCAAGGCAGCAAAGTTGATGATTTCAGTAGGTGGCCTCATCTGATACTAGGAGAGCACATGCTCAATATTTGTTTTACACAACTACTCCAGCACCTTGTTGATAGTAAGCTCACTGACCCTAGGGAGCTTGCTAAGGAGGTGGACCTCTGGGTCAGCTCCAGAGTGTCCAAAAAGGTATCTGGGGGGATCACCAAAAGGGTGGTCAGGGGTCCCACCAGAAGAAAGAGGAGGGAGAAAACCTAAAAATAAGGAGTTCTCTAAAGACCACCAAAATAATTCCAAAGGGAACAATAGTAACCAGTTCCAGTCTGAGCCAAAAGGAAAGGGATTCTTTGATCACAAGACAGGGAGGTTTGTTCCCCAGTGCACAAAGTGCTCCAAGTATGGAAACTACAAGGGAGACACCAATGTCCCAAGACGGCACAACTCGCACCAGTGGGCAGACACCTGGGTTATCTAGTGTAGCACTTGGGGAGGAGGTGGCCCCAGTTAGCTGGGAGAGAGAGCAGAAGTTACCTTAATGTCCCTAGGGGATTGAGAGATGGTGCCAAAAGCCAATATGCCTTCAAATTCCTCTAGAAAAGGAAGCAAACACAAGGAGATGATGGACGGAGTGCTGAAACTTTTCAGACACTCACCCCCATCACAGATCTGTGTTGAATCCATCATTGTTCTTTAGCTCACTTCGCCACCCCAGTTCAGACCCAGCTATGTGCAAATCAGTCTTGACCCTGTGCCTCATGGGAACAGTCCAGCGCGAACTGCCAAGCCAGGTCTTCCCTGGACCGGAAACAAGCATCCTGGGAGCGGTTTCGGGGTAACACCCCATATCAGCTAGGCTAGCTTGAATCCAGTGGCAAAGTGAGCAAGGGACCCACGTCTGGGCATACCCTGCCAACTTAGGGCAAACAAAGCAAACACAAGGAGATGATGGACGGAGCATTGAAACTTTTCAGACACTCACCCCCAGTCACAGATCTGGGTTGAATCCATAATCGTTCTTTAGCTCACTTCGCCACCCTAGTTCAGACCCAGCTATATGCAAATCTGTCTTGACCCTGTGCCTCATGGGAACAGTCCAGCCGAACTGCCAAGCCCAGTCTTCCCTGGACCGGAAACAAGCATCCTGGGACTGGTTTGGGGGTAACACCCCTCATCAGCCAGGCTAGCTTGAATCCAGTGGCAAAGTGAGCAAGGGATGTGATGGGAATATATAGCCATGATAGATAAGAAAAGATTTATTCAAATACTGAATCCCACCACTGAATTCAAATGTGAGTCCTTCTCAAGCAACAGCCACAATCCTTGTCAGGGTGATCCAGCAGGGCTCAGGTAGGTCCAGTTGCAGGTCCAGAAAGGTCCAGTTGCAGTTCCAAGCAGACCAAGGGCAGAAGATCAGCTGGGCAGTTGCAGGGAGGTCTCTGGAGCTGGTTATGTTTCTGTAACTCTGAACCGGAGGTCAGTCAGCTAACCCTTGGGGTAACTTGAGGTAGCCTGGGATGAAGGGAGCAGGTCCAGTCTTCCATTTCAGACAGCAGGGCAGGCCTCAAGCAGCAGGGCAAACATCTGGCAGCAGGGTGGTTTTTCTTCTGTAGTATCCGCAGGTCCAGGAGTGTACTGAAGAGTTGGTCAGAGGTTCAAATATTTATACCTGGTGCCAGCTGTAAAGTGGGAGTAACTTCTAGACTTCCCCCCACATCTGATTTGGGAATTTCCTCCCTTTCCCTGCCCTGGTCACAGGATGTATCGAGTCGCAAAAGGTTAGCGTGTAATTCTTTGCATGGGTGCTGAGGCAGCTCCTTTGAAGTGCAAGTGTGGTAAGTGGCAACACCACCCCTCCCATCAGGTCTGGAGATTGCACACCCAGCCAACACCCAGTCCCCCTTTGTGATACTGTCTAGTCTAGTAAGAATACACAAAGACCAACTGCACCTAGTCATGTGACTCAGGATACTGCCTGTAGTCACCAAATTGCTAGGACAAGAAAATGCCAACCTTCTAAAAGTTTAATTTTCAGAATTGTGACTTAAAATTTGACTTTACCATTACAGAAGGTTTTAAATTACAATTCGTTATAGGCCAACATGACAGTTCTACCTGTTCCCAAACAAAAGTTATCACTCATCAAATGTAATAAGGTAATCTACTGTTATCCTATGGGAGAGCTAGGCCTTACAGTAGTGAAAAATGAGTGTAAGAGTTTTTCACTACCAGGACATGTAAAACTTAAAAGTACATATCCAACTTTTTAAATACACTACACCCTGCCCTATGGGCTGTTTAGGGCCTAAACTTGGTGTGAATTATATGTATTAAAAAGGAAGGTTTAGACCTGGCATGAGGTTTCTTTTTTTAGAGCTTTTCGGCTCTAATATGCTGGCTTTATGGAAGACCCTTTGGCCGATGAAAGACGCCTCACTGCCTGGCCCTCAGGACGGCATAGTTAAAAATATGGGCATTAAATCTGATAAATCTCTCTCCTCTCAACCACAAATTAAATCTGTGGTAGGGTCATTTTTTGGGATTTTAAGCACTTTGAAAACGTTTCCTCACATACTCTCCTATTCTGAAAAAAACCAGTCATTCAGGCTCGCATAACGTTCAGGTTCGACTACAGAAATGCCCTATGTTTAGGTCTGCCTGACTACCTATTTAATAAGCTCCAGGTGGTCCAAAATTGGGCAGCCCTAACTCTCCTTACCCTCCCCCCAAGATCTTATGTATCCCCACATTTAAGGGCTCTCTATTGACTTCCAATCAAGAAAAGAATTCTTTTTAAAACTTTAGTCCTGGTCCATAAAGTTCTCTACTCCACTGGTGCAGGCTATCCCAGGGACAGGATTTCATTTGACGTTCCCTCCAGAAACCTATGATCAGCAAGTGGTCTGTTGGCTGAGACCCTTACAATCTGCTGAACGAGAATCAGAGGCCAGTCCTTTTCCTATTTCGGGCCTGCAATAAACTCCCCTTTGAGCTTCGCACAATGGCTGAGATATCCATTTTTAAGAAAAAAATTAAAATGTGGCTGTTCCAACAAGAGTAATCTACAGTCAGTTCCTGCAATTAGCCTTGGACACAGTGCCTGGACACTCCTTGGAGTATTTGTGCGCTATACAAATCCCCAATCACATCAAATCAAATTTATTTTGACAGGTCAAAAAAGCTATTTAAAACCGCACACAGGCTGCAATGGCAGGCCTGACACATGTTTTCAAGGACGAGTTAGGTGGGTGGCACAATAAGTCTTGTAGGCTCACTAGTAGGCTACAGGCCCTGGGTACATGTAGTACCGCTCTACTAGGGGCCTACAAGTAAACTAAATGTTTCAATTGGGTGTAAGCCAATTTTACCATGTTTAGAGGAGTGAGCACAAGCACTTTAGCACTGGTTAGCAGTGTTAAAGTGTGCAGAGTCCTAAAGTCAACACAAACAAATTCAGTAAAACAGGAGGGAAGGCAAAATGTTTGGGGGAAAACACACCAAGGATGTTGGGTCTAACACCAAGAAGGGATCACCTCCTAAACATGCCCTTTAGTAAAAGGTAGTTGTGAATGGTGAAAGAAGTCAAGACTGGACCAGCAGTGGTGAAGACTCCTATAAACACTTTCCACAGCCAGGAGAGGAGATCTGAAGAGGCACGGATTCTAGCACTGGAAAGCGTTTGTACAAGTCTTGGTAAGCAGACAATCAACGAATTCGGTGCAGAGTTGAGCGGGCATTCATGTGTCTAAAGAGCAACTGTTGAATGTTACTTTGTGCTTGTCATTAGGATTTACTTCTGTAAGAAGCTTTGCTGGCAAAGATTCAATAATACTTATGAAAAAATTGCATGCCGGAAAAAATCCTGTTGGAGCTGGTTGCGTAAGTTGGACGGATCCCATCAGAAACCTGAATGCATGTGCGGCTATTTCTGGAGAAGTCTCCGGCATTTCATTACATAATAGGCGGAGCTGGTTGGAGCTTGGAACACCTTGTGTTTTTTTCACCACACACCCTGTACAGGTGGCACACCCTGTGGGAGCGCACAAGGCCACAAGTCTTTGTATCCATGGGAAAGAATTTATTGAATCCAAAGTATGCCCTGTCTCAGTGCCACAGGAGGTCTGCGGGGCGAAGGAGAAGGCTTGTCTAGGTACATTGTAAGAGCTACCATGTGATTTTAACATCAGGAGAGTTCATGTGCACGTGTAGCAGGTCAGGGTTGCCAATATGTGTGCCCCCCCACTAATGTGAGCTGACATTTCTTTCAAAGTGAATTCAAAAAGGTCCGTTTAAGTTCATATTTCCAAGCGCAAAATCTTGACTTATCGTTCTTGCAGCAAAACTACCACTAATGTGGGGGGTAAAGAGGCAGCACATGACCATGGCTTGAAAAGAGCCTTGGGTGGTGGCTGGGCACAGCTAACTGCTTTGCGCAATGGCTGCTTTAGCTGGGCGGTGAATGGTGAGGGTGAGACAGAAAGGAGTGCTCTCCAGGGCACCTGGAGCAAAGGGCTCAACTGCTTGGCAAAAATAGCAGACTTGTATATCTTTTCAACAAGTTCAGTGACACTCTTTGAAAACCAACATACTCACCAGTTCTGATTTTAACGCCAAGTCACCAGAAAGAGAATGACGGAGTTCTTCCTGACCTACTGGTGGCACTGAAATAATTCCCACGTCTCATTGACTGGGTGGTCATAGTTGTAGGTGAAACACGGGCACCCTCTGTACTTCAGCTGCTGGACAAATGTGTGGATGTCCAGGCTCTCTGACATCCTTCCATCTTCTTTCAAAACACTGAGGGGCAGATTTACAAGCCCCTTGCGACACATTTGCTCCGCCGTTGCGTCACTTCTGTGACACAGCGGCGGCGTAAACCATGCGCCACGTTGCGACTTATTTACAACGTGACGCATCTAGGGAGATGCATCACGTTGTAAAGCCCTGCGCCACATTAACCCTGCGTCAGGTTTAATGTATGCAGGGTGGGCGGTCCGTCGGAAAAAGCCTCGTAAAAGTGACGCAGTGAAATCTACAAGATTTCACTGAGTCACTTTTCAGAGGCCGCTGCGACAAAACCTTACGCCTGCTTGAAGCAGGCGTAAGGAGTGGCGCAGCACGTTAGGTATGGGCGGTCCCTGAACATTGCTGGAGTTGCGTCGTGCTTGCGACACGACTCCAACAATGCGCCGCCCTTACGCCATCAGATGCGACACGCATCTGTCTATCCCTGCGCCACGGTGCGCCGCATTCTAAATGCAACGCATCCGTGATGGCGCAAGGGTAGAATTGCGTGGCGCATCGGTACTGACGCATCCCTGCTAATATGCAGGGATGCACCAGTCCTTGTAAATCTGCCCCAAAGAAGGGGAGAGAGGTACATCTCCTTCTCTATCCTCC
Source organism: Calotriton arnoldi (assembly GCA_963921515.1). NCBI lineage: Eukaryota > Metazoa > Chordata > Amphibia > Caudata > Salamandridae > Calotriton > Calotriton arnoldi. The sequence continues at coordinate 428,026 of CAWUFW010003416.1, read as the reverse complement.
CTATTTATGAAATCTTGTACACACAAAAGAGGGAAAGAGGAAATGGGAATATTCTGTAAAAACAGAAATATCACAAAGGAAAAATGCAAGGTTTTTAAAAGTGCCCTAACTCACAGTAGTGGCATGCTTCATCCTAGGGCTGCTACAACATCCCTGTGCAACCAACACCTGGGATGAAGCAAAGTGATATGAGGGAGACAATATATACATGTATACAGGGATCACTCAGAAGGACAAAAAGACAATGAAGAAGATCATTTTCCAGCGCATATCATGTCCATGTTGTTCATGGACATGATATGTACTTGGAAAATGATGGCACTAAAGAGGTTGTGGCTTTGTTATGGTGTATTTTACTCTATGCTACCGAGTGTGACTACAGGGAGATGCTCCCGCTTGCACTCCAGTTTCAGTGAAACGCACATTAAAACTTGGAAAGCGATATGTGTGGTGTCCTTACTTCCCTTTCTCCTGCACTTTTAACTGGGGTGCTGTCTGTGAGTGGTGGTGGACAACCCATCAACATTGTAAGAAATAGGTTGCAAGAGACTTCACGTTTGGAAAATGTTTGTTTCTCTTAAAGGTATTGTCACCTTCACAGAGTGTAAAACAAGTCACGTATTGATTCCAGTGGATCGATACCATGTTTTTATGGAAAAACGCATTGTTTTGTATTTATTAATGTTGTTTGTCATTGCAGGAATACCCGTTGAGTGTGTACATGGAAAGTGACATGTAAGGACATTATATCACGAATAAATATATCCCCTATTCTCTTACCTCATTTAGTCGATAAGGGTTGATAAGAGAGTGGGATCTCTAGTCCTGAGGAAGGCCGAACGACCCCTTGAGGGCAATTAATAACGGCTGAAACATGGAGACAAAAGAGTAATCAGGAGGGATAAGGGGGCACTAATTACCCCCTTTCTCATCCCCACTCTTTTTAGGTCTCGCCCTGAAGCCAACGCTTGCGCTGGTCTGTGCGAGACATTTTGTAAGTGGGCATTTAGAAATGCAACCACTTTTTTTTGGGCTTGCCTAGAGCGTGCGAGTACGCGCACAATGACGAGCAGAGGCGCCATATGGCTTTCCTCTCTCGTCATGGTGCGTGCACATCGCACACCATTTGCCAGCCTGCTTGCACGTGCACAGCTGCTGCTCGCACTCCCTCCTCCCTTCTCCCCCTCCCTTTTCATGAGCTTTGATCAAGCTCCTCTGCTGCTGGCATTCCCCCCTCCCTTCTCGCCCAGCCCTTCTTGTCTAACTTTCTCTCTCTCTCGCCTGCCTCTGCTGCGGGCATTCCCCCCTCCCTTCTCGCTCAGCCCTTCTTGTCTAACTTTCTCTCTCTCTCGCCTGCATTGGGTCGAAATCTGATTATGGAAAACAAGCACTGGTCGCCCAAAACGAGTTCCGTGCCCACCACCCTCTACCTCTCTCTCTCTGCCTCTCTCTCTACCTCACTACCACTCTACCATCTCCTTCTACCTCTCTAACTCTCTCTCTCTACCTCTCTCTCTCTCCCTCTACCTCTCTCTCTACCTCTCTACCTCTCTCTCTCTACCTCTCTCTCTCTACCTCTCTCTCTCTCTACCTCTCTCCCTCTCTCTCTACCTCTCTCTCTCTCTACCTCTCTCCACCTCTATCTCTCTACCTCTCTCTCTCTACCTCTCTCTCTCTACCTCTCTCTCTACCTCTCTCTACCTCTCTCTCTCTACCTCTCTACCTCACTACCTCTCTACCATCTCCTTCTACCTCTCTAACTCTCTACCTATCTCTCTACCTCTCTCTCTCTACCTCTCTCTCTCTACCTCTCTCTCTACCTCACTGCCACTCTACCTCTGCCTCTACCCCTCTATCTCTCTCTCTCTCTCTACCTCTCCCTCTCTCCACCTCTCTCTCTCTCTACCTCTCTCTCTACCTCTCTACCTTTCTCTCTCTACCTCTCCCTCTCTCCACCTCTCTCCCTCTCTCTCTCTCTCTACCTCTCTCTCTCTACCTCTCTCTCTCTACCTCTCTGCCTCTCTCTCTACCTCACTACCACTCTACCATCTCCTTCTACCTCTCTAACTCTCTACCTCTCTAACTCTCTACCTCTCTCTCTCTACCTCTCTCTCTCTCTCTCTACCTCTCTCCCTCTCTACCTCTCTCTCTACCTCTCTCTCTCTCTACCTCTCTCTCTCTCTACCTCTCTCCCTCTCTCTCTACCTCTCTCCACCTCTCTACCTCTCTCTACCTCTCTCTCTCTACCTCTCTCTCTACCCCTCTCTCTCTACCCCTCTCTCTCTACCCCTCTCTCTCTACCTCTCTCTCTACCTCTCTCTACCTCTCTCTCTACCTCACTACCTCTCTACCATCTCCTTCTACCTCTCTCACTCTCTACCTATCTCTCTCTCCCTCTCTCTCTCCCTCTACCTCTCCCTCTACCTCTCTCCACCTCTCTACCTCTCTCTCTCTACCTCTCTCTCTCTACCTCTCTCTCTACCTCTCTCTCTACCTCTCTACCTCACTACCTCTCTACCATCTCCTTCTACCTCTCTAACTCTCTACCTATCTCTCTACCATCTCCTTCTACCTCTCTAACTCTCTACCTATCTCTCTACCTCTCTCTCTCCCTCTACCTCTCCCTCTCCCTCTCCCTCTATCTCTCTCTCTACCTCTCTCCACCTCTCTACCTCTCTCTCTCTACCTCTCTCTCTACCTCTCTACCTCACTACCATCTCCTTCTACCTCTCTAACTCTCTACCTATCTCTCTACCATCTCCTTCTACCTCTCTAACTCTCTACCTGTCTCTCTCTACCTCTCTCTCTACCTCTCTCTCTCTACCTCTCTCTCTACCTCTCCCTCTACCTCTCCCTCTACCTCTCTCTCTACCTCTCTCCCTCTCTCTCTCTACCTCTCTCTCTACCTCTCTCTCTCTCTCTACCTCTCCCTCTCTACCTCTCTCTCTCTCTCTCTCCCTCTCTACCTCTCTCTCTCTCTACCCCACTCTCTCTACCTCTCTCTCTCTACCTCTCTCTATCTCTCTCTCTACCTCACTGCCACTCTACCTCTCCCTCTACCCCTCTAACTCTCTACCTCTCTCTCTACCTCTCCCTCTCTCCACCTCTCTAACTCTCTCTCTCTACCTCTCTACCTCTCTCTCTACCTCACTACCACTCTACCATCTCCTTCTACCTCTCTAACTCTCTACCTGTCTCTCTCTACTCTCTCTCTACCTCTCTCTCTACCTCTCCTTCTACCTCTCTCTCTACCTCTCTCCCTCTCTCTCTCTCTCTCCCTCTCTCTCTCCCTCTCTCTCTCTCCCTCTACCTCTCTCTCTCTACCTCTCTCTCTCTACCTCTCTCTCTCTACCTCTCTCTCTCTACCTCTCTACCTCTCTCTCTCTACCTCTCTCTCTCTACCTCTCTCTCTCTACCTCACTGCCACTCTACCTCTCCCTCTACCCCTCTATCTCTCTACCTCTCTCTCTACCTCTCCCTCTCTCCACCTCTCTAACTCTCTCTCTACCTCTCTACCTGTCTCTCTCTACCTCTCTCTCTACCTCTCTCTCTACCTCTCTCTCTCCCTCTCTCCCTCTCTCTCTCTACCTCTCTCTCTACCTCTCTCTCTACCTCTCCCTCTCTACCTCTCTCTCTCTCCCTCTCTACCTCTCTCTCTCTACCTCTCTCTCTCTCTACCCCTCTCTCTCTACCTCTCTCTCTCTACCTCTCTCTCTCTCTACCTCTCTCTCTACCTCTCTCTCTCTACCTCACTGCCACTCTACCTCTCCCTCTACCCCTCTAACTCTCTACCTCTCTCTCTACCTCTCCCTCTATCCACCTCTCTAACTCTCTCTCTCTACCTCTCTCTCTCTCTCTACCTCACTACCACTCTACCATCTCCTTCTACCTCTCTAACTCTCTACCTGTCTCTCTCTACCTCTCTCTCTACCTCTCTCTCTACCTCTCCCTCTACCTCTCTCTCTACCTCTCTCTCTACCTCTCTCTCTCTTTCTACCTCTCCATCTCTACCCCTCTCTCTCTCCCTCTCTACCTCTCTCTCTCTACCTCTCTCTCTCTCTACCTCTCTCTCTCTCTACCTCTCTCTCTCTACCTCTCTCTCTCTACCTCTCTCTCTCTACCTCTCTACCATCTCCTTCTACCTCTCTAACTCTCTACCTCTCTCTCTCTACCTCTCTCTCTCTACCTCTCTCTCTACCTCTATCTCTCTCTACCTCCCTCTCTACCTCTCCCTCTCTACCTCTCTCTCTCTCTACCTCTCTCTCTCTACCTCTCTCTCTCTCTCTACCTCTCTCTCTCTACCTCTCTCTCTCTCTACCTCTCTCTCTCTACCTCTCTCTCTACCACTCTCTACCTCTACCTCTCTACATCTCGTTCTCTACCTCTCTACCTCTCTCTACCTCTCTCTCTACCTCTCTCTCTACCTCTCTCTCTCTACCTCTCTCTCTCTACCTCTCTCTCTACCTCTCTCTCTCTACCTCTCTCTACCTCTGTCCACCTCTGTCCACCTCTCTACCTCTGTCCACCTCTGTCCACCTCTCTACCTCTCTCTACCTCTGTCCACCTCTCTACCTCTCTCTACCTCTGTCCACCTCTCTACCTCTCTCTACATCTCTACATCTGTCTAGCTCTCTCTCTACCTCTATACACCTCTCTACCTCTCGCTACCTCTCTCAAATATAGCTACAACGTCTACGTATAATACGGTACACTAAGTGGCAGCCGCAGCCTAAAATCACTTCTTGTCCTTAAAAAAAACAATCATACCTCTCTACCTCTCTCTCTCTACCTCACTACCACTCTACCATCTCCTTCTACCTCTCTAACTCTCTACCTGTCTCTCTCTACCTCTCTCTCTACCTCTCCCTCTACCTCTGTCTCTACCTCTCTCCCCCTCTCTCTCTCTCTACCTCTCTCTCTCTCTACCTCTCCCTCTCTACCTCTCTCTCTCTCTCTCCCTCTCTACCTCTCTCTCTCTCTACCCCTCTCTCTCTACCTCTCTCTCTCTCTCTCTACCTCTCTCTCTCTCTCTCTCTCTACCTCTCCCTCTCTCTCTCGCTCTCCCTCTCTCTACCTCTCTCCCTCTCTACCTCTCTCTCTCTCTACCCCTCTCTCTCTACCTCTCCCTCTCTACCTCTCCCTCTCTACCTCTCTCTCTCTACCTCTCTACCATCTCCTTCTACCTCTCTAACTCTCTACCTCTCTCTCTCTACCTCCCTCTCTACCTCTCCCTCTCTACCTCTCTCTCTCTCTACCTCTCTCTCTCTACCTCTCTCTCTACCTCTCTCTCTCTCTACCTCTCTCTCTCTACCTCTCTCTCTCTCTACCTCTCTCTACCTCTCTCTCTCTACCTCTCTCTCTACCACTCTCTACCTCTACCTCTCTACCTCTCTCTCTCTCTACCTCTCTCTCTCTACCTCTCTCTCTACCACTCTCTACCTCTACCTCTCTACATCTCGTTCTCTACCTCTCTCTACCTCTCTCTCTACCTCTCTCTCTCTACCTCTCTCTCTACCTCTCTCTCTCTCTCTACCTCTCTCTACCTCTGTCCACCTCTGTCCACCTATCTACCTCTGTCCACCTCTCTACCTCTCTCTACCTCTGTCCACCTCTCTACCTCTCTCTACCTCTGTCCACCTATCTACCTCTCTCTACCTCTGTCCACCTCTCTACCTCTCTCTACATCTGTCTAGCTCTCTCTCTACCTCTATACACCTCTCTACCTCTCGCTACCTCTCTCAAATATAGCTACAACGTCTACGTATAATACGGTACACTAAGTGGCAGCCGCAGCCTAAAATCACTTCTTGTCCTTAAAAAAAACAATCATTACCATATCCAATATATCTCCCCTTTATGACCTTATAAGTATTTACTTCTGCAGCACAATATCCTTTCGTCAACAACATCAAATGTTGCACAGCTAAACACTTATAAGGTCCCAAAGGCGAGACCTATTGGCTATGCCAATGCTTGTTTATCCTATCCTGGGAGTCCAAGAATAAATATTGTTTAGGCCATCCCTGAGATAGTTTTACATTTCTTCTTCGTTGTCCTCTTGTTCTGCTGAGTACATTTCTGTATACATGTATGTATTGTCTCCACCATATCCCTTAGCTCCATCCCAGGGGTTGGTCTGTGCAGGGATGTTGTAGCAGCCCTATGATGAGCATGTCACTACAAGTGGGTAAGGGCACTTTTAAAAAACCTTGCATTTTTCCTATGTGATATTTCTGTTTTGACAGAATATTCACATTTCCTCCTTTTTCTCTTTTGTGTGTACATCCTTGCACCTTGACCAGATTGGAGCCTCCTACATCTTTTGCCATCACATGCCACTCTACAGTTGAAAAATTATGATATACTGAGCTCCAATGGTTGTAGAAAAGCTGGACGCAACAGCGTTCCCTAGAAGATCTACTTCAGAGAAGCCACTGTGCGCTTCTACAAGCTTGATTGTAGCAATGATTATTAAGAGTTGTCCGAGTGACTACATCATCGGACTATTGTGTACTTCGTCCACGTTGGGAATGGGAACTCTGATGTCCAATGGAGCAGGTAGAAACAATACAGCCCAGAGGGCAGCTCACGTCAAGTAAGCAGAGACAGTAGATGTATGACCAGGGTTGGACTGGGATTAGAAATCGGCCCGAGCATGCTAAAAAAAAGTGGCCCACATTTGCATATTGGCTTTCCTCAAAACACTGCTTCAGCAAAGTTTTATAAACACCTGAAAATAAGTGAGGCCACTTCTGCTCAGGCCCCCTGCCCCTGCTCAGTATGCACACATTAATTGGCCGGCCCAGCGAGAGAAAGGGAGTGACACCTCTGCCCGTTGATAAAAGGGAGGTAATGGACGCCCATCTGCCTCCAGAAATAAGGCCACTTCAGGCTGGCGACATCTGAACACACCAGACACAGCCCAAATCGGCCCCCAGGCTGCCAAAAAGGCAGCCCACAGCTGGAACTTCAGTACCAGCCCCTCTGCTATTGCCCGAGTGCCCGCCTTACCAATCCGACCCTGTGTATGACTCCATTCCATGCCTCACCCCACAAATCCCCCAACTCCGAAGCCAACATTGAGGATTGCCCTCAGCGCTTCCTCCAGCGTTGCGTCCCATCACTTCCTGCTAAATGGGTAAAAATAGCATTGTGAATCTTTCATACAATCACACAACCAGTTCTCTTCATCTACATTTCTATACATAAAAAATACATCACTTCGCCCTGTATCTCAAGGGCACGTTTTCACTCTCCTTCGCATTTCACATCCACAGCATGCCTTACCTTCCTGAAGTATAAGAAATACGGCCCTACCATGTAAGTCTTCACTCTTGACCAGAAATCAAGTGATTTTTGGAAAATCACTTTGTGTTCCTGCACGTGTGGTGTTTTCACCAGGGTAACGCACTTTTAATAACAGGGTGCGAGCCTCGGCAACGACACTCAACATCCTGTGATTCTGGGCAAATCACTTAATCTCCCCGTTGCCTAACAAAAAAAACGAATGTGTACTGATGTAACACAACTGGTGCTCATGTAAAGCGCTCTGATACCTGATACCTTCGGTTCAAGTTCGTGCTAAATAAAACTCCGGAAAAAAGTACTCCATGTAAATGCCTCTGTGGTGCAGAGTACTGCGATAAAGCTATCCGGACGGTGTGTGGTAAGGATACAGCTAATAGGAGTCAAAGAGGCCGAGTTAGATTTTTCAGCTATGGAATGCGTCACCTCAAGGGTATACACGGATCTCTCCGAAGGCACGTTTACCCAAAGGGCCATTTCAGCATCCTAAGTGCTTTTGTGTCACTAGCCGTGATGGTTAAAAAAAAGACAAGCACGTGCTGCCCTTTGTATAGGAACCCACGGCCCCCACTGCATCATTATGAGGAAAAGCGGCCATTAGTCTGTGGTTTCCTAGTGTTCAGGTGTTGGGGGTTGTACCCAGACCCAGTGATGTGCATGAAAAGCACAGAGGACATTTCATTTGAGGGGTTTTTAACATAAAAAAGAGGCCGTGCAGGATGGTCGAGATGAATACGGGTCTCGGCGCCCCCGTGATCTCTTACTTCATCTGGCTGCGAATGTAAATTTATGAAATAATGCAAAATTCCTAAGAGGAAGAAAAATAATCTGGGTGCAGTATATCACCTGTCTTGAGAGCTGCTCTGCTAAAACGCACTGAAATGAACAGGAAACGGAAGTCTGAAGTGCAATGGTGATTATAAATCAAAAATGTTCATGTCTGATTTATCCAGAGGTCTGCAGGTCGAGCGTAATGCTTTGTGCCTCACACCTGTCCTCTGTAGTTCGGATTTAAATAGATATTTGTATTGAATACAGCGCCTAAAGACAGTTTTATCTGTAGTGTGCGCTCTATAAATGATACCATTACATCATACACTCTAGGCCGCCACCACAGCTCATACTCCCACCGGATGTTGAATTATTTGCCGTTCGGCGTCAGTGCTGGCTTCCGTCAGCTGTTGTTCTGCTGCAGTTGGCGGAATGTGTGTGTACGTCACTGGTTCCTCGTGCATTTTAAGTCAAGTTGCTCTCCAGCCAACTGGCTGCTTCAGTGCTCAAAGGATGCATGCGGCAGACCCGCCCGCCGCCTTTGAGCGGCACTTGAGGTAAGCGCCCAGGCCAGGCCGCCTGCGTGCACACGCCTTTGGTGCATCCCACGTGCGGCGTTTGTCGGTAATGAGTACTTCCATCTCTGCTCACACCCCTAATGAACACAAACACGCCAGACAGCTCTTAGCTCCAGTACAAAGACTCTGTGATCACCATCATCAACAATCCGGGCCTTGTAAGAGGTCGAAGTGGGAGGGATAATTTTGTCGAGTTCCCATAATTTTTGCTGAAGAATAACCATTCTTGTATGGCTCTTGACGACTTTGCGTTTTGTCAAGTTGCACTGTAAATGTTAGTTTAACATGGTTTTGTTCATGAAAAACGTCACGCTCAGGGGTTCCAATATTTAGTGTGTCGCATTTACTTCCAACGCCAACTGCTATGTCCTGTAAAACTCATGCCCCAAAGGAGGTCTCAGTTTAAAGCCAAAACACGCCTAAATGTCACGAAAATGCCACACTCCTGTATTTCTGTTGTACAATAGTTCCTTTATTCATGAATCCCTCTCATTGTGGTTATAAGACACCACATCCAGACAGCCTTTACTTTAAAACCAGCCAAAGTGTGTTTGGAGGTAACCGTCTTTGTTAGGGCTTAAAAACACTTGGGGGCTTATTTATGAGGGCGCCTGCATCACTTTTGCACCCACCACAAAAAGCGGTACAAGTGTGACGCAGGGCTCTCATAAAGATTTATGAATCGATGCAAAGCCACCCTGCGTGGCTTTCAGTGGCCTCATAAATCATGAGTAAGGTGACGCAGCGCAAATCGCTGCGTCACCTTACTCTGCGCCCGGGAGGCTTTCCATCGGCGTTGAGGTGGGTTTTCCCACGGAACACCCATGGAATTTGATGCTGCCCCAGATTTACAAAGTAATGGAAACCTGGGATGGATCAAATCCCTAGGCCTCCCGAAGTGAGGCGTAACAAGGAGAAATATGTTTCTCCTCGTTTTTAGGTCTCGGCCTGCACCAGCGCTTGCGCTGGTCTGGCCGAGAGTTTTAGTAAGCGGGTTTTGGAAGTGCAAACACTGGCTTTCGGCTGGCGACTAGCTTGAGTTCACGATGGCGTGCACCGCGCAGCTGCCATCTGTTGTTTCCTATCTCTTCCTCATTTCCTCGTCATGGCTCATTAACTCTCTGGACTCTGATGTTTCAATAGCAGCAGCAGCTCACATTACCAACTGAGGGCCCTGGACTACAGTCACATGAAAAACAACAGCGATTAGCATTGAAATGCAAGCTTTTTTTGTCTAGTTAGAAATATTGCTTCAGTGGGTTGATTTCACCTTAAATCGCTATTTGTTTTATATTGGGAGTCACAGCCTAATTACCAGTATTTTTGTCTCTCACTGTTTTCTTTTTAAATATTTATTTGCGCAAAGCACAAAGCTATATTTAAGGTTACTTTTTCCGCGTCACTTCTTCACTCTATTTAAAATCCACACCCCCACTCTTATTGTCTCTCTCCTTCTCTCTCTCTCCCTCTCTAATTCACTCTCTACTTAATTAACTCTCCCCTCTCTATCTTTTTTAGCCTTTCATTCTCTCTCACCCCTTTATCTGTTTCTCTTTCAAACTCCTTCATTCACTCTCTCTCCCCTTCTTTCTCTCTCTCTATCCCGCGCCACTCTTTATTCTATGTACACCCTTTCTCTCTCTCTCTTTCTCTCTCACCACCCTCTCTAATTGGGCATTATATCTTCACTCTATCTCTCACTCGGCAACACCACAGCATCACTCAGCGCAACCACAGCATCAATCAGAGCCAGCACAGCATCACTCTGCACCAACACAACACCACTCAGCACCACCACAGCATCACTCAGCAGCACCACCACAGCATCTCTCAGCACCACCACACCACCACTCAACACCACCACAGCATCACTCAGCATCACCACAGCATCACTCAGCACTACCACAGCATCACTCAGCACCACCACAGCATCACTCAGCACCACAACAGCACACTCAGCACCACCACAGCATCACTCAGCACCACAACAGCACCACTCAGCACCACCACAGCATCACTCAGCACCACCACAGCACCACAACAGCACCACTCAGCACCACCACAGCACCACTCAGCACTACCACAGCATCACTCAGCATCACCACAGCACCACCACACCACCACTCAGCACCACCACAGCATCACTCAGCACAGCATCACCACAGCATCACTCAGCACCACCACAGCACCACTCAGCACCACCACAGCATCACTCAGCATCACCACAGCCCCACTCAGCACCACCACAGCACAACCACAGCAGCACCACAGCATCACTCGGCACCACCACAGCATCACTAAGCACCACAACAGCATCACTCAGCACCACCACAACACCACTCAGCACCACCACAGCATCACTCTGCACCACCACAGCATCACTCTGCAAAACCACAGCATCACTCTGCACAACCACAGCATCACTCAGCACAACCACAGCATCACTCAGCACCACCACAGCATCACTCAGCACAACCACAGCATCACTCAGCACAACCACAGCATCACTCAGCACCACCACAGCACCACTCAGCACCACCACAGCATCACTCAGCATCACCACAGCATCACTCAGCACCACCACAGCATCACTCAGCACCACCACAGCATCACTAAGTACCACAACAGCATCACTAAGCACCACCACAGCATCACTCAGCACCACCACAGCATCACTCAGCACCACCACAGCATCACTCAGCACTACCACAGCATCACTCAGCATCACCACAGCATCACTCAGCACCACCACACCACCACAGCACCACCACAGCATCACTCAGCACCAGCACAGCACCACTCAGCACCACCACAGCACCACTCAGCACCACCACAGCATCACTCAGCATCACCACAGCCCCACTCAGCACCATCACACCACCACTCAGCACCACTAAGCACCACAACAGCATCACTAAGCACCACCACAGCATCACTCAGCACGACCACAGCATCACTCAGCACCACCACAGCATCACAGCACCACCACAGCATCACAGCACCACCACAGCACCACTCAGCACCACCACAGCATCACTCAGCATCACCACAGCACCACCACACCACCACTCAGCACCACCACAGCACCACCCCAGCATCACTCAGCACCACCACAGCATCACTCAGCACCACCACAGCATCACTCAGCACCACCACAGCATCACTCAGCACCACCACAGCACCACCTCAGCATCACTAAGCACCACCTCAACACCACTCAGCACCACCACAGCATCACTAAGCACCACCTCAACATCACTCAACACCACCTCAGCATCACTAAGCACCACCTCAACATTAGAATAGGCAGGAAGAAGTTGCCAACATTGCAACGACAAAATAAACGACAAGACCTTTCTTATGTTTATTCTTTTTTAATTGGGTCATTCAGTTGTACATAATGTCGTCTTAGTTATATATAAAGTAACAAAAATGCTTATAAGTCTTTTTATTATAACTTTTCAACATGCTGCACAGCAGCCACAATGCTCTTAAAAACATTGGCAAAACCAATAGCTCTGCCTAAACACTTATAAGGCCCCAAAGGCGAGACCTATTGGCTAATAGGTCTCGCCTTTGGGACCGTATATGTGTTTAACCAGGTGTCAGTTATGCAGCACAATTGTTGCATGGCTAAACACTTATAAGGTCCCAAAGGCGAGACCTATTGGCTATGCCAATGCTTGTTTACACTTTCCATGTGTGCTGCAGCACACATCGAAAGAGGAAAATGCCTTGTAAGATTGTTTTTGTGCAGGAAGGTGCCCCTTCCTGCTCAAAACTATACTGCTAACAACATGGGAACCTACATTGGTGCTAGGGCTGCCGAAACTGTGCCAGCGCAAGCAGAAAGGACAGGAATGCACCGTATTGCTTAAATATGGTGCACTCCTGCCCTTTCACTTTGGCATATGACAGCGTAGCAAGGTGACTTGCTGCGCTGCCCTACGCCAAAATGCCATAAATGAGGCCCCCTTGGTTCCAATACAAGTGTAATTGCTTTTTGTTTACAATCATGGTCAGACCCAGTTCCTATTTTTTAGTTTTACGCAAGATCGATAATAGATAGCCTTTCGATTATCCTCCAAATAAGTTTTATAAAGTCTCCATGTTAACATAACGTGTATTTGTAAAGCACAAGTTCACTGTGGCGCTGAATAACAGATGTTTATTGTTACACAACCCAATGGTACTCATTTTATTGCCCTCAGGAGGATGAAAGTCTGAGTGGACCCGCTGGGATTTAAACCTGTGACCATGAGGTCAAACATAGGCCCCTACAGTAGAGGCATTAGTCACTAAGCGACCAGACACAGTTCCTTCTTTCGCATCCATCTCTCCTCCACATTCGGTATGGAGAGAACTTGCGCTCTGCCTCACTAACTGCTCCCTGGTTGAGGTTAGCTGCAGGATAATCAAAAGATTATTATCAATCTTGTGTAAAACTTCAAAGGAAAGAATTGGATCTGAACATATTTGTAACAAAAATAAATTGCTTGTATTAGAACTGAGGGCCTCATTCAGGAAAAGTGGTGCATCGCTGGGGAAAAACAGCAATGCAACACTTTTCAATGCGCCCTCCTTGCGAATCAATGGATGCAGCGTATTTACACTACGGCTCTCCAGTCGCAAGGATTAACCAGATACATCAGGAATCCTGGTGTATCTGGTGGTGCTAAATGACGCTTTGCTGGAATGTATCGTTAAACTGACGCAACTCCAGCAATGGTGTCATTACACATGGGCGAGTCACATGTCAAAAGCACTACGTCACTCCTTATGTCTGCTTGAAGCAGGCATAAGGATTTGACGCAGTCAAGTCGTACAAGTGGCGCAATTTCACTGCGCCACTTCTATGAGGCTTTTTTACGTGGGAACGCCCACTCTGCACACATTATGCCTGACGCAAGTATAATGTAACACAGGACTTTACAAAGGGGTGCATCTGGCAAGATGCGTCACTTTGTAAATAAGGGGCAGTGTGGAGCATTGATTACGCCGCTGTAGCATCACAAAAAAGTGACACAACGGCAGCGTAAGCCCTTCATAAATAGGGGCCCAATTATTTTTTTAAGTCTTAACAAAGAAGGTTACCTCCAAACACCTTAGCTGGTTTTAAAGTAAAGGCTGTCGGGACATTGTATTTCATAATCACAAATAAATGGATTCATGAATAAAGGAACAATTGTATAAAAGAAATACTGGAGTGTTGCATTTTTGTGACATTTGGACTTGTTTTGACTTTTAACTGAGCCCTCCTTAAGGGCATATTTTGTTTTGTTTGCATTTGTTTTGTATTTGAAGTGTGTGTGTGTGTCATAATCTATATAAAGTTGCCTCTAGGCGAAAGTTCATCAATATTGCTACAGAATCTTTTGTTCTTTTTAGATATGCATCTGACCCTATCTCTTACTCACTAACCCGGTCCGCACTGTGCACACCATCACAGTTCTCACACCTTTTTTTAAACACTTCGACCACTGCCTGGCAGTGCATCCAAAAGGGAGACGGCAGGCCCACCCTGCCATGTTGTGGGAAACAATGTTTTCTCTCAGTGTTAAGATGAAGCTGTTTAAAACACAAACCAAAAGCAATTGTTTATTATCACACACACTCGTCTGAAAGGTGGGCGAACCAACAAAATAACAGAGAGACGATCCAGAGCTGAGCCAGCGGGGTCTGGCTCCATCTTGGAGCCTGTGCGTGAGCCGAGGAGCTGAGCCCTGAAAATGTTCGCTGTGTCAATCATACATAAAACATCACGTAAATTATGAGAAAGTCCCTTGGAAATTCCCAAAAAGTTTACTTCTTTCTCCTGTGGAATTTTTAACATTGATGTCACATTATAGCACTGCACTGAGAAATACTGATTAAAAGTGAACGTCATTAAACATGAACCTTAAGTGAACTAAGAAGGCAAGACAGTTGTAATGTAAACCCTTTACAGTGGGCCATACTATTATCGAGCAATGTGTCTGAAGTGTAAGACCATTGGATTAGAGCTATGCCTCGTGGCATACCTAACCGTAACTGTAAAAATGTTTTTTAGGTTTTGTATCACAACTATAATGTCCTTTCGGCAATAGTTTCAAAATCCATATTTCACATGAATGATGCCATGTGCTTGAATTTTTGATCACCTTAAATTGCAGAAAAGGCACTATTTAAATGTACAGTGGATTTCAGCCAATGGAAAGCCTAGTAATTAGAAGCATATACAACAACATACTACAATATTAAGTAGCACTCTGGTACATAGACTTGTTCCTTTTTCGAAGACAAGTAATATACAATACATAACAGGTAATATGCACTGCCTCATCTACAAACCACTCTGTCTCTTGGTTTAATGGCATGTTACCAGAACGTTCTCTGCCATTCTATCACACAGCTACCCTTTTCTTCGTTTTTTGTCAAAGTTATCTTTATTAATTTCTAATAGGCTCACAGTACAAACAAGCAGTTAGTTCACCTCTTCTGAAGTTCCAGTAGCTATTACGAAGATACAGTGTTCCTGAATGTAGAAGCAGCCAAATGCGTGGAAAGAACATGTTGCCCATAGTAAGAAAATACATACAAAATCTCCCCAAAAAACAAAGCAATTCCTTTAACCTAACCCCTCCCCCCAAACTAAATCCTTCAAATAAAGCTAGAGCATCTTAAAACCAGTGGGAGTTTTGTTTCCTGTGATAGACTTCATTATAAATCTTGAGAACACCAAATCAGCAATTGTTCACGCCCATCTCCCCAAAAGTACCACCCATTCAGAATTGAAATAAATGTACAGCTCTTGTACTAGTAGGGCCCTCACATAGGGGCAGGCCCTGAGAGATAACTCACCAAAGAACCCCAAACATATTAAAAATTTTTGTAAGAGTCCCGTAGGCTATCCGCCATGCGTTCCATCATAACCGCCCTCCACAGCCTTGCATGCCACTGTGTCAGGGAGGGGGGCCACCGCTTGTTTCCATGCTGCGGCCATGACCACTTTTAGCAGCCCCTAGGCATAGCCACATAACAGACTTATCTCTGTTTGTCTGATATTTAAGGGAGTTGCTCCTTAACCCTAGAAGTACAAAGCCGGGGTCGTCCGGGATTGGGTACCCCAGCTTTTCTTTAAGTTGGGCCAATATTTCAGTCCAGTGGGGACGGATATTTGGGCAATCCCACCAGTTGTGTTTAAAATCACCTAGCAACCCACATCCTTAGTTCTCAAGTATAAGCACTTACGTATGGTACTGGGAGACTTTAACATACATTTGGACAAACCCTCGGAGCCCAAGGCCATTTCATTGACTGAGTCCCTTGCCATCTTCAACCTGCCCCCTTATGTCTTTCACCCCACCCATGATAAGGGTCATACCCTTGACCAGATTTTTTCTAACTCAGAACTCCAAATAGATTTGCCCTCACCTTTAGTATGGTCAGACCATTACCTTATAGGTTTTAAGGTGTGTAGGACGGTGAGATGTCCTCAATATCTTGGGAAGCAGAGGGCAAATACCTCAAGATCCCTCCATCGAATAACTTTAGCAGCTCTGAGCAAAGCGCTAGAACATCACCAGCTTTCATTACGTGGCAATCCTGAGAGTGATGCTCTCTGCCTGGAGAATTGGTTTCAGCAACGTACCCAGGCGCTTGCTCCTATGTCCACCTGCTCTTCAAAGGCAGCTAGAATCTCTGCCCCCTGGTTCAATGAAGCTCTTAGGCAGAGAAAAAGCTTCTGTAAACGCCTGGAAAGAGCATGGCGTAAAATTTTTAATTCAGAGGACAAAGCAATCTATAAACAGGCCTTGAAAGTCCACCATAATAAAATTTATGAGGCCAAAAAAACATATTTTTCTTCCAAAATTGAATCATCTGACAACAAGAGCAAGGACATTTTTAAAATTGTGAAAGACTTCTCTTCCCCGCGTTTGGCCGCCAGGCCTTTTACACCCACTATGGAATGGACAAGCCAACTTGCCTCCTTTTTCCATGACAAGATCAGAATCATCCAAGACTCGTTCGCTGAGAACCTCCTGTCGGAGGGCAGGAACTCCAAATTTTTAATATTTGGAGCCCCTGCGGAGGGTCCATCGTTAACACAGTTTCCCCCTCTTCAAATGGAGACTTCCTTGGAGATTATGAAAGGCCTTAAGTCAGGCTCTCCCTCGGACCCCTGCCCAGCAAAATTGTTGGCCTCGGTGGCCGAGGTCATTAAACCAGCTGTTAATTCTGTCCTTAATTCCTCGCTGAGGACTGGCCATGTGCCTAGGAGATGGAAAAATGCTAAAATCCTGCCATTGCTAAAAAAGCACTCAGCCGACCCCTTGGTAGCATCCAATTATAGACCTATCTCACTCCCGTTTTTTTCTAAGGCTCTAGAGAAATATGCTAATTCAGTCATTACGGATTATGTGGAAAAAAATAATCTCCTCCACCAGAGCCAGTCTGGTTTTAGATCTAAATTCAGCACAGAGACGGCTCTGCTCGAAATTTCAGAGTCCATCAAGGAGAAGTTGGATAAAGGGGGTAAAGCGGTGTTGATTTTGCTGGACCTCTCCGCGGCTTTCGACATCGTGCCACATGACCGACTCCTGCACAGACTGCAGGAGAGCGGCCTGGGTGGCACGGTTCTAAAGTGAATCTCCTCCTTTTTGGAGGATAGATATCAAGAGGTCTGGTCTCCCCCTTTTTCCGCTCCCCTTCCTTCTATGAAGGTTGGTGTCCCTCAGGGCTCAATTTTGAGCCCAACACTTTTTAACCTTTATATGTCTCCCCTTGCTCCCCTGATAGAGGCTTGTGGTGCGACAATAATTTACTATGCTGACGATACGCAGCTTCTGTTCACCTGTGACAAGGGTGAGGACTTTGCAGAGGAGAAGATCAATCAATGCCTGACTGGGGTTTTTGCATGGCTCAGAGAGAACCAGCTTAAATGCAACCCAGAGAAATCAGTGGTAATTTTCTTCGGCTCTCCACCTTTGGATGAGTGGAAACAATGGTGGCCATCAGACATGTCGCCTCCCCTCGGTTAGTACAGCTAAGAACCTGGGTGTCAAGCTGGATGATACTCTGTCCATGAAAGCTCAAATCCAGTCAGTCGCAGGATCTTGTTTCGGCCTCCTGCGGATGCTTAAGAAGTTTCTTCCCCTCCTGCCTCTTGCCCACAGGAAGACCGTTGTCCAAGCTCTTATTGTCTCTAGGCTGGACTATGTTAATGTCCTATTTCTAGGCCTCCCGGAGTACTTATTGAATAGATTACAGGTGGTCCAGAACGCGGCCGCCAGGGCGGTCCTCCTGCTTAAACCTAGAACTCAGATCTCTCCTCACCTGAAAGCTTTGCACTGGCTTCCCGTATGGAAAAGAATTTGCTTTAAAGCCTTGGTCTTGGCTTTTAAGGCACTACAGGCTACGGGTGCACACTATCTCAGAAGGAGAGTCACTCACTATGCCCCCCGCAGAACCATGAGGTCATCCTCACTGCATCTGGCTGTTGTCCCTACGTTTTCCCGCACCCATATAGGAGGTCGCTCTTTCCAAGTGCAGGTCGCCCGAGTCTGGAACCTCCTTCCGGTGACACTCAGACAGGTGACTGACCTACTTACTTTTAGGAAGCTGCTTAAAACCTGGCTCTTCCGACACCTACCTTAAGTTTCCCCCCTCTAGGGACAGCAGCAGTCTAGTTCTGAGGTTCTCTAGTGCCGGGACACTCTTCCTGAGTAGCTGTGTGCTTTATAAATACCCCTCATATCATATCATATCATCCTCTCCAATAGAGATCCGAAGCTGTCTGGGGAAATATTTGTTTACGTTTGGTGGGGTATAGGTACCAATCAAATAAAAGTTTATAATGAGCTTCCCTTAAACCCATCGAGTGATTAAACCTGGGTATATCTCTCACCAGTCTAGACCATTAAACCCCCATAATGGGACCCCTCAATGTATTTTCCCAGTGTTCTATATAACATGGCCTAGGGGTGCACAGAGTGTCTATTAACAGGGTGTAGAGGAAGGAAATATTCCCTTTTGTATCACTGCTATAACAAAAATGTTCAGTGTTCAGGGAAGTTGAAAGTCCCGTTGGCAATTTTCAAAAGTTCAGATGCCCCAATTATAAAATAAATTCGAAACAGTCAGGCACCCCCCGCCCGCCATGCCTCAAAGGGTTCCAAATGTAACGCAGGAAGAAATGAAGGATTAAAGTGAATTGGAATGAAGGGAGAGGGACAGGTCGTCCATGTCTCTAAATTAGTTACCTCATACCACACTTTAAGGGTAGTCCATGTGGGGGTGCTCAGGTAGGGGTTTGGGGGTCGGTCTGCTTTTGGTTTCCACAGTAGGTCCCAGATGTATTTACCTACCACAGCTCTGTCCATGCGGAGCCAGTGTTTGTCTGACTCGCAAGTCGACCATTCGGGGATCACTATTAGCTGCGCAGCCTTGTACTATAAATGAAAGTCAGGTTGTGCTAGGCCCCCCGAGGATTTAGGTAGGCGTAGTAACTTGTAGGAAAGGCGAGCTCTATAGTTTTGCCATATAAAGCGGATCACCAAGGAGTGCAGGGCCGAAAAGTATCTCCGGTCTATCTCTAATGCAGACGTCTTTAATCTGTAGGGCGCGACCCCCAGAGGGGCCGTGGAGTCCGGGGAAGGGGGTCGCGCACCCAGCCTCACTTTACCTGGATTCTAAAACATTTGCTTTGGTTTTGGTAAAAAGACTGCCGTCCTGGGAGAGCAAATTTCGATTGTTTAAAATGCTTCAGCTGAGTCTCCTGTGCTGTGAAAAGCTTTCATGCCAGGGTGCCTGGTCTCCCAAAAGAAATGCAAATGTGCCCCATTAGTTTATCTGCAAGTGTAATGGGTGCTTGGGGCCCCATGAATCACTCCAAGCTTTGTGATGACAAAGAGTTGTTTTTTTGTGTGGTAGAGCAAAGAGTTAACAACTGGGCTGTGAAGTGCTTGCTTTTAATCATAACTGTGCTTACTCAGCCCTTAGTACCCATAAGGAGGTTTGAAGCGACAGTTATTTAAAAAAGAAATTGCATTACATAAGCCCTGGTATTCCTAAAATCTACATTTTGGAAGAACCATTTTATTGTAAAATTATTTACACATTTTGTATGCGTCTATATTTCACTGTGTGTAATGCAATGCAAGTATAAAATAATTACATATACTCACAGTGCTTTCTGTCACAGGATGTGACCTCGTAGCACTAAAAATACACTATTCTCCACTGCACCAACCAAAATTTAATTCTGTGTCTCTCTGGTTACACACAGACCTCTGCAGTGCATTAACTAATAGAGGGTTCATAATGTACTACAGTGCATTTCCCACTGAGTAACTACTTTTTACATTTATTTTTCATTTAAGCTGCCCATTATTTTATATGTAGTTAGACCTAAAAAACATACAAAATATTTTGGGACTTATTTATGAGAGGCTTGCCCTGCCAGAGCACCAGTTTTTTTGACGCTCTTGCGGCGCAAGCGTCTCAACCATACCTAGGAGGCGGTGCAAAGTCACCCTGCATGGCTTTGCATGGCCTCATAGATATGGAGTAAGACAAAGCAGGGCAAGTTGCTGCCTTGCCCAATTCTGCATCAAGGAGGTGTTGCATGTGCGCTGCGTGGGTGTTCCCACGCAGCACCCATGGATTCTAATGCTGCCCCATATTTACAAAATCACTTAAACCTGGGGCAGCACCAAAAACGTACGTTTCCCCAGTGAAAAACTTTCTCCTCGTTTTTTCCTCCCTCCATGTGTGCTGCATTCTACAGCTCACATAGAAAGAGGAAAACATCTCTCAGTATTGTTTTTGTGAGAGAAGGTGCCCTTCCTGCACAAAAACAATCCTGCCTATGTTGGTGCTAGGCAGAAATTTGTGCGCCAACGCAAGAGGAAAGGACAGGAATGGACCGTATTTCATAAATATGGTGCATTCCTGCCTTTTGACATTGGTGTAGGGCAGCGCAGCAAGAAGACTTGCAGCGCTGCCCTACCCCAATTCTTCCTAAATGAGGCCTTTTGTTTTTAGCTACACCTTTGACCATGCCCTCACGCTCACTGATCTTTGGTTTGCTAAACACTGGTTAATATTATTTCCCCACTTTAAAAATTATTTTGTGTGGGAATTGGGGGCGTTTATGGTTGTCGATGATGAGGAGTACCAGGTTCTAGAAACTTTTGTCAGGAGGGTGTCCTTACTCCTAAAAAGGTTTGACAAGGGGGTCTCAGCATCAAAAAGTTTGAAGACCTCTGCTCTAATGGGAGTCCCTGAAATAAGTAGAGCAGTTTGGGCAAAACAGTTATTTTTCGATGGCATGTATTCTTCCTAGCCAGGACAGATACATGGGTGCCCACCTCTTTAGGTCTATTTTTAACTGCCTCAGTAATGGCCAATAATTAACTTGGAATAGTCCGGTAAGCTTGGCAGTAATCTTAATTACCAAATATGTGAAGAATTTAGTGCTATGCATTGCCCCTGTTTCAGAGCTTTAAAGGCGACCTAGTTATTAGATGGAGAGGTGTCATGCGGATTATTATCCTGAAAGTAGTCATTTATGGTTTTCCTTAGGTTGTCTCGCATTTGTCTGTCCCGGAGTAAAGATCCCGGGAAAAACCATCTCCTGTATTTCGGGGGTGGGCCCTCCCAATCAAGGATTAGGAATATCGGTGCATGATCAGAAAACGCTATATGGTAAAATGTGGCAGCTTGTAAAGCCTCTACTAAGGCATTGCTTACAAAGATGTAGTACAGGCGAGAATAGCTTCTATGTGAGTGTGAAAAAAAGGTGTAGTCCCGACCATTCAGGTGCAGTGTACACCAGGCATCTAATAGCCCCAGCTCTCCGAAAGCCTTTTTGAATGACTTAGTGAAGCTACCTGTAACAGAGCGATCAGGGGTGTGTGCTATCTGTCCCCAAGTCCCAAGTGAGATTAAAATCTCCCCTTCCATGAAGCTTCCCAACGTGGAGAGAAATGTGAGCAGAAATGAGGCCTGATTGATATTAAGGCCATAAAGGGTGGGAAAAGTGCATTGGCGTCCCTGTATATGACCCTTCACCATAACGTACCTCTCCTCCTTGCCAGTCTTACATCCCTCTGGTATAAACTGTAACGATGAGAGGAAAAACAACGCCATACCGTTATGTTTAGAGGCTGCAGAGGATTTATACATCATTTGGTAACTTCTATGTCTCAGGCGGTGTTCCCCAGAACGTTTAAGATGGGTTTCTTGGAGCACCACTACATCGTGTGCTTGGTCTATAATATACTTCCACAATTTATGTCTCTTGGCAGGGGAGTTAAGCCCTCGAATGTTCCATGCTAAGGTCGTGAGAACCATATTCTAGGGTAAGTGAAATATTTCTTCAATAACACTCGACCTCTTAATATCCCAGCCAAATCCTGCCTGCTCCGTGCTCTCCTCTAGTGACCCTACTAGGATTTTCCACACATTTTCTCTTCATTTCACTCCTGCATGCATGCACACCTCCCTATATACCAAACCGTAAAGTAAAACAAACCCCATGATGAAAACAAGAACCTGAAAGCTCCCTTCCAAGTATAACATTGTCAACACTACAATACCTCTCCTCAGGCGTATCAGTCCGATCCCACCAAGGCATTCCTAGTAAAATGTCAAAGAAAGCGGGAAATATAGCATTTTGAATAGACCTAAAAATAGGTATTGCAGTCTACATCCATGACTACCTTAAGTTCTATTGACATATTTGTTTCTTTAATTTATTTATTTTATTGAACAGTAAGAACATTATTACAAAAAAACAGCAAAGAATCATGTGCAGAAAAACTGTAATATTTAACAGTAGAATGAATTAAGATTGTTAACAAAAGAATGAAATCAAATAGTACCAAGATATTTGCTCCTGTAATAATCATCAATGTGAGCAACCTTTGGCCTTACGCTCCAAATTTTAGTTGAAATAAACAGAATATACCTATACCATTTCCTACCTATTACATTGTTCATAGAGATGTTGATTTTCATGAACTTGTCCTTGTTAAGTTGTCCCCATCGGAAATGGTGAATTCAGCACTGTCTCTTTTCAAAAACATTAATGTTCTAGGACTTGAGGTAACCATTTATAGGAAGGTAATGTGTACTGCACCATTAGCATGCCATTTGTAATCGTGCTAGTAGAATTCCCAAGTATATGAGGTCATGGCATGTCAATAGGCCCCTACCTGTCCTGTAAGGCATTGCCCTCATTTGAAGTTTCACAGAACTCGCTTCTGTCTCAAACTCCATTTAATATATTTTTGAATTTGTAGATATCTAAGAATTCCAGAGCTGGTGTACACTTGTACGTCCAACATGACACCCAAGCATACATTATGGGCCTTATTACAATGTCGGGCGGACAGTTGCGGGAAAGGAACCGCCTTATCTTAGGTCGGCGGTTCCGACATCCTGATTTGGATGCGACCGCCCATAGTGTTATATTCCATATAGGTACACTATATAGGTGCAGGTAACATCGCAACCTTTCACCTACATCCGTCCCTACATTACATACATAACGGTTCTTAGGCACTGACCTTTTACCTAGATATGACACTGCATTCAGAACGCAGGTTTTTCCCTGGTTCGATTCTCATACATTATGCATGAGGCTTCTTGGAAGCACAGCAGGACTAACAGTAGGATTACCATCTCCTGTATAATATCTCTGTATAAAGTTCAGGCCCAACGTCATCCTTTAGGCCGACACAGTAACACAGCAAGGTAGGACCCCTGGGGTGACCTATGGGTATATATACAACACATCTTGCTTAGGAAGATAGAGGAGACTGTGACTTCCCGGCTGACACACTGACCAGAGACGCTGAGGTTCCTGCATGCAGACGCTCCAGCTAGCAGTGGTCTAACATCCCTCGCGGGGTGTCCAACTCGTGACCAGGACGGGGTCCCACATTCTCTAACTCTCAGGTAATGGGGTGGACTAGATCCTAGAGGGATTCTTGGCATAACACCTACACAGATGCTAGGTACATTTAGGTACATCTAGTTAGGGAGGCATCGTAGGAGTACGCACTTTTTATCACGTGTTTTATGTACATGTATATATTCATGATTTATGCAAGATGGTAGAACTCTCCCATCCCTTTACTTTCGTAGTATTGTTAATCATATATCTCTGCTACTGTCTAATGGTTGTTGCAGCTCATCTATGCGTAATCAAAAAGGAGCCACCCTATTACTGCACATAGGGACAGGGTAACTAAAGCAAGGAAAACAACAAGTCCCTCAAAGAATATGTGGATCAAGTGTTGTGGTCTAGCTACATGTCCTGGTAGTCAACATATTGCTTTAACACTTTTAACAAAATCCTAATAATAGTTATAGAATTCCTATTCTGGTTATCACTAAAACACTTTAAAAATCACAAAACAGTAATGCCACCACAGTATTAAATGTAGAAAATCAGTTTTTATTCATAGTTATTTTATCATAAAGAAATTGTTCAACATGTATTGAAAAGGTTATTTTTCATATAAAAATATTCAGCACAAGTTAAAAACCGTATTATCAGAACCTAATACAGTGAATTTACAAATAAAGGGTTAAAACCAGAAAACTACATAAAAGTCGACGCAGCGTTTCGGTGAATTTCAGATTGGTCACCTTCTTCACGACATAGTTTTCTACAAATTTAATATACAAAAATGCATCAGATTAAATTCCTATTCATGTGAACACAAGTAAAGTTTTACCGTTCATTGTAAACCTCAAATCATCGAAATAATTTCTATAAATTGTACCCTGATTCGAAAATACATGTGTGTACATTACTGTTGTTGCATAGCTGGCATGGCTCAGATGACATTAAAACTGCCCTTATATCCCCATTCTGCATTAACAATATAGACTTGAAAAATGGCATTGTGGCAGGATAGAAAGACATTGTGCATAAACAATATAGACAAAAAGTGGCATTGTGACAGAATACTACTCCTATACTAGAGACAACAAATGATCCAACATATTTGTATGGTGACCTACCTATCGGGAAGGTTTCAAGGTAGTGGATCCCCTGTTTGATACAGAAGGGAACAGCTATTTCAAATTTAAAAGCAAGGAATGTCCTGTAATAAGACAAAGTATATTAGAAAACAAACAGGTATGTTTGTGGGTGCTTTCTATTGGTCTGATAATCCCCACTCAGTTTTATTGGGGCATACTTTTTTATGTGGTACAATTCCTTTTATTTCCTGCATACGTAGAAGCCACCGATATGTAATATCGCTAATGTCTAGCGCCCTTAAACGAAATACAAAAAATGCAAAAAATGTCAGTAAAGACCCCTGCGATTTTAGTCATGTGTTTAGAATTCGATCAAGAACCATTACCATTAAAAACTTATAATTTATCATCACCGAATCTGGCGAGCCGTGATTGTACTCCCATATGATTGTTGCACGCTTTCTGTCTTACGCATTAGTGGTACTGGAAAATAAAGGTATAAGTTATTGATTTTAATTCTTTCATGTCAGGTTTCCCAGATTTATTGGTAATAGATAAAGATTACCTGGATATGTTGCTGTTCTTGGTGATGTAACTTTGATAAGTGGTGGTTTCTATGTGGGTTAAAGTTAAAAAAACAACAGTTAGTGCATATCACCATATTTCTAACTGGTGTCTGCACATTCCTAGAATTGTATTAAGACGTATTTAAACTTATTCTGAACTTCAAGTCAATTATCTCAGGGCTATAAGTTCTATTTCCCATTTGAGACACTCCTTACTAACCTATGTATGCACCACAAACAAGGCTATAGGAAATGTCTCGCAATTACTGAAGACCCCGTGGTCCCATAGCAACGGTCTCTCTTCCACCCTGTTGCTGTAATGTTATCTACTAACTCAACGCTTGTTATAGATTAATAGCGTTGCGGAGACATGCTTGCTGCTCCTGGTCCGAGATTTCTACCGTACTCACTTTGCTGCATATTTCGTTTTAAAATCAACTCTAACTCGATTATGTTACGAGGTGCGAGTTTTATTCTCGGTTGAATAGTTGTATGGGTACATGTTTGCCGCTTTTAGCTCCGAAATCTAAATTAGATATGGTTCGAATGCCCCATCCACTTTCGGTTAAATAGTGGTGTGGGTACAAGCTTGCCGCTTTTAGCTCCAAAATATAAATTAGATATGGGTCGAATACCCCATACGCTCTTAGTATTAAAATAAGAATTTAGTAATAGTTTAAGTGCCCTTACTGATACAATTACGAGAAACCCATTTTTTGTTACCGGTGGCTTACTTGATAAAAACGATCCGGCCTCCCTGCTCCTACGTACACGCCTTCCGGGTCAGGATACATGACCCTCCTCTTTTCTTGATGTGGTTTAAATACTCCCTCGGCGGTCATGTGATTCAATTAGCTCAAGACCGCCGCGTGAAGATTACTTACTGCGCGGCGGCCATCTTTTAATATCTCCTGTTTGATATTTTATGCATTGTCCTTGTGTCAAAAAGAAACGAGATTCTAATGGACATAACGGTCTCACTCCTACATATTTTGGAAAACTACTACATTTTCCGTGTTAGTCTCTAAGAAAAATCGGGATAAAAAAATATCGTCATCTTATGTTATACCCGTTCTGAGGGTGCCGTCAAGATTTGCTTGACACATTGGCGGCCATTTTTTATAATAAGCTATGTTTTCGGCTTTCTTACCCGTAAGGAAGTCAGATAAACTTCTCTTTGATGTAGTTTATTTGAATCGAGATAACTGCCGGGCAAAAAATAGTAATAGGGAGAGTAAAGAATAAAACTAGTTTGCATCACAAAACGGTCACCTAATCGCTGTTGAATTTGAAGAGTTTGTAATGGCGGCCATTTTGTAATGTGCAGTCTTTCGATACTGCCTAAGTATAAGATTTACTCAAGCTATAATTCAGTCTCAGACTATCGTATAAATGAGATTACTCCATTGTACGTAATACAATGAACGGTAAAACTTTACTTGTGTTCACATGAATAGGAATTTAATCTGATGCATTTTTGTATATTAAATTTGTAGAAAACTATGTCCTGAAGAAGGTGACCAATCTGAAATTCACCGAAACGCTGCGTCGACTTTTATGTAGTTTTCTGGTTTTAACCCTTTATTTGTAAATTCACTGTATTAGGTTCTGATAATACGGTTTTTAACTTGTGCTGAATATTTTTATATGAAAAATAACCTTTTCAATACATGTTGAACAATTTCTTTATGATAAAATAACTATGAATAAAAACTGATTTTGTACATTTAATACTGTGGTGGCATTACTGTTTTGTGATTTTTAAAGTGTTTTAGTGATAACCAGAATAGGAATTCTATAACTATTATTAGGATTTTGTTAAAAGTGTTAAAGCAATATGTTGACTACCAGGACATGTAGCTAGACCACAACACTTGATCCACATATTCTTTGAGGGACTTGTTGTTTTCCTTGCAGCTCATCTATGCTACACTAGAATAACAACTGTTCAATAAATACTTATTGAAACGCCCGACTGTTTATTCTGTGTATCTCTCTGAGACAAACTAAGTGAGCACGAGTGACTGAGCGAAAGGTAGTATATTGTTTCCACGATTCTGAGGGATCAGGGTTGTCAAGTTCTGAGGTTGCCAGAATCTATTCTCTCCATGATAAGAGGAGATTATAGTGGCACTGTGAGCTAGCTAATACAGACAGGCTAACGTATCCGGTGGGGTGCACGGAATTGGTCCGCCACCAAACCCACAGTTTATGTTATCCAAACGCGCAGATCATGTATAGGTAATATAGGAACTACACGACATGGCACCGCCAACGTTGGTTGGGTACTTATTTAACAGTAGAATCTGAGTAGTTCAGTCGTGCTATTCTCAGAGACCCCTACTCACAAAACACCAGAGACGTCTGGAGTGGGTGGGCACAAACTCCGCCACAGCTGAGTAGGCTAAAAAATCCTATTTATTGGCTGTTGGTTAATCAAGCTTGAAGGACACATTGTTCCTAAAATTGTGCAAAAACACCGTATCTTAGTTCCCTTGAAAAACTTCTTCTGTACAAAATGACTGAGGACAGAAATAACGAAGAATTAGACCCAGTGCAACAAAATCTGCCCCTCACAGACGAGGACGATGCAGACGCAATACAAATTGCACCAAACTTTAGAAATACAGTCACCCTGAAACTACTAGCGCATGGTTTATCAGCTAGGGGTGGCATAGTAGTTTTCATGATTGAGGCACACGAATCAAACAAAACAGAGGTATTTTATTCGTGGGTTACATTCCCAGCAGCAAATGCAAGAACAAAAACATTTCACTCCTACACATATGGAGATGCACCAGTGGAATATTATCCGTTCGAGGATATAGAGGTTCCGCTCACGTATCAGGAACACTTATACTGGTTTAAAGGTGCCCTACCCCACATAAGAAGAAGAGTAAGACTTGGCCCGCTCGGAAGAGAAGGGGCAACATGGGCAATTTTAGCGGCCTACACACCACATCCTGACATTGACACAATGCCACCAGGAGACTTACTCATACAACATAAAGGTTTAATTAAAATATACAGAAACTTGACGCAATTCGTCATGAGGACACTTACAGTCCAACCAGCAATAGTTGCAACAAATGGAACTCAAATTCAGGGTACAGCAACTAAAATTACACCACAAACATTACACGCGGTAATGGGTAAAATGCACACAAAATGTGAACAAATACCATTCTGGGTAGCTCAGAAAAAAACGCAGCTAGAGGCAGTATTCCCGAATACTTCCCCATATGAAAAACACAGAATGCTAACAATCTGCTTGCCCATGGGGATAACACCACAAATAGACGACTGTACCACTTGGGGTACAGTCTCTGCTGCCATATATACCAGAACTCATGGTATCCCATCATTAGCAGTAGTACCTGATGTATTGAGACAGATACAAAATGAGTACGGAGCAGAACCTGCCCTAAACTTAGGGATGAAGTTACTAGGTAACTATGCCCAGGTATCAGCCATAATACTAGCTAACATTAATGGGGAAGCAGCTTCAGTGGCCATCCGCCAACTCCTGAGGGAGTTCGATCCTTTGGAACAAGAACACGAACTACCCAAAATAATTGAAACTGTGCATGCAGAGTTATGCCGAGACAGTTTGGGTGGGAAAGCTTTAAAACCACAACTGATGGGCAGTCCTGAAAAGGACACTTCTAAGCAGACACCTGCTTCCACTAAGAAAAAGTGGGACAATAAAGAACAACAAGACTTTAAAGGAAATAGATCTCAATCCCAAGGTAGATCTCCTCCACAGGAGCCCTCCAAAAAGAGGTATAACCTCAGGAATAGGGATAATATTAGGAAACCTGACAGGTATCAGGATACTGATACACGTTCCTCTCGTTCCTTTCAGGGTTCATCGAAAAACTCCGAGAGGGAAGGACGATCAGACAGACAAGAAGAGCGTTCAAAGTCCAGAGACAAGCAGCACGCTCAAGATTACACTTCTAAAAAAGAAGAGAAACCAAAGCAAAAGCCACAGTTCAAAAAGAAGAAAGTTGCAGGTCTAAAGATCAGACATGCCCAGAATTCTGAGGACTCGACTACTGTACGGGGAATGGGCTCTGGCGATGCTAGACAGTGCGGCAGAAGTAACAATAGCTCGCCAGAACCTGATGGAATTTCTGGTGACAGCGGACTTGAATGATTATATCACGGTGGAAACACCCGATACTACGGTAAGCGTCCCACATAAAGTATATGAAATAACGCTCCAAATGGAGGGGGACAAATGTAGAATAGTGAGAGGTCTCTTTTGGGAG
Source organism: Calotriton arnoldi (assembly GCA_963921515.1). NCBI lineage: Eukaryota > Metazoa > Chordata > Amphibia > Caudata > Salamandridae > Calotriton > Calotriton arnoldi. Next base: position 398,554 of record CAWUFW010003416.1, on the reverse strand, counting down.
AACCTGACGTTTGGGTATGATATTTTATTAGCTGAACAAGATTGACCGCCAGCATTTGTCATGGATTGCCCTAAAGGAGAAACGGTAATTCTTCTGGCATTCTCAGACCATATTCCCAGGCACTTGCAACACACATATGCGCAGGAGTGGGCGGTAGCCCAGGCTCCGGCATTATACAAAAACCATGTTGGATGGGATGAGGATTCAACCCACCACATAATTCCTTTAAAAAATACTCCAACTGCACAGAGGCAGTATCCTATAAAGCAAGAAGCTAAAAAACAGGTCAGGGAGATCTTAGATCAACTTGAATACCAAGGGGTGATTGAAACTTGCACCTCACCAATGAACAATCCTTTGTTTCTTGTCATGAAACCTGACAACACATATCATCTAGTTTTAGATTATAGACATTTAAACACTTGCACTAAGACATTTGCTGTCCAAAATGCACACAGTGCCGCATTAATGGATAACATTGTGCGGAACAAATATAAAACAACACTTGATATCTCAAATGGATTTTTCTGCCAAAATATAGCACCTGAAAGCAGGCATCTAACAGCCTTCTCAGCGCTAGGGACCCAGCGTCAATTTTGTCGACTCACCCAGGGGTATAAGAACAGCCCGGGGTTGTTTTCGGCCAGAGTAACTGAGTTACTTCAAAATCTGGACGAAGAGTCATTGTCCTATGTGGATGATATTTATCTGACAGACGATGACCGAGAGGAACACTTGAACAGAGTGAATACCATTATTTTTGAATTTGCATCTGAGGGCTACAAATTCAACTTTAAAAATCAAAAATTGCCCACCTCAGTGTCCTGTTTTTAGGATATGAGCTTTCAAGTGAAGGGAAAAGCCTGGCAGCCAATTATTTAGAAAAATGCGCGCTGCTCCAACCTCCAAAATCATTAAAAAAATTACAATCAATCCTGGGATTCCAAAATTTTGGTCAAACTTACATTTTGGATTACGCAGAAAGAGTGAAACCTTTCTACGATTTAATAAAACCTGATTTTTCAGTAAAACAATGGACACAGGAACATACAGATACACTTCGTTCCTTACAAGCTGACATGATAGCTTCCAAACACTTACAGACACGCGTAAACTTACGCAACCTGGTGATCCGTATAGTTGCGAGTCAATCTGGGCACCTATCTAACATATAATGAGGGTGAGACAGTACCAATTGCATACAAATCACATTTGTACACAAATGCTGAGATGCGCTTCGCAGATGACCCTAACGACCCTAACAACCTCCGCCCTATCTCTAACCTCCCCCTTCTTTCCAAAGCCCTTGAAAAATGTGCCCTACTCCAATTAGATAAACACATTGACACTTTCAACCTTCTTGACCCTTTGCAATCCGGCTTCCGTGAAGGCTGCAGCACTGAAACTGCATTGATAAATATAGTTGACGATATCCACCACGCCCTGGATAATGGTGAGACTTGCCTACTCATTTTCCTTGACCTCACTGCTGCATTTGATACAGTCAACCATTCTACCTTACTTAACGCACTCAAATGTCGTTTCGGCCTAAATGGCCCTGTCCTTAATTGGTTCGCCTCCTACTTCGGACAGAGAACTCAGCAAATCAAAATCCAAGACTGCCTCTCTAACCCCACACATGTCTCCCTTGGTGTCCCCCAAGGATCTATTCTCTCTCCAGCTCTCTTCAACCTCTTTATGGAACCCCTTACCGTCATACTTAAACAAGCCGGAATCAACTACCACCTCTATGCTGATGACACCCAACTGTACTATAAAATCAAATCCCACTCTGATGTCCTGCACCTTAACAACGCCTTAACTAAGATCCAATCCTGGTTCCACTCCAATCATCTCAAACTTAACCCTAATAAAACGGAAATCATTCTTTTCTCCCCTAAAAACAACCCACTCCCCATCCAAGCATGGATCTCTGACCTCAATGCCCTCAACTGTTTGCTCTCCTTATCCAAATCAGTTAAATCTCTGGGTATAACCATTGACAACAAGCTAACTCTCAATTCCCATATAAAAAAGTCGGCTAAGGGAGCACTTTTCACGCTCCATCATCTCAAAAAAATTAAACCCTTCATTCCAGCTGAAGATTTCAAATTGGTTGTCCAATCTCTAGTCCTCTCGAAAATCGACTATGGTAACGCTATCCTCTCCGGAACCCCCAAAGTTCACCTTGCCCCTCTCAAATCTGTTCTCAACCTTGCGGCCAGGCTTATAACTGACTGCAAATGTTTTGATCACATCTCCCCCGCCCTCAAAGCCCTTAAATGGCTTCCTGTTGAAGGCAGATCCTCCTACAAAATTGCCTGCATTACGCACAAAGCCCTTCATCAAAAGACCCCGATCTACCTCTCAAGCAAACTCAATAAAGCTGGCTGCTCCCGACCGATGAGAAGCACCAACTCTTTCCTCCTCGTCCCCCCTCTGCTAAAAAAGAAAGCCTCTCAATCTCGCTCCTTCTCTGGTAAGGCCCCTAACATCTGGAATGCCCTCCCTAAAGACCTGCGATGTAACCCCTCTTACGTCAGTTTCAAAAAAGACCTCAAACTGCACCTGCTTAACAAATATTGGGGTCCATAATCCTTCTCTAATCCCACTTGCTATACTCCTTTCCCTCTCCCGCCCCCCTATCAACCCCCGTCACCCCCCTCGACCTTTCTTACCCATCCTCTTCCTCACCCCCTCTCCACCTTCTCCTCCTCCCCTGCCTAATCCTACTTTTACCCCCCCTCTTTTTCACGCCTAACCTACCCGCTATACGCAGACTACTGAGCTTACCTCTTGTTACTGTATAAAATTTGTAATTTCCTTTGCCACTTTTTGTTTTGCAAATAGCTCCTTCTTTCCCTATTTATCATTGCAACCTATATTATTCAATGTGTTCTCTTTAATTTACCCTGTCTGAATGCTGCATTTGGAACAATTGTTTTTATTCCTGTTCTATCTTCATACTTATGTAAAGCGCTCTGATACCCCTGGGTGGAGCCAGCGTTATATAAAACCTTTAAATAAATAAATAAATAAATCTACAGAAAAGATTCTGACAGCAGTACAGACTGCTGTAGTGAGAGTAAGAGCACTGGCTCAGGGGAAACGAATAATAGTAGTGACTCCAGTTCCAGCCTTAGAGGCTGCGACAAAGGCAAGTGTTCCCAATGCTAAAGCTTTACATCCGAGATGGATACAATGGGCTAATTCTCTCACTGCAACAGATGTAGAATACAGGTACGACCCAAATTTAAAGACACAAGCATTCCTGCAACACGAACAAGAATATCCTCTTCCAAACGAAATAATGCCTCTAGATCAGTATGAATATATCATTTACACTGACGGATCTGCTCAACCGGCCATAGGGAGTAAGAAACAATATAGCTCAGCATGTGCAATCGTTAAAGGTCGCATGCAGGATGGAAAATTCCACCCGAGTTGCACAAAGACGCAGTCCCTAGGAAACTGCACGGCACAGTTGGCAGAGCTAAAAGCGCTGATACTGGCACTAGTAAATACGGATCGGGAATTCCCCACACTAATTGTGTGCGATTCCTTTTACTGTGTGCAGTCATACAATGAATATTTGCAGTACTGGGTTCAAAACGGGTTCAAAGATGCAAAAGGTGGCACAATTAAGCATAAAATGCTATGGGAACAGGTAGTGGAGTTGAAAACCGAACTACAGAGGGCTCACGTGATACATACACTGAGTCATCAGCGTGATGGCGTTCACGTTGAAGGGAATTCATTGGCTGATGAAGCCGCAAAGGGGGCTGTACGCACGGCTTCCGTAGCTGCAATCACTCGTTCTAAAACGAGAATAGACGGTGAGATTATGGTAGCTATTAATGCAACCCGCAAAAACAGCGGAGCAGTACCAAAAAGGTTTCCACTCAAGTAAGCCTACAAGTTAGATGCCAATAACATTCCATTTGCTCAAATTCCTGGAGTGGGGGATAGAGTAATTCCAAACATGGATCGTAGGTTAGGTTTAATTCTAGCAGCACACGAAGGGATAGGTTCTGCACATGCAGGAGTTACGGCGACTGTTTCTTTGCTGAAACAAAGCTATTGGTGGCCAGGATTAACAAAGCAGACCAAAGACTTCGTCTTAAACTGCGATATCTGTCAATAGACAAATGGAGCCGCCGTAGCTCGCCCAGCACAGGTCCCATTATTAAACAGCATCAGACTGACCATTCACGTGCACTTACCTGGACCTCTGCGGCCCCTTAAAATGTGATGGGGCTTACAGGTATATCATGGTTGCAGTGTATTCCTGCTCGAGATTCCTATGGGTGTGGCCCCAACGCTCAGCTGATGCTTGAACTGTTATCAAAGATTTACGAGCCTTTTTAGGGACATACGCAATTGGCACATTACATTCTGACCAGGGCCCTGCGTTTAGCTCTCGGGCTTACAAGGAGGCCATGCAAGGATTGGGTGTAGCATTGCGGTACTCATCTCCGTACCATCCCGAGGAAAATTCGGGAGTGGAGAGAAAAAACAGAGACTTAAAGCAATCTTTAACAGCTAGAGTATTAGGCACGGGTGAAAGTTGGGTAAAACATCTGTATGGAGTACAGTGTGCTCTTAACAACATGCCAAGACGTTCTCTAGGGGGTGTCACTCCATATGAGGTCCTATTGGGGACAAGAATGTGGGTACTTGATCTTGATTTGTGAAGGCGCAGTGGCGGATGAAAACCCGTTTCACATCCATGATCGTTTGGCTGTTTTACAGGATCTAAATGAATCCAGGACACAACAAAGTAATGTCCACCTGAAGCAGACCGCCACTGGGGAAGTCAAATCAGTCACGGCAAGGCCTGTCAGGATCCCAAAAGTCGGGGATCTGGTCAGAGAGAAAATAGCGGACAAAAAAGAATTTGGGCCATCAAACAGAAAGCCTGTACCGGTCCTAGCAATTGAAGGAACAAGAACTGTACTTCTGCCGCCTCTTGCCGGATAAAAGGAGAAAAGATTTGTCTCAATTGACCTAATCAAACCACACTATGTGGCCGATACTGAGTAGTAGGCCACGTGGACTCCAAAGTAGCAGACGCCCTCCTCTCGCTACAATTCAAGAAGTTCAAACGGAAAGACTCATCACGTTCAAAGAGCCTCCAACACGGAATGAAGGACTAAGCAACAATGCTATGGAACTCGTTCCTCTTGAACCTGAAGTTCAAATTCAAAATCAAACTCAAAATCAAAAACAACTCGCTATTCGACCAAATACAGATGTCTATGTCAACATGCCTCGACAAGAGCAAACCACGATTTCTACAAATCCTGATGCAATTCCAACAATTGATCGAACTGCTTCTGGCTACTTCATAAACTTTGATACGTTTTCTTTGGGTCCAAGTGAACCTGAAACGATGCCAGCCAAAAAATCACGCAAACAGCAAATAAAAGACTTTCTGAACTTTCTTAAAAAGACTTACCTGGTGTCACCCTGGGTAGAACTATGGATAATCACCGGGATACTTTTCTTTCTTTTCTGGGTAGGCTTGGTAATAGTTTTTAGTATGCTTATTAATGGGAAATACATTCGACAAAGCTCTGCAGCCCAAAAGGTGAACTTACTTTTCAAACCACACCAATCATCTCATCGAGAACAAAGAGACTTGTCATCAGTGAACATTACAGAAGTTCCTATACCTGATGGTATAGTGTGGGACAAGGTTGATTTCGATATATTTGGTCCAACTGAAATTTTAAGAATTCCTCATTTATTTAAAATATCATTGAGTGATATCATTACCTCAAGTACATTTTCCGATGATTGGGATTTTGAAACTGTTAATAACATGTTAAATGATTTGGAAAAATCTGCTGCGTTTTCTAGTAGTGAAACATTGGAAGACACATCAGATTTCGAGAGTATGTATTGTTATCAACATTATGGTCATCATTCTCTGCATAAATCTGCAAATCCTAGAAATGTGTTCACATACCACCAGTGGGAACATTGTCCAACACCGCCGAAAGGCAGTTCAAAAACATTTACACAGAAATTTCCATATTTTTCAGGGTTTAATATGTCTAACCCAGTCTCGTACTATTATAAGGTTGCACCAACATCAGCACAGAAAAATATGTTGACAAACACCAAACAGATTTACTCTGCTTCCTTTATTGCCCAGTTGTCCGAACAAGGTTTCGACTTGTGGAAAGACACCATAGACCTAAAATCAGTCTGGGGTACTAGGGAATGGCAGGTACAGGGGACAGAAGCTTTAGTTAGAGCATGCCTCATCCCTCAACAAATCATGTTTTTGAACGAGACAGTGCAACAGACGTCTTGCCTTGGACTAGCTAAGAGCAAAGACTTGAACACACCTCGGGTGCCGACTCCATCACACACAGAGGGCAACAAAACATCACAGGAAGAAATTACAGTAGATGATATTATACAATACAACAGATCAGACCCCGATTGGAAAAAATGGTTGATTTGGCCCACAGACACTAATAGTTGTCAAGCAAGGTTCATGGGTAAAGCCGAAGGGTTTAGTATCCATAGGCCAGATCCACGATATGTACAGAGACAACATCCAGGGGTAGTGACTTCCTACAGTGTTGGGAAGTTGTGCTTTGATTGGCTAAAAACATCAACACGCACACAGGTGAAACAACACTTATCCTTACTGTCACAGGATGTGGATCTTAGAGATTTTCTAACGGCTCCTAGGAAGCCACGTCAGAAACGTTTCTATTATGCTGTCTACAATGAAATTCGGAAAATATCCCAACAAGAGGTCGCAGAAAGACTACGGGAAATAGACTGTATAAATCTAGAAAAATCTCTAGCAGTGGTAGACAATGGGTTAACTACACTGACCTCCAGGATATATTCCTTAGGCAACATTGTATCTTCTGCGATAGACATACCAGAACAAGATTTGGCCATATTACAACACAGGCAATCACAGTTACGTTCTATTATGTTGTTAAGCTGGACGCTGCAATCTTTGCATGCAGGCTACATGCCTTGGCGTTTTATCAACAGCACGTTTCTGTTTTCTGAATACAATCTAACAGATAAACAGATAGAAATGGAACAAAGGGGAGCAAAATATACAATGCTGCGTATCGAAAAACTGGATAGCTTACCATTCACAGTGGCAGAATCGCCGTCTACAGAATGGCTAATCCATGGCCACATAACTCTACCGGTCACTACTTTTCAGTTTCAATATTGCCTTGAACAAAAGCAGGCAGGCAGATTAGAAGAAATGGATAAGGAATACATTAAGGAATCTTGGGAATTACCATACAGATTCCGATGCCGGAGTGGGGATCAAGAAGTGTTTCTGAGCGGTACAAACTGCGAGAATGCTTTAAGTGGATCACTCATATGCCAGGATATAATGTTGCACGGAGCTTGTAATGGTTCTGTAGCAAACCTGTCCTGTCATTTGAAGGGTGCCCCAGCTGCAGTGATTACTCCAGCATTCAGGCTACTTTCAAATGGGAGTTACTTGATGCTGAACAATCAAGGCTGCTGTGGCATGCTCCCGGGCATCGCATATCTGGTAACCGTGAGCTCCAGGGTTACTTGTTGTATGCAAGTATTGTTTCCACCGACACATACAGTCAGGGAGGCGCCGTTATGGCCTTCACTGAATTTTTCCTTAATACGGTTTGATACTCTAAGCAGAATGAAAGCTATGCTTCTACAGAAGTCTGTGCCCTTAACCTCAGCTCGAGAGACTTTTGATCTCCAGATCGCAAGGTCTTCGGCAGAGATACAGGCGCCAATTCAAACAAACTGCTCTTTCCATTCCGCAGAAATGGTAAATCGTATCTTTAACATGTCTGATACGACAGGCATTGTCCACCTATTTAAGACCATAGGTTCTGGACTTCTGAGCACCTTTCAGACGGTACTTGGAGTTATACCAAACTTCATACATTCCGTATTCGGAAGCATCTTTGGAGGACTTCCGCTGATCCTGTTTCTAATAGCAGGTATCCTGATTGTTTTCTATTTGCTACGCAATGGACGTCCCGTCACCAAGGCGATGGAAAGAACACTCCTGGAGCGTAAATACCGTGACCGCATGGTACAACTTCTAGGCACGCCTCGCCTAAGAGAACTAAGTGAATCTTGGTTCCTGTCATTTCGACCGGTCTGGATAGACTGCATCTTACCTGTCCTCCGGTGCCTGTTTTGCGGAGAAGAATGCGTGTTAGACCCGTGTTTGACACTCCCATCTTGTGCGCAACCGGACTTGAATGCGTTACTGGACCCGATAACGGCCCATGTTCTGCAGTGTCCTCAGCGTATTCCAATGTGAGTGAGTGAGTGAGTGAGTATACACTTATAAAGCGCATGGCTACCAAAGGCCTCCCAGCGCTAGAGACAGAGCCAACAACCAAAGAGTGGCAAAGACGATCAAGGAAACAACAAAGTCTTCAAAAGTTTGCGGAAGGAGAGATGATTAGCCTCCAGCCGGATATAATCAGGTAACTGATTCCAACATTTTGCCGCAATGAAGGAGAACAGACGTCCACCAAACCGTGCTCGGTATATTCTAGGAACGGTAGCTAGGAGTTTTTCCCGGAGCGCAATGCTCGTAACGGGAGGTATGGGGGAATAATAGATTGCAAAATTGGTGGAGCCCTAGCTGACAATGACTTATGGGCAATGCACAGAGCCTTAAACTGGATCCTTTCGGCTACCGGCAGCCAATGCAGAGCAAAAATGTGTGGCTTAGCAGACTCCCGCTTATGAGCCTGCATAAGAAGTCGGGCCGCACAATTTTGAACCGTTTGGAGTTTTTAATAGTAGAGCAGGGAGCTCCAAGGTAGAGCACATTGGCATAATCAAGCCTTGAAAGAATCAGGGCTTGTACCAATAGCTTCCTTGCAGTAAAAGGTAAAAAGGGCAGAACTTTCCTAATCATTTTTAAGAGACCATAACAGGTACCTGCCACCCTGCGTGCCTGTTCACTAAAGTTCAGGTTGTGATCCAACCAAACCCCAAGACTTTTTATTTGCTCTTTGGGGGTGGGCATCACACCTAAACATTTAGCCCAAAGTACGCTGGTGTCAAGATTAGTAGTCTTGCCCAGAAACATTAACTCCGTTTTGGCTGCATTCAGTTTCAGGAAAGAGCCATCCATCCACGCGGAAATCCTTTCTAAGCAATTGGCCAGATTAATCTTAGAATTATCCAAAAGATTGAGGGACACTATCAGCTGAGTGTCATCAGCATACGAGATGATCCTAACCCCAAAGGGCTTGACCACCTCGGCCAGAGGACGGAGATAAACATTAAAAAGTATGGGGCTCAGGGAGGAGCCCTGAGGCACCCACATCGCAGAGGCATACTTTCTGAGATAGAGTTATTCTCAAAGACCTGGAAAAATCTATCGGCCAAGAAAGACTCAATCCACTTAAGTAGAGAACCAGAGACCCCAATCTCTCTGAGTCTGATAATCAGTAGTTGGTGATTGACCGTGTCAAAGGCCGCGCTGAGGTCAAGTAATACAATAGCTGCAGACCCAGCACTATCCAAAATTTTCCTGGCCTCTTCGACCACTGCCAATAGGGCCGTCTCCGTGCCTTGTTGGGGCCTAAAGCCCGTTTGAGAGGGGTGAAGACAATCGTTCTCCTCCAAAAAAGCGGAGAGAATGGAAGTGACATATTTTTCACAAATTTTAGCAATCCCTGGCAGAAGCGAAATCGGCCGGTAATTGGCAAAGGCTTCGGGGTCCAGGCTGGGTTTCTTCAGAAGAGCTCTGACCATGGCCCGTTTCCATGAACACGGGACGATCCCAGAAGTAAGTGATGTATTAATGAGGTCCAAAATAACTGGGGCAACAGAGTCAAAGACCTGACTAAGAATGTTAGGGGGTACAACATCACTAGGAGAGCCAGATTTCAGACGGTCTAGATAGATTTTAAAAGAGTTCATATCCAAGGGAGGGATTGTCTCAATGAGAGGTCCCGGAAGTTTGGCATCAACAGAGGGGGAATTTATACAAGGTAAAAGAGGGGGAAAAGTCGAATAAATGTCTTCAATTTTCTTATGAAAATACTGAGCCAAATCATTACAGCGTCCTAAGGTGTCTTCGAACAAAGAGGGGGGCACCGGAGGCTTGAGGAGAGATTTGGCAATTTTAAAAATTTCTCGGGGGAGTTGGAGGCTGCGATAATCTTCTTTCCATAATATTCAGATTGGACAATTCTAATTTCTGCCTTATAGGCTTTAATGGCTTCTCTATATTTAGTCTTCTCAACAATAGAGAAGTCCTTTCTCCAGCTTCTCTCCAGACGCTTACATACTTGTTTCAATTCTCTAAGTTTAGGAGAATACCAGGCTGCTGTTGATGGCGGCATTCCTTGAGCCACCACGGGTAGTAACTGCACCTGTTGGTCTGAACACCGGCTCCTCCTCTGACACCCAGGCTTTGGACGGTGCACAGGCTGCCCCAGCACTGGCTGTGGACAGCGTGGAACATCTGTGCTCAATTGATGTGCTTTGCGAGGTGCTACAGGGGCCGTCTACTGCGGAAGCAAGCAACGAAAATGTTGTGTCTACCAGCCAGGACACATAAACATTTGAACTCATTTTGGCTCGTCGTGTGCTGGGAAAAATTCGCCCTTTTCTAAACAAGCTCATATTTGGAACTTTGAAACTAAATTGACATTCCTTTCAATTTTTTGGGCATTCATGGCTTTATAATGCTTATAGTGATCCGGATTATATCAACGGACATTTTAGAGCTAGGGCTTGCAAAAAAAAATTTAACACGTTTTTACGTTTTTTTAGAAAATGTTAAGAAGTTTTTAAATATTTTAGTTCAAAAGATGTTTTTATAAACTTTATGTGTACCACTATCTAGTAATGTTAGTAGTATAGTAATAGGTTACATATGTCGTCCATTCGGAAGAGGAGTGGGTGTTATATTCCATATAGGTACCCTATATAGGCGCAGGTAACATCGCAACCTTTCACCTACATCCGTCCCTACATTACATACATAACGGTTCTTAGGCACTGACCTTTTACCTAGATATGACACTGCATTCAGAACGCGGGTTTTTCCCTGGTTCGATTCTCATACATTATGCATGAGGCTTCTTGGAAGCACAGCAGGACTAAAAGTAGGATTACCATCTCCTGTATAATATCTCTGTATAAAGTTCAGGCCCAACGTCATCCTTTAGGCCGACACAGTAACACAGCAAGGTAGGACCCCTGGGGAGACCTAAGGGTATATATACAACACATCTTGCTTAGGAAGATAGAGGAGACTGTGACTTCCCGGCTGACACACTGACCAGAGACGCTGAGGTTCCTGCATGCAGACGCTCCAGCTAGCAGTGGTCTAACATCCCTCGCGGGGTGTCCAACTCGAGACCAGGACGGGGTCCCACATTCTCTAACTCTGAGGTAATGGGGTGGACTAGATCCTAGAGGGATTCTTGACATAACACCTACACAGATGCTAGGTACATTTAGGTACATCTAGTTAGGGAGGCATCGTAGGAGTACGCACTTTTTATCATGTGTTTTATGTACATGTATATATTCATGATTTATGCAAGATGGTAGAACTCTACCATCCCTTTATTTTCGTGGTATTGCTAATCATATATCTCTGCTACTGTCTAATGGTTGTTGCAGCTCATCTATGCTACACTAGAATAACAACTGTTCAATAAATACTTATTAAAACGCCCCGACTGTTTATTCTGTGTATCTCTCTGAGACAAACTAAGTGAGCACGAGTGACTGAGCGAAAGGTAGTATATTGTTTCCACGATTCTGAGGGATCAGGGTTGTCAGTTTCTGAGGTCGCCAGAATCTATTCTCTCCGTGATAAGAAGAGATTATAGTGGCACTGTGAGCTAGCTAATAGAGACAGGCTAACGTATACGGTGGGGGTGCACGGAATCGGTCCGCCACCAAACCCACAGTTTATGTTATCTAAACGCACAGATCCTGAATAGGTAATATAGGAACTACACAACAATAGGATTGTCGGAAACATCCATTTTTCAATGGAAACTTGTGCTGAGGGCAGAAATGGCCCGCAGCACAAGCTTCCATTGAAAAATGGATGTTTTAAAACATCCTTGCACAGTGTGGCACATGGTACAGGGATATTTAGGGGGACACCATAGGTTCCCCCAAGGCCCAAATGTGGAGGGTCAGGAGGGAAAGGGGCCCTGCCAGGGGCCCCCAATGTCTCTTTCCAACAGCCTTTACATGTCAGAAACCGAAAACCGACATCATAATCCTGACGGCGCAGCCGCCGTCATAAAGGGATTGTGAACTGTTTCCGATGCACCGAAGGGCTCCTTGAGCCTGTCGGAAAGCATCAGACGGTCCCTCCGACTGATGCCGCCAACCGCACGCATTGTAATGCGTCGGTTGGACTGCAGCAGCAGATGGCGGTCAGACCGCAACCAACAAGCCATCGGTTGTGGTCCGACCGCCATCATAATCAGGCCCTAAATTCACACAAAACATAGCCTTGGTCCTCGGACAAGAAGACTAACTTTGTATGATAGAGATCTTGATGAAAATACCTATCTCAATTAAATATTTCTGAGTCAGAGCTAATTTTCTTCGGCACATTCCGAATCCAGCGGCTTCAAAGAGTACAGAATGCCACACCTCTGTTGCAACCACGTGTTGCATTCCAGAAGACCTCTGCACTGGCTGCCAGGGAAGGATTACGTCCATTTCAAGTTGGATGTCTTAATGTTTACACACAGCCATAACATGGCTCTACCGTTACTAGCTAAAGTCAGCTTGAGTCAGAGTCGATATAAGCTCGGATCCCACCCTCTGAAATGTATTGTCCTTGAAAGTAAAGTAGATATCCATGCTACCTACATTTAAGAAAGATCTGAAATCCCACTTCTCGTATATAAATTAGTAAGGTCCGTGCCAAAAGAACAGATTGGTTAGTACATGCGTTCCATGTGGGCTAATTAATTCTTTCAACAGCAGTTTGTGAGAGGACATGCCTTTAGATCCCCGACTTCCAATGAACCAGAAGTAGAGTGATCTTATTTGAGGAGAAGAAGAAAAAGTCTGGAGCTTTGGGCACAAAGTAAGCTCCTGCAGTCCCTTTTGGGCCCCACGCACCTTAGGTGGTCCATGCTCACCAATGTTTGAGGCAGGCCCCCCAAATTTTGTCTTCAACAGAGCTCTCAACATTCGAATGTTCTAATATAGCCTTATAGCCCACTGCCGAGGACTATACCAGTTGTTAAAGGCCCTGTACCCGAGTTATAGGCCTCAGCCGCAGGCGAAGGCTATAACGAGGGTGAGAGACTTCAGCAAATGGTATAGCCTGAGGCAGAAGGGCTGTACGGCTATTAGAACCTTCCATCCACTAAGGGTAGAATGTTCTAAATTAAAAAGTGAGAAACATGAAGACGAACATTGGAATGCTGGAGCTCCTGGCTTATACCAGCCATGATAAGCCTGGAGCTATTCCATTTTGCTTCAGCGAAGCTCTCAACATTCCAGGGTTCTAATTGATATTACAGCACTGTTGGGAACAGAGCGAAATGGCTGCGGTGCTGTTCCCCATTCAAGGCCGTGGTATGAGGCAATGAGTGCTAAAGAAGTAACATTTTCTTACAAAAATGGCTGGCAGAAAAAAAAAAATCAGACGTACTGCAATGTCCAGGATATTTCATTTGTTCACACAAAACACAAGGAAAGGAAAATTCCTTTAAAGATGGTAGGGAGTGCTTTAAAACACACTGTTCCTGTTTGCTGGAACGGCCTATCATTCCGCAAGTGGTTACATAAGGTCCCACAAAACAGGTCCAACCAGGTGCAATTATTTTGTTTATTATTACTGTGATACATCCTATACTGTAACCCATTGTTATGCCAGTGGCGGCGAGAGACTTTCCCTAAATGGAAAACCTGCCTTATTCATAATCACAATTCATACAGCGACAACTTCTGAGGCCGATTGGCTTATAGTAAAATTCTAAAGATTCCCTTCTGGCCGAAGCCTATGAGATGGCTGCACCGCCCAAGAAGAGTCAGTCACATGTAAGGCGAGCATGTGATTTCTGACAGTTAAATACAGAATGCCGCAGTTCTCGCGATGTTTAGACTACGTAAGATGAAGATTGTATCCCTTCTTCGGAAGTCCATCTGCTGGCTCCCCGTTAAGGATGGAGTGCGCTATGAATTCCGATATTGGTGTGTAATTGCTCCCATAAAACTGACCCTTCATACCTCATACACGAAATCTAAAACTCGTGGTCGTCGCAACTTCTCAGGGCTTGGAACAAAATGATGGCACAAGCTTCCATTGTCCATTCGCAGGGAGGAGTCCCTGCTTGATTTAAGAATGTCTTAAAAAGCTGTCTCTTCTTTTCATCAACTCCTGTTATGGCTGTCATCACCATCTTTCTTCTCAGCGTCTTAATGTGGTTTTCGCCCATCGTGTGGTCCACACAGATAAATAAATTAATCAATGAATAAGATCAACAATTATTTTTTTTAAACTTTCGACTCGTTTCCAGTCCTGTGTTGCAAAAGCTGGTTCTGAGCTCCTTTGCCTCACCTGCTCCATACACATATTAATTAGAAAAAGTAATTGAAGTCCCTGACAGCTGGGGTGGGACAAAGAGAGAGACCGATTGATGGGCGCGATGCTGGCAGGCAGTGACCCTACTTGAGGGCTTCTGGTTCAATGTAGGAGGTTTTACATGGCTCAAGGCTAATAACATCAACACCCATAACATAATGCCACAGGCCACCTAGGGCTTCATAGACTAGTGATTTAAGGATGTGTGAGGAACAATGTTTCGGGTGTATCATATATTCACTCAGCATATTTTACTTCTCTTAGGTGTTCCTTACTAGGATGATAATTTTTACTCGCATGATCTGCAGATGAATGGCACAAAATAAAACCTTATCATTGTAAAAAAAAAAAACAGTGTTTGTCAGCAGACTGATTTTGTGAGTTTGGGACAGGCCCCTTAATCCTAAACATGCAAAAGCGAAGAAATTCCCGGACAGGTGTTTTTTGGAGTCCCAGCACCGCGCATAATTCAGAGTTAGGAGTCAGAAAAGCTTGTCTGTTTTTCTTTTCTCAGCAAAGGTCAAAGGATTCTCTGGCTATAAGGAAACCTACAAGGTGTGATTTTAAACAAGGATCCAACCCCAGGAGTTTTATGAATATGAGATGATAGATTTAGGACAGCAAACCTGTGGGAATCGGAGGAGTACACACTGTGACCGTCCAGAAGTGGGCACTACAGTAGTTCAACTGTGGGGGTGCCTCAGTTGGTTCGAGGATGAAGGGTGAAGTGGAGTTCAATTAACATCCTCCATATTGTCTCCTATTCTAAATTATACCCTCCATGTTTGTGCACCGAAGTGGACCAGGGAGACACATGACGTATGGGTGAATACATCCTTTCTGCACATGGGATTCTGAGGAATGTCCTGAGCTCCCACAAATGGGCCCAGTCTAAAAGACTGAAAACTGGGATCCCTATTCGAATGGACGCAGATACATAGGTCTTGGCTCATCATCATCATAATACCATACTGCCGGAGGTATCTAAGCATCGATGGTCAAGAATGAAGAATAAGTGTGCAGAAAGCCTTGCTTCATCTTCACTCGCATGCACAAGAAAGGTACGCATGCACCCAAATGATGAGAAGGGTCGCCTCACTGCCTGAGGACAATCACTGTGAGGACCCTGCAAAGGAACCTGCACAAGAGCATGCGTTGCTTTAACACTGTCAGTGGAAACGCTGTCCCTGCAGATTCATGTGAGCCAGAGGCCTCTAACAAGGATGAATGAAAGGAGTGATGCATTTTAGTACCTTTGACTAAGAGGATGAGTAAAACTGATGCACATAATAAATATTGATGGCCACAGAAAGGTCTGCTTGCTGTTTTATTCCTTGACTAGATTAGAGAATTTATGTGAATAACAAGCAATTCGATCTTATAGATTGGGGTGTTCAACTTAGTTCCCTTAACTCTGCATTTGTGCTAGATTTACAGATAATCAAGTACTATGTAAATGAGCTCCATTGAGATTCATTGATGCAAATACAACTAACAAGGATATCGTGAAAACCTCGAATAGATCTGGCACCCTGAATCTACTTTTGACATTCCTCTTAATTGACACCCCTCTCATAGATCACAGAAGGTGTACATACCAACATTCCCACAGCCCTTACTATTCCTATACTACCAGGATTGCTATAGCACAGAAATGCATCCCAAGACTCATGGCATGTTATGTTATCTTATGATTTGTTATGTTATATGCTACTGTGGTATGGCTAATGTTTCCATGGTTTCAGAATGCTTATATGTCACTTGTCACCTGTAGAATGTGAATGATGTCATAGGGAATGTTGGTTGTGTGAGGCAGATTCAGTTGGACTTTGTGTCAGCAGGACGTGTTTGCTGTCACCAGTGGGCTCGTTATTGGCACTTCAAATAAAAGAAGTATTTTTATATCTCCTGACTCTGCCGCTTTATTTCAATGGCGACGAGTAGGAGTGCCGGCCCACTGTGACCTTCTTTTTTTTTTTCTCTTCATTTTGGTGAATCGCTTGCTTTTAATTTGTTCTAGAGCAGAGTTTGAGGCGCCTTGGACTTATTATTGAAGTAAGTGCACTTTTTGCTCTTCTTACTCCCGCTGCCTGGTTAATTTCACCGGCGTGCCGTGAATGCTTGTGGGGCAGTTGTAGCAGTTAGAAACTTCTCGCACACCTGTGCCAGCCTGCTCGCGCTTACGTGGCAGTTGGAAATCCCTCGCACATCTGTGCCAGCCTGCTCTCGCTTACTGTCTGTTGGTGGGAACCTCGTGCAGCACTTCGTTCTCGAGCTCTTCTTCAGCTTGTTCATTGTTGCACATTCTCACGTGCCTCTTCTACGTCATTTCGCAAAGGCTGCGTATTCAAGCTCCACTTCCTATTGAAACTGACGTCCAACACGTTTCTGGCAGCCATCTTTAGTTGAAATCTCTTGGAGTGGTTGGCAGTCGTCGTTCCAGCTTTGGAAAACAAGCTCGTTTTCCTTAAGGAATCTACGTTCATTACGTTGTGGCGGTCATCTTGAGTGTTCCTTTTCAAGCTTTTTCCTCATCGTGTTGTTTTTTTTCCAATTGTTCTGTGCCACAGATGTTTCCTCTTCTGGTTTCCTGCGTGTGTCTTTATTTTCAGTGACACACACACTTTTGCTGTTCTGGTTTCCTGCGTGTGTCTTTATTTTCAGTGACACACACACTTTTGCTGTTTCGTCTGCTGCATTAAGAGGAAACTTTTGAGGAGGTAATTTGCTACAAACTTGGTGGTACAGTGTTGATGATCTTTTCTGCTTCACAGTGATGTGCACACTTTGAGCCTGCATGTCTACAGTGATGTGCACACTAAAACTCTGCATGTCTTAATTCTACAGTGATGTGCACACTAAGACGCTGTTTTTTGTTTTAGTTTTTTTTTCTCCTTTTTCTCTTCTGTTATCATCTAGTGTTCGAGTGTTTTAAAGTGCGCTTTATTTTAGTGTTTGTAAAATATGGTTAATTCACAAGTAGGCAATCCACCCGCTATTTTCTTTCAGGTACCTGGTAAGCCACCACTGTTATGGAAAAAGTGGTTCAAGACTTTTGAAAATTATTTACTCGCTATTGATGGTAGTGATTTTTCAGCGGGTAGGAAGAAAGCTATTTTATTCAGTTTTTTAGGAACGGCAGCTATTGACATTTTTGAAAATCTTCCTCCAATTGTTGCACCCAGTGGTGAAGGTGATGGGTGGGATGTTTTTAAAGAGGCTGTTTCCAGACTTGGAAAGCAGTTCGTGGATGAACTGAATGTTATGATCGAAAGACCCAGCTTTCATAAAAGGAAGCAATTTTCAGAGGAATCAGTAGAGGAGTATGTAGCAGCTTTAAGAGTGCTAGCTGCTAACTGCGAATTTGGTGCAAATGTTGATAATTGCATAAGAGACCAATTTGTTTTTAATTGTGACTCCAAGAAAATTCAAGAAAGACTTTTTGCATGTCGCAATCCTACTTTAGCTGAAGTGTTAGATTTAGCTAAGGGGATTGAGAGATCCATTCAGTCTGCTAAAGTGTTAACGGCTGAAGGGTCTGTTTCCTCTTCCTCTCCTATGTGTGCTGTTCGGGCTACGAAGAAAGTCGTAAAAATGGAAAGTTTTAAAAATAGTAAACTTAGTTGTTTTAGATGTGGTTCCAAGGCTCATTTAGCAAATTGTGCAGAGTGTCCTGCTTTAAAGAGGAAATGTAACAAATGCAATAATTATGGCCATTTTCAGAGTGTTTGTAAAGGTTCTAGGTTTGTGTCTAAACCATCTGTTAATATAGTGAATGAGATTTGTGACAATGTGGAGAATTTACTTCTCACCGTGTATGATCCTTCTGTTAACTTTGGGGTCAACAATATTGGCTCTGGGTTTAAAGCACCTTTTGGTGAGGTTCACATTGGAAAAGTAGGTTTGGAAGTGATGGCGGCCTCTGGTTCTCCCATTACCATAATTTCTGATGAGTTCTTTTATTGCAATTGGTCTAAAGTCAAATTGGAGAAAACGGATATCAATCCTAAGGCTTTTGGTGATTTTGAAATTGATATGGTGGGATATTTTAAAGAAAATTTGGAGTTCCATGGACGTAATGTTTTCACCAAAATTTATGTTGCCAAGAAGGGTAAGAACATTGTGGGCTGGTATGACTTGGGTAAGTTAGGAATCATTCTTTGTCCTGGCACTGACTGTCCCATCAGGTTGAGGGATTTGTCTGTGAGTTCTGTGTGCTTTCAGAATTCTGAAGTTGAAAGTAATTTTGCCAAACACAGCGCAGCTTTTCAAGATAAGGTGGGGGAAGTAAAAGGTGTCAGTCATATCATCAAACTTAAAAAGAATGCTATTCCTGTGCAACATAAAATTCGCATGGTACCTTTGCGTGTTCGTCAAATGTTAAAATCACATTTGGACACTTTGCGTGCAGATGGTATCATTGAATCCACTGATAGCTCTGAGTGGGTTTCAGCCATCGTTATTACTCTTAAAAAAAATAAGGATTTGAGGTTGTGTGTTGACCTTAGGTCTTTAAATAAAAATATCATTATTGATACTCATCCCTTACCAAGAATACAGGAGTTGCTGGCTGCTATCAATGGTGCGAAGTTATTTTCAGTGATTGATCTCAAATCTGCCTACCATCAGGTGGTTTTGGATGAGAAATCTAGGATCTCACTGCTTTTGTCACACCTTTTGGTCTTTACAGATTTTTAAGAATGCCATTTGGCTTGGCATCAGCGGCCAGTGTCTTTCAAAAGCTGGTTGAAACTTTATTTCAGGGGTTAAAAGGGGTTCAGGCCCTTCAGGACGACATTCTTATTTTTGCAAAAACCTGTGTTGAACACAATAATTTGTTGGATTCTGTTTTAGGTATTTTGGAAGACAGAGGCATGACAGTTAGTAAGGCGAAGTGCAAGTTTTTGGTAGATGAAATTGATTATTTGGTTCACAGAATCACCAGTGAAGGTATTTTTCCTAAGGCTGATATTGTCAATACGCTTATCAATGCTAGTAAACCGTACAATAAGGATTCTCTTCGGTCTTTTTTAGGTCTAGGAGAATACTACGCTAGGTTTGTGAGAGGGTATGTTTTAGTTGTTGAACCTTTGAGGCAACTGTTAAAGAAAGGAGTTTCTTTTGTTTGGACGGCAGAGCATGATGAAGCTTTTGATCAGGTCAAGAAGTTAGTTATGCAAGCTCTTGGTCTTAACACGTTTGATCCTGAAGGTGATTCTTTTGTAACTGTTGATGCGAGTGCTTTTGGTTTGGGTGCTGTTTTTACGTTCATTTCCAGAGCTATTAGAGGTGCTGAATTACACTATAGTACTATAGAAAAAGAAGCACTTGCTTGTGTTTGGGTTGTTGAAAAGTTCAAAAACTTCTTGTGGGGTCGACCTTTTGTTCTTGTCACTGACCACAAACCCTTGGTCTACATGATGGATGGTGTTCGTTCAGGGAATGCTTCTTCTAGACTTATCAGGCTTATAGCTAGGCTTCAAGAAATTAATTTTCAGATTAGACACATTTTTGGTGGCAAAAATTTGACGGCTGATTGTTTATCTAGATTGCCTCCTAAAGAGAATGGAGATGTTTCTGTAACAGATCAGCATGAAAGTGTGGTTGCTATGGTTGATGTTTTAAGTTCGTGTAATGCTGTTATCTCAGAGAGTGAGTGGTTAAGTTTTGTGGCTAAAGATGAAGGTCTGCTCAAAGTTAAACAATATGTTGTAAATGGTTGGCCACCTAGCAGAAATATTGATCCTAACTTGCGTAGTTTTGAGCAAGTTTCTAGTGAATTGTCTATTGAGAATGACATTCTGATGAGGCAGAGTTTATTTGTTCCTCCCATTGGTATCAGGGGTAAGCTTGTCGAGTTGGCACATTCTGGGCATCCTGGTGTTTCCAATACAAAAAAAATTCTTAGGCAACATTATTGGTGGCCTAGGATGGATGCTTGTGTGGAAGTCCATGTTGACAAATGTAAGGTTTGTGCTCTTTCTGATAAGCACTGGAAGGTTTCTGCTGAACCTTTAAGTTTGCATGAAGCTCCACAGGTACCCTGGGAGAAGATTTCTATTGATTTTTCGGGTTCATTTGATTGTTTTGGCAGACTTAACAGATTTTTAATTGTGGTGGTGGATAATTTTTCCAAATGGATTTACTAAACTTTTGTGGAGCATCCCAACACGGAGGAAGTTATCAAATTTTTGCATATTTTTCGTGTAGAGGGTCCTCCTAGAATTTTGATGTCTGATAACGGTGTACAATTTGTTTCTCACAAAATTTTGTCATTTTTGAAAAAAATTGATATTGTGTCAGAGAAAGCACCTTTGTATTGCCCTAAAGCCAATGGCCAAGTTGAGAGGGCTGATAGATTCTTTAAGGAGGGCATCCAAACTGCACTTGAAAGTAATTTGGATGTTTTCAATTTTCTTAAAGAAAAGTTGTGGAGTTACCACAAAACTCCACATTCAGTCACTGGAGTTTCGCCTTATTTTCTTATGAGGGGGAGATTGGGTTTAACAGCTGTAACACCTGAATTTGGTCATTTCAAGAGTAATGTTTCTCTTGATGTGGCTATTGCTAAAGCTAAAGAGAAAATTGTTGAGGCACAAATCAAGGGAAAGTTGTATCATGATTCGTGTCATAGAGTCAAAGCTAAGGTCATCAAAGAAGGAGACTGGGTTCGCATCATCAAACCAGTTTTACGGTGCAAAGGTTCCTCCAAATTTTCTGATCCTTTTCTGGTTGATAAAGTTTCTAATTCTGCTGTTTTGTTAAGGAACAGAGGGTGGTGGAACAAAAGCTCGTTTGTGGTTCTCAAACCTGGGCAGGAGGAAATGTTTGAACAAAAAGGGGTGGGTTTCGATGTGTGGTTTGGTGATAACAACACAAATTCATTCGCATTGAGACCAGGTTCACAAGTCGAAACTTCTGGTGGTAAGGATATGGAAGTTCAGGTTAATTCTTCTCTTGAGAAGAATGTAGGTTTGACACCTCAAATGGAAGCTACCTGTGAAAAGGATATGGGGGTGCAACTCACTTCTTCTCACAAGAGGAATGTGAGGTTACCTAGTAAATTTCAAGATTATGTTTTGGATTAGTTGTTTTTTTGTTACTTTTGTTTTGTTCTTTAAAAAAAAAAAGGGGGCATGTGGTATGGCTAATGTTTCTATGGTTTCAGAATGCTTATATGTCATCCACTTGTCACCTGTAGAATATGCATGATGTCATAGGGAATGTTGGTTGTGTGAGGCAGATTCAGTTGGACTTTGTGTCAGCAGGACGTGTTTGCTCTCACCATTGGGCTCGTTATTGGCACTTCAAATAAAAGAAGTATTTTTATATCTCCTGACTCTGCCGCTTTATTTCAGCTACGTTATCAACATTTGTGTAGCGGTGCTTCTCTGTACGTCCACTGTAGTCATCAGTGTTCTTTTTAAATATTTGCAATAGTTTTCGTATACACAGATGCCATTTTTCTGTTTCAGTATTGTGACCAGTGTTTAATGGATAACTTTGGTGTAGACCATTGATCAACATCACAAGGGGATAGCCAGCAAATGCTACCCCTCGTTTTGGTATCCCTTGCTACCCATGGTGTCAAGGCTGATGAAGGCAGTGGCATGAACCAAAGGTAAAGAGGGTTCCAGTAGCTTATTAGCATATTGGGACTTGTTTTATTTTGGAAATAAAGTGATCAAAAGTCTACAGTTGAAAGGAGTGGGGCTCACCATATTTTTTCGAGACGATTTTGATTGTGCACCAAAGAGGGTGAGGTATGATTCACTATTATAAATAATGATATTGGATTGTATTAGCGAGAAGAGTAGAATAGATGAATTACCTGTGTCTGAGGGAGCACAGAAACATGGGGCATGCAGAGACTATTAGGGGCATATTTACAAAGAAGTGACAGAGCACAGCGTTAGCCTACTTGGCTTAACGCTGCTCTCTGCCACTTCTGAAAAGCAGGGCTGCACCGTTTTTACAACAATACGTTGCAGAACTGTGTTTTCCCCTTTGCTGGCGCTAATTTCAGCTGCCTAGCGCCAACGCAGGCAGCCTTGCACCATAGTGCAAGGGTGCCTGCGTTGGGGGGAATGATTGTTTATTTGCAGGAAGGTGTCCCTTCCTGCACATAAACAATCTTAAATGGTGATTTGTAACTTCTATGTGTGCTGCATTGTGCAGCACATATAGAAGTTGCAACTACGTCATTTAAAAATGATTGTTTATGTGCAGGAAGGGACGCCTTCCTGCACATAAACTAATCATGCATGGTGTTTTGCTGTTTCTATGAGTGCTGTACAATGTAACACACATGGAAACAGCAAATATAAGGAGAAATAAAGCATTTCTCCTCGTTTCGCCATGTTAAGACCAGGTTTCCTGTGGTCTTAATTTTGGCGCTGCCTCCTATTTATGCCACCCTTGTAAATAGGGGGTAGCGTCAAAATCAATGGGTGTTGTGGCAAAACGCCCACCACAACACCCATTGCCCACCCCTTTCACGCTCAGTATATGGTGAAAGGGTGCCTTATTTACAAGGTAGCGTTAAATCACGTTAAGTGGCTTAACACTGCCTTGTAAATAAGGTGAAGCACGTATCGCCACAGGAACGTCTTTAAAAGTGATGTTCCCGTGGCGATAAAGTGACGTTCCTGTGGCGATAGGGGCTTGTAAATATGCCCCTACATGTTACGATGTGGTGCTAACTGTGAGAAGCACTGAATGGGAGGAGTACTGATGAGCAACGAAGAGCTAGATTTAACAGGATGAAATAATTGGAAGTGACATTTATTAAGATAAGAGTTTGATGATGCTTTGAAGACCCACTATAAGAAACATAACTAAGGAAGGGATTTATTGAAAAAGTGGATAGTCTTGTTAAAATGACTCGATGCACATATTAAACCGAAAGAGCATACTTAAATAGGTAGGATCGATAATAGGTATGGGTGATCCATGTTAAAATAGAGTCGAGTCCAAAACATGACATAGTACATTACCTGGTTTTAAGTGCGTATATATAGGATATTATTTAAGAATTTTGAATGTGTATTGATGGATTATAAGAAGTCTGTAAAATCGAAACTCATTGGCTATGATGAGACGAGCAATGTGAAGGAATACAATTTTGGAAGAAATAAGCAATATCTTTTTCCATGCCATCGGCTCCTGTGTTGCAAAGAGCTATGGAACGAGACTGGCGATATACACAGGAGAGGGTGCTAAGCTCAATGGTGTTTTGTATTTATGAAGGCTGGTCCCAGTGAAGAGCAACCTTGTAGGAGAATGTGGTGACTGGTCTCCTGGTCTTGTACACCAAGAGGAACTACTACATTTGGGACACTACTGAGCGCATTCTAATATTTTGATATTGGGGACGAGCTAAGCAAACGATGGATTGGTGCGGAATTTAGATTGCCTCAGACACTAAATTGAGAATTAGTTGTTAAATCTGTCAAAACTATTTTTGGAGCTAATGTGACTAAGAACCGCTTAGGTGACTGGGGAAGAGAAAGTATGAGGCATAAAGCCTCATACTCAACTTGACTCTTTCGTGTGCCCTCTCATGACAACAAATTGTTGTTTATGCAGCCTGGAATAGCAGTTTTCCTATTCCTTAGCTCTGTACACAACAGGTGTTATTGTTATTCAACTTAATGGCACGCTGTGTATCGACTTTCTTTGTGGTCACTGATTTATCTGTCTCACACCTGCCTGGTCTTTAACACACTTCTGCAGACGAAGAAGTTCTGTGTTACTTTTATGCATCCCTCTGTAAGTTACCTCTCATGACTCCATATTGTCGATGGAAGGTGGTCCGCTCCTGTACTCGTTTTATTGCCACGTGTTATTTAGATAAATCTTGCTTGTCCTTTTTCACTCTTTTCTCTAACTGAACACAAATCTAAAATTCCTTATTACTCTGTTCCCCTGGTTTCTGGTACAAAACTTATACTATCTTGGTATTAGCTCTAAAAATCTATGTTTCTTCTAGATTTCTCACTTGCAGAGCTATAGATGAAACTCCATATGCCCCTATACCGATCATGCCTGCAGTGGTAGCACAACATATGTTTTCTCGACATGCTAAATGTCCCCTCAGCACCAAAACCATGCCCTCTAAAGACAGCAAAAAAAATATTTATATAGGCAAAACCAACCAGGAAGTGAAGCAAAGGATCGTGCAGCATCGTTCAAGATTAAAAAACAAGGTTTTTAACAGCGCCTATGGTAAACCATTATGTGGAACGCAATCATACTGAAAAAGACTTCAAATGGACCATCCTCTGCGCTATCACACCTAACCCTAGAGGTGGTGACTCTGAAATCTTACTCACAAGAAAGGAAGCATATCTTATAATGAAATTTGACACAGCCATGAGTGGGCTCAACGAAATGACTGAGATTGCCAAACTTTAAAACATCTTTCAGGCTCTGAACACCCTTCTAGAAGTGAACTATCTCAGGTAGAACTACGGCACCCAGAATGCAATGCAATTGGCTTAGTCACACCAACACAATTCGAATGCTCCATCACGGTACTTGCAGGAGTTTCTTCAAAGAGACTGCGGCCGGAAGTCATTATCGAGAAGCAACCGGTGCAGAAGCCCGCAGCGGGTTCCAGGAAAGATCAGATCTGTTCAAACACAGGCAAGTCTTTAAATCCCACGTTTTCTATCAGAGTGAACTCACAGTTAAAGGTCAATATCACTAATGAATTGTTCACACACTTTTTCCAGACAGAATATGGATGTATTATAAAACCAACTTCCGCACCCCACTTTGACGATTTGCTCAGGATTGCCACTGAGGATCATTGCAGCACTCCTGTACTTTCAATACATAGAAGGTACTTTGTGCAGTTGAATCAGTAAAAGCAAGAGAACAGGGTTCCTTACAGTTAGAAAAATATAGGTTTTTCATTTTCTTTCAGTTGACACGACCAAGTCCAGGTCCTGATGAGAACCCCCCAATAAGATGGGGTTTGAAACGCGTTGACACCAGCTCTTGGGATAAAGCACTCACAGGGTGTGCCATGAGAGAATCTTTGTACCAACACCTCTCTCCTATTGACAACACCCCTCAAAAACTGTAACTCCCAGAGCCACAAACACTGGCAGGATAACAAAAGACATTCTTTGTTGAATTATATTTTTCCGCCTAGTGTTTCCTATTGTAGTAAGGGACTGGTCTTACATGTCTTGTTATGTTTTGACACGTTATACTTGTTTACCGTTTAGTTTTATGATTTGTTTGTTATGTACTTTTCTACAGTGTTTGTTATATATGTTGCAAAAAGAAGTGTTGCCGGACATGATGACATGATCAAAATGCAAAAATCTTGGTTTTCTTAAAGTAGAAAAAGAAAAGTGAAATAAATCACACTGGCTTCTGAATTAAGGACAAAGGCTCGTCTTTTGTAGCAATTTGTTTAAACTATGCTATCTAGATACAATGCGTGTATACAAAACTCTTAAGACAGCAAAGCACCCCTCCCTTCTTCTTTAGAGAGTGCTTGAAGATGTGGAGGTCATTGAATGGAAAGAATCCTTTCCTAAGTGAGAACATCCCCATATTCCCCAGCCCTACACTTAGGTGATCCCTGTTTATATCAGTATCAGGGCAGAGGTGTAACAAAACCTTAACTGGCCCCCCTTCAAGATATCCTGAGGGGGCTCCTACCACTTTACCACTTCTATCAGCAGGTGTTTCCGCAATAGCGGTACCGTCAAAAGGAAAACTATTCTACCCCTGACACTAAGGGCCTCATTTACTTTTTAGTTAAACTATTCCCTCAAAACAGTTCCGATGTATGATAAGCTAGACCTCCAAAGCATCCTGATGTTCAAAAATAGCTTAACTAATGTCCCCAATGCAGCAGGGGCAACTTTGGGAGTATTTCTACCAGGGACTGCTTACGTGCCCACTCCGGGTACAAGGGTAGCCAGCTGCAATGGCTATGAAGGGTATTCCTTAATTGGGTGGCCTCCAGTTCCATTGGTGTCGGCTAAGTCACAAGTGTGCTTTTGATGGCGAAGCCAGTGGCGGCTCAACCATTGGAGACATTGTGTTCTTGCACAGTTTAAATGATCCTGTGACTATCACCTAAGTTCTGTTTGTCCAGTCGTTTCCATAGATTATATAGTATCTGAGTACTCCTTGGATCAAAGTTGTGGGGAAGCCATAGGGATCACTTCAACACTTGCAAAAGGATGCAATAGCAAAGGCATCAACAGAGCAGGTTTCTCCTCTAGGAACCAGAAAGAGCACCAGCAGCTACAGTGCGAGCTTCACTCACACCTATAAGAGGTACCGCATAGGTGGCAGCACTGTTAACATCAGGCAGATACAAACGTACAACACATGTGGCAGAGCAAATTCTACACTGAGCTCCCAAAATAGCTTAGTGATAGTTTGTAAAGTCTGCAAACCAATGGATCGGAATTCTGATACAGCCTCTGATGAAATGACCATGTGAAACTGGCCTTGAGAGCCCTTCATTAGTTCAGAGCGTACATTAAGTTTATATTTAAAATCATATGCATCACCCTCAAGGCCATAGGCCAACTGGAACAAAGAATCCAGTTATCTTCAGATGCTAGCCACATATTACGTTCCAACCATCAGTCTTCAATCAATGGACCTGCAACTAATCCAACAAAAACATTCAAATAACAAAAGCATTAAGGCCGATTCCCGGGTATTCAGGGCTCCAAGCTCTGGAATGCCCTGGTCCCCCACCCTGAGATCAGAGCCCATCCATCTCCTGTTCAGAAAGTTCACCAAGACTGAACTCTTTAGATAGGCATCCTGCTGATCTCAGAAAAGAAAGTATTAGCGGAATACTGAATAGGGTCACTTCACCACACATTCGGTCAAACTTATCCTGTTCTACTCTAAGATGCCTCAAGCTGCTGAGCTTCCTTCGGAGCTTTGTTGTAGCTACAAGTAGAGTATTCACCTCACTCCATGTCATCATGGACACTGCTTCCAATCCTTGGCTTTAAACCCACAAATCAATAGTATCAGGTCTGTTAGTCTAGTTCCCCCACTGGAGGCAACTAAGACAACAACACCCAGAGTACATTTGGGTTCCACATTAAAGCCTAGGACTGAAAAGGGTGCCTGTGATGACATTGAGTGAGGTGGCCCCGTTAGCCACAACGCTTCTGATCTAGCACTTTACAAAACTCCTAAATAAATAAATTCACACACAAGCACAGGTCCAGAAGCAGTACTGATTTTGTCGTCGCACAAGATTTACACAGCATATGAGGCAGGCTCCATTGACATGAAACAGGCACAGCATGGGCAGCATCTCTACTAGCTGTGCACACCCAGAAAAGACACATCATGGGCAGTAGCTGTGAAAAACAACTTCACGCTAAATAGATGTAGCATGTGAAGGAGCAGTGTAGACCTCCCACATAAAAGAGTTAAGGCAGGGAAACCAACTATGCAGGCAGCCCTCAAACAAAACAGGTACAGCACAGAAGGCAGCTCTGGAGGCTGCCCTCAAACAAAACAGGTACAGCACTGGAGGCTGCCCTCAAACAAAACAGGTACAGCACAGAAGGCAGCACTGGAGGCTGCCCTCAAACAAAACAGGTACAGCACTGAAGGCAGCTCTGGAGGCTGCCCTTACACGAACGTTGCAGCACAGAACGCATCTCTGCAGGCCACCCTCCCATAAATCATTGGCTGAAACGTCATAGGCCTCCCTCAAAACATGTATATCAGGAGATGTATAGTCTGCATTTGCACAAAATGTGAAAAGATGGGCAACAGAAATGCAAGTCACTGTCAACAAAACAGGTACAGTACAGAAGGCAGCAGTGCAAACCTACCTTACAAAACATGTACAGATCGAGCAGCAACTACCCAGAAAATTAGTGAAGGTATAGGTGTGCACCACTGACAAGAGGCCCCATGCAATAATTGGCAACTCTAACCAATCTTTGGTTTTTACTAATAATGCTGTGCAAGGTAAGATTTTTGATCCAATGCTCATAATGGTAAAAACAACACAAGTCCTATAATTCAAAGCAATGTTGGTTGGAACACAATGATTGTTTACATGCTGATTTGGCAAGGTGGCCAAAACAAAGGTTGGACTGTGATGTGTCCTTGAGTAATTACCAGTAGTTGAGATTCATTCAAGCCTTCAACCTATCACGTTTTGTAGTCCTAAGTGAAGTGTGACACCCTAAGGGTGACGGGTATGCCCAGACCTGGGTCCCATGCTCTCTGTGCCACTGACACCAAGTTGCACCCTACTGACAAGGCCCAAATAGGCTGTAACTGTTCTTAGATTGCTCTTGTTCTGGGTCAGGAAGGATGTGTGCTGGCCTTACGGGCTGGACTGTTCTTATTGGAACAGGTCTAAGGCTGATTTGCATATGTCTGGTTCCTGTCTGAGGTGGCAGGGTGGGCAAAAAACCATGGATTGGGGTGCAGCACCATGTAATTAGGAATAATTCCTCAACATCACAGGAAATGGGATTGCATCACTTTGACCCTGATGACGTCCATGACATTACAGGTTATCACCGTGACACTAGACCCAGAACAGGGTAGCTATAGAACGAGATGACATCAAGAAAACGACATGAGAAGACATAAATGAATGACTTTTGAGCACTGCCTCACTACATTCATTAACACTTCCTTTCATCAAGGTATGAATGTAGTGAAGTGCTGTTGCTAACTCTGGAAGCTGTAGCGTGGCATGCAAGGTACTATATGGTAATGCTCTTAACACCCAGGGAGCTGCCTTTTATCTCCTGGGTCTCTAAAAGAAGCAGCCCTACTTCAATAAAACTGCCAGCTTTAGTTTAATGGAAAAAGAATTAGCTTACCTGATAAATTAGCACTTTGAAATACTTTTTAGAAAGCCAGTAGGATGTAAAGTTTTTTTTCTACCGATGAAGCCTGCAGGACAGGGCAACAAATTGAATGGGCCTATGGGACGTAGTTGCTGTTCCATCCTGCACACTTATATGTAAAATGTAAGTCCGTTTTTATATAGCGCAGCTACTCACCCTTACGGGTCTCAAGGTGCTGGGGGTCGTCGTGGAAATTAAGTGAGCTATTGCCCAGAGTCACATGGTGCTGAGCTGAGCTGCCGCCGGAGCCGGGGATCAAACCGTGAACCCTGTGCTCCGAAGTCAGCTGCCCTGGCCGCTGCACCACACTTCCCTGGGTAACGCCTGCAGAGAAGCCACTGATTGAGTATGAAAGGGGGAAACAGCGTTTACAACACTGTCTTTACATCGCGCTACTATTACAACGACCGCGTTGTTAGTACGCAATGCATTTACATCGCAAGTCATTACAACGACTTGCATTAAGGGGCGCTAAGGTATTGGAAATGAATTCCAACACCTTCCCTACTGTTGCGCACACTGGAGTAGGAATAGTAATTAATACTATTCCTAAGTCCAGCGCGCCCCCTAGTGCAAGTTGTTGTAATGACTTGCGATGTAAATGCATCGCGTACTAACAAGGCGGTCGTTGTAACGACCGCGTTGTAAAAGCATGCGATGTAATACATCGCGATGTAATGAGCCATATTCATGAAAGGTAGCTCATGTCCCACCATGCTCCTAGAGACAAGACGTAGGGAGCGAGACTGAACAGCATGTTCGCTTTGGCTCAGAAGCTGAGGACTTGGCTCAACCAAATAGGAAATCTATAATGAATTGATTCAAGAATTAAGTAAACCTGGGGTCCCATCAGGTCTACTAACCAACTGGCACTGCAACATCACAATCCACCGAAGATGTACCATTTAGGCGCGTACTCAAAGCTGATGTACTAGCCATGAACCCCACATCCACAGTTCCCTCCCAGCTTGTCTCTTCCACCCATAGCATCTGACCTTCCAAACACTGCAGCTGCTTCACTAACCTCACTGCTCACTCTGCAATCTCACAGTCGTTATTAGGCTGCGCTAAAGATTATTTTAATTTTTTATTTTTCATTGGACTTCAGATGGATTTGCATTGTGCTGCCTGAGTCTTTTACAAAGTGATACGAAGGGACATTTACAAGTATAGACAGTAAGACTAAAGCAAAATAACCAGCATACTGCCTGGATCAGTGAGGTTTCAGTATTCCCAAGTCCTCACTTCAAAGGGCCCCCTGACCACAAGTGTCTCTACAAATAGGGTGTTATACCACAAAGCCTCAATCTGAAGGATCCCGAAACAGCAGATCCTTACCTGAAAGAGACATTACACTATAGGGTCTCACCACAGAGCTACTGCAAAGCCCAGCAATAGTGCAAAAATAGATAAAAGCAAAATAAAGAAAAAATGAGTCTTTTTTCACTTTAAAGTATATTTATAGTTGACTACAGTTGGGGTATCATAAAGACCCCCAAATCCCCCTTGCTGCTGTTCTTTCGCCGTCTGCTTGGGCGTGCATACTCTGTAACAGGGAGATATATTGGCAAGCCTCTCCACCAGTTCTGCTGTTCACAGTAGCAATGAGGGTGCTTTGGGGGGGCAACTGATCGAAGGGAGGTTTGCCCCCCAGGAAGATTGGGGAGTTGGTGCAGTCCAATTACTGCGACCGGATTTTGGGCTGTTTGGGCTACTTTGTAGCCCCTAATATAACCGGCCATTTAATTCACCAGCCACTATTTTGTCAGTAGGTGCAGGGCCGGCGCTAGGCATGGGCAGTGTGGGCAGCTGCCCAGGGCCTCGCGCTCAGCTGAAAGACAGGGGGCCCGCTTCATTGAGAAATGCCACACTTTCACAGATTGCCCACCTGCTCCTCCAGGGCCCCCTCCCCACACAATCACAATACACATGCGAGACGTCTCGAGTTGACCTTGCTGGTCAGGGCGTGTTGGCATTCCTGGGGGTGCAGGGGTGGTGGGAAGGGACAAACAGAGTGGGGAAGGCACAGCAGCCAGGCCAGCAATTATGGCTCACAGTGTCAGGGGCGGGGCAGCACCTCTGTTAAGTACCGGCCATTCCCTTTCTGCATTTTGTCGCTAGGTGACAGAAAGCCCCTTTGTTTCCAGGACCAGCCAGACACAGGTAAGGTGAGGTGGGTGAGGGGAGCAGCCAGATCAACTGGCTTTTGTTAACTTTTGCATCACCCATTTTTTTTTTATGGGAATGTGTATTTAAAATGTATGTAGAACTGCAGGTGCTAGGGCAGTGTTTTACAAAATGCCTCGTTACTGCTTCGAAGGCCCAGGGGAGGGGGTCCCCTTTCCCTGGGCCTCTAAACACTAGAGCAAGCTGCAAGGTCCAGGTGTGGGGGCCCCCTTCCCTGGGCCTTGTAGCCAGTACTCCCTCTTTCCTTTCCTTTATTTGTTCACCTGTGAAATGAATCCAAAAAATAAAAACACTTTTGCTGGAAAGGTTGTCTTTTTTCTGACATTTTTCACTTCCAAAGTGCAGCCTTGGGATGGAGAGAAATAAAAGGTTCAAAATGTAAAAAATAACTAAAGCAAGACAGAGGGGCATATTCACAAGAACGTGTGATAACCACCGCAAGTTTAGCTTAACGCAACTTCTCACATCGCAGTCCATCGCAGGAAAACAACGCCGTGTTAACGTAGCATTCTCAACCTGGCGTCACCATGCGATAGTCCCATGATAACACGTCAAATGACCGCGTTAAAAACAACGCGACGCCGAAAAAATGCCGAAAAAATGCGAAACACCAACGCGAATAAAGTTGCGATGAGGCCAACCACGAAAAAAAAACCAGCGACAACCAGCGATAGGCCTGCAATCCCCACGCGTCTGGCGGGAAAATGCACCATAAAAGCTGAACAAGAAAAACACACCATAAACAAATCAAACTGCGCAGCAACATGGATGCACCCGGAACGAGTGCCCAGGTCAACGCGAACCCCACAAGCCCCACAGACCACCAGCAATGAACCTCGGGGTCGGGGAAGGCCAAGGAGAAGAGGAAGAGGAAGACGGGGTACAGTCCGCAGGAAAACCCGATCGTCATCACGGAGGTGACAGAGCACCAACAACAACTGTCCGTCACCACCACCGTGTCATTGGCAATACAGACGGAAAAATGGCATCCAATCGTGAATGCAGTCGGAGTGCCAAGGAGGCCAAGATGCGCTGGCACGATGTCAAAAGCCAAACCAAGCAGAAACCCGCTGCCAACAGGACGGCAGCAACGGCGAATGGAGGTGGGAGTCCTGCGCCACAGGAGGAGCTGGAGCAAATGGCGCCCACAGTCATCAGTGTGGAGACGGTGCAAGGAGTCGGGAGTCCAGACACTGCTCGACATGACCTGACACAACAGCAACAGGGTGAGTAACGAACAGGGACTGTGGGGTCGGGGGGGGGACGGGCACAATGGCACACATGCACAACGATGTGTAGCACACCGCACACCCACAATAACCCTGGGTCATGTCCCTGATCCCCGTGGCACACTGCAGCACACATACAAACATCAAGTAGGCCCCCGTTCACCATGTGCCCAAAGGGGTCCCACTCCACACATCACCAATTACACAACACACACATGCACCCGTGCGAAACACAGCAAAGATACGTATGTGAGAGCCACACTGACAATGCAAGTGACACCACTTGACCAGCCGCATGGCTGGAGTACAATCACCATGACACAGTGCACGCCACTAGACTGAGGTAGCTAAGTGTGGACCACATCCGGAAAGGAGCAGGTCACACTCTGACACATCCACCTGCACAAACAACCACTGACGTCAACAACACATCTGCAGACAAACAATGCACAAGAGTACAAAAACCGTCCAAGAGCACAAATGACCCAAGTCGCCAACATCACAGCACCTCAAAAGCACAAAAGCCAAAGGCACACCGCCTCCAAGGGATAAGGGGCAGCAAAATCACAGCTGCAGGTGCGACTCCCACACAAAGCAGCACACACACATAGCAATTACAGCACACCCAGATGGACGACAATGTGGTACACAGCCCAACACCTACACTGCAGAACAGAGGACACAACTGGGTCCGCCTGTGCATAGAAAATGGCCAATCACATCTGACATAGCAGGAAACTGTGAGATGCAAATATACGTGTACAACCTCACCTACGTCATGTAGTCCAAATGTCCACTGTCCCGCATCAAATAGTCCGCCCCTCCCAAACAGTCACAATGTACATTGTCATGAAGTCTGAATGTAAAGTTGAACAATGTGGCAACATACATGCCAACACAATGACAACAAGCATCTCCCCTTCACATTGCAGAGGGACAAACAACACCCCCAGCAGAGCAGACCAGACAACTCTACAGTGATGCTGAAGAGGACCACCACACTTCCGACACCTACGCCCCACAACAGTCCATGGACATCTAAGGCAATCGACCTCCAGGAGCAGGGCAGCACCGCTGCATCGAGGACACCCCACCCCCTGCACAGACAACACAGCTGGATGCACCCACCACCCCGGCTGGCTCCCAGCAGCCCACCCAAGCACACATCGCATTCCAAGGCCAGGTGTCAGACTGCCAGAAGGGGGTGGCCGAACATGTGCGGGTGGGCTACTACCTCATGGAAGCCGAACCAGATCACATACGTGGGTGTCTAAGTCCCATCAGAGCCCACCAACACTCCCCAACGGAGACCCACACTGCGACAGAGACACATGCCTTTGCAAATTTCCAGTATTGAACCACACCCAGAGCCACGGGATGATCATCCACACCCCCACGCCGGACTGGCGTACGCCGGCCCAGTTCACTCCTTTTACGTATTGAGTGGGGGACGACAAAGCTACATGTGCAATGTCCCACCCGCTGCCTGCGGTGACATGGCTGCGTCCTCTGTACACGGCACAATGTAATGTTGTAGTGCCCGGGGCACAAATGCATACATCATGAGCACACGGACACACACAGATAGTTCGTTGAACTGGCCACGGGCACGTGCGCTCGACACCTTTATTGGCATGGTCACATGTACAGTGACGCATGTGCTGGATGTGTGTGGAGTGAGTGTAAGCCAGCCCTCATGGAGTCGTTGGTGCTGGCAACAACTTGAACAGTGATCACAATTGAAGCAGAAACATAAAACACCAGCACAACAGAAACAACTGTGAAGCATCATGGTGGTAGCCGGAGGGAGTACAGTGTTCACCCAACATGCAAGCAGAATGTTCCTTGATCTGTGGTGCACCGAGTTAGTGGCACCTGAAGAGGTGAGCAGGGTATCAAGCTGATGATGGCCCCCACGACAGGTGTGAGCCACTCTGACTCTGACAGTCTGGCAGTAAGACACTTCCGACTCTGGCACCTCTCGTTTGGAGTTGGTCCTGGCGGTGGTGGTGTGTGCATCCTGTGGTGATGCGACGTCCGGGCAGGTCAGGACTCGATTTGATGTGTGAGCTAAGGTGGACCGCAGTTGAGGCTGGAGGCAGCGGACAGCGCAGGGCTACAGACACATGGCATTGATGACCCCCAGACCATCGACCCAGAGGCCATCCAACATGCCATCAGACTGGGGCCATGGTTTGAGCTGCACAGAGTTAGTGGCCCCGGATGCACTGCGGCCGGCACAGGCACACCGCCACGGGATGGTGACTTGCGGTGCAGTGAGATAGGGCCACGCGAGGTGAGCGGGTTCTCATCGATGTCGAAGGTGAATGTAGCGGAGGTTTGCGGGGGACAGTGGAAGGTGTCCTCCAGGGCATGATGCAGAGGGCAGGAGTCGGCCGGAAGCGGCAAATGGAGGAGTGGAATGCTACAGCCTCGTTTTGGCCACATAGTCAGTATCACCGACATGATGATGAAGACAACCCCCAGTCCATGGACTCAGTCGCCAACAAATCTCAAGAAGAAAGTGTCCATGGTTGTCGGGGAACAGACTTAGTGGCACCGGAGCTGAAAGGGGATGCCGTCTGCGACGAGGCCAGTACAATGATATCAGGTCTGCCATAAATGAATCATGACTGAGTTCCCAATGTGTGCCCTACTCGACCGATGTGTAGTCCGGAGGCAGCGGCCAGCGCAGGCCAACCGCTGTTCAGCAAGTTCCTCCTGGAACACTGACACACGGCGTTGAAATGGCATGTGGGGATGACTCGTGGTTGACCGAGGCAGTAGCGACAGAGCTGAGCGGGTGTTTGGCCAGCGACGATGCCGTGTCCTGCCTGGTACGGACTGGCATGGATTTGTGTGGGGCCTGCAGGACCGCAGTGTAGTCCGAAGGCGTAGTCATCAAGGGCCCACAGACACGTGTGGTTGGGATGCCATGGACATACTTTGTGTCACCACATCGAAGGGAGTATAGTGATATAAACTCAGCCATAAAGTGTGTACTCGGCCATTGTGTAATCAAGACTCAGTTCCAAATGTGTGACCTACTTGAGCATAGTGTAGGCCCGAGGCAGCGGTGGAGTATGTCAACGAAAAAGGAATAAAGCGGGCCTGTGTCGCGGAAGCTGTGATGGTCTGAGGAGGCTGCGGAGGTCGCGGGCCTCGGGCTTGGAGCTTGCCCCGGCACGTGGTGGGCCCTCTTTGACACACGCCGGTGTCGGCAGATGAGCAGTGAGGTCTGGCTGCGCAGGGGCGGGCATGACGGGTCCGGGGACCAGCGGCCCGGGGTGCAGCAGGCACACAGGATCGCAGGCCACACCGCTCACAGCGACGGAGTCGGCCTCGTGGCGGGGTGGAAGGCGCCACCCTGTCAGACGCGTTGGACATTCCAGAAGACAACCACGCCCAGTGCTATGTGCTTTTTATTCACACCCCTGTGCTGGCCTGGCGTACGCCGGGCCAGCCCACTCCGCACACGCTTACAGGGGGGGAAGTCACAAGCTACATTTCAGCGATCTTCCCCACTGGCTGGGGTGACATGGTTGCGTCCACTGTCCACGACACACCAAACACCAGCAGTGCATGTAGACATGGCTGTGTCTGTGGTCTGCATACTGCAGTCTGTCCAGCACATCTCCGCCACACTTGGCATTGTGTACATACTCATTCATGGGTCACTTGCCTCCTTCGCACATGCCTGGCTCCCACCTCTCCCCACATTCCGGTATTGTGTGGCTGAGGTGCCATGCCGTCGATGGCTCATGTACATGGCTGACCAAGGTTGCCACAGTAAGTTGTGCTGAGTTGTGAGTTGCATGATTGTGGGGTTGAGGTGTGTGGTGCGTTCATTTGGTACTTGCCAACGGGCAGTGCATTCCCATGGGTGCCATCCTGGAAGCGCTGGTTGATGTTGGACTGTCGGAAGATGAAGGGATCATGCACACTGCCTGGGTAGTTGGCCATGACATTGGTGATGAGTCCCCTGTGGTCCACTATTGCCTGCACGTTGATGGGATGCGTGTGCTTTCTGTTGGGGTATTGTGTGCGGTGTTGGCAGGGGGCACAAGTGGGACAAGTGTGCAGTCGATTGCCCCCGACACGTGCGGGGATCCAGCTATGGCGTATAGTCCTTGCTTGGTCTCCAGCTGTTCCTGCGCATTGTGGGGAACGTATGGGTGCTGGGGTCCCTAGCTGGTGAGGCCATCCAGGACAGGTGTGAGGGACTTGGATGGGGCTGGCTGTGAGACTACTCCAACTCGGGCGGTTGTTGTTTGGGAGGATACCAGAGGCCAACAGGTGCAGCACAGCCAGCAGCTTTGTCTGCGGAGGGATGTTGGTTGTCCGCTGTGTTGGTACCGTCAGCCTGTGGGCAATGATGTTCAGGATGCGGAGGATGGTTGGCCTTTTGGGCCTGTAGTGGGCATTGGCGTTGTCTGGTGTTAGGTCTGTGGGGCTGGTGCATTTCCTGAAGGTCCGCTGTCTTTGTCTGCGCTGCCTCTGTGGTGGTCCAGGGAGGGTGTGGGGGGGTCCATTGGGGGGGGGTGGCGGTCCTGGGGGTGGTGGCAGTGGGTGTTGTTGCCCTCTGGGGGTTCTGGGGTGCATGGTGAGTGGCTCCATGGCATCTGTTGTTCTTCAGGTGTGGCTGTGGGCTGGGCTCCCTTTTCTTGTGCAGGTTGACGTCCGACTTTGCACCAGGTCAGAGCAGGTGTTAATTTCCTGCTGGTAACGCGCCGTATCGCCTGTTTTGTGTTCCTATCGCCGATGTGGCTGGTCGTTGAGAATGTTGCGTTGTGGTGTTGTTGCGGCTTTTTGCTCGGGAACGCCTACTCTGCATCTCATTAGCGTTAGTTGCCGGGGTCATCTGTGGCGATGTTTTTTGCGACTGCTTTCGCAGGAAAATTGGTGTTATGGGCTGTTAGCACCAGCTTGTGAATGGGGCGATAAATTTAGCGCGACTTTGGATGCGTTAAAGTGCCGATAACTCGGCGATAGCTCTTTGAGAATATGCCCCAGAGTGGGTCGAAAAGGGGCCAGATTGATTTTATTCACACCCAAAACACATTAGTGCCACTTTACAGAGTTTGCCAGTGAAGCGCTACTTTTGTTTTCTTGTCTTTCTCTGAACAGCATTGTTTTCACCGGGTGAGGAAGTGCACCATCCCTGGATGTACTGCAATACCTGCTTGATGGGCGGATTGGAAAACAAAATGCATACCGCGGCTCCGTATTCATGAATGTGGTCTTTTTAAACCATACTGCTTACGTTTTGTAAGGATATAAGCAATGGACATTGAAACTGGTCCCTTCCGGCCCTGTAGTCATGGCCTTAACTTTTCATGCAAAAGCACTCATTGATTTCTGAATAATGAGTGCAAAAGCGTTAAGGTAACCATGTTGTTCCTGCTTACATTTCACATGCTTTTACTTAATCTTACATACCTTATGAGTGTTTGCTTTTTCCAGGATGTTGTCACTTTTTTTTTAGGCAGCATATTGCTCTTGTCTAGTGCCTAATTTGAATTGAGTCGCCTCCAGGTGTTTATAGCGGGCGCAATTGGGTTGTAGTTGAAGGCAGTGCGAGTTTCTCTCAGTGGGGCAGTATGGTGTTCAGTGGGGGAGGGGATGTGGCACTATGGTCAGAGCTGCCGAATTTGGAACTGGGGAACCAGGTTCAGCCTTCATGACCAGTCCACCAGACCACTCTCCTGAGAGAGCACATTTCCATGCTAGACCTTAGAAGGCCCCGAAAGACCTTAGAAGAATGGTGTCTGAGCACCAGCAGGTGGACCATAGTGGTGGCAAGTGTGGGTTAACCTTGAAGGCCTGTCCACTACAACCCCTATTGAAGCTCACCTCGAGTCTTTTGGGCAGGCCTACGAAGCAGCACACCCTGGAGCAACGGTGACTCTGTCATTGAGGTCACAGGACCCTTGAGCAGGAAGGCTCTAGGGCGGTGCGGCCGATGAGATCGCACTGAGCGCTGACTTCGGGTGGGGGCGTCATGCTTGTGAGTATATTATGTTTCTAAAAGCACTTGCTGCCTCCTTCCTGGCCTCCAGCAATTTTCGGCAACAATAAAAATTTCATGATAACTCCGGTGATTAATGTTCTTCCTAGAGAGAGATGGAGTTTTGTCAAGTGGAAGTTTTGACTTGTGGAAAGGTAGTGCAGAGGGTTAATGTGCCTGCTGCAAAGAACATGTACCATGCAGATCACTAAGCCACATAATGTAAATAGGCCAGTGGGTTACTGCTTTTGTCAGAGAGATCCTATTGTTACTTGCAGTTTATAAGTCAAAATCCTAACATAGAACAATGAGCTATTAACTGTCATCTAAGAGCTGCATGCAAACTGCAAGGTATAAATTACAGCGTTATGGTTTTTCCCCAGTTTTTGATTATCCTAATGTTGCAAAAAGGGTTCATTTGGACAGAAATCAATTCTGGTTATTAAAGAGAACCCCCAACCATGGTATTACGTTCTAAATTCAGAGTTTGTGTTTCTCCAGATCAATCACTATTAAACTATACTGCCTACTAGTATGATTGTCATGTGACTCATAGGGGTATATTCACAAGAACGTGCGATAACTACCGCAAGAGTAGCGTAACGCAACTTTCAATATCGCAGCCTATCGCGGGAAAATAACCCCGTGTCAACGTGGAATTCACAAGGCGGTAGCATGCGATAGTCTGCCGAAACCGCGGACAATGTCCGCGATACAACCACCACGATGGAGATAAAAACACAAACCACAACACCAAAAAATACGCGATGGGCCAAAGCGCGATGAGGAAATCAGCGACAAGCAGCGCCAGGCCTGCAACGCACACCTGGCAGGCGTCAAAAATCTCCATAAAAGTAGAAAAAACACCCACACACAAACTGACCAACACACAAGCACCATGGAGGCAGCCGGAGCAGGCGCAGAGGACGAGCGCAACCCCACAAGCACCCCGGACGACCAGCCTGGGACCTCGGGGACAGGGAAGGGCAAGGACAAGAAGACGAGGAAGACCAAGTTCAGTCCGCAGGCGAACAGGATCATAGTCACGGAGGTGATGGAACACCATCAACAACTCTTCGTCACCTCCAACGTGTCATTGGGCACTAAAACTGGAATATGGCGTGACATCGTCGACAAGGTGAATGCCGTCGGAGAGCACAAGCGGACAATGGACGAGGTCAAGAGGCGATGGAATGACATCAAGCGGAAGACCAAGGAGAAACTCTCTGCCAACCTGAAGGCAGCAACGCAGACCGGAGGTGGGGGCCCAGCGCCACAGCTGGAGCTGGATGACATGGAGGAGCTGGTGTCGACAGTCATCAGTGTGGAGACTGTGGCTGGAGTCGGGGGACCGGACACTGCTCGACAGGACACAACACAACCGCAACAGGGTGAGTGACCACCAGGTACTGGGGGGGCAGGGGGAGATGGCCACAATGGCACACATGCACAAGCAAGCAGGGCACAGTGCACACCCACAATCACTCTGGGTCCTCGCCCAGACCCACAGACTGTCACAATGTACAATGCAATGCTGTCTGAATGTCAACCTGTACCATGCGGCTACATACATGTGGACACATTGTAATACACCATCTCCCCTTCACATCGCAGGGGCATCGTCAACACCTCCTGCAGAGCAGTCACAGCCACTCTTCACTGATGACGAGGAGGAGGACAACACCAGCATCGACACCCAAACCATCCAAGACATCATTGACCTCATCCGCAACTCACCTCCAGGATCAGGGCAGCCCAGCTACATCCATGAGACCCCACCCACCACCCAAACCACCCAGCAGGAGGCACCCACAGCCCGGCACCCTCCCAAGTCCCCCAGGAACAACAAATGGCCTTCCAACGCCGTGTGCTGGAGGGCCAGAGGGAGACGGCCGAGCAGGTGCGGGTGGGGTTCGAGCTCATGGCTACCAAACTGGACGCCATCCTTGGGTGTCTATGTCCGCTCCATGGTCTCCAACGAGCCCTGACTGACATCGCTGGAGTCATGACGTGGAGGGAAGAATACCTGTCCGCTCAGAGTGGCCCCAGCGATGCCAGCCGTGAGCTGGCACACATGCGGAGGCTCATGGAGGACATGGTGCGGATGGAGGCGCAAAGGATGGCAGCCACCGCTGCACATCAGCGAAATGTAGCTGGGATCTACCGTGCCCTGCATGTCCTATTCATGGCATTGCTGCCACAAGGCGTGGCGATGATGAATGCTGCTGCCCCCACACCATCCACATCTCTGCCCCCTGGTGTGTCAGGGCCCCCCAGTGCGGCAGGCGTATCCACTCCGGCACCTGATGTGTCACTGCCACACAGTGCGGCCGACAATCCTCCTCCGGCCCCTGATGTGCACTGCCACACAGTGCCACAGCCGGTTCTGCAACACCCAAAGGTGGGGCAGGGCACACACCCAGGGACGAGGACGTGGATGGGACTGTGGTCAGGAGGGCCAGGCACTAGCATCCATTTCCGCCACCTTGCCTGTTTCTGCTTGGTGCCGCACATGGCCTCAAGACCTACCACTGACCCCCGATACACTCCGATGCACTCACCTTGGACAGCGACATGGACTGCCACATCCTGTTTGACGACCAATGACACGGCGGACAGACTGCGGACTGTACCCTTCCTCTTCCGCAGTACAGGTCATCCCCGGATGGACACTGGCTGGCCCTCCACAGGCCCATATTGTGTAGTGTGCTCGGCATTGCCCTGTACCGCTCCAGCTGCATGACTGCACTGGATGTGCAAATAAACATCCAGTGACGCATTGCTGTGTAATGTCTTACGTCATTCATGTATGGATGTGTGGATGAATGTGGGGACAGTGCCTTCCCTTGCGTCAATGATGTTCATCCTGTGGGATGCCAGTCAGAGGGTGCGACATTGCATTTTGTGTACCGGGTTCCGTGAACACTACAACAGGGACACACGCATCAGTCACTTCCTTGTCCGGACATGAACTGGACCACGCCCAGAGCCCACGAGTCATTGTTGCAAGCCCTGCGATGGTCGGGCGTACGGCAGGCCAGACCACTCCGCTAACGCCCCGATGGGGGGCCCTCATTGCTACCCGTCGCAGCCGTACTCGCTGGTGGTGTGCAGGTCACTGGTCTAGTTGTCAGCATGTCACAGCCACTCCCTGAGGGCAGGTTTTCACACACACCACACCCATCCGGCACAGGCGTCACAGGCCAT
Source organism: Calotriton arnoldi (assembly GCA_963921515.1). Taxonomy (NCBI): domain Eukaryota; kingdom Metazoa; phylum Chordata; class Amphibia; order Caudata; family Salamandridae; genus Calotriton; species Calotriton arnoldi. Next base: position 356,443 of record CAWUFW010003416.1, on the reverse strand, counting down.
GTGACTCCGCCAACATAAGGGGCCGATGACATCACATTCCCCTCTTCCGGTGGTGACTGGATGACGGCCGCTCCACAGTTCTCACTCATGTAGGGCCCATGAGTTGTGCGCACAGGGTTAGTGGCACCCGAGGCCTTGCGGACGGCACAGGCCTACCACCACGTGGCGCAGACTGGGGTTGCACAGGGTTAGTGGCATCCGAGGCCTTGCGGACGGCACAGGCCTACCACCACGTGGCGCAGACTGGGGTTGCACAGGGTTAGTGGCACACGGGGCCTTGCGGACGGCACAGGCACCCCGCCACGGGACGGTGACTTTGGGTGCACTGAGTCAGTGGCACCTTAAGCTGCTGAGCGGGTATGCAGCCTGCGATGATGCCCCGTCCCGGCAGTCCGGACAGCTCAGGTTTTGTGTGCCCTGCTGGACCGCAGTGTAGGCCAGAGCCAGCGGGCAGCGCGGGCCTACCGCCACGTGGCGTCGCTTCCGGGATCCCAGAGTTGGTGGCACCCATTGGGCTGAGCGGGTGTGCAGCCTGCGATGGTGCCGGGTGCACTGGTATGTCCTATGCCATGGAGTAATCAAGACCCAGCACCAAACGTGAGACCTGGTGGCCTGCGGAGCGGGGCTGCATAATGTGGAGGGTGCCATGTCCGCGGGCCCCAGGATTGTGGCTTGCAGCGGCACGTGGTGGGACCTCCTGTCTACGCGCCGGTGGTGGAAGGTGAGCATTGAGGCCTGGGTGTGCATGGGCGGGCATGCTCCGATGGGCGGCGGGAGGGGTTGGGGTGCCTCTGCCTGGGTGTGCATGGGCGGGCAGGCGATGTTGTCTTGTGCAAGTGTGTGTACTGTGCCAGTCATGTATCTGGACTCTGTTTCAGCTGACGGCTCTGACTCAGATGTGTGACCTGGTGTCCTGCTATACATACCGGCACGTGGTTGTAGACACACCGGTGGCAGCAGGTGAGCAGTGTGGCCTGGGTGCGCAGGGGCGGCACGTTCTCTTTCTCTCTCCCTCTCTTCCTCTCTCTCTCTCCCTCTCTCTTCCTCTCTCTCTCCTCTTCTCTCTCTCTCTCTCGCCTCTTCTCTCTCTCTCTCTCTCTCTCTCTCCCTCTCTTCCTCTCTCTCTCCTTCGCTCTCTCTCTGTCCTCTGATGTGCGCAGGACACACCTTCTCATCATGTTTTTTGTCTTACAGGCTGTGACCTACGTATTGTCCTGAGGGGAGCGGCCATGTGTCTTCATTTCATTTCGGTGTTCATTTTAATAAAGTTTCATTTGTTGCTTCGAAAGTGAATGTGTGCTGCTCATTTCTGTGACAACACATGCATGTCCCCAGTTGTGATTGTGTGACATCAAGCGGAATATTTTGTACATGTTTAGGTGTGGCTGATGTGGCATGTCTTTGGTCGGGGGGGGTGCCAGGGAGGGGTGGTCCTGGGGGTGGTGGCGGTGGGTGTTGTGGCCCTCTTGGGTGTCCGGGACGCATGATGGGTGGCTCCATGGCATCTGTTGCCCTTCCGATGTAGCCCTGGGCTGTGCTCACTTTTGGTTTGCAGGCTGCCGTCCGACTTTACACCAGGTCAGAGCAGGTGTAGATTTCCTGGTGCTAACGCGCCTTATCGCCTGTTTTGTGTTTTTATCGCGGATGTGGCTGGTCGTTGTGAATGTTGAGGTGTGATGTTGTCTCGGCTTTTGTCACGGGAACGCCTACTCTGCATCTCATTAGCGATATTTGCGGGGGTCATCTGTGGCGATGTTTTTTGCGGCTGCTATCGCGGGTAAACTGGTGCTGTGGGCTGTTAACACCGGCTTGTGAATGGTGAGGTAAATTTATCACGACTTTGGCTGCGATAAAGTGCCGTTAATTCGGCGATAGCTCCTTGTGAATATGCCCCCCTAGTCCATTGTCTTATGTAACATTACCTATTGTGATTTACACACGTATGATTGATTGTCTCTGTGTAATGTGTGATATAAAGTTCTCTGACACCCTACACTGGTATCAGTGGCGCTGTAAATCAAATTAAATGCATCTGAGCGAGAATGTGGTAATGGAGACTTGAGGGGCACTGTTAAAGGGTGGTAGTGAGGGAATCCGTGGCAGAGCGAGTCATTGGGGGGCACCAACATTGTCGCACAGGGCTCCACCAGCGCTAAAGCCGGCCACTTTTACTTCCTACAGTTCTAACACCAAATCAAAAACGTTGATTTGAAAACCCCTTGAATCTAAAGCATACCTTCAAGTCAATGTATGATTTAGCAGTGGTCTCGGTTGTTCTAAGTCTTTTTTTATTTATGTACAATCTTTATTTGTTTGCAATGGTGTCTTGTAATTTTGTACTATATGTGTTGTGTTTTTTCACTTAACATAATTCTGGCGAGTAAAGAGCCCACACACAAAAAAAGATTGTCCTACGTCTCTTAGCATGTGTGTGTGGGATACTGGTGAGAGGATTTAAGTTAAAACAAATTACGAAGTATTAATGTCATCCTAAGGTAGCACAATAATGGCACAGAAAGATAAGGGAGCCTTTTGAAATTTGCAATTATATCCATGGTGTGAGAGGTTTTCTCTTGTGTCATTTTATATTTTGAATGATCCCGCCCCTCATTACCTCAACAGGATCTCCCCCTTTATGAGGCAGAACTGGAAATTGTATCATGCACTTATCTGGAAACAATCAGTTAACGAGGAGTAAATAATATACATCTTTGTGAGACCTGCACCTCCATCCAATGTGACAAATGTAATCCATTTAATACAGTTTTAAAATATATGGACTTATTTCATTTGTATATTCATCTTTTTGTCCATGTTACTGATATCCACGTTAGGTCTCTTCAGTGATGCCAAATAAGATCAATAGTCCTGCGATGTCACTTTCTGTGATGTCACTTCTTGTGATGTTACCAAGGGCGGAGGAGCGTCGCCCCACTGCTTTCTCGCAGTGCGAGAAGCAGAAACACAAAATGCTAAAACTACCATTTTATGTTTCTGCTTCTCGCACTGCGAGAAAGCAGAAGTGTTTGGTTGGGGGTGGGCGGGTCTGCTTTCGGGCAGGGGAGGAGTGCCTTGCCCACTGCTAAGGGCGCTGACTGTTTGGTCGGCCCTCCGGGGCCGACCAAACCAGTCATGTGCACTCTGGCCTTTCTCCATGTAGTCTGCAATGCAGCTACATGGAGAAAATGGTTAAGGAGAACAGTGGTCTCAGGGAGGCTTCAAGGGTCCTCGTGTAGCCTGGGCTACTATTAATGAATGCAGTGTTAATCTAAACAAATACTTTCAAAAGTAGTCCGAGCAGGACTCATTAAGCAATATATGCCTGGTCTTACTACGGGGTTACCCTTGTTTTTTATATATACATGGAGAAAATGGCCTCCCCATAGGCGCCTGGCTGGTCGGCGTCCCGACCAATCACAACGCTGCCATTGCAGCGTTGTGATTGGCTCAGGGAAGCGGAGGGAGGCTGCCTGCTTCCTGTTCCTGCCAGATGCAGGAAAGCAGGAGAGCAGGTCAGGAGCAGAGACAACGCGAGACCCGGGAAGGTAAGTTTATTTTATTTTTAAATTAACCCCCCCACGAACCCCTGCGAGAACCCCCGCGAACCCCCGTGAGACCCCCCACCTGCGAGTCATGCCGGCCGCGACTGGATGTTACATGCAAATTAGAGGGGCCTTACATCTTCCCTTTCGCCCGGGGCCCCAGAAGTTCTAGGACTGGCCCTGAGTAGGTGACACGGTAGCTGGTTTTGTCAGGGAGTGATTTTTGCCTTTATAGTTAGGTAGTGCATTTTGAGGTAGTGTAATTTGGTTAGCGCTGTTATCTGTTGTTAGTTATCTTCAGTGTGACTGCGGAATTATGGCTGACTAGGTGGCCCAGGCGATAAGGCTCTTGAAGGTGGCAGACCGGCTCGATTTGGTGGCAGAAGGTTTAGGAGCAGGTGGCAGCCGCCCGGTGTGCTGGGCATCTTAAGGGGTTGCTGCCATGGTGCTGGTGTGCTCGCCACCGCGCCACGCCCATTTTATGCTGCAAGAAAAGGTGAGCATTAGGGGCCACTTGAGAGGGAGGAGAGCGGCTCCTAGAAGCACTGATGCAGGCGGGAGGGGGAGCGCAAGCCTTTACGGCCGACCGCGTTGAGCGGCAGAAGAGGAATGTGCAGCCAGGATGCCCCGCTGGCTGCCACTGGCCGGCAGAATGCTTGGGTGACCTCGGCAAGCATATCACAGATGACACAGGCAGGCCACGTTGTGCGTGGTGCTGCCAAGAGAAGCTTTGTTGAAGTAAGAGGAGGCGAGAGGCCTGCATTGAAAGTTTTGCAGCGGTCCTGGCCAGGAGCAAAGTGACACGTGTGGAGAAACAGGCAGGCTTGGGGGCAGTAGACTCAATGGATAAGGGAGCGACGACCACCTCTGAGGGAGAGCGGGGGCACAGGCAGGGGCAAGACAACGCTGGGGGAGAGGCCCGCTGGCAACCAAGATCGCTAGAGCAAGACGGCTGGTTAGAGAAAGCACCTAAAGGGGTGAGAGCTATGTAAAGGAAAGGGGTCCCGGTGGGGAGGACCAGGGGGGGCAGGGGAGAACAGGGAAAGGATGGGATCCGGCACGGGGATTTGGAGGACACTGGGGCAAGTCGCCCCTGGGGGCTTGGCCTCTGCCATTGTGTCAGCTCTACTGGAGTGGAGTGAGGGCTAAGAGGACGGGGTGGAGAGTGAGTCAGAGGAGGAGCTGGCAGGGGAGAGGTCAGCCCGAAGAGGTAGGGGTGAAAAAGCCCATGAAGGTATACTCCCAGGTCAGGGCCGAGGGACGGGGCGAGGTCCAGTTTGGCAGACACAGACACAGGTCCCAAAAAGGTGCATTCGGCTAGCGTGGTCGAGGCGCAGGTGGATGAATGGGGGTCTCAGTTGGCGCAGAGTGAGGAGCATGGCAGTTGATGCTGGTTGCCGGAGGTGGGGACAATGCAGGCTTTGCGAGCTGTAGGGATCAGCACACCGGGACTATGTCCTTTTTTTCTTTTTTGCAGGTGCGACCAGGCAGCAGGAAGGCAGACTCAGGAGAGCACAGTGCGGCTCCAGTGTCCATAGGAGAAGTGAAGGCAGGGCTGAAAGGCATTGTTGGACCATACGATCACTGATCCAAGAAGGTCCAGGGCGGTCTCATCAGTGCACCCGGCGAGAAGGTTCCGTGCAACCCCTAGAGAGATGTGGTACAGGATATGGCCTCCCACATTAGCAGGCAGGTTTGAAGGATATGGTGTGGTCCCCAATCGTAACATACAACACTTAGCAATTGTAAAGCTTGACATACAACTGCATTGGCAGGCAGCTTGTGATGAACAATGTGTTGAAGGTATTGAGGAATTTGAGGACACAATACTGGATTTTGAAGAGGAGAGTCTGGAAGAAGGTGAATTGTTGGATGATGATGCGCAGACTGATGAGTATTGGTGGTGGCAACAGTGGGCAGGTCGGGAGGGAGGGGGAGAATCTCATAAGAATATGCCTCGTGTCTTGCAGGAGTTAAGTTCCAGACAGCAATGGTACAGAGGACCCAGTGTGCTGGAAAAAAGGGGACAGCTGGCGTGGCGGCAGGCTCCGGAGTGGGCACCGACCTTGGAGCCAGGTAAGGAATTGGTGGATGGGGCAAAGGCCTCAAGAATGGTTTCAATTGGTGTGAATGTGCGAGAGGCACTGGGGAACGCGGACACTAGGCTGAGGAGGGGCCTTTATGTGAAAGACACTGCTGTGGGCATGGAGGAACACAAGAAGAAGGCCACAGGTGACTCAGCGGGGTAAGGGAATAGTAAGCAAAGTGTTAGTACACCTGAGGGGGGCACAAAAGGGGCTACCAGAGGACAGCCGGCAGAAAGCAAAGACTGAGGAAAGAGCACTGGTGGAGGCACAAGGAAAGGGAAAGTGGAAGGTAAGACAGAGGGGCTTGAGAGCAAGGAGCTGAAGGTCACAAAACTGCCATATATGGGAGTGTCCAAGCCTTTGGGCATGTACTTAAATGCTGGCCACCAACGAAAAAATATGGAAGGGAGAATATGTTGAGATGCTAAAACTTTTACACAGGGAATTGAGGGCCAAAGAGGGGTCAAAGGAAAAGGAGAGTACAAGTTATCCAAGAGGCCTAAAGTGCCTCTGACCATAGAAAACTGGATGGCAGCCTTCTTAATAATCGCCAGCATTTATTGCGAAAAGTACCCAGAGAGGTGTGTTGCGCTGTTTAAGTACATGGATGTAATAAGGAAGGTGCAGACTAATTATGGGGGTTATGCGTGGGCTGAATATGATGATGAGTTCTGGGCACGCATGGCACTGGATACCGAGATGCAATGGGGGGAGATAGATTCTGATTTATGGTAACATATGATGGAGCCATCCATATTCGGGAAGACAACATTCACTGCAAGTGGGCTTCCGATAGGTACTGGCCCTTTCAGGTGCGCCCCAACCGGGGAGGGGCCACAGGTGATGGACAAAGTAGCCTGTTGGGGCTTCAATAAAGGCTTGTGCATGAGGGAATATTGAAAATTCCATCACAAGTGTTCCAAATGCTCAGGAAGACATTCCCTTATCTATTATTACAGGGCAGGGAGACAAACAGGCTCATACACAGGACAGTGGCAGCAACACAGGGGCTCAGCAGCACGAACAAGCCTCTGGGGAGGTAGGGGGACACATGGATCTAGTGGCAAGGGTTTGCACACCAATGAAATTGGACAGGTTGGATTTCTGGCTGCAACTATACGAGCGATAAGAGGAGGCAGGGTTACTGAGGAAAGGGTTCCACAGGGGATTCAGACTGGGGTACGAGGGTGCATAGATGGGCACACAATGTGAGTGCGCACAGACAGGTGGTGAGAGGTAAGTTGCTTAAGCAAATCCAAGAGGGTGGGATGACTGGACCGTTTAGTGAGTAGCCTATGCCTAATTTGATCATGTCCCTAAGAAAGAAAATGGACAGTTCAGGCTCATACAGCATTTATCGTGGCTTGAGGTAGCCTCGGTGGATAACTTTGTTCTGGAAGATCAAGTCACAATGACTTACTCCTCGTGGATGTGGCACTTTCCCTGGTAGAGAATGTGGGAAAAAGGGTGCACATGACAAAAAGCGGCATAAAGCCAGTTTTTTGATTGCTGCCAGTACACCCGGAGGATTTTCAGCTGTTGGGCATACGGTTTGAAGGGAATTGGTATGTGGACAAGGCCGCACCCATGCTGTGTTCTATCTCTTGTGACCATTTTGATCGTTTTAGTACATTCTTACAGTGGCTTTTCTCTTGGTCCACGGGTCAAGTGGGAATGACACTACCTGGATGATTTCTTTTTTGTGAGTAACCCCAGTTCCACGGATTGTCAGGGGCTGCTGGTAAGTTTTCAGGAACTCATAGGGGATCTGAGGGTTCCATTGGCTCCTGAGAAGACAAGGATATCCCCCCTTCTCAGACCCTTGCAATCAAATTTCTTCCTTTTTTGAAGAACAAATTTAAAACATCCAAAAAGAGTTTAGTACTACTCCGACATCTCTTTTAGATCTAGAGCTAGATCCCTCTCACATAGGACCATCCCTCCAAGCCTTTCATAGTATTAGCCTTGATAAGTTGCGTCAAAACAATTCTCTCATGTAAATCTGGCTTCCCTTTTGACGCCTGCCCACCTGTTGTTCTCCATGCTATTGTGGACATTGTCAATCCAGTAATTAATAAGATAATAAACTCTTCATTAGCTACAGCAGAAGTCCTTGCAGATTGGAAGCTCACTGCAGTCAAACCACTTCAGAAAAAACAGGTTGCAGATCCCTCCACCCTCTCAAACCTCCGCCCTATCTCTCTACTTCCTACCCTTGACAAAATTGCTGAAAAACGGGTTAATAACCAGCTAACAAACGTTCTGGAAGAGGCCAAGATTCTACACCCCGACAGTCGGGATTTCATCCCAAGCATTCGACTGAATCAGCATTATTAGAAATCGTAGATACTTTAAAATTAACCCTTGACTCTGAGAAGAATGCAGTACTGCTCCTGTTGGACCTATCTCACATGATATACTACTGTATTGCTTAAAAGGTTGTGGCATATCCCATCTTGCCCTAGCCTGGCTGAAGTCCTTCCTTTCCAACTGTAGGCAAACTATTACTCTAGGACCCTATCTGTCAACTGATTGATTCATTACCTCAGGCGTACCGCAGGGATCTTCTCTTAGCCCTGTACTATTTGATATTTACATGGCCCCACTCATCTCGTTGATATCATCTTTTGATATCGAAACAACTTCATATGCTGATTACACACAGCTGATCCTAGTCCTAGATAAAGATTCAACAGATTCAGAATACAACTTTAAGCTATGCCTAACAGAAGTCATCTGGTGGATGCAACTCAACCATCTTAAATGTAATACAGACAAGAAGAAGAAGATCATGCTAGTAGGAAAATCAAACCCTTTTGACCCGGCTTTATGGTGGCCTGAAGCTGCCCCCCTCCCCCAATACCGTTAAGATGGTACAAAACCTTGGCGTAAATTTGACGCCTCTCTCTCCTTCCGCCCACAAGCACTCGCAGTGGCAGGGATGTGTTTCAATCCGAAAAAATCTCTGAAAACTTTTTTTGACTTCATCCCCTGCTCAGCAAGAAAGACAGTGGCAGTGGCTAATTACGTCAAGATTAAACTACTGCAATAACCTGTATGTAGGTGCCACCAAACAAGTGCTACAGAAGCTTCAGACAGTACAACATGCAGCCGCTCATCTAGTACGGAAATTGATCTCCCTCTCCGCGGGCTCAACAGCCCTAAACATTTTGTACTGGCTGCCAATTCATAAAAGAGTACTATTCAAGATCCTGCTAATCACTTTTAGAACCTTCAGAGCATCAGGGCCATACATTTCCAGATTTACGCCTTATGTTACCGCTCACAATGCTCAGATGTTCATCAGCAAACATACTTAAACCTCCTACCTTTAGATACAAGACAAAAGGTGGTAAATCCCTTGCCATTCTTGGGACTAAGCATGGAACCTTCTTCCTAGTCATCTTAGATCCACTCAACAGAACTTCTCTTTAAGAAATTACTGAAAACCTGGACTTTGCTGCCCCTGATTCTTTGTGCCTCTCTCTTATCTAGGGACCTCACTCTGTTCATGTGTGCTCTGAACTCTATTTCTATTGCCGCACAGCACCAGGATGCTCTATTCGGAGTGACAGCAGTGCTGTACAAATGCAACATTCAATTCAATTCAAGTGGGACCCAGTACTGTCCTGTCTTTCTTAGGAATTGAGATCAATTCAGTGGCCATGGAGGCATGCCTCCAGGCAGATAAAAAAATTGACACTACATTTGTTTTTGGATTCCATGTTGGCGAAGGCCAAGGTGATGGTAAAAGATATACAGGTGTTGCTAGGACCTTTGAACTTCAGCTTTAGAGTAGTGAGAGCAGGGAGGACTTTCTGTAGGCATCTGGGTCTATCCATGTCCGGTTTATGGCTGCCGCATCACCATGTATGACTGTCAGCAGGGGTGCGAGAGGATTTATGCATGTGTCGTTTTTTCTTGGACTCATTCAATGGCATGCCACTGAAGAGGCCAACTGAAGGGGAGGGGGATGCACAGATCTACCCAAATGCCGCTGGGGCGGGGGGGGTAGGTTTGGGTCTTTATTGTTAGGGGAAGTGGTGCACGGAAGAATGACCTCAGGAGTGCAAGCGGTGGGGAGCATTGACTTTTTGGAGTTCTTTCCCCATATGGTGGCAGTAACTCTATGGGGAATGTTGTTGGCACACAGGAGGGTGTTGTTTCAAATTGACAAAATGGCAGTGTTGCAGGTAGTGAACTGGCAGTCTGCAAAAGAGGTGCAGGTGTCAAAGCTGCTCAGGGTTTTTGTTTTGAGGTGCCTGAAGGACGATATTCTGTTTTGAGCAAAGCATGTCCAGGGGTGGACAATGACATTGCTGATCCTTCTTTCGTTCACAGTGGGAGAGATTGCATGGGCTGGCCAAGGATGTGGACAGTGCAGGACTAGGATGCTGCAGGAGCTTAGGACAGTAGGCAACAGAGGATGCTCCAGCTGGTGGTAGGATTGTTGGCAGTGTCTACTAGGAAGTCCTATGGGCAGGCCTGAAAGGAAACTTTGGATGGGGAGCATGAAGGCAAAATGAGGACTGGGACTGGACAGAGGACGTAGTGCAGTGAATTTTGTTACAAATTGATAAAGGACTCTTGAGGGTGACAATATCAGGGAAATTGGCGGCCATTGGGTTCATGGGCTAGCTTTTGTGGGCTTAAGCTCCATCGGCAGGAGAGCTAGGGAGAAGAATGTTGGAAGGTTTGGCCAGGGAAGCAGGGGGCCAATGAGGAACCACTGATGTGGGTTTTGTTTTGTGATGTGCTTCGCAACCTGCCAGTCATCTGTAGGAGAGAGGACGAATCTGTGTTGTTTTCTGTGTTGATGACATGGATGTTTGGTGAAGCTTTTCGTGTTTCAGAGCTTTTAGGCGATAGCGGAAATAGGGATTTGCTATGGGACGACGTGAGGTGCTCCGGGTTGGGGCTTGAAGTCTGGTTACACAGGTCCAAAACAGATCAGAAGGGGAAGGGTAGGTAGGTTTTTGTTCTGGAGTATCCAGTTGTCAGGTTTTGCCCGGTGAAGTGAGGCGTCTCTCTACGGGAGAGCACCACGGCCACCTTAGGGTCACTTTTCTTACATAAAGATGGGAAGGCAGTGACAGCATTCTAGCTTTTAGCAGTCCTGTACAAGGCACTTACTCATTTGGGAGTCAAAGCTAGAGGCTATGGAACACATTCCTGTAGTTTAGAAATGGCTACACAAGCGGGTAGCAGGGGTTGGAGTCGGGAAAGTGTCATGGACCTGGGGAGGTGGTCTTCAGAATGTTTTTGGCTTTATATTTGGGGGCGACGAGGATTGTTGAGCCATTTCCTTAACCTAATTTGTTTTTGTTGTGTTTGAGGTTTGGTTCCTGGCCCAGAGGCCGTGGGTTTATCTATATGGATTGTGGGTCACTCATTCGTGAAATGGGCAGAGAGGAAAGTGTGCTAGCGGAGTCATAGAGCAAACTCGGGTCTGGATTTCAACCTGTTCAGAGTGTGTTGGCATGGCAGGGGAGGAATGTGTTGGAAAGAATTGTTGTCCTGTCTTAACAAACGTTTGGTAGGATGGAAGTGTCCGGATGTTCTAGTCTTACATGTTGGTGATTACGACTTGGTGTTGGAGAAGGGGATAGCATTGATGAGGGCAATGAAGGAGGACTTAAAGGAGATAAAACGGCAGTGAGTAGTGTGTTACGTTGTTTGGACGAAGTTCATTCTTTGGAGAGCTTGGTAGAGGGGGGCTATCAAGCAAGCAGCAATAGATAAAGACAGGAGGAAAATTAACGAAGAAATGAGGGGCTTTTGTAGGGACATTGGCAGGATTGGGCATGGGGATCTGCGGTACGACAATGTTGAGTTTTTCAGGGGGGACGGAGTGCACTTATCTCATTATGATATGGAGTTATAATTGTTGCAGCTTAGGGAGGTGTTGGCCTCCACATTGAACATGCGTTTTTAAGCAACGAGGGGGAGGGGGGGTTAGAAAAATCCCAGCTTTTTCTGGGTGGCGTTTGGCATAGAATTTGCTATGAGTTTTAGTGAATTTATTGTTGTTAACAGCGGTGAGCCAGGCTGAAAGGGAAAGGGTGGACAATCTCACACCTGAACGAGGCAGGAAGTTTAAGGTTCATCAGCAAGTTAAGTTAGGTATAGGGGCTAATAGACATTTAGGGGTGGGAGGTAGTTTAACATAGGTGAACATCTCTGTATAGTGAGGTTTTAGTTTTATAACGTGAAAGGCCCAGGATTATATGTGATGTGCACCTAATTTAAAAAAGTGGCCTTTAACACACAAAGCTGGTGTCAGTTGTCTGTGCTGAACCTCCTCTCCCCCAAATGGGTTTTGGGAGGGCAGTTGATGGAAGGGAGGTCTGCCCCCGGGAAGATTGGGGGAGTTGGTGCAGTCCCACGACTGCGACCTGGTTTTGGGCTAGTTTGGGCTACTTGGTAGCCCCCATATAACCAGCCATTTCATTCACCAGCCACCATTTTGTCAATAATTGACATGGTGGCTGGTATTATCAGGATGTGCTTTTTACCCACCCTCCCACTCCTTTTATATCTGTATAGTGAGGTTTTAGTTTTGTAAGGCTGAAGGCCCAGGAATTATATGTGATGTGCACCTGTTTTAATATAGTGGCCTTTTTCACACAAAGCCGGTGTCAGTGGTCTGTGCTGCTCCACCTCTCCCCCAAAACTATTGCTTTGAAAGATTGTTTCCGTGCGCTGTACATGTCCTGCATAGCTTGCTTGCAAAAGCCAGGCAGGTGCTACTGCTCTGAGAGATCTTAGTTTGTCTGGGAGGCCCCCTGCATTGCTGGGGCTGTGTTGGTGGCCTGCGTTACGCCTCTCTGTCAGGTGCTGGACTAGAAATCAAAGTCTTTTCTCTCCCTGTCCTTCTTTCCTCCTCTCATCCCTTCCCCTCCCCCCACTCCTTCCTTCGAGTCTCTCTCTTCCTCCACCAGCCCCCCTTCCTTTCTCCCCCCTTTTCCTCTTGCTCTCTCTCCCTTTACCTTCCTCTCTCTCCATTCCTCCCCACCTGTCTCTCCGCCCACTCCTGAGAAATGCCCAGATAAATAAACGGCCAACCCCACCCTGATCCCTGTTAAAGGTTTTCTTGCAATCCAGGTAGACGTCATCCATCAGTGTCCTTTGATCAAAGTCTGCGGTTTGTTTAAGCCACCCCACCAGATCCCATGTAGCGCGCATCCTTCTTTATTTGTGCCCGGGTACTTACTTTCAAAATAGTCATATCCAGTTCCTTAACATATGCTTCTGTTATTGAACTTAAGACGTGCACACTTGTGCATACCTGAAACGGCAAAACCGGTTTTGTGCCTGCTGCCATGGTTGGCATTTTCAGGCACCAGTTGTGACTTTTGACTTTGACTTTGCATGATGGGGTTTATTAAGACGTCACTTATAATGAGGAAAACAGAATCAAAAGTACCCAAAGTGGTTCCAGCGGGTAATTTAAGACTGGCACAAGTTGTCACTCAGCACGCGGGACACTTGGCAGACGTGAGATTAGGACAGGTCAAAAGCAACATCAAACAAACTTTTTCCCTGACGAGGGAGCATGCTAGAATTTCTCTATATATATTGTGCTTAAATGTGTGGAAAGTGTGTTGTATAACCAGTGGCAGCTGGAGGATTGTATAAGTGGTGGGCGGTAATCTTTGACCAGAGTGTAATTTGCAAGCGAGCATGCCCAAAGTAAAAAAAAGGGAAATGTGTGCCCTCTGTTGTTCCTGTTCTGTTGTGTAATGGGTGGGGAAGATGCAAAGTGCACATGACGGTTTGTCTGGCCCTCTTGGGCCGGTCAAACCGTCATGCGCACTTTAGAGTGTGCTTTACACTCCTCCCCTGCTCTGGCCAGCCCGGCCCACCCGCCCCCACCTGAGCAGTAAGGAAAACTAAAACGATAATAATGTTAGCTATCATCGTTTTCCTTTTCCTTTTTACACTGCTAGCAGCAGTGGCGTAACGAAAGTTGAGCGGGCCCCCCTGCAAGGTACATGGAGGGGCCCCCACTCTGGATTTAATCTGGAGCTCACAGGCCTGAGTACTGCGCTGAGGGGGCCCCCTGCAGCTCAGGGGCCCCCCGCACCGCAGGGGCTGCGGGGGCCTGTGTTACGCCACTGGCTAGCAGAGCAGTGGGGCGACGCTCTCTGCCTTAGCGGAGGAACCACCAGGCTTGGATTGGGATTAAAAGTCGGCCCGGGCACGCTAAAAAAAAGTGGCCCACATTTGCATATTGTCTTTCCGCAAAACAGTGCTTTGGCTAAATTTTATTAAAAAGGGGGGGGGGGTAAAAAACAAATGCACTGATTAATTTACAGTGGTGAAACACACCTGAAAGTGAGGCCACTTCTGCTCAGGCCCCCTGCCCCCGCTCAATATGCATATATTAATGGGCCGGCCCAGCGGGAGAAAGGGAGTGACACCTCTGCCGTTGATAAAAGTGAGGTAATGGACGCCCATCTGCCTCCAGAATGGCCACTCAGGCACCCACTGGGCTGCTGGCGGTATCCGAACAATGTAGAAACCACCCAAATAGGCCCCCCAGACTGCTCAAAATAGCAGCCCACAGCTGGAACTGGACACCGGCCCCTCGGGCATTGCCCGAGTGCCCGCGTTACCAATCCGACCCTGGGAGCCGCCCCTATGTATAATGCGCCTTGTGATTTCTTTCTCTGCCCACGAGAAGCTCTCGGAACTGGTCTCTTACCTGCTTTGCTTGGTGAACAGACATAATATCGAATTTTTAATGTCGAATTGCCAAAATATCGAGTTTTTATATAGAATGGACAGAATATCGAATTGCCAAAATATAGTGGTGCAGAATATCGAAATTCAGGTAAGAAATATCGATTGTCATAATATCGACAGTCATAATATAGTTGTTAAAAATATCGAATTTTTTTATAGTGTTTTAAATGTTAGTATATGTGTTAAAAGTATGTATTATTTTTGTAATGTATGTTTTAATTTTTTTTAAGTAATGAATTTTATGTTATTTAATTTTTGCGTAATTTAATTCCGTGGCGGGTTGTGGGTTTATAGGGGAATAGGGTGGGAAGTAATTTAATTGTAATTAAGTAATTATTTAATTTTATTTATTGGTATTGATAAATAATTCATTGTTAATTAATTATTAATTGGTAATACATTTTTATTAATTGGTAATTATTTTTTATTAATTGGTAACTAATTTTTATTAATTTTTTAATTGATAATTATATTAATTGTATTAATTTATTATTCAGAGCGGGTTGTGGGTTTATAGGGGAATAAGGTGGGAAGTAATTTAATTGTAATTCAGTAATTATTTAATTTTATTTATTGGTATTGATAAATAATTCATTGTTAATTAATTATTAATTGGTAATACATTTTTATTAATTGGTAATTAATTTGTATTAATTGGTAATTAATTTTTATTAATTGATTAATTGATAATTATATTAATTGTATTAATTTATTATTCGGAGCGGGTTGTGGGTTTATAGGGGAATAGGGTGGGAAGTAATTTAATTGTAATTAAATAATTATTGAAAATATTTTTGTGTATTGATAATTAATTTACTGTTAATTAATTATTAATTGGTAAACATTTTGTATTACTTATTAATTTTTGGTATTGAAAAATAATTTGTGGTTGATTAATTATTAATAGGTAATTAATGTTTAATAATTAATACTTATTGGTATTTATAATTAATTAATTATTAAATAATTTGTCATTGGGAATTAATTTTTAATACATTTTTATTGGTATTGATAATTAATGTATATATATTTAATTATTAAATCATTACTTTCCCTACTGTTGCACTCACTGGAGGGGGAATAGTAATTTTTACCCTCCCGCTATCCAACACTTTCCCTACTGTTGCACTCTCTGGAGTGGGAATAGTAATTTGTACCCCTACGCTATCCAACGCTTTCCCTACTGTTGCACTCACTGGAGTGGAAATAGTAATTTTTACCCCTACGCTATCCTCCGCTTTCCCTACTGTTGCACTCACTGGAGTGGGAATAGTAATGTGTACCCCTACGCTATCCAACGCTTTCCCTACTGTTGCACTCTCTGGAGTGGGAATAGTAATTTTTACCCCTAAGCTATCCAACGCTTTCCCTACTGTTGCACTCTCTGGAGTGGGAATAGTAATTTTTACCCCTACGCTATCCAACGCTTTCCCTACTGTTGCACTCACTGGAGTGGGAATAGTAATTTTTACCCCTACACTATCCAACGCTTTCCCTACTGTTGCACTCACTGGAGTGGGAATAGTAATTTTTACCTACCCGCTATCCAACGCTTTCCCTACTGTTGCACTCACTGTAGTGGGAATAGTAATTTTTACCCTCCCGCTATCCAACGCTTTCCCTACTGTTGCACTCACTGGAGTGGGAATAGTAATTTTTACCCTCTTGCTATCCAACGCTTTCCTTACTGTTGCACTCACTGGAGTGGGAATAGTAATTTTTACCCTCCCGCTATCCAACGCTTTCCCTACTGTTGCACTCACTGGAGTGGGAATAGTAATTTTTACCCTCCCGCTATCCAACGCTTTTCCTACTGTTGCACTCACTGGAGTGGGAATACTAAATTTTACCCTTCCGCTATCCTACGCTAAAAATATTGAATATTTGTTATTAATATTACGTTAATATATATATGTATTAAAAAATAAAAATGCATATATATTTTTTTTTAACTTACATTAATTATTTATTAATATTAAGGTTATTTAAGTATTTGTAAGTATGTTTTAGTTAATTATATTTATTATTTTATTAATTTTACATTACTTTTAAGACATTTAAAAAATTCTATATTTTGAGTAACTATGGGGCTCATTACGATACCCGGTGTAAAAAAATCCGCCAGGCATGGAAGCGGCAAAAATCCGCCCGCACACACCGCCTGAACACCGACCACGCCATTATGAGTACACAAACCGAAAACCGCCATCGGCGAAAAATCACACAAAATACCGCCCGCCATCGTCCGAGTCGGAGTCAAACCGCCCGCCACGGACGGAAACACGCACGACAACACAAAACCGCCCGCCCACACGGCCGACACACCGCACGTGAAATTACGATCGCACCGCCATGAGCGCGGAAAAACCACAAATATACCGCCCGCCAGCGCAAACAACGCCGATGAGAATCGACACGGCAGAAGCCATGGCGCCCACGTACCTGCACAGAAACCATCCGCACACAAAACCAATAGCACACAACATGGCCAACAAGTCCACACAGCAAGGCACACACAAATACACAAGCACAGTACACATCCCGAAAACACCCCCCGGACAAACAAAAAATACAAAGGCCAGAACCCCAGACACAACACACCTGAAAACAACAGACCATGAGGACACACCCACATAGGTGAGTACAAAAGCAGCACTCCCACAGACCACAACCCCTTGCTACATTGCAAACCAGAGAGGAGAGGAGAGGACACAGTGACACAGCAAGGACAGCAGCACACCACAGAAACGCACACATCACAACCACCACCACCACCACCAAACACCACCACCACCACCACCACCACCACCACAAACCCCCTGCACATTACACAACACACACCGCACCAGCACCACAAACACCATGGCACCACAAAGGATGCCCAAGTTCACGCCCATGGAGCTGACGGTCATGGTCGACGAGATCATCAAGGTGTACCCACAAATCTATGGGAACATGGTCCAGCACACACCACTAGCCACCAGAAACAGAATGTGGACCCGGATCGTAGACCAGGTCAATGCAGTCGGGACCCTGCCCAGGAACAGAGTCGAGATAAACAAACGTTGGAATGACGTAAAGAGCCTGGTCAAGAAGAAGGAGGGCAAAAACAGAGAGCTGGCTGCCGTCACTGGCGGAGGGAATCCCGCGCTCTTTAAGACCTTCAAAGCGTGGGAGGAGAAGGTGCGAGTCGTAATCCATCCGGAGATCCTCGCCGGATTAGCAGGGGAGTGGAGGCTGGTAAGTACAAACTAATGTATACTAGCACACCGCTATGTACTCACATGCGCAACCACCATGCCACAGCTCCCAGGGACAAACACCCCCATGTCCAGCACACAATACACAACACATCACACGCACATGCAACAGACACTACCACACACAGGCCAAACCGAACAACTGTAAGATGCGTGGGGACATGTGTACACTAAGCCAGCCACGTAACCACCAACAGGTCCCCAAATATGCCAGAAGCGCCACAACGAGCACCCACCACACCCATGTGTCCGCCACAGCTGCACTAACCGACAAGTAACAGGTAAGTGGCAGGAACACAAAGTGCAGTGGGTGGGACGGTGGACAGCCCAAGTACAACACACACCAGGCCCCAGTCCCACAGCACAGCAAGGAGGAGCATCCCCCACACCCCACAGCCACGTGTCAGCCACCGCAGTGCACAACGACAGCCGAAAGGCAGACATCACGGTCCACAGCAATCGGTGTCAGTGGTGTACAGCCACCCCCACGACCCACTACATCCCCCCACCCCCACAGACCTGCAACATGGAGCACCCCCGCTTAGAGCCATGTGGCATCCAGTACAGTGCACGCACGAACAACTTGCAGGTGGGAAACTGGACAGGGCTGGATTACTGGAGGCATGAGGACCATAACACCACCAACACATGGGACATGTCACGTAGCACACGGACACGCAGCACCGCCCACCGTCACGAACAAGTGAACAATGTGCACACGGACATGAACAGCAGACTCACACCCCACATGACCCATCACAGACATAGCAACACCCAAGGAGCCACGTCTGCATGCACAAGCCACACTGAATATAGTCCCACACGGCAGCCACTGTGCAACTCATCACACACAACCGAAACACCATTGAAGTCCTGTCCATGTAGCCCCCACTGCCTGTCAACCCCACACCCCACAACTACGCCTATGTAAGACAAACAACACTAGACGCAACAGAGCGGAACAACAGAAATGCACACTAACACCACTGAACCCATCAAACTCACAGACACACCATGCACATACAACATACCATCCATCCCATCCGTCAGCCCCAGTCACATGAAAGGCATGTCATCCGCACAGCTGCCACACATACAGCAGTCACGCTAAGACACATGCCCATGACCAACCATGTGCCAGAAGTCAATTAAGCGCACGACACACTGTGAGCAACAACACACAACATGGGCCACACCCCCCGAGCACTCAGTGATGCACATGGCACAGGGCAGCACGCACACCAAGGAGATGGGACAACTGCAATACGTTGGCTGGCACACAACTATCACTCACTCATAACGATGCGTCCAATGCCATGTCCAGTAACCACAACAGACAGCAAATATGCAGGGCATGTCAGGCATGCACACACCTCAGACCATGCACTGTCATGCTGCCACAACACATGTCACGTTCGGCACCCATGGCTCACAGCATGTACCCCAAAAGCATATCCCCTCCCAAATGCGAATCTGGGGCATGGCCCCCATGTTGCCATATGCGTTCCTAAGCGTTCCATTTGAACCCCAAAAGCATATTCCATCCCAAATGCGAATCTGGGGCATGGCCCCCATGTTGCCATATGCGTTCCTAAGCGTTCCATTTGAACCCCAAAAGCATATCCCCTCCCAAATGCGAATCTGGGGCATGGCCCCCATGTTGCCATATGCGTTCCTAAGCGTTCCATTTGAACCCCAAAAGCATATCCCCTCCCAAATGCGAATCTGGGGCATGGCCCCCATGTTGCCATATGCGTTCCTAAGCGTTCCATTTGAACCCCAAAAGCATATCCCCTCCCAAATGCGAATCTGGGGCACGGCCCCCATGTTGCCATATGCGTTCCTAAGCGTTCCATTTGAACCCCAAAAGCATATTCCATCCCAAATGCGAATCTGGGGCATGGCCCCCATGTTGCCATATGCGTTCCTAAGCGTTCCATATGAACTCCAAAAGCAAAGTACAAACCAGACCCAGGATGGGCCAGGCGCCCGCATACACCAGAGTCACAATGAGTAGGGGCAAAGCAACACACCCATCGGCATGGCCAATCCGTCCCATGCCACATGTGCACAGCACACAGTCCCATTGCCTAGCACACACAACTACAGATGCCACAGCCACACACTCGCCTCCGGGAAACCCATGTACGAGATTTTGCACGAACTGCCAATGTCAGACGACTAATACATACTTCGCCAGGTGCAACACAATAACAAATCTCATTTTCTCCACAGGTGACGAACTGCTGGACGCTGGGGATGGAGACAGCAGCCAGCACAGCCAGCCTACAAGCCCCCAACGAGGACACACGGATCTGGAGGATCTGTCCACCTCTTCGGACACGGACCACCAAGCTGGCCCATCTGGCGTGGCAGGGCCCAGCCGCTCCCCAGGACCCCTCCTACCCACCAACCCATCATCCAGGGATGCTGAACAGTCCCAGTCCCCTGCTGCCACTGTCGTTGCGGCCACACCCACGGTCATTGCGGCCACTACCACTGCCGCAACCGCCACCATCGCCGCACCGACCACCACCGCCTCCACCACCACCACGTCTTCGCTGGCACCAGCCCCAGCGCAGGTGGTGGCCCGGCCGACTGGATCCACCCTGGGAGCCACAGCGAGGACCGTGGTGAGCAATGTGGCTAGTGGGCAGGCCGGTGGCAGCAGGACTGGTAGGAGGAGCAGGGTCAGGGAAACGCCAGCCTCCCCTGGGAGCCATGCCCTGCCTCAAATGGCCAGAGTCCTTGGGGCCTATGAAGAGGCCCAAGGACAATGGGCCAGGTCTGCTACTGACACGCGGGAGGTGCTGGGGGTGCTGAGGTCCATGGACGCCCATATGGGCCAATTCGTGTCCCGTATGGACCAACTCGTGGACCTCATGGGCCAGCTGGTGGTGGCGGTGGGGTCACAGGCAAGGCCAGCAACACCACCTCCGCCACCACCTGCTAGGGCGCAGGGTCGGCCAGCAGTGTCCACTTCCCCTGCGTCCACAGCCAGTGAGCACACCTCACCCACCACCAGCAGGTCGCCACCACACACCCCCTCCCAAACGTGGAAGGGGCCGTCCGAAGAGGAAACAGATCTCCCGGGAGGACTTCGCACGCTCCAGTCGCAAGTGAGGCAGCCAGCCAGCCTTCCGCCAGCCTTCCTTGACCAGCCACTGCATTGACTTGCTCTACGATCCCACTCCACACAGCCAGCTGGATGGCATGTGTGTGTTGGACTATGGACATAGAACCAGTGGGTACACCCTGATCATCACGCAGCCATGACCGACAGCTCATTGTCACTGCACGCACCACTTTTGTTATCACCTTACACACAATCACATGTCACAGTTCGTAATAAATGCACCTTATTCACTAACTGCTGTTTGTGCCCTGTGTTTTATTTGTACGGAATACAACGGCCACCTTGGGCGGAAGGGCACCTGATGCGTGGCATGGCAATGGAATCCGGAGGGCCTGTAGGGACCTAGGGGTGGGAGACAGAACAGGAGCACATTCAATGAGTGTGTCACACACCCATCACACAGTACATGTCAACAACTACAAGCAATGTACACACATCGCACAGAGCAATAGGGCACAATGCCACAGTCAC
This sequence comes from Calotriton arnoldi, assembly GCA_963921515.1. Lineage (NCBI taxonomy): Eukaryota > Metazoa > Chordata > Amphibia > Caudata > Salamandridae > Calotriton > Calotriton arnoldi. Next base: position 335,199 of record CAWUFW010003416.1, on the reverse strand, counting down.
CAACAGTGGCATACTACCCTGGCCATGGAGCGTTGACACACTGCACGCAGTGAACATACGGCCACCCTGACACAGCACACACACACCTGCACAGATACAGACACATCATCCGTCGTACATGGACACTCACCGTCAAGTGAAGTAGCGGGCGATGAGCTGCTGGCGCACATTCCCAGCTTCCTCCTCTCCGCTGTCCACCTCACTCGAGCTGTCCTGGTCTGCGGGCTGGGGCCCTGGTTGATCTCCGTCATCCACAATGAGGGGGATCTGCTTCCGAATGGCCAGATTGTGCAGCATGCAGCACGCCACCACTATCTGGCACACCTTCTGTGGGGAGTACGCCAGTGCACCCCCGGTGCGGTCCAGGCACCTGAACCTGGACTTGAGGAGGCCAAAGGTACGCTCGACCACACGTCTGGTCCTCCCATGTGCCTCATTGTATCGATCGTCTGCTGGGGTGCGAGGATTCCTCAATGGACTGAGCAGCCATGCCCCATTCGGATACGCAGAGTCACCTGGGTGTGAGGGACACAGAGAACCGTAGCTATTCCAACTGGACAGGGGACAGCATCGCACAACCAGCACGCTACACCACTCCACATACTCACCGACAATACAGGCACGATCCTGTTGCAGATTGGCCATCAGTCGTGGCAAGATGCTGTTGCGCATTATGTGTGCGTCATGGGCCGAGCCTGGAAACTTTGCACACACGTGGGTGATCACCATGTCCGCAAGGCACACCACTTGCACATTCAGGGAGTGCGTGTGCTTCCTGTTGCGGTACAGGTGCTCAGTGGCCTGTGGTGGAACAAGGCCAACATGAGTGCAGTCAATGGCTCCCACGACGTGTGGGATTCTGCTAAGGGCATAGAATGCACCCTTCACTGCCGCCAATTCACGAGCCCTGGGGAAGCGGATGTACCTGTTCCGGTACAGCATCATGGCTGCCAGTACATCCCTCAGCACCTTGCTGAACATGGGCTGGGACATCCCTCCTCCACTGCCCACTGTGTGCTGGAATGACCCAGTGGCGAAGAAATGCATGGCGGCCATCACCTTAGCCGTGGGGGTGACAGCAGTCGGATACACCCTGCGGGGACGGAGATGGGGCTCTAACATGGCACACAGTCGATGCAGAGTTGGCCTGTCCAGCCGAAACTTCCTGATTACCTCTGTATCGTCCATGTCCGCCAGCAATTGGTATGGGCGGTCAATGTTCGGTCTCCGCCTGGGTTAAATGGCAGAGGACACATGTCAAAGCAACACGGCACATAGCAATTTCGCATACACATCACTGACATGACTGAGCAAGCACATGAGCCACAGCCCAGCTGTCAAGCTGGGACGGCACGGCCACAATACACTTACACAGGTCTCCCAACAATGGCAATGGCAAGTGAGACATACCACTGCCATGTGCATGCACATGGGGATCTAGGCCCCAATGACTTGCGGGGCGTGCTGATGGGGACTGACTGCATATTCGTCAAGCGGCAACGCCACGGCAACATGAGTGTCTGCTGAGCATGGAACTGCTTCCGAGGCTGGATGAGTATGGCACACGACGACGACGATGTGGGCACGGGCTGAGCGGCCAATACAAGTGGGACCTGTGGCACGAGGGGATATGAGACAGTAGTAGGTGTCAGCACTGCACCCTATGTACAGCACTGTACGGATCACAGCTCCCGAAACATTGACTGGTGTCCACATTGACAGCCCCATGCCAAGACGGCTGTGTGCTTGCAGTCACACGTCACAGGTGAGAGGTTACATTGCACGTGCCAGGTGGCAGTCGTACATAGTGGGAGCTGGCATGTGTGTGCATGTGTCTCCTGTTCAGGATCCACCAGATGGGCGCTGACTCTGTACTGACCATTGGACACAGCATGTTCCGTGGAAGGCTTGTGTGTGTGGGATGGTGGCACTGGATGTGCCTCCGTTGGGTGGGGGGCCATGCACAGGGCGGGTACGTCGATGATTGCGCATTGTTGGTCACGGTGGGTGCACCAGCTAAGATGTGTTGCCCTGTGTTCAATTCCTATGTCCGCATGATGATGGACTGTAGATGTGGGCAGACTACACATTGGTCGATGTGCTGTATATATGCATGTGCCTTCACACCAGGCACAGCTGCCCCTGCACATGTGACCCCTGCTGGACTCGCTGCTGGGTCTGTGGAGCTGATGCACCTTCTGCGCGTGGGGCGGACAGCTCTCCTCACTTCCCTCATTGCGCATGTCATGACTTTGCCGCAGGTGACATGGATCATGGAGGGCCCACATGTACGCGTGGGTAGGCTACACATGATTGTACACTGGTCGCCACCCCCAGTCAGTGTTTCGAATGGGAAGGTTGTCGTGCTGGTGGTATGTTCGATGTGGCGGATGGGCGGGCCTAGGTGCGGGCTTACATTCCGGACATGGGGGGTAGTTGGATTGGCGACTAGTTGCAGTACACACGGGACACGTCTCTTCCTTTCCACATCTGGGTCATCCCTTGTACTAACTGACAGTGATACAGTCATCTTCGCCCCGCCCTCATGTCCTCCCCTCGCCCCCCCAATATGCATGCTCACCTGCGAGGCTAGCGCTTGCACAGGCAGCCCCAAGCTCGCACCAGAGAGGGCAAGGAGTGAATGTGTGGGTCCAGTTGCACGAGTTGGCTGTCTCAGGGTATGATGTGTGGCGGGACGCCGTCCACCTGCGTGGTGCCCCAAATGGAGACCCGGCCTGCATGGACTATGCATCACAGTCTTCGCCTTCCGGATCCGCCACCTGCGACACCCAGTGGCTGTGGCTGCCCTTGCGGCCAGGCCGCGTCCGTCTGTGGCTGTTGGCCCACACATTCACTCTTTGGCCTCTCTGGGGAGGGCTCGGGGTGGTGGCGCACGCGCTTGCACTTAGTCGCAATGGCATGTGTCGTGGTTGGTATGATGGGCAATGGATGGGATGGTGCGAGCCACCTCCCGTGACGTCAGTGCTGCTCGTGCTGTGGTGCGTCCCCCTACACTTCCATGTGACTTGTGCCATGCTAGACGTTGAGGTTCTATTGCCTGCGTGATATGACCAGGAGGAGCGCGAGGAGACCTCTCACACACCATGCTCCACTGCCATCCCGTGCCCTGTATCGCCTGTGCGGATTGACTATGTTGGGGTTACACCTGGTCGACTGGGGCTGTGTGTGCCTTGTCAAGGGGCATGGCGGGCGCACAACAGGATCCAGCTTGTCCACAGAGGGTGGACTGAGGTGCGCCTGGTACCGCCTTGTACGTGTGCCCGGCTGCTGTGCACACACGTGTTCACTCCCCCGACAGGTGTCCTCTCACAATGCCCAGGGAAGCGGTGGTGTACTGTTCATGACCCCTCCCAACACGGCGTGCTCCAACTTGGCATGTGCGCATCTACCCGTTGCACCCACCCACCTGAGCACTGCGTCCATACGACTTCACACGACACATGTGTGTCTTCCACAGTAGTGCTACTCATTTGCGTTGACATCCAATACCAGTGGACTACATGGTCATGTCACGACTGCCGTGTACTTCACATACTCTCATCCTCTCTCATTCGTACTTGTGAAATGAGTCAGCGGAGACAGTTTTGGTTTCAAACATTATATTGAGTCTTCTGTCCTCTGTGATGCAGTATAGTGGACACTACTGGCAGCGGAATACATGTTGAGGATATACTGAGCATGATTACAAATGGGATAGGGTGTGGGGTTACATCTGCTTGGCCAAGGCTGTGCTAATGTACATTTACGTATAGCTGCGGAGCTGCGGACTTTGACACAGACGGTATACATGTAGCCTACCAGACCGCTCGGCATCATGGGCACAGTCCATCTCAGTTCCATGTGACAGGTTTGCTGCGGTTGTTCCTCATGCACGCGTGCATGTGAGATGACATCAGGGCATGTGCTTGCGTGCATGCAGCGGCGTGCCACTTGTTGTTGCACTGTGGTGGTTACTGGACATGTCACAGTCACTGGGGTCGTGTTGTTGTTGTATGCACTTGTCGTCCATGCAAAGGTCCTGGTATGGGATTCCCGGGGCGGGGGTGGGAGGGGTGCAGCACCCACAGACTCCAGGCGACCTATTCATGTCCACTGAGCGGTGTGTGTGTCCATGTGCGCTGGATCCATGTCGTGTCCTGGTTGTTCGTGCAGTTCCGTCCATGTGGGTGCGATGCACAGAGCCCATGCCACTGCCTCCCACGATGCATGCGGTGTTCCTGGATGTGATGGGGAACAGTGTGCATGTCCCGGTCATATCCGATGTCATGGCGATGTCGTTGATGGTGTGGTTACAGTTGCCGGTCGTTTGGTATGGCTGTTGTGGTGGTGACTGGCCAGTCCGTGCGGAAGCTGAGCATGGGTGCGGGGTTGGACTTCATAGGTCACTCGGGGAACCTGCGTTGTGGTCCGACGTATTTACAGGTTGTCAGGTATGCGATGCCGTCCAGCAGGGCTTCCATGTCATTGGTGGTGTACATGTTTGCCAGCCAATGAAGCGGATGGTGGCTGTCAAGGTGTTGTTCGTAGGTTGTCCCTTGGAGGACCATGATGGGGCATGCTGGGTGACATTCGATGTAGCTGTTCTCGATGATCCGTCGTGTGGAGGCACAGTGGTTCCATTTCAGTGCGCGTGCGATGTTGGCCACATACGCCATGCCCCCATAGGCAGAGCAGGCCCTGTCGTGTGCGTCCAGAGGGAGGAGTAGTGGTAGCAGGTCCGCCTTCAGACATGCCGGGTTGGAGAGGCATATCTCGACGGGATGCTGGTAGGGACACCTCCGACAGTAGAAGACGGGCATGACGCAGCTGAACAATGTGATGCGGTAAGTCAGTCGGTAACTTACGTTCAGCAGGGACAGGAGATCGCATCCCAATGTATGTATCGTGTTGGTTTGGTACAGCTTGAGCTGTTCGGCGTAGTTGGGTAGGTGTGTTGCGGTTGCCATTTCGCAGCGGTTCGTAGAGGTGGCGTGCTCCGGCTGTGTGTGCAGTCTGCAATGTGCACGCTCCGGGGTTGCTGTGAGCTCTGTGTAGTCGTGGGGAGACAGGACTTGTGTTCTGTTGGCTTGTTTGGAGGACACGGGCCCTCTTCCCACATGCTTCTCAGACAGTTCAAGGTCAGTGCTGTGTGACTCCTTCCAATTAACTTGCATGTGGCCGACATGGGGAGTGTTTTCTTCTTTCTTCCCCGTCCGTTGTGTGCTTCTGTGATATGCGCTATCTGCCCTGTGGTCGGTCTCCTCGGCATGCCTGTGTTGGTCTATTCTTGGACAATGGCTGTATTCACCGGCTTCTGTCGTAGGGCTGTGGTTTCGGTGTTGGAATGGAAGGTCATTCAGTGCTGTCTGCTCTCCCTTGTGTGGGCGGCAGGCTGCCTTTCCGCTCTGCGTTGGGCCTTGTGTGTGGATGTAATTCTTGGGCCACCTGTTGTCGGTCCCCGGGCTCTTTGGTGTTCCGTTTCATGTGTCTTGTTCATATGTGCAGGGTGGTATGGGTTTTTCAGTGTGGTACTGGCGTTCCTCTTCCCGAAGGAGCCCTGCTTCTCCTAGTTGGTGTTGCCGCCGCTGTGTGCTTCGCCATGTTTGTTACACTGGGGTGTGTCCTGCTGTTGCGTGACTTCACTGACATGTGTGCGTCGGTTGTGTGGCGTTGGGTGTTGTCCGTGAATTGGGCGTTGGGGACATGTCTGTGGCCGGCCTGTCACGTGTCATGTGCGTTCGGGGTGGGGCTGATGTGTGTGCTGCTTGGTTGTGTCCCTGTGTCTGTGTGCGACGCATGCATGGCGCTGCGGTTGGCCTCTGCGTTGTGCGCATGTGTGGCGGCGTCATCGGCGCTTTGGGGCCGTGACGGGGTGGTTGGTTCCTAGTCCCAGGTGGTGTGTACACATGTGTTCTGCGATGTTAGGATTTGGCCTGTGTGTCATATGTGGATGCAATGGTGGATGTGTAGTGTGCACACGCTGGTGGGGGTTGTCCGCTTTTCCGCCCTTGCACTGTGTGCGCTGTTTGCGTGCACTTGTTGTGTGTGTGCCTACCTGCGTCTCCGCGGTACGTTGCGTCCTTGGTGGTGCATCAGCAGAAGCATGGGAAGGGCCTGCAGTGCTGGATTCATGCCCGGGGTGCCGCTTCTTCGTTGTCCGTGCTCTGCGTCCGTGTTTCCGCCTCTCTTTCACGTGCGGTGTCTCTTTGCCGTGGGAGCCGTTTGTTTGCGGCATCGTAATTTATGCGCCGGGCGGGACGTGTTTCGTCGGACGGTGTGTGTCAGTTGGGCTGCGCCGCTACGTGTGCGGGCGCACTTTGATGGCGGACGGTGTTGCTGGCTTGCCGGCGGTGTTTGGCCTGCTTTTCGCATCATAATTGGGCGGGCGTGTGGACTGCTGCGTGCCGGCGGTAACTGGTGGTTTTTGCATCCGCCAGCACGGCGGTTGTGCTTCCGCCCGCCATCGTAATGGGCCCCTATATTTTTTACAACGATATTTTGGATTCGATATTTTTGTACTTACCTGTTTGTAGATAGGAATTCGATATTCTGGCATTCTATATTTTTTCCTCGATATTTTGGCAGGTCGATATTTTGCTCCTCGATATTCTGTCAGTGATCCGCTTTGCTTTGAAAGCGAATGAACAAACTTATGCCCTTAAAAACGCAGGGGCTTATTTACAAGCCCCTTGCGCCACCGTGCGTCAATGGGAAAAAGAGACGAACCGGCGGCGCAAGGGCCTTGTAAATAAGCCCTGCATTATTAGACAGCATCGCAGCGCGAGCTCAGCACTGAGGCTTTTTGGTCCTTGTGTTGTTTTTGCTAGTGAGCGGCAGCTTTGATACATACAAAAGCGGTTGGACAGTCCCTTCTGAGCATTTTCACTGCGTTCAGAACAGACGGCATTCCACTCCAAGGGGCTTATTTACAAGCCCCTTGCGCCAACCGTACGTCACTTTTCCCATGTTAAAAATGACGCAAAAGTGGCGCAAGGGGCTTGTAAATCTGCCCCCAAGAGTCCAATGACTAGCGCTTCTCAATCGAGAAGTTAGGAGTCTTGCTGTAATCACCCTCTGCAGCGGTCACCTAAGGAGTTACACAATGGAAAAACACGCCTTCTCGTCACAGGGCCTAGTGCATCTTTAAAAGCTATAGCCCTTGGTACGTTTCAGCAAAGAAATCGCTATTTTCCAATCTAACCACGCGACAACCAACCCTCGAGGGTAGTTTTGGCAGTGCAGAACATAAGAAACAAGGCCGCAGCAACGTCTGCACAAGTGCCCCAAGCCTGTTGACGCACAGAAGGAGGGCAGCAAGGGCTTTATGTGCTACGGCAGAATATTTACTGTACATGACAAAACTAATATATTTACAATTCAAAGAATGGCATAGTTTCATAGAGTAAGTAAAGTGCAACAATATTATACAAACCATATTTCAAGCAATGTGATCTCAAGGCAGAGGACAGAGTGCTAGAAATGGTAAAATGTACTTTGGGAACTCATAAATTGGAGGTCAAGGTGTTACAGCAGAAAGGGGGTAAAGCCATTAAAAATGAGTCTGACAGTCAATTCAACCATTTTTTTAAATCTACTACAGAGAAACTGGCAACAAGGACAAATGTGACAGTAAACCTGTTCTGGCTTACTTAATTGGTCACAAAGAGACTAAAGATGCTACATTTTAAAATATCTTATGGGGCTAAGGTACCTGCTACAGAGATCTTTGGGTTTGATTTAGAGTTTGGTGGACGTTTTCCCCCTCCAGGATCAGCTTCAGCAGGTTATCCAGTATTTCTTGCCCCTCAGCTCTTACAATAACATAGCTAACCTCCTCTCTGTCCCTAAGGTGGCACCACACACATGCATAGTTTTGTGAACACTTTTTTCAGTTTTGCCAATTTTATTGTTAGCTATCCCCAATGGGCTAGAAAAATTGGAAAAGGAGTAAAGTTCTGTATTATGTTCTCCAATGTGAAAGTATGCAATAAAATTAGTATACACTGCAGTACTTCTCTACTGTGATCCCAAAACAAAAGATAGTTAAATTAAACACAAATTGTATCCCCACAAATATGCAAACACTGAAGAAGGCTGGAATGATGGATTTAAAGAAGAACCTCTACCTGGTGTGCATGTCACTGTACACATCAATGGTGACCCCTAACCCATACAAAGTACATTTAATGGTTTGCCTGTTATAGTTTATCCTGTGTGCAGGCTGGTAATGAGAAGAGATGATGTCCAATAAGCATTTATGGAGTGCCTCTCACCAGTGAACATTTGTTATTAATATTGAAAATTCCCTTCAACATATAAATCACTGTAAATGCACCATACACCAATCAAATTCTCTCTCAAATGAGCGATGCTCTGCTAAACCATTGACTCAAAGTACATTCGTTGAACCTTCCTGTTTTCCACCTTACAGCATGGAAAATATCCCAATGTCACAAGATGCTACTGATGGATATTTCATCACAGTGTGACTTGCCAGAATTCATAATACTGCTAATCCCAACCTCGAAAAATGGCACTCACAGAACAACTTGTTCATCTGAACTTTCTATGGAAAGTCAAGGACAGTCTTTCCTAGCATAGCATAACAAAACATGGGTGCGTCACTGTCTATATGTTCGATGTGCGGCCTTCCTTGTTTCTGCATAACTTTCAGAACACTGTTAGTCCTGACTTCCTTGGTGTGGTCTGCCCTCAAACATTTTGCGTTCACCCCTCTTATTTTCTGAATTCATTTTTGTTTGGCATGTGCAGTTTGCCACAGATAGCCAGGGCTAAAGTGCTTGTGCTCTCTTTCTAAAACACAGTAAAATTGGCATACATCTGATTGGCACATTCAATTAACTTAACATTCACTAGTAATGGTACAATGTGGTACCCAGGGCCTGTAAATTAAATGCTGCTAGTAGGCCTGCAACACTCATTGTGCCACCTACCGAAGTAGCACTTTAAAACTTGTCTCAGGCCTCCCACTGCAGCCTATAGTGCAATTTTAAACTGTCATTTTGACCTGGTAAAAAAAACTGCTTGCGAGGCCTAAACCTTCCTTTTTATTACATATGTCACCCCTAAGGTAGGCACTAAAGGACCATAAAGCTGGATGCATTGTATTTAAAAAGCTGGACGTGTGGTTAAAGTTTTACATGTACTGATAGTGAAAAACTCCTAAATTTGTTTTTCACTACTGCAAGGCCTATCTTTCCTCTCAATAGCTCTCAAGACGGGAGAGCTGCCAGTACAGGAGAGGGAAGGTGGGGCCCTCCCATAAGGAGGGACCCATCCTTTGGACGGGGTACGTGTAAGAGGAAGGGTCACAGAGCCACTCATGATCTCACTCAGAACGGTTATGTTTTTTGCTGGTTGTACAGGAACAGTATAGTTACGGTTAGGTGATTTCCATGTACCAGAGTATCTGTTAAGGCTAGGTCTCACTTGTAAACAAGATGAAATTAATGTGGTTACTGTACAAATTTTTGATACCAAAAATGTTTTGTGTTTGTAAATAATAAATACGGCTTGGAATCTATGATCACTAACCCAAAGAGATGGTCTCATGGCATTGTCATTGACATGGATGTTTGTATGGAATGGTAAGTACCTATGGGACATCGGTGACTCCCTTTCCGTATCACAGAGGCTCCTCCTATACGGCGGGGAGCCCGGGGGTGGGGCTATATACAGGACTGGGCGCTTTGCCTCAGGTCGTTGTTGAGACATGGGCAGTGATTTGTCGTCGTTGAGGTCATGAATGGTGGTGATAATAAATACAGCCGGGGTTCTTACGACCCCTAACCCAAAGAGATAGTCTCATGGCATTGTCGTTGACATGGATGTTTGTATGGAATGGTAAGTACCCATGGGATAACGGCGACTCCCTTACTATATGATATTGAAGTGAGTAAACAATGTGTTGGGAGTAAAAGAGGGACATCCTGGGGCAGAGGGAAATGTACAAGCAGCAGAAAGGAGGCTGTGAAATGACTGTACAAAGTACACATAATTGATAAGGGCTCTCTAGAGCACAGTGTGCAGTTCTAGAAGCCATCTATAGTGAGGCATGCCCAGCATTGGAGGCTCCATTTTGTGTCTAAATTAGAAAATATATCCAGCAGACAAGGGAGGCTGTAGTGCATTTATTTTACCATTCTATATTGTATTTAACGTAGGTAGACCTCATTAGGAATGCTGCATATCTAAAGCATGAAACCTCATGAGTATATTGCCCAGTTCTTTGGGTTTCATTTGGAGTATTGTGCCACATGCAAGACATTTGCCCAGTTATGGCACTCAGTTTTTCTGGTGTCCAGTTCTGTAAGCCTCATCTGGAATGTTTTATTAAGTGTCTAAAGCCCCATCTAAAATGCTGCTTACCGTTCTTGATGTTTCACCTTTAGTATTAATACTGCTTTTAAAATGCACACCTTTGTATTAAGTGCAAGAAGCCTCATATAGAGTATTATGTCCCTTTTTGGCGACGCCTTATGACAGAATGTACACATTTATGCAGATCTCATTGGGAGAATTGTGTGCACCTCACCTGGAGCATTTGGTCCAACTCTAGAGGTTCCTTCTTAAATACTGTGTCCAGTCCTGGAGACTTCATTTGAAATACAGAGCTAGGTTCTGGAGGCCACCTCTGGTGTATTATGTCCAGTTTTGGGGCCCAAGTAGGGCATATTCTGTCCATGAGCAGGAGTTACTTTCCAGGCTCCATTTGCCAGGTGTTTGGAGTGGTGAAGAATGCAGCAGAGGCCAGTAGGAAGGAAGTATAAAGGAAATATGCTGAATCTGTGACCAAGAAACAGGGACAGTTGCAAGACCACAAGTGCCCGGAAGCACGGAACTTTATGGGAAGAGACAGGCACTCAACTGTGAAAGGGAACTTTCCATGGTCCACATGGAGGATGCCAAATAGGTGACAGAAAACACTTTCAGCCATGATGAGGCCCATCTAGCTGTCATCAGGGAAGAGGTGAAGTTGACAAACACTGACCAGTGGAAGTTGAACAGCCTGGATCAGAGATGCACCACCACAGGGGTCAGTAAAGAGGTGTCAGTAATGGAAACCTGAACATCCTGGACAAAAGACCTACTGCTAGGTTCAGAACAGGTCCAGGTTGAGGAGAGAATGCTGAGCTGCAGGATCCCAAAGGCACCCAACCAAAGAAAACCACCATTACTGCACAGATTGAAGAAGAGGAACTGCAGCTCTCAGTAATGGCTAATCAGAGGAGCAGCACACTGGGAAAGAGAAGTGAAAAGACGAAAATGTGGACAGCAGATTTGATCACCTTTTACCAGCATGGCAGCCCAAGAGTTGGGACACAGACTCAGGTGAGTATATAGAGCTTGAACTGGGAGTACTAATGAAATAACGTGCAAAATGCACAGGGCCTATCCTGAGTGAATATGGCCAGACCTGAGTTACATTATTAGTCCACCATTGAGTGAATTAGGCTAGCCCTGAGTGACACTGACAGGCCAAACCTAAGTAACATTATTAGGCCAAACCTGAGTGAAGTGGTTAAGCCCACAAATTGCCATAAATGGACCCAAACTAGAGGGACATTGCTAAGCTAACCCTGAGAGACATTATGGGACTAACTCTAAAAGAAAAAAAGGACAGCCAGCAGAAAAGAAAAGGAGCAATCCGAAAACCGAAATTTTAAATCCAGAACTAAAAGAGATGCACAGAGTTGTCTGGAGTACTATAAGGAGAGACTTGAATTCCAGTAAGAGATTAAGTTGAGACAGCCTCTTTCACGGAAGGTGAAGTGTATAATTGTAGTTGATCTACAGCAGAAGATCGAGTGGCAATATAAGTGTGACATCCCCCGAGGCATTAGATGTGTGAAGAAAGCTGAAGAAAGTGAGTAGAAACTTGTATGTCAGACTTGGTTGGGAGGAACAATAATCTGGATTATGAGACTCATCTGTGCTACAGTTTGATTGATGGAAATACCAGTCGTAATATCTGTTATCTTGATGAAGGCGTGAAAAATAAGAGAGATGAAACTATGACATCAGAGTCGATACATGGATAATGGCTGAGAGATGATGATTTATTGTTGCAGATTCTACAAATGTTGGAAATAGAAACTACTGGACTCTAATTCAGTCTCCCACTATTACATGTTGTGAAACGGTTTAAGATGGATAAATGAAAGAATATATGTTTTTAATTTTAGGAGGGTTGTTTTGGGAATCAGGTGTGTCAAAACTCTATATGAATTTGAAATAACTTACTTTGTAAGTTCAACAATAGTCCCATGCCATTTGTACATTTAGGGGCATATTCTCAAGGAGCCATCGCCGATTTATCGGCACTTTAGCACCGCAAAAGTGGCAATAGACTTATCGCCCTATTCACAAGCTGGTGCAAACTGCCGACATCGCCAGTTTTCCTGCGATAGCTGCTGCAAAACACATCGCCACGGATGAGAGTGACAACTAACGCTAATGATATGCAGAGTAGGCGTTCCTGTGCAAGAACACACGAAAACACCACTTCGCGATATTCTCTACGACCAGCCAGATCAGCGATGGGATCCGAAAACAGGCGATAAGGTGCGTTAGCAGCAGGGATTCAACACCTGCCTTTTACTGGTGTTAAGCAGGACGACAACCTGCAGTATGAAAGGGAGCCCAGCCTAGAGCCACATCTGAAGACCAACAGATGCCATGGAGACAATGATCATGCAGCCTGGAGACCCAAGAGGGCCACAACACCCACCGCAACCACCCCCCGGACCCTCCCTCCCAGGTCATGAAGTCCAGTAGTCAACGGCAGTGGAAAAACAGAACTTTATTACAAATACATAAACAACAAGACGAAAAGCTTAGCCAACGCGTTCCATTCCCAACGGGGAACTTCACCAGGGCAACGTGTGGATCCAATAAACTGCAAATGCTGCGGGAACTCCCCAATACCATTCCATATCCCGAAATCAGTAGTCAGAAACCTGTTGGAGAAATGGTGACAATGGTCAAGCGTCCTCATAGTCACAAACGTAATCTGGTACAGTGTATTGCACTTGGACAAACCGGAATGCATACAGGTATGATGAATCCAGTCCAAATATACTGTAACAGAAGTCCGTGTGCTCGTAACCTCCGCAGGATGAAAAGGAAGGTTACGACCACACAAACATCTGTTACGGTCTCATTATGCAGGATTCATCATACCTGTAAACATCATGGTTTGTATCATCTTGATACCCCTGCACCTTCACTTCCCCCACGCTGTGCATGAACAGCTGGAGACCATGCAAGGGAATTACGCCATAGCTGCCTTACCGCACGTGTCGGGGGCAATTGACTGTACACATGTACCACTTGTGCCCCCTGCCGACCCTGCACACATTTACCGCTACAGAAAGCACACGCATTCCATCAATGTGCAGGCAATAGTGGACCACCGGGGACAGTTCACCAATGTCGTCGCCAACTTCACAGGCAGTGTGCATGATACATACATCTTCCAACAGTCCATCATCAACCAGCGCTTCCAGGATGGCACCTATGGCAATGCACTGCTCATTGGTAAGTACTAACTGAACACACCTCAACTCCACAATCACACAACTCACAACTGTGGGAGAGCACACGTAACAAAATCACATACAACATGCCAACCAACATGCCCAACTACCGGACACGACAACACAAGTAACCGTGGTAACAGGGGCCAGACATGTAGACAAACCATCCACAAAGGCAGAGCCCCTCTGCCACACAATTGCAGAATGTGGGGAGAGGTGGGAACGAAGAATGTGCGGAGGCAAGTGACCCAGCAATAAGAAAGGACACAATGACAAGTGTGGCGGAGATGTGCTGGACAGACTGCAGTATGCAGAGCACAGACATGTCCATGTGGACATCTACTGCTGGTGTTTACAGTGTAGTGGACGCAAACAGGTTACCCCAGGCAGTGTGGAAGACCTTGGACATGTAGCCATGTGGTCCCCCCCCTGTAAGCCTGAGCGGAGCGGCCTTGGCTGGCGTATGTCGCGAATGAATAGCCCGGGGCCCTGGGCGTGGTCCAGTTCCGGGATGGCCACCACAGTAACTACTGCGTGTGTCTCTGTTTCCACCATATCGTGACCATAGGCCTACACACACGTGCCCGACCACATTCAACGGCCGTATTCACACTGGAGACGAGGTGATTACGTCCCAAGCCAACCCGTGCACATCTCGTCCGCGCATGCAGGGTCGTGTCTGCCAGGGCAGCGCCCCCCACCCAGCCACAAGGCCGCCGCCGTGACCGGTGGTGCCTGCGCGATCCTGTGTGCCTGCTGCACCCCAGCCCTGGTCCCCAGACCGGTCCGCTGCCCAGCGATGACTGCCCGCCCCTGCGCACCCAGGCCTCAATGCTCACCTGCCGCCACCGGCGTGTCTCCAAGAGGGCCCTCCACGTGCCGGTGCAACCTCCTCAGCCGATTGCTGGATTCCACACCACAGGCCCCCAGTGCACCCTGCGGCACCGCACCGCGGAGTCGTGTGTGTGCTGACTGCTGCCTGCGTGTACACTGCGGTCCAGCAGGGCTCACAATTCAAATCGAGTCTTGATTTGCTGGACGCCGTATTGAGGCCAACGCATCATCGCAGGCTGCACACCCGCTCAGCTCTTCAGGTGGGCCTAACTCTGTGCACCGCAAGTCATCGCCACGTGGCGGTAGGCCCATGCCGGACGCAGGCCATCGGGTGCCACTAACTCAGTGCAACGCAAGTCGTCGCCACGTGGCAGTAGGCCCATGCCGGACGCAGGCCATCGGGTGCCACTAACTCTGTGCAACGCAAGTCACGGACCCTTTATGATTGAGTTCCGTGGATGCGGACGCCATCATGTCACCTCCGGCAGTGGGGGATGTGCTGTGGTGGGCCCCTTTTATTGGCAGGGTCACATGTCCCGTGACGCCTGTGCTGGATGGGTGTGGTGTGGGTGTAAACCAGCCCTCAGGGAGTGGCTGTGGCATGCTGACAACTAGACC
Source organism: Calotriton arnoldi (assembly GCA_963921515.1). Taxonomy (NCBI): domain Eukaryota; kingdom Metazoa; phylum Chordata; class Amphibia; order Caudata; family Salamandridae; genus Calotriton; species Calotriton arnoldi. Next base: position 320,188 of record CAWUFW010003416.1, on the reverse strand, counting down.
AGTGACCAGCAGATCACTACAGGGAAGACCTGGGACATGTAGCTGTGTCGTCACCCCCTGTGAGCGTAAGCGGAGTGGGCTGGGCTGGCGTATGCCAGTCCAGCGTAGGGGTGTGAACAATGAGCCCGGGGCTCTGGGCGTGGTTCAGTTCTGGCCTGGACAAGGAAGTAACAAATGCGTGTGTCTCCGTTGTAGTGTCTGCGCCACCCGGACCGCAATCGGCAATGTTGCACCCTGTGACCCAAGCCCCACAACATGTGCAAAATGGACGTGAGGGGGAATCAGTGACCCTACATTCATCCATACTGTCATACTTGAAGGATCATAGACATGACACATCTGTGTGAATTTGAATGTTTTATTCACATTCAGTGGAGTGTTGCAGCTGGAGCAGTACAGGGCCATGCACACCCCACTTGACATTGTTGCCCCGTGGAGGGCCAGCCAGAGTCCATTAGGGAAGGACAAATTCATTGGAAGAGGAAGAGTTCAGTCCGCAGTCTGATTGCTGTGTCATTGGTAACCAAACATAATATGGCAGTCCATGTCGAGGACCAAGGTGAGTGCCGCAGAGTGTATCGGGGACAGTGGAAGGTGATGATGCAAAGGGCCGAACCAAGCTGAAACAGGCCATATGGCGGCGATGAATGCTACCGCTTCCTCATTACCACACGGCAGTCTCATCCACATCATCGTCCTCTGATGTGTGATGTGCCTCACCTGTGGGTGGTGGTGTTTCGGCTGCAGCACTGTGTGGCACTGACACATCAGGGGCCGGCGGTGGATTGTCGGCCGCACTGTGTGGCAGTGACACATCAGGTGCCGGAGGTGGAATGTCTGCCGCACTGTGGGGCACTGACACATCAGGGGGCGGAGATGTGGATGGTGTAGGAGCAGCAGCATTCATCTGCGCCAGGCCTTGTGGCAGCAATGCCATGATGAGGATCTGCAGGGCATGGAAGATCCCAGCTACATCTCGCTGATGTGCAGCCGTGGCAGCCATCCTTTCCGCCTCCATCCGCACCAGGTCCTCCATGAGCCTCCGCATGTATCCCAACTCCCGGCTGAGATCGCTGGAGCCACTCTGACTAGATAGGTTTTCTTGTCTCCGAGTCATGACTCCAGCGATGTCAGCCATGGCTCGTTGGAGACCATGGAGCGGACTGTGGGTGTCCGTTAGGGACTGTAAGTGGTCCCTAATGAGACGTAGACACCCATGGATGGCATCTACTTTGGCTGCCATGAGTTCGAACCCCACCCGCACCTGCTCAGCCATCTCCTTCTGGCCCTCCAACACACGGCGTTGAAATGCCATGTGTTGGTCGTGGGGATCCTGGGAGATAGCCGGGGTGGTCGGTGCTTCCTGCTGTGTGGTCTGTGCAGGGGGTGGGGTCTCCTCGATGCAGCTGGGCTGCCCTGCTCCTGGGGGTGGGGTGCGGAAGCTGTCCATGAGCTCTTGGAGGGCGTCGGTGTCGAAGGTGGGGAGGTCCTCCTCGTCATCAGTGAGGAGGTGTTCGGTCTGCTCTGCAGGAAATGATGATTCTCCCTCTGCAATGTAAAGGGGAGATGCAGTTTAGCAGTGTGTTCCATGTATGTTCACGCATTGGCCAAGTTTCCAAACAGACTGCATGACAATGTACATTGTGACTGTTTAGGAGGAGCTGCCTATTTGAAGCGGGACAGTGGACATTTGTGCACCATCACGGATGTGGGGTTGTACTTGTCCATTATCATGTCACAGTTTCCTGCTATGCCAAATGTGATTGGCCAGTTTCTACACACAAGCGGCAGCAGATGTGTCCTCTGTTCTGTTGTGAATGTGTTGCAGTTTGTACCACATTGTTGTCAATGTTGATGTGCTCTGATTCTTGTGTGTGTGCTGCATTGTGGGAGAGTCGCCCCTGCAGCTCAGACTTTGCTTGGCCATCTCCCTTTCAGGCGGTGCGTCTTTGACTTCTGTGCTTATGCAGTGCTGAGATGTTGCATACTTGGGTAAATTGGGCTCTTGGTGGGAGTTGGGACTCTTGGGCATGGTTTGTCCGCAGATGTCTTGTTGCCGTCAGGGGTTGTTTGTGCATGTGGATGTGTCAGTGTGTGACCTGCTCCTTTCCGGATGTGGACCACACTCAGCCACCTCGGTGTCATGGCGTGCAACATGTCATGATGAGTGGCCTGCAGACATGCTCATCGTCATGCAGTGTCACTTGCATTGTCAGTGGGGCTCACGGATCCGCAGCTTTGCTGGGTTCAGCACATGTGCATGGGTTTGTTGTGAGATTGGTGATGTGTAGGGAGGGCCCCCTCTGGGCACATTGTGGTCGGGGGACTACTTGCTGTTTCTATGTGTGCTGCAGTATGGCAAGGAGATCAGGGACATAATCCAGAGTCATTGTGGTTGTGCAGTGTGCTATACTTCATTGTGCATGTGTGCCATTGTGCCCATCTCCCCCCGTTCCCCCAGTCCCTGGTGGTTACTCATCCTGTTGCTGTTGTGTCAGGTCATGTTGAGCAGTGTCCGGTCCCCCGACTCCTGCCACCATCTCCACACTGATGACTGTGGACACCATTTCCTCCATCTCATCCAGCTCCTCCTGTGGCGCAGGACTCCCACCCCCAGTCTGCATTGCTGCTTTGCGGTTGTTTGCGAGTTTCAGCTTGGTTTTGCGCTGCACATCATTCCAGCGCCTCTTGACCTCATCCATTGTCCTCCTCAGCACTCCGACTGCATTCACCTTGTCCACGATGGACTGCCATGTTCCATTTTTTGTTGCCAATGACACAGTGGAGGTGACGAACAGTTGTTGATGGTGTTCTATCACCTCCGTAATCAGGATCCTGTTTCCCTGCGGACTGAACCGCGTCTTCCTCTTCTTCTTCTCCTTGCCCTTCCCTGACCCCGAGGTCCCAGGCTGGTCCTCCCTGGGGCTTTTGGGGTTCGGGTTGTCCTCTGTACTTGCTCCGGCTACCTCCATTGTGCTTCGCAGTTGTTATGTTTTGTTTTTTTTGCAGCTTTTAAGGTGATTTTTCACGCCTGATGTGGGAATTGCAAGCCTGGCGCTGCTTGCCGCCGATTTTTCCATCGCGGTTGGGCCCATCGCAACTTTTTTCACGTTCGGGTTTCCTTTTTTATCGCCGTCGCGGTAGTTGTTTTTCGGACATTTGAGGCGTTATCGGGAAACTATCGCATGTTACCGCCGTGTTGAGAATACGACGTTGACACAGAGTTATTTTCCCGCGATAGACGGCGATATGAAAAATTGCGTTAGCCTATTTTGGCGATGTTTATCGCACGTTCTTGAGAATATCCCCCTTAGTGTGTACAGTTTTCATACCATTGTTGTTTAATGTAATATTGCTGTCCCTTGGAGGCCACTATGCCTGTGTTTATAACTAATATTAAAGGGCTGCAAATTACGACCTACCTAATTAACATTCATTAGGCACGTTGTTCTGCAACCCCTTGTAAATGGTGATTTTGCTAACTGATCTAATTGCACATTGGGTTAACTTGTAAAATCAGAGCCCATTAGCCAATAGTCAGTGTGCAATTTGCTATCATCACTTTTTGCTAATGAACACTGGGCCCATTGTCAGTGGCGGCTGCTGGGCAAGAAAAGTGGAGGGCAGCGCGGGGGAGAAAAGTTATTAGAAAAAAATAGCGCTTACCTGCGGCCACCGCCTTGATGGTCTTCTGCGCCTCTCGACTACGGAAGTCCATTCACAGGCTCCCAGACTCCCCATCCAATCCAGACGCTGCTCTCATGTAATCACCAAGCATGAGAGCAGCACCAGGATTGGCCTGAGCGGACTGATTTAGCGCTCGCTCAGGCACAGACAGTCTGTGCAGTTTCTCCACCCGGCTGTGGAACACAGCTGGGTTGGAGAAACCTAAGTGTGCATGCTGGTTTGGCCATCCTAAGACAGCTGGCCAAACCAACATGCACACTTGTAGCAGTGCCCACCACTCCTCCCACAGTGTCAACCAGGATGGCCCTGCCCTGCCCCGCCCTTGAATCGGCCTAACAAGGAAAAATAAAATGATAAAACCTGTTTTATTATCATTTTATTTTTCCTTTTTTCATTGCTGAGAAAGCAGTGGGGCAACGCTCCTCCGACTTAACAAAGGAGCCACCGCTGCCCATTGTGTAATAATTTGATTTCCTTAAGACACCCACAGGTGGTTTATGCAACTGAGGGACGTGTGCATGTCAAGTTCCATTTTAATAACGGTCCAAACTTTATCTTAAGAAGCTGATAATGTCTTCCCCAGTCCTCACCCACTCTCTACGGAAAGACTGCAGTCTTCAACTTTTAAATCAGCTGTGGATTATAAATGAACTACTCAGAACTAGTCAAAAGAAAGGGATGCAATTATAAAGTCTATTTGCCAGCACAGAGCGAGGCCCCTGCTGTAAGAGTGGAGGTGAGTAAAAAGAGTCCCCCTGTCACTACCTTCCTACGGCCCTGCCTTAAGTTCCAGAGCCTTCACGAGGCGCCAGGGGCGGAAGGAAGATGGCGAGAGGCATTAGGAGCAGCCATGGACCGCCGGAAAACAAAGTGGGAGACGTTTTTCCTGGAGGTTGGAGATCGGAAGAGACAGCTGCATTGGCGGCAGGATGTACTTCTTTTGTGTCTGTTGGTGGGCGAGCCTAAACCTTCCGGAGCCAGGTCAGGCCAAAGGCCTGGTTTTAGCCCAGCCATATGCCCAAATTAAGGGTGAGCCACAGGTGAGCCAAGGAACTATTTTCTCTCTCCTTCCTTAATGCAACAGAAAAATAAATAAGCATCGTCGTGCAGACTGAGGGTGAACCACTGAGACAGAGTCAGGGCTAACCCTGGGCGGTGAACTCCACTCCGCTCACGGAGTTTGCAGGGTTTTCCGCACTCCGCGTTACACGGAGCTCGCGGAGTTCTGAAAAACTCAGCTTTGCGCAGCGGAGCAGAGTTTTTTTCCTCGCTCGCGTTCACCAACGTCAAGTTGGCGAGTGCGAGCGAGGAAAATCCACCTACCGGTGAGATTTTTCCTCGTTCGCGATCGTCAACATCAAGTTGGCGAGCGTGAAAAATAAACCTCCCGGCGAGATTTCTCAACGCGGGGCGGTCGGGTTTCTCATTGCGAGTGGTCGCGTATGCTCGTGACCGCTCGCGTTGAGAAACTGCCCGTTCGCGTTGAGAAAGCTATTGCTCGAGTAAAAATCTACTCGAGCGGCAGAAAGGAAAGCAGCGCTCGCTTGCGCTGTGCATGGTGCAGTTCGCGATGATTGCACAGTGCGGACAAGCATCCGGCACTGAAAATCACAGCGAACAGCATTTTTCTATCGCACTCCGCCGCTTGCGGAGCTCCGCGTAGCGCAACAGAGTTTTTTCCCCACTTCGCGGAGTTTCGCATAGCGCAACTCTGCGAACTCCGCCCAGGGTTAGTCAGGGCATCAATATAATAAAACATGTGATTAATATTCCTCCCTCTGAACTTGCAGTTTTTATGTGTCAGGTATTTCAATGTCTTTCTTTGGGCTTTGCTCCTAAGGCTAAGTCAGACTCCTGGCTTGGTTCTGCTCTCCCTATGCATTTGGTGGCTTACTCAACTTTATACTGCGCCCCAGTGTCTCTGGTGGCCTTTTGCCCATGTGACCTAGGGAAAGGGGGTTTTAGGCTTGGCCGGGCACCAGAGTGCAATACATTATGCATTTGGGATAGAAATCAGAAGTAATGCTCCCTGCTCGCTTGCCCACCGATTGACAGCTGCTGAGGTTGCCCACGCACATTTTGCTTGGTGTTGGTCACCTGGTTGAGGGTCCCTCAGTCATAGTCTATAGCAGAGGTCTTCAAACTGTCGGCTTTGTCCCCCTGGCGGTCGGTGGATGTGTTTCCAGGAGGACACAAATGAGTCTGCAATTCCTTGCAAATGAAGATAGCCTGGAAGCGCGACTGGTGCATTTACAGGCTGTCTTCATTTACATGCAGCATTTAAAGTGCAAAAAAAGAGTATGAGAACTGTACTACTGAGTGCCATGGGGCAGAGCCAGTGGGTTTGGAGACGGGGTCAAAGATGTGGCAGAAAACAAAATATTCTGCATTTTATTGTTTTTTCACCTTCAGATAACTGCATGTAAAATAACATGCACATACCTCAAATTAAAAATAAATGCAAGTTAAACTAATTGATGGGACAGATACTCTTATGTTTGGAAACCTCAGCTAACTAATGCGATCACGTAGATGGCTGTGTGTTTGACCAGAGAGTCACCGAATTAAATCCTGAGTGGTGCAGTGAGGAATGATGACTTGCTAATTAATAGCGCAACAAGGTCCCAGCCAACCTGTGACAGAAAGCACTGTGAATGTCAGTATTTTAAAATTGTATTACACAGTATAAAACAGGCTGCAGCTATATAGTGTTTAAGATAGTACAAGTGCTTTAAAAATATACATTTTAGAAAACAAGCACTCAGACTATATCTAGTGCAAATATTTTTTTTATGTGTCCATTAAAAGGGTGCATTCATTTGTAATGGACAAATATATTACCTCTCAAAAAGGATAAATATTTGTCACTATGAAGCTTCAAGTGACTCCATGAATTAAAACATATACTGGCTCCAAAACAGCCTATGTATTTGGTGATAAACCAATTGCACACATTTACATTTCTTGTGGTAGCAGGACCCTAGGTTACAAGGCATGTTTCTTCTTTAGCTCTTTATCCCTGTCTCTGCCTCACAGCACAGGAGCCCTTTCCCCCTGCCCTCAGTGAGAGGCCACTGGACCCCAGTTATGGACGTCTCACTACGAAAAGAGACTTCAGGGTGCATTTTCATTGCTAGCATTCTGGCCATGTGCTGCTGATGTAGCAGGGTAAACGAAAAAATGTAACCTCCTAATATTTATGATGAATAATTAACACACAGGTTCGTCTCAGTAAATAACCAACCATGTATGTCTCATGATAAGGGTTATGGGTAACACGCTATATCCGTGCAAACTAATTTACTTACATTTGTTAACGTGGATAACATAAATCTAATGATTTGCGTACTAATTAGAATAATAATTGCATGATTTGTGCTTGAAAATAAACTGTGTGGTGGCAAAGTAAAGCGGTTGGTAAGTAAGAAATAGCTTTATATGTCGCTTTTGCTAGGTAACACTTAATTGGGGTACGTAGAATGATGGGAGGGAAACGAAAAGGCTTATATTCTTTATCCTTAACTATGTTCTGTTTATCTTTATAAATAGTTCACTTAGGCCTGTTGTGCCGCGATGTAAAATGGCTGCCGAGGCAAGCAAGCTAGAGTACGCAGGTGCAAAATGGTTTCCGCGAATGAGAAAGGCTGTGAACAGAGGGATCATGTGACCGTCCCAAAGCCTAGGATGGAAGCTTGGTCAAGGCTGCGATGACCTTATTATACAAACGTGTGCCAAAGAAGGACATTGCGAAAAGCGTGAGAAGTTGCAGTGAATACGTGAATGAACAATGAACTGTTCAATTTAAAGTATCAGAAAAAGGATACAGATAGAGACCAATGTGCGGATGGGTAATGTCATGAACCCGTGAGAAACGACAGAAGTATGAACTTTCCACAAAGAACTGGTTGGAGCAAGGATATTCATAATGAGATGTATACTGACCCCAAATGGACCAATTAGAGAGAATCTCGCCCCCAAAGATGTAACATTTTCACTTAGTAAGCTAGTATTAGGGTATAAGAAGACCTACTCTGAGGGAGGGGGGATCTGATGCTACTGCTTTTTGCTGGTGTTGCTGCTGCGGGAGCTGCTGTTTTATATTTTTATAGAGCACGGGACGCTGCTGATGGAGAAACCTTTTTGCTTTAATAGATTTTTCAATTTTTAATATTATTAGACCTTTTATTCTTAAATACTATAAGGGAAAAGAACTGGATTGTGGTGGGAAACACCATATAGGTGATCCGTCGAGAAGGCCAGTTTTACAGGACAGATAGACAGTTTTTCGGGAGTTCTAAGCTGTGATCTGAATTCATTGCTGTGACGAACTTTGTTTTTCCATCTAATAGGTATGCATTGCAACTTAAATTTATTCTTATAATGATGATAAATGTATTAATCTGAATAATAAATTTGAAACTTATTCATGCTTCTAAAAATTAGATAAACTTTATTATCTTTAAAACAATGAGTCTGTGGTTCTTTAGCTCAATGATAAATATAAATGTTTAAAGGTTTATAGTGATTGAGCTGGTCTTAATCACCATCAACTGATTCCTACTAGTTGGTCCATCGACCAATGAGCGGAATACCTTAAGGTTTGAGAGTATTATGTCGTTTTAAAAGGTATCCCGTCTCCTTCCAGCAAATCATTTACTTTTTTCTCCTAAGTAAAACGGATTAAATCCAGGGAATATATGAGAGAGTGAATGTTTATGCGGTGTTATGGGCCCCACCGTCATATAGATATAAGTTGTGGAAAAAGGGATATTTGTACCTGGACGTCCAAAGCATATAGGAGAAGAAATTTTATTGATAGCGCTGGATCAGATTTCTTGGTAGCAGAGTTATGGTTACTATAGATTAGTTTGGTGATTATTGATTATCGATTATTGATTATGTTTATGTATAACACTTCATGTTGTATGGTATTACGTTATATGTAAGTCAAAGGTTTTGAAGCTTCCGGGAAGTAGGAAGTGGACACGTGTGGCAAGAGAAGTCACACGGAATAGTGCATTGTCTGAATTCATATTGGTGATAACACAGGTTGTGTTATGATAGGGACATTTTCCGTATCAAAGGTGTGTGAGTGAAATAGCAACCGGTTTTCTTGTGAAACTCTGGCCTTAATTCTCAGGAGCAGTGTAGTCTCCACATGTGTTTTATCCCCAGAGAAACGGGTTTACCCCTTGCTTGAAAGAAGGGTAAGGTAGAGGGAAGTGCTACACTTATCGAACAAAACTGTATTCTTGCGAGATAGAATAAAACTGTCACTTTTGTTAGCGAAATCAGACAATGGAAATGTGTTTTGTATGTCGTAACTAACCAAGAACAGTTGAAAAATAAATTGCCGATAAATTTTGTAAAGGAGGGGTCAGGAGCAGAACTGACGTTGACAAAAGCCGCGCTGGGATTGGACAGTGCACTAGTTATACAGAAGACGCTCTGATTGGTGCGTTGGTGTGAGACGCGCTAGGATTGGTTGAATAAGCTGTGACGTAGAAGCTTTGGATTGGAGCGTTGGTGTGAGTCGCGCTGTGATAGGTCCGAATAACGCATAGAGAACAGTGTTGAATTGCGGACTTTGAGAAAGGAAAAGAGATCGTGAATTATGGCTTATTATGAGTATGGTAGAGAGAAAACGTCGTGGATGGCGAAAGTTAAGTACTTTTTTAAGAAAGACAAAAAGGTAGTGACTAGAGAGGGACAAGTAATTCCTCCGCCAAAATCACCAGCTTCGCATATGATGCTGAAGTACGGTTTTCATACCTGCATATGGTTAGAAAATTGGACTAAATATACTCAAAATGATGGATCATTAGCATTTCCTGAGAATGGTTCATTTAGTGTAGCTGTACTTTGGAATTTGAGGGAGAAGATGACGATGCTTGAGCCTAAACCTAGACCAACACAGTTTGAAGCTTTAAGTGAATGGGAAGATGAGATGTATGAACGAGAAAGATTCAGAGGATTAAGAAATCATGAGTTTGTACCCGGAAGGTTATGGGGAGTGAATCATGAGGACAGAATAAAGCGTTGGAGATATGCTAATATGACAGGAGGTTTGTTTCCAGCTTTTACAGTTGAGGAAGAAGCAAAGAGAAAATGTACAGAGAAAAAGAAGCATTTAGTTACTGAAAGGTACGGGTATGGTGGTAGTGAGACGGAAGATGAATTGCTGGAAGATATTTTAAACAGAAACCCACCTCCATACCAACAGAATTCTGCGGTGGTGACACCTAATGCACCGCCAATGGAAACTGGGAGGAATAAAAATCCCGAACGGAGAGATGAGATAAATAGGTCACAAGATCAATTGAAAACCCCACAAAGCGGGAAAGTTGAAAGTGACAATACAACTGAATTAGCAAAAACCCGAGAGAATTGACTGAAAAGGTAAGAGAATTGACAATGAATATGGAAGCTGTAACTGTACCCGTAACAATAGGTCCAATAATACCAGTTTTTGAGAATCAGAAGATAGAAGAGCATTCTTTAGTCATTCCTATGAATTCAAATTTGCAAAGAAGAAAAGAAGGGATGGAATTAGACAATGAAAGGGCAAGAAATCTGGTTAGTTCATATAGACCAAGCCCACCTACTAATTTGATGGTAAATGAGAATGAGTTTAGGAGGATTCCTATGGGAACTGAGTCTGCGTCAGAGACACCAGAAAGAAGTAAAAATTGGATAGAATTAAATAGTACACCTGTAGGTCCGACTCCGGATGAATTGAATGAATGGATGAAAACCCTGAAAACGAAAGAGACAGAATCAAAACCATTAGATGTAATTAGGTTAAAAATAGATATGGAAGAATTGATCTTAGGGACAATTGGTACAGAAAAATTGAAAACTTATCAGGATGATGAGATAATGTTCTTATGTAAGAGCATTACATGGAGAGCTAGAAATTTACATGACAAATTAGAAGAAACAGCAAATGAACTAGGAGTAGAATTTGTAAAGGTGAGAAGTTTGCAGAAACCATATAGAGTAGATTTTTGCGAGAAAGATATAGAAAATTTGAACACATCAGGACGGTTAACCCAAATAAAAGAATTAATTGTTTTGCTGAGAAAATGGGGTGATGTGGATAGATGGAGAAGCAGGTGGACTAAAAGGAATGAGAAAACGACCGATAAAGCGTCTTTGGCTTTTGCGGTGACAGACACGGAATCAATTGTAAGGGAGTACCCGATGAGAGAAACTCCAGGAGGTAGTTATGTGCATGTCCCATGGTCTAGACAAGATATACTGTCATTTACAAATGACTTCCCAAAATTAAGAGAAAAACCAGTAGAATGGTACAGACAAGTAGAGAGGTTTGTTAAGGTTTCAAAGGTGTTATGGATAGATTTGGATGGATTATTTGACATAGTAGTACCAGCTGATTTATGGACAGAATGTAAGATTACTATTGATTGGCCAACTGTAGAATATCCAAGAGACGCTAAAACAGGAGCGCCAGGACCAGAAGTGATGAGGAAATATGACCAAGTTATTACCTTTTTGAAAAATAAAATCCCACCCAAAGAAACGGATTGGGTAAAGATTGACAGAACCACACAGGAGAGTAAGGAATCTGTACATGCGTACTATGAAAGGCTACTGTTAGTTTTTAAACAATATAGTGGATACGAGACACTAAATGAAAAGGACATGAGCCATTTTGTATATAGGTTTGTTTATGGGTTAAAACCAGAGATAAGTGAAATGATTAAGCAACATATGATTTGTTGGCAGAATAGCACGGTAGACAAGGTTTTGAGATATGCTAAATACTGCAGTGATGACATTGAGAGTAGACAGCGTAAATTGAAAGAGAAAGCAATGTGGGCACAGGTGAAAGTTGCAGAAAAACAAGAAGCTCAATTGAATAATCAAGTTAATGAGGCAGGACAGACGAAATCCAGACCAAATATAGGTAAAGGAAAAGGTCAAATGAGTATAGAAGAGGCAAAGAAAAAGTGGCCATGCCACAACTGCGGAAAATTAGGACATTGGAGAAACGAGTGTAAATTCCCTCCAAAAACTAATGCGGAAAATCAATCATTGAATCCACAGGTGCAGAGTGAGGTGAGTTACCAACAGCTGCAGCAACCACAGGTAGTTACTCAGCAAAGTCAGGTGCCTCAACCACCACTTCCCAAGAGTGTAAATCCACAGAGATACAGTGCAGAAACAGGATTCTACGGAGGAGAGCAGGTAACACAATTGCCGCGCGCAGCTGCCATATCTCAATACTGGTTACGACAGGATGGGAATGAGTCGGATGAAAGTTTATGACGGTGCCTAGGAGAGGAGGGAGAGTGCGTGCTTGGCATAACTCTAGAGGTAGATCAAGCAGGTCCATTTGTGGATGGAGAAGTGAATGGTGCAAATGTAACATTCCTTGTGGACACTGGAGCTACCTGTTCTACTGTCAGATCAGTGGAAATTCCAAACCTTCCTCTCTCAGGTGAAAATATCCAAGTCGTGGGTGTTTCGAATCAGCAAATTAGGGCGCCTCTTACCAAATTAGTGGAGGTAAACATTGGGCCATTCAGTGATATGCACCGATTTGTGGTGTGTGATTGCAGTCCTGTGAACCTATTAGGACGCGATCTACTTTGCAAGATGAACTGCACCATCTATTGTACTCCAGATGGGATTGCATTTCAAACCCCAGATGAAGATGTACTCTATAAAATGACATTGGTAAATTTAGAGTCAGAAGTGAGTGAGTTGTTCCCTGTGTTTGACGTAGAGAAAATCCCAATTGAACTGAAAGAAACGGTGAAACAGGAAGTGTGGGATTTTACTGGTGAAGATATAGGGTTAATGAAAGGAGTAGACCCTGTTAAAATCTCTGTAAAAGAAGGAACAAGTTACCCAAATACGCCACAGTATAAATTGACACCAGAAATAATTGAAGGAATAACACCTGTAATAAATAAAATGATTGAACAAGGAATTCTGAGAGAAATAATGAGCAGCCCATGTAATTCACCTATAATGGAACTGAAAAAGCCGAATGGAACATATAGAATTGTACAGGATTTGAGAAAGGTAAACAAAATTGTTGTGCCTTGCTGCCCAATAGTACCAAACCCTGCTGTAATTCTATACCAGATTCCACGCGAAGCAGAATGGTACACAGTTATTGACTTGTGCCATGCATTTTTCTCTATTCCATTACATCCAGATAGCCAGCCATTATTTGCGTTCAGGTTCGGAGAGCATATTTTGGCATGGTGCCGAATTCCTCAGGGGTATACAGAAAGCCCCTCGATCTTTAATCAGATTCTAAAGAAATCATTGGAAGATTTAAAAATGCCAGAGAAATCCGTGATGGTTCAGTATATTGATGACCTATTGGTGGCATCAAAAACAAAGGAAGCATGTGTTACTGACACAATTGCTTTGCTGAATCATTTAGCAAAAGGAGGACATAAGGTGTCCCCATCAAAATTACAGTTTTGTCAACAAGAGGTCCAATATTTGGGACACAAGATTGAAAAGGCAGTGCGAAAGGTAACGACTGAAAGGATAAAAATAATTCAAGGAATGAGAGCTCCAATGACACAGAGAGAAGTAAGAATGTTCCTAGGAATGGTTGGATATTGTCGACAATGGATAAGTGGATTTTCATTGATTGCAAAACCATTACAGAGATTGACAAAGAAGGATGTTAAAGATCCTTTTGAAATGAATGATGAGGAAATGAAAGCATTCAGAGAACTAAAAACAAAGCTGTGTGAAGCCCCGGCATTAGGAATGCCTGATTATGAAAAAGATTTTGAGTTGTATTGTAGTGAAAGAGATGGGTGTGCGTTTTCAGTCCTAGTGCAGAGACACGGAAACATGAAAAGACCGATTGCATATTTTTCAGCTGTCTTAGACCCAGTAGCAAAAGCGTTGCCTGGATGTTTGAAAGCAGTTGCTGCTACTTGTGTAAGTCTGGAGCAGAGTGAAGGCATTGTGATGGGATATCCACTAAGAGTATATGTCCCTCATTCTGTGGAAATTCTTTTGACAAGAACCAAAACCCAATATATGACACATAGTCGGCTGACTAGGTATGAAAAAGTAATTTTGAGTGCAGACAATGTCACCATTGACAGATGCATAAATGTGAATCCTTCAACATCATTGCCAGATGAAGAGAGTGTGATTGAAATGGATGAAGTTGATCATGATTGTCTGAATGTACTTGAATATTGTACAAAACCGAGACCCGATATACGGGATGAGCCTTTAAAGGAATCAGATTATATTCTGTTCGTGGATGGCTCATGTTTGAGAACGAATGATGGAGTTCTGAGTGCAGCATATGCAGTTTGCACCGTAGCTGCTGTAATGGAAGCATCTTGTTTGAGAGGGATACGTTCTGCTCAAGTAGCGGAGTTGATTGCTCTAATTCAAGCATGTAAATTGGGAAAGAATGTCCGAGTCACAGTAATCACGGATAGCCAATATGGCTTTGGAGTGGTTCATGATTTTGGGCAGATCTGGTCCCAGAGAGGTTTCTTGACGTCTGCAGGAACCCCAATAAGAAATGGTGAATTTGTGAAAAAGTTGCTTGAGGCGATACAGCTGCCTAAACAGATTGCGGTGGTAAAGTGCAATGCACATAAAAATGGGGAAGACTACATAACTGTCGGCAATAAGTTTGCTGATGAAATAGCTCAGTACTGTGCCAAAAATGTAGTCTCATTAAACAGAAACCGAGAGAGAGAGCATATTTCATGTCCGTTGCTTTTTACTAACCCTGTCGAGACATGGGATGAGGTGAGACAATTACAGGAAGCAGCAGATGATGAGGAAAAAGATAGCTGAATAAAAGTAGGATGCAGAAAACGGGAGGAAAATGATGTTTGGGTTTACAGAGATGAAAGACCAGTTATGCCTGATAGCATGATTTCTGACATGGCACGGATGTACCATGGACAAGCTCATATTGGGAGAGATGCAATGATCAGACTTTTTAGGCAAACATGGTATAATCCAAAATTCAGAGCCATAGCTGAGAGTCTTTGTCAAAGATGTCTTATCTGTCAACAGCTAAATCCAGGAAGAAAGACAGTAGTGAGTCTAGGAACAATAGGACGAGAGGGAGGTCCTTTCACGAGAATGCAAATGGATTTTATAGAAATGCCCCCAAGCAATAGACTAAGATACGTTCTTGTAGTCGTCTGTTTGTTTTCTTGTTGGGTGGAAGCATACCCGACCAGAAGGAATGATGGAATCACAGTAGCTAAACTAATGCTGCAAGAATTCATTCCAAGGTATGGTTTTCCAGTAACGATTGAAACAGATAGAGAAACACATTTTCAAAACGAATTGATTCAACTGATTTGTGAAGCACTTAGTATTAAACAGAAATTGCACTGTGCATACAGACCAGAGGCTTCTGGAATAGTAGAGCAAGTTAATGGAACAATAAAGAACAGGCTAGGGAAAATGTGTCAAGCCACAGGACTCAAATGGCCAGATGCCTTGCCATTGGTCTTAATGACTATCAGAAGCATACCTGAAAGAAAGACAGGACTTAGTCCCCACGAAATAATCATGGGACGAGCAATGAGGCAAGCACATGTACCTGTCAACAAACTACTGACTATAACTGATGATCTCGTGTTGGATTATTGCAAAGGATTGGCTGATGTGGTACGTTCTGTGTTTCATCAGGTTGGACCGGATGCGACCACTCTTGAAAGAAAACCAGCTCATGACTTGAATCCAGGAGATTGGGTCCGCATAAAAGTCCACCGAAGAAGAAACTGTTTGGTTCCTCGCTGGGACCAACCACGACAAGTGATCCTGGTGACAACAACTGCAGTCAAATGTGCAGGAGTAAAACACTGGGTACACGCCAGCCACACCATCAGAGTTCCAGATCCTGAAGCTCGACGTGTGAGTCGACATCTGGAAATATCAGATACCAGTTCAGCATCTGATGCAGAGGAAGAGACGAACAGGGCTCCAGAAATTGAAGATCGACCTGTAAGTCGACATCTGGAAGACCCAAGTACAAGTGTAACGACAGGAGGAGAGGAGGAAATAGCAAAAGTTCCAGAATCTGAAGAACGACATGTGAGTCGACATATGGAAATATCAGACACTAGTTCAGCATCTGATACAGAGCATTCTGACTGTGATGAAAATCTGAAAAGAGATTGGAAATTTGATAACATAAAAGAAGAAACTGAGCAAAAAGATAGTAACAGTGAGCAACCAAGTACAAGTTATGGTGAAGATCCTTCAGAAATTATATTAATAGATGAAGAAGGGACAGTTTCAAATAGAAAGGTAGAAGAATCGGAAGACCCCCGAGGAGCAGTAGGGACAGATCGGCGAACAAAGAAACAGGGAAATTCAGAAACAGGTAGAGGGATTGACACAAATTCGGAAGAACCTCGAGGAGGGACAGAAGTAGGTGATCAAAGGAAAACACGAGGAAAATCAAAAACAGATGAAGGAAGTGAAATTCTAAAAATTAAGATAAGAGACAATAAAGAAAGGACTGAAACAGAGTCAGAAGAAAGTGGAGAAGAAAGAAACCAGAAACTAGAGTCGAGAAAGAGAACTTGGAGAACAGAAAGAGAGGAAAAAGAAAGTGAACCAAAAGGCCAAGACAAGGAGACAATTGGCCCCACGAAGTTAAGAGATTGAGATACAAGATCATAAGGTTAGATGGAAAGAATGCAGAACAAGTAAATGAAATAACAAGTCAAAAGGAACAAGAAAGACAAGGAGGAAAACACTTGCAGAAAACAAAAAGAGTGAAGAAAGCTAATCTAAAGTATAAATCGCCTGAATGGCTATACATTGCGTTGACTGATATCAAAGAAGAAGAGATCACTCACGAGAACCCGGAACAAAGCTACAATTTAATGGGTGAAGGTGAAGTGCAACAAATTTCTACCGGACTGGACAAAACACTGGATTTGATAAGAAAGAGTTCTGAAAAGAACTAAAGAAAGTACCAAACGAGACAAAGTGAGAGCGTAGGGTGGCTAAGAGGTCATTTCTGAGGTGTGGTGACACATTTTCTGTACATATTATAAAATAGGTAATAGAACAAAATGGTAGATACTAAAAATAGAACATGTAGATGTGAGTTCTTACGTAGATGGTGTAAGATGTGCTTCTTTTGTACAGGATTATTAATGGCCGTATGGATTATTTTAGCAATCACCATTCCAATTAGATTAGCTGTAGAAGAGACGTCTATATTAAAGAATAACACAGAGATAGAAAAGGGAGCTAACATGCAGGAAACAGCTATATTAAAAGTAGTGCAGAGTTACATAAGGACAAATCAATAACAGATTTTTCAAAAAATGTTTTTACTAAATTATTATATGAGTATGTAGAAACGATGGATGTGAGAGATTGTTATGTTTGTATGCAATTGCCTGCATCTGTTGCAGAAGGTGTGACCTATCATCACCTTCCTTTGACGTATGGAATAACATGTAGTGTTTTAGCAAGTCTATTTTACAAGACAGGAAGATTAGAATATTATTATACTGATATAGATAAGATTTTTGCAGAGATTCCTATAATTTCTGAACTAAACAAAGTGAAAGAAGCAAGAACGTTTGGTGAATTTTTCATAGAAAATAAAATTCTAACATCAATCAATCAATCAATCAATCATGTCACTTATAAAGCGCACTACATACCCGCGAGGGTCTCAAGGCGCTGGGGGAAGAGGAGGTGGTGCTGCTACTGATCGAAGAGCCAGGTCTTGAGGAGTCTTCTGAAGGCCAGTAGGTCTTGGGTCTGTCGGAGGTTGGTGGGGAGGGTGTTCCAGGTCTTGGCGGCGAGGTGGGAGAAGGATCTGCCGCCGGCGGTCGCTTTCCGGATGCGGGGGACTGTGGCGAGGGCGAGGCTGGTCGAGCGGAGCTGGCGGATGGGGGTGTAGAAGTTGAGTCGTCTGTTGAGGTAGGCTGGTCCGGAGTTGTGGAGTGCTTTGTGTGCGTGGGTGAGGAGCTTGAAGGTTATCCTCTTGTTGACAGGGAGCCAGTGCAGGTCTCTCAGGTGGGGTGTGATGTGGCTGCATCAGGGGATGTCGAGGATAAGACGTGCAGAGGCGTTCTGGATGCGTTGCAGCCGTCTCAGGAGCTTAGCCGTCGTTCCTGCGTAGAGGGCGTTTCCGTAGTCCAGCCTGCTGGTGACGAGGGCCTGGGTGACTGTTTTTCTTGTTTCGGTGGGGATCCACTTGAAGATCCTGCGGAGCATTCGGAGGATGTTGAAGCAGGATGAGGAAACGGCGTTGACCTGCTTAGTCATGGAGAGGGTGGGGTCGAGGATGACCCCTAGGTTGCGTACGTGGTCGGTGGGTGGCGGGGCTGTTCCCAGTGATGTTGGCCACCAGGAGTCGTCCCAGGCTGAAGGGTTGGAACCAAGGATGAGGACCTCCGTCTTGTCCGAGTTCAGCTTCAGGCGGCTGGTCCTCATCCATTCGGCGACGGCCTTCATTCCTTCGTGGAGGTGGGCTTTGGCGGTGTGAGGGTCTTTGGTGAGGGAGAGGATCAGCTGGGTGTCGTCGGCGTAGGAGATGATGTTGAGGTTGTGCTGTCGGGCGACGTGGGCGAGGGGTGCCATGTAGATGTTGAACAGCGTTGGGCTGAGGGAGGAGCCTTGGGAGTACGCCGCAGATGATCTTGGTGGCCTTGGATCGGAAGGGGCGAGGCGGACGCTTTGTGTTCTGCCGGAAAGGAAGGATGTGGTCCAGTCCAGGGCCTTCTCTTGGATCCCGGCGTCGTGAAGGCGTGTTCGTAGTGTGTGGTGGCAGACCGTGTCGAAGGCGGCTGATAGGTCCAGGAGGATGAGGGCTGCTGTTTCTCCATTGTCTAGCAGATGATATAGTTAAAAACAACCTTACCTATGAGTTAAGGAATGAAGACAAGGTGTTTTTAGAAATGGTCGAGGATAGAAGAGTAAAATTTCAAAGAAAAGTGATAGAAGAGACAAAAACACCTCTTTGGGCGTTTGAGGAATCTAATCATGACAAGAAAAAGACAAATGCAGCTATGTCTCTGGATTGGCCTCAACAGGGAAGGTTGTGCATTAGAAGAAATAGAACAAGATATGACAACTATTTCATGGGTTCCAGTGATTGCCAAGACAATTATAACATTTTAGGAGGTTGGGGATTCAAAGGGGGAAAAGATCCAATATTTCCTGGGATCTATTATATTTGCGGTAACAGAGCTTATTACAGGTTGCCGGACCATTGGTATGGATCATGTTACTTAGGCCTGGTCTTGCCAAAGATTTTTCCTGTAGATAGAACAGAAAAGGGAACACACGAAATGGTAAAGACATTTACACGTAGGAAAAGGGAGAGCTTTTCAGAAATAGTAGGTGATATTTTTGGAGCATTGATACCAGCAGTGGGAATATCTTTGAATGCATTTAAAATTCGGAAGTTATCCACAGTAGTAGATCGTTTATCTACAGATACTGCTGGAGGGTTCTTGATTGTAAATACCGAAATGGTTGCCATGAGAGCTACGGTGATGCAAAATCGACTTGCCCTTGACATTCTTTTGGCAAAAGAGGGTGGAGTCTGTGGAATGCTGAAAGTCCAACATTGTTGCACTTACATTCCAGATAAAAGTGAAAATATACAAAAGTATATTAAGAATATTACCAATTTGCACAAAGAACTTGTTCCACTGGAGGTTGAAAATGCATTGGGAAAACTTGGTAAGAGTTTTTCCTCAGTAATAAATTGGTTTACTAGAATGAGTAGATTAGTAATAGGGAAAATCATAATAATAGCGACCATAATAGTACTAATAGTCCTAGTATTAAAATTGATTATTGTATGTATAAAGAGAAGAAAAAGACAGAATAAAATAGAAAAGGAAAATAAGATAAAGAAAGAGAAGAGAGATGGGTGAAATAGAGCTAGAAGAAATAAAAGAAAACATGTATGAGAAAACAAAGAGACAAGATGAAAGAGATACAGTTGTGTAAACTAACAAAAACAAACTGGACAAGAAATATGCTATCTGACAAAATTGTGTAACATGGGTTTTTTGTGGTGATATTAAAAAAATCACCAAAGGGGGGAGTTGATGGAGCAAGGTAAACGAAAAAATGTAACCTCCTAATATTTATGATGAATAATTAACACACAGGTTCGTCTCAGTAAATAACCAACCATGTATGTCTCATGATAAGGGTTATGGGTAACACGCTATATCCGTGCAAACTAATTTACTTACATTTGTTAACGTGGATAACATAAATCTAATGATTTGCGTACTAATTAGAATAATAATTGCATGATTTGTGCTTGAAAATAAACTGTGTGGTGGCAAAGTAAAGCGGTTGGTAAGTAAGAAATAGCTTTATATGTCGCTTTTGCTAGGTAACACTTAATTGGGGTACGTAGAATGATGGGAGGGAAACGAAAAGGCTTATATTCTTTATCCTTAACTATGTTCTGTTTATCTTTATAAATAGTTCACTTAGGCCTGTTGTGCCGCGATGTAAAATGGCTGCCGAGGCAAGCAAGCTAGAGTACGCAGGTGCAAAATGGTTTCCGCGAATGAGAAAGGCTGTGAACAGAGGGATCATGTGACCGTCCCAAAGCCTAGGATGGAAGCTTGGTCAAGGCTGCGATGACCTTATTATACAAACGTGTGCCAAAGAAGGACATTGCGAAAAGCGTGAGAAGTTGTAGTGAATACGTGAATGAACAATGAACTGTTCAATTTAAAGTATCAGAAAAAGGATACAGATAGAGACCAATGTGCGGATGGGTAATGTCATGAACCCGTGAGAAACGACAGAAGTATGAACTTTCCACAAAGAACTGGTTGGAGCAAGGATATTCATAATGAGATGTATACTGACCCCAAATGGACCAATTAGAGAGAATCTTGCCCCCAAAGATGTAACATTTTCACTTAGTAAGCTAGTATTAGGGTATAAGAAGACCTACTCTGAGGGAGGGGGGATCTGATGCTACTGCTTTTTGCTGGTGTTGCTGCTGCGGGAGCTGCTGTTTTATATTTTTATAGAGCACGGGACGCTGCTGATGGAGAAACCTTTTTGCTTTAATAGATTTTTCCATTTTTAATATTATTAGACCTTTTATTCTTAAATACTATAGCGGGAAAAGAACTGGATTGTGGTGGGAAACACCATATAGGTGATCCGTCGAGAAGGCCTGTTTTACAGGACAGATAGACAGTTTTTCGGGAGTTCTAAGCTGTGATCTGAATTCATTGCTGTGACGAACTTTGTTTTTCCATCTAATAGGTATGCATTGCAACTTAAATTTATTCTTATAATGATGATAAATGTATTAATCTGAATAATAAATTTGAAACTTATTCATGCTTCTAAAAATTAGATAAACTTTATTATTTTTAAAACAATGAGTCTGTGGTTCTTTAGCTCAATGATAAATATAAATGTTTAAAGGTTTATAGTGATTGAGCTGGTCTTAATCACCATCAACTGATTCCTACTAGTTGTCCATCGACCAATGAGCGGAATACCTTAAGGTTTGAGAGTATTATGTCGTTTTAAAAGGTATCCCGTCTCCTTCCAGCAAATCATTTACTGTTTTCTCCTAAGTAAAACGGATGAAATCCAGGGAATATATGAGAGAGTGAATGTTTATGCAGTGTTATGGGCCCCACCGTCATATGGATATAAGTTGTGGAAAAGGGATATTTGTACCTGGACGTCCAAAGCATATAGGAGAAGAAATTTTATTGATAGCGCTGGATCACTGCACATGGAACACAGGCTAAGCAACGAGGGGGGGAGAGGGGGATAGATGTGTTTTTTTTCCTGTTATTTTTTTTTCCACACAAAGCAGGATAAAGCCTGCTATGGGCATCTGGCCTAGAAGCAGTGGCGGCTTGCATAGGGCGTGCTGCAGGCGGTGGGGCGGGGCGGGGGAGGGGCAGGCTGGGGGGTAGTAAACTCGGACATACGACGGAACGGAGGAAAGTAATTATTACGTTTCTCCGTTCCGTGGTATGTCCGAGTTTACTACCCCACCACCCTGCCCCTCCCCCGCCCCGCCACACCGCCTCGCAGCACGCCCTAGGCGAGCCGCCACTGCCTAGAAGTGATGGTCCCATGGAGTAGGCAGAGTAGACAGCCTGCTTTGCAGAGCTGTAGTTATCATTGGTGCTGCAGCTGCAGAACTATGGCCCATATGTACAAAAGTATTTTTGCGGTTGCAAATAGCCTGATTCTTAAAAAATGAAATGCAAACATTTTATTTTGTTTTGTAGAAACGCATCCTATTTTCCTTTGAGGAAACCGGCTGTGTTTAAATAAAAAGATTGCTTTATTAGAAAGCAACCACAGGCATGGTGGTCTACTGACCCTAGCAGGCCACCATCCCTGTGATGACTATAATTCCTAATGGGTCTCAAACTGTGACCCAATAGAAATTGCTAAATGAAACTCATTGAGTTTCATACATTTGGAATAGCAATTTCCTAATTGCGATTAGCAGAAAAACGTAGTTAGGTAATCACTATTCCTAAAATGTGAACATATGGCCCTATAACTGTTTTATTCTCCTTTCTTGCTTGCAGGGCATACTTGCTGTGCCAGTGTTTCTTTGGGCCTTGAAGTAATGGGCCAAGGTAGGGGAAAAATGAAGCAGAGGAGACACCTTGGTTTGTGCATCAGAGAGATGAGGGGGAGGGGGATAGTGTCAAATGTGTACCCACAAAGGGCGGCAGAGAAGACAGCCTGCTTCGCAAAGCAGTAGCTATAGTTAGTGAAGCAGGTGCATTTACCTTGCTAGCATTAGGGCAGATGGAACCCTTGACACAAAAAGAGTGGCAGATGTGGGAGCTCAGGTTTTTACAGAAAGGAACAGAGCTCGTTTCAAGTGACAGTGGGCGAGGAGCGAAAGAAGTAGAGAATATATCCTGTTTCTCAGGGTTGCAGCCATAATTATTCCAGCAGGTGGAGTTGCATTGGGGCCCATAGCACCCTAATTGCAGGGAGTACTGTTTTGGTGAATTCTGTTTTTGTTTGATGCCGTTGCTCTTTTATAAGTCTCACATTTAGTGTGGGTTACAAGCTACAAAAAAAGCACCCCTGAAATTATTTTATAATCCCCGCCCCCTGCAATCAGCTGTGGTCCCTCCCACTTCCCAAATCCTTGCCATAAAGTTTTGGAGAGGAGCGCAACTTCAAAATATTTTTGTTGAGGGCAAAGGGGGCTCAGAGCAAAAAAGTTTGAAGACCTCTCCCTATAGAATAGGGCTCCTGTATAGCAATGTCTCGCTTGTCGACATGCATTCATTACATAGAGGGGAATCTCTAGGCCGTGCCTTCAGAGGGAGTGTGGTGCCAGGACACGATGGGGTGCATTGCCATGGCCACTCCTTTCTTCCCTTTACAAAGAGAAGAGGGGTGCTTTTGTCATTCCTCTCTTGTTCTGTTACTACACTTTTGCCCTAGCGCTATGTACTGCATCAAAATGTAAAACTGCCTACTTATTCTGGTGCAATACTACCTGCCTATAACCATCCATTCTTAAGTACAATAGACTGCACTGCATTTGCACATTAATAAATAATGTATAACATGACGTCAGCCTTGAGTACCTCAGTTGTCATTACCACACTGCTTGACAAATCCATTCAGTTACCGCTGGTACCTAATATTTCAGGAAAAGCCTGCATTTTCCTTTTGTTTCCCCTATTCTTTACTGGTAATCCTAATGAGGGTTTCACTCTGTTTTCGTGTTCGAATGACATATATTTTGTAATAATTCTAACATCTTTGATGCTATGACCAGTGAAAAAACGTTGAAAAAACCCAGTAGGCAGTTGGAAAGAAACATTCAGCCGTAGTTAGCAAAGCGTATTCCCCCATAGCACAAAGTCTAGTTTTGGGTGTGAACATTTTCTTTGGGAAATGTTAATTTTCCCTTTTATGCTTTGAGTGAAAATCTCAGAATATACACCCACACTTTCCTCACTGTTGATCATTTTTGAGAGATGTCGATCTTTAGATGACGCAGTCGCCTTTAAAATGACCCCGCTTTTAGATTATGACAGGATTGTAAGCTTTTGTTTTCTCTGTGTAAATATACATAGCCAGATCTTTAATATTTAAGACATGTGACTTCCTATCCCCTAGTATTCTAACACTAGTTAAGAATAGTACATAAGATGAACTCCATCTAATCCCCAAGGGGTAGGACTTGTTTTCACTGTAAATTGCAGCGAGTATTCCCTTAACTGTTTTGTACATGCTGCAGCCTTGAAGTTGTTTTATATTTTGGGAAATATCATTTTCTGTGGGGGTTACAAGTAAATAGATAATCTTGTATAAAACATATTTGACGAGTGCATGATTTTTCTCAGCCTTGGTGTGTAATGATTTTATCGGAGACTATTGAAATTCCAATATTTACATGGCCTTGCCGAGATAATCCCGCATCTTCTGTAACTGGCCTTGCGCTGCCTCGTGCACAGAGGCTGTTTTTCCATCTTTGTTACTAATGCTCTGTAAAGCTTTCCTGAGGCAACGCGGCCATGGGTGAGAACTTTCATGCAGCGCTCGCTAATGAGGCGTTCAAGAAAAAGCTATTCGTGTTTACTGGAATCTACCAAATCTAACAATGTTGCCTTCCATGGCATTAAACTACTTTCAGGATTATTTTATTTTCTATACATTTACACTTGTATTGGCCGAAAACGACTCCGTTTGCACTGATGTAATTTCTTTAAATCCTGGGCCAGCAGAAGTAACACCCTATGACGTTTGTCCCCTTCATATCATACGACATCATACATTTGACCTGAACACAGGCCAATGTGCTATTATTTTTTAGAATAAAAAAAGAAAAAACATCACACATAGAAAGAGCAAGTCGCCATCAGTGATTGTTCATGTGCAGGAAGGTGTCACTTCCTGCACATAAACAATAATTAAATAATGACGAGTTGCAACTTCTATATGTGCTGCATTCAGTTACAAATCTGCATTAGTGATTGTTTATGTGCGGGAAGAGAAACAATCATTCCCTGCAATGCAGGCACCCTTGCACTATTGTGCATGGGTGCCTGCGTTGGCACTAGGCAGCTAAATTTAGCGTCAGTGCAGGGGGAAACTCAGATGTGCGCTGTAATATTGTAAATACGGCACACCCGTGTGATTTCAGAATGTCAGAGCGTGGCGTTACCAATTGTGGCGTAACACAGCACTCCGCCATTCTGTTGTGAATATGCCCGGGCACATGAACAATCACTAATGGCGATTGGCTCTTTCTATGTGTGCATCAGAATGCAGCACACATAGAAACAGCAAAAACGAGGAGAAATTTATAATTTCTCCTCGTTGCGCCAGTTTAAGACCAGGTTTTCTCTGGTCTTATTTTTGGCACTGCCCCATATTTATGCCAGCCTTGTAAATAGGGGGCAGCGTCAAAAAGCAATGGGTGCTGCGGCAGAACGCCCACTGCAGCAGCCCACTGCACTGTCACCTCCCACCTATGTACAGCAAGCCCAGTTCAAGCTTATTTTGCATTTTCATACACAGAAGCCAGAAATCCCGCAGTCATGCATGTCTTTAAAATCTGCCAGCATTGAAAAATCTCAATGTCAACACTTCCGCATGCGGAATGAAATTCGGTCTTGACTGGCACCTCGGCAATCCAACCCACACCACACAATGATCGAATCTTCTTCCTACAGACACAAAGTCTAGGAACTCACTTTCGGTGAACACAAGTTAACACCTGAGACAATACAGAATCTAGATGATGAAGAAGCAGCATCAGACAAGCTATAGCACTAACTATTCAACATCAAATCGGACCCGAAAGTTAAAACACCACCATCTGAGCTTGCAACTTTAGTGAAGCAAGTTCATATACTTGCATCTTCAGTCCCTTGCTCAATAAGAACTTTATATTAAAAAAATCATTTTTATAGGTGTATTGCAGTTCAAGTGTTTGAAAATGCTTTATTATAAATTCAGTAACACAGCAGTGGGAAACCCAAAACACCCTTGGAGGCTTGGGAAGATAAACTATTGATAGGTAAAGGTGCCTACAAGGGATTTCATTAATTAATCTCAGTTAAAAGTTGTACATATTCATTATTCGTGTGTTGAGCCCCAAATGGTGACTGAACCTTGAAGCAATCTAAACGTGAGTCACAATAACTAATATGCAACAGATTTTTTCAAACACGGGTATATCTATTTTTCTCAGAAGTACACACTTTTAATGTGAACAAAAATGCAAAGGGTACAATCAAAAACAATGCAACATCATGATAGAGGGTACATGAAGGAGCCTACAGATCAATGATGTGAGCATCTATTCCAGACAATCAAAAAATAAGGAAATGAATCTAAAGTACTGGAAAACAATTCCTCAGTAGCCAAACATGCTGGGGAAATAGATGTAGTAGTCAACGTTTCGGTCTGTTGTGGCAATATCGTCCGTCAGACCATCTTCAGGACAAACAGTCAAATGTTAAAAAAGACCCTTAGATCATGTTCGCTAAGCAAGTCGAACCAGATCAATCGAGTACAAAGAGGGAGGGCCTTGTGCATAGGCTCCTATAAATCTAAATTATATGGGAAGCGAATGGCAAGCCCAAAGCAATCCGACCGCGGGGCAGTGGTGTGATTTCAAATTCTTTACCCAGAGGTGTGGTGAAGTTCATCCACACTCCGGGAGAGCAGAAAAGCAATTACTTCGTCTCACAGTTACGAACCGCACGCCGACATAACACGATCTCTTTGTACTCGATCTAGTTCCCCTCCCCGCTACCGCCTCCCAGCTGTCCAGCCCTCCCCGACCCCTACTTAATGGCGGACGCTGTGTAGACATGTGCAGCGGGCGCGCCGCTGGCACACCAAAGGTAAGCCCGTCTGCGCCCATCTGCAACCCGACCGCGACTAGCACCAGGAACCCTGGACCTCCGCCCGCGAACGATACGACCCAGCAGCACTCCACGCACTCAACCCAGACCGCAACAACAACTGCAAGCTAGCATCACCAGCCTACACCCACGGACCCTTCAGCTGTCACCGCTGCCGGCACACCTGCAGCACCGCCAAGAATACGGACCCAGCACAACCCGCCCACAAGAACACAACCGAACCGAAGACCCTGCAATGCATCCTCCTCAACGTCCGATCCCTCCACAAACACGCCACCGAAATCTGGGACCTCCTCGACAGCACCACCCCGGACGTAGCGTTCTTCACCGAAACCTGGACCAACACCACCTCGGGACCGGACATCGCCATCGCCATCCCCCAAGGATACAAGATCTTCAGGAAGGACCGCCCCACACGCCCGAGTGGAGGAATCGCCATCGTCCACAAATCCACCCTCCGCCTGAGCACACTCCCTGACGAGCACACAGACCTGATGGAACACCTTCACTTCAAGATACTGGCCAGCCCCACCGCCACCCTCCGAGGAACCCTCATCTACCAACCCCCTGGATCCCATGGACCCTTCGCCAACTCCATCACGGACATCATCTCCCTGCAGGCCATCGCATCCACCAACTACACCCTGCTGGGAGACCTCAACTTCCACCTCGACAACCAACTGGACCCCAACACCACATCCCTCCTGGACAACTTCCACAACATTGGACTCCGCCAGATCATGACCGAGCCCACGCACTCAGCAGGACACACCCTCGACCCCCTCTTCACTACAGAAAACTCCATCACCTTCAGGCACTCCACCGAACTCCCATGGACTGACCATCGTTGCGTCCACTTCACCTTCAGAACATCCACCACCCACAGACACCAGCACCTGCTCCCACGAAGAAACTGGACCAAAATCACCGACGACCAGCTCACCTCCTCACTCAACAATTCCACCCCAACCATCGCGGAAAACGACGACCTCAACACTGCAGCCCGAACCCTGCATGGATGGATCTCGGACAGCGCCAACACCATAGCCCCGTCAAGAAAAACAACAATACCCGCGCCAAGAAAGCCAGATGGTTTACCACCGAACTTCGAGAGTCCAGACGCACTTGCCGCCGCCTCGTAAAGGCCTGGAGGAACACCAAATCCACAGAAGCCCACAACAACTTCAGAGCCGCCACCAACGCCCACCACCAACTCATCAGAGAAACGAGGAAAAAAGCGATTGAAGACAGAATCTCCACCCATGCGCACAACAGCAAAAAACTCTTCAACATCATCAAGGAGTTCGCCCAACCCACCAGCGAGTCTACTGACATCCCTCCCTCACAAGACCTCTGCGACAAACTCAGCACCTTTTTCCACCACAAAATCAAGAGCATCTATGACAACTTCGACGAAGACAACCAACACACTGAACTCTCACCAACCACCCCCGACACCCGGAAACCAGCGATTGACAACTGGACAGCCCTCACCACCGAAGACACACTGAAGACAATGAAGTCAATGCACTCAGGGGCCCCCACGGACCCCTGCCCCCACCACATCTTCAACAGAGCCGCCAACACCATTGCACCCATGCTCCACCACACCATCAACCGCTCCCTGGCGACCCCCTCGTTCCCCGACGACTGGAAACACGCCGAGGTCAACCCCCTCCTGAAAAAACCCTTGGCGGACCCCACCGACCTCAAAAACTACAGACTCATCTCCTTGCTCCCGTTCCCAGCGAAAGTCATTGAGAAAGCCATCAACAGCCAACTCGCCACATTCATCGAAGAGCACAACATCCTCGACTCCTCCCAATCCGGCTTCAGAAAAACCACAGTATGGAAACCGCCCTCCTCGCCGCAACAGACGACATCCGCACCCTACTGGACAAAGGAGAAACAGTAGCCCTCATCCTCCTCGACCTCTCAGCGGCGTTCAACACAGTCTCTCACTGCACCCTAATACGCAGACTCCACGACGCAGGAATCCAGGACAAGGCCCTCGACTGGATCCGCTTCTTCCTCTCTGGCAGAACGCAGCGGGTCAGACACCCCCCTTTCCTCTCGGACCCTACACCTACCACCTGCGGAGTCCCCCAGGGCTCCTCCCTCAGCCCGACGCTCTTCAACGTCTACATGGCTCCACTCGCCCCCATCGTCAGAACCTACGGGCTCAACATTGTGTCATACGCAGATGACACCCAACTCATCCTCTCCCTATCCAACGAACCCAACCCCGCCCGATACAACTTTCGAGAAGGCATGGAAGCCGTCGCCAAATGGATGAAAAACAGCTGCCTACAACATCTCCATCCTCACGTGAGGAACACTGACTCGGCGTTCAGCCCTGATGAAGTTCCCAGCATGGGAATGAAACGCGTTGGCTAGAGTGACTTTATCTGATGACTTTTATAAATTTGAAATAAAGAAGTGAATTTCACATCAATATCTGTCTATTGGACTTTATGAGCTGCGCACCCCCATGTGACAAGAAAAGCAATCAATGGCCTTTTGCTGTTTCTATGTGTGCTGCACAACGTATCAGACATAGAAACAGCAAAAACGAGGAGAAACGAAATATTTCTCCTCGTTGCGCCTGTTTAAGACCAGGTTTTCCCTGGTCTTAATTTTGGCGCCGCCCCATATTTACGCTGCCCTTTTAAATATGGGACAGCGTCAAAATCAATGGGTGCTGCGGTGGAATGCCCACCGTAACACCCATTGCCCACCCCTTTCACTCTACGTATAGTGTGAAAGGGGGCCTTATTTACAAGGCAGCGTTAAGCCACGTTAATTGGCTGAATGCTGCCTTGTAAATAAGGCCCAAGAGGTGAGGTGAAACCAAGAGGTGAGGTGAAACTTGAATGGGAGTTTCACCTCACCTCTTGGATATGAATGGGTAAAAGGCTGAAGGTTTGCACTGCAGTAACCTTCAGCCAATCACCTATGGAGGCATTGAACATGGAAATGAGCTGAAACGACTGGTAAAAGCTACCGATTGATCACCGCCCAGATTAAGACTTTTGCTGGACCTTTTGTGGGTGGTGTGTGTGGCGGGCAAAGGTGGGTTAGTCACACCAGAAGCAGGCACACTCTGGAAGATCTTAAAAGATCCTAACGGGCTTAACGGAGGGGCACCTACTGTTCTCTTCTATTCTTTGCTGCCCAATCATGCCATTTCTATCGGTGGTGCTTAAGTAGAGACCTGGCAGGAATCACACCAATGGTTAAGAGGGATTTGGTAATCTCATCCCTCTCTGTCCTAAAAAAATGTCCTGACAGGAGAATTTACACATTTTTCGCTCTCAGCGCTAATACAAATCAATATGTATCAAACACGAGCTGACTCGAGACAAAAACAAATTGATTCATTATAAAAATAGAATCTTCGCAATACATATGCAGTCAAAAAAAGAAAACTTAAAGCTTGACTGTGTGCCGGGCCAGTTGCATTGGGTTCTTTAAGGCTGATTTGCAATTTTCTCAGATAAAAAACCCATAAAACTCTGCCTGGTGTTTAGAAGGTTGTGCTGGCCCTCGCCACAATCATTAATAATGACTTGTGTGCAATATAGTGCATCGTACTGAATATAACCCAGTTTAATGGTATTGTTTACAGATCGCGGAAATCACGCATCTGTGTTGCCAAGATTCCAGGTCGTGAACTTCAGATCAATAATAACCTTAGAGGCGGGCATTATTTCACTAGGACATCTGGATTCTGGGGTAACCTCATTAGGCTGTCCTCTACTCTAAGGATTTTCCAACTCTCCTTCTAGAGTCACTTACTGTAAAGACGACTCCCCACAAATCTGGATTACGAATCCTTATGTTTTTGTAAGCTCCAACACACACAAGAGGAATGTCGAGTTGCACCTTGTGTTGACCTCCTCTCCTGTCAGTCCTAGCGTACGTTCTGTCAACATTCCAGAGCGTCCAGCTGGTGACAGTGACATACAGGTGATGACACTTAATACAGTGCCCCACAAGGTACACAAGTTAATACCTATTATCATAACACTTACCTACTTAGAGTCACTGCCTTACTAAAATAATTTCACTAGCTGCCAAAAGAAACACGCTCTTTAAATGCAGGCCCAATGTTCAGGTTGTTTTCCTCCCTCTTGTGGACAATTAAAGCAACCATTGACTACTAACTAACATGTTGAAAGATTTTTAAGACAATGTTAGTGTTATTACACACCCTAAATCACTCAATTACGTTCTGAAAACCATCCTCCTCATGGAGACATTTAACTCATGATCACTACTATTCTGCCGGAATGCAATTCATGCATTTATCATGAGACACTATTACACAGCAACCTGATGAAGATTTTGTCAGCGCAGTTGTTCAATGGAAACAAAAATAACCAAGAGTAATTCCTAGCAAACTGCGGCTCAATGAAGATCTTCTCAAGCACATGAGATTATTGGATCCCTAAAGCAGAACTAGGAAGTTTATAAATCAATCTGGATTAAGACAAGGTTACAGAAAGAGAGAAACAGATGCAAAACTAGAAACACAAAAAACAAAAGTATCTTACATACAAAATCTGCTATCCCTCTTCCAGAATCCCACAAACGTTTTCAAGTTCATAAACCAGAACATTGACACACCCAAAAAAAATTATGAAATGAATTCCTAACATTCTTCTCACATAAAATTAAAGACGTCTAAAAGAATTTCAACTGTCCTCGTAAAATGCCAGATCTCGCCCTGAAAACCTGAAACATCTCGAAATCATTCTCAGAATTACAGATGAAGAAACTCACCAAAACACTAAAACATATGCGACCAATATTCTATCTGGATAATTTCATACTAGTGATTATAATAGAAGCTATTTTCTATATATTGGAACCTTATTGGCTCACGTTAATCAATGCTTCATTGAGGCAGGGAATATTCTCAGGTAAACTGGAGCTTGTCAGATAAATTCACTTCTAAAGAAGAGCAATGAAGACCCTGAAATTGTGGATAACTGTAGACTGATAACCAATATACCTTGGTACTGGAATGTCATTAAGAAAAGCATAGCAATTCAGCTTAATAGGTACCTAAATGTGAACTCAGTGATAGCAGCACCCCAATTGAGATTCAGAGCTGTCACAGCATAGAATCACAAACAATAAAATTCCTTGACAACATCCATTGAATTCTCAACGAAGGTGAGACAAATCTGCTAATACTCTTGGACCTATCAACAGCATTTGACACCATCAGCTATGACAAGCTGCTCAGTACTCTAGAATACTGAATGGGATTCATGTATATAGTACTCAAATGGTTTAGATTTTTGCTGGACGAATGCTCTCCATGCAGAATTCTACAAGGTTCCACCTTGTCTTCAGTGCTCTTCACCGTTCACTAAGCTTTCGTTTGAAAAACTCAGACACTGAAATACACAAGTATTCGAATGACCCAAACTTTATATGAAATTATGATCCATAAAAGACATGATCACTTTACAATATGGATTGGAGAAATTACACAACTGGATGACAACAAATTGTTTGAAACTAAACCCTCAGAAAACTGAATTCATCTTGATCTCAAACAAATAAAATAACAAAATAGACCCAAACCTAATTGCAGAGCTTTACGCCTTTATTTCAATTGAAAGTGAAATCACTGGGGTTCTGAAGTTTCACTTCTCTTGTCCTTTGGGTGATGTCACAGGAAAGAAGGGTAGCAGGGTGTAGTAATATTTACTCATGCATTGTTGTTTGCCTTTAACTGTTAAAATGTTTTACCACAAGAATGGAATCTTTGTACTGTATTGATTTGGTCTTCGTCAATTACTCTGTGGCTGGTGAAGGGAAGATCATGCTTTACCTGTCTTCATTCATTACATTTTTCTTCACCTTTCTTTGTGGTCCGGCGTCTCCATCACAACATTTTTGGTGACGATCGCCAGCCACAAAGGGAGACACCATTGGCCAGAGAACAACGTCATCGGGTGTTGGAGGCGTGCATGCAGTGCGGGCTACAAGTGGCACCGCTACGCATGCAGAGCAGTTTAAGTTAACCACAGCAAAGATATTGTCCAACGACTTTCCTTTGCTGAAAGGACATCTAAGGTGGTGACCACAGACAAGCCTGTAAGTAGCCTTTAACCTAAGCGGCAACGCATTCAGTGGCCCGATCGGCTCGAGCTTTCTCTGTGGGCCTACCTCAATACTCCTCAGCACGTTCACCCACGCATGCTTCATGCATGCTAAGCATCACGCTCCACGGGTTGTTGACTAATATATTCACCAAGCCCACAAACGCGGAGCTCCTCACCTGTTGGGACTCATTATTGACTTTTCTGCACAGCTGCTTCCCTCTCTCCTGCTCTGGTTTTCCTTCTTCCTGCACGGGCAAGAACATTATTGCGTCACACCCCACATGACCATTAGAGAAATTTACCTTGGCAAGAGCATTGTTCAGTTTTGGTGTACGGGTTTAATTCATTATAAGCAGTCAAGCAGCGATATTTCCTTTAAAGATATTGTTTTATGTGCTCTACAATGGCTACTTCATCTACAGTAAATCCACCACCATTTTTAGCACATCATGGGCAACCATCTAGCCAATGGGAGGAGTGAATAGATCTCTTTGATAATTATCTAATAGCTCTAGATGGTCAGGAGTTTGCCCCTGAAAGGAAGAAAGCATTGAAATAAGGCACCGTAGGTAAAGAAGCTCACCACATATTTAAGTACTTACCTCAAATGCATGGTAATGACAATCAACCAATAGATGATGTGTATAAAAAGGCCACGCTCTGTCTTGAGAAAAGATTTGCTAAAGAACAAAACATTGTTATGTCTCGGTACAAGTTTTATACCAGGCCACAGAAACCAGGCAAATCCTTGGAAGACTTTGTTTCAGGTCTACGTGAGCTATCAGTCAAGATGACAGACGAGATAATCAGAGACCAACTTATTGTTCAATGTCAAAGCAAAAAAACTCAAGAACGTCTATGGGCTGTCAAGAACCAGTCACTGAAGGATGCTGTAAGTATTGCTAAAATAGTAGAAGAGTATGAACAGTGAACAGTGCATGAAAGAAATGAGTAAGAAAGAATTAGTGAGCACAGAAGGAGAAGTTGCTGCATTGGGGAATAAAGAGGAAGTAAATATGGAAGCAATCAAGAAGTTTAATACCAAGTCACAGAAAGGAGCTATGACAAGTAGGTGCTCGAGGTGTGTAAGCGTAGTACATTCCAGTGATTCTAAGTGGTGCTTTGCGTCCAACAAGGAGTGCAGGAAATGTGTGCGCAAAGAGCATTATGCTCATATGTGCAAAGTCGATAATAAATACCTTGTAGCTGTTACAGAAGAAACGGTCAGAGAGGACAGCAATGAGGATCGGGTGTTGATTGTTCATTCTGAAGCTGATGAAAATGACAGAAAAGTCAGACCAAAAGTCTCCTTTGCGATTTTGTGTAAATATGTTGAACAAATGGTAGACTCTGGTTCATAGTATACCATTGTGCCTAAGAGGGTGTGGAGAAAGGAGTGGCCACAAGTTACCCTATTGCCTAAAAACATAAATCTGAGAGGATACCAGGGGGAGAGAATAGATATGTTGGGGTACTTTCGATCGTCTATTGAATTCAAGTCACGACAGATTGAAGGGAAAGTCTACGTGGCTGAAGATAAACCACCGATATTAGGATGGGTGCATCAATATGACTTACACATTGTGATTAATCCTCATGTTCTGGGCCAAGTGTTGGCTGTGGGAGATTTAAGTACAGAGGAAGTGTTAGATGAGATGAAAGATGTTTTTAACAAGAAATTGGGGGAAATGAAGGGCTATGTTCACAGATTTTTGTTGGAAAAAGGTACGGTTGCGGTGAAACACAAGTTGAGGAGAGTGCCAGTGGTGGTAAGGGGAGAAGTAAAAAAAAAAAAAGATAGATATCATGATAAAAGAAGTGGCCATAGTACCAGTTGAAGTCTCTGCAGGGGTCTCCCCAGTGGTCATATCCAGGAAAAGCGATGGCAGGCTCAGGTTCTGTGTGGATCTTTGCAGCCTAAATCATTATGTAGTGACAGACACATTTCCTCTCCCTAACATCAATGAGCTTCTGTTGCTGCTCAAGGGTGGTAGGTACTGTTCTAAACTTGATCTGAAAAGTGCTTACCACCAGATCAGGCTGCATGTGAAATCTATCAATATTACGGCATTTGTCACGATGGAGGGCACGTTCAAGTTTACGAGGATGCCTTTTGGGTTATCCTCCGCTGCGAGCGTTTTTCAGCGGATAATGTCAGAGGTTTTTAAATGGTTAGAAATTGTGATGTACTTTCAGGATGGCATCTGGTCTTTGGAAAGACTTTGCAAGAACATTACAATGTTTTGAGGACAGACTAAGGGAGGCAGGTCTCACTTTGAGAAGAGACTAATGCAGGTTCCTGGTAGAGGAAATTGAATATCTTGGCCATATCATCTCGGGTAAGGGAGTCAAACCCAAGAAAGATTTATTGAAAGCAATCAGATCTGCACCTGTGCCCGGTGATAAAGATCAGTTATGATCCGTTGTGGGTCTGAATGAATATTATTCCAAATTTGTCAGGAATTTCACAGAGAAGATTGAAGGATTAAGAATGTTGTTGTGAAAAGGATGTACATTTAATTGGAATGATGTTCAACAGAAGCTTTTTATGTGAGGAAAGATGTGTGTGAGCCAGGGATTTTGGCACCCTTCGACACCTAGCTCAGATCAATTTTAACGGTGGATGCAAGTGTATGTGGAGGGGGAGCAGTACTGTCCCAGATGCATTGGGTCAAGGGAAAGACTGTGGTCTTTACTTTGCGCCCCTTAATGGAGAGCGAGTGTAACTAGTTAGTGATAGAGCGTGAGGCCTTGCCTGCAGCATGGTCTGTGGAACATTTCAGAACCTTCTTGTAGTTTTTAGATTTTTGCATCAGCACAGATAACAAGCCCCTCATCAAGGTGTTGAGCCCTGGAGAAGCTGGCAAGGTGTCTGCTAGGCTGGTGAGGTTAGCCTCGAGACTTCAAGAATATCGATTGCAGGTTGAACATAAACCAGGTTGGAAAAACACGCAAGAAGACTACCTCTCACGCACGTTCTCTAGATTGGGCAAAGGTTAACGGACATAGCATTTTGACCAAAGAGCAGGATGGAGCCGTGGCAGCGTTGTGTGATGTGGAAGAACCACGTACGCAACCTAGGGGTCATCCTCGACCCCACCCTCTCCATGACTAAGCAGGTCAACGCCGTTTCCTCATCCTGCTTCAACATCCTCCGAATGCTCCGCAGGATCTTCAAGTGGATCCCCACCGAAACAAGAAAAACAGTCACCCAGGCCCTCGTCACCAGCAGGCTGGACTACGGAAACGCCCTCTACGCAGGAACGACGGCTAAGCTCCTGAGACGGCTGCAACGCATCCAGAACGCCTCTGCACGTCTTATCCTCGACATCCCCCGACGCAGCCACATCACACCCCACCTGAGAGACCTGCACTGGCTCCCTGTCAACAAGAGGATAACCTTCAAGCTCCTCACCCACGCACACAAAGCACTCCACAACTCCGGACCAGCCTACCTCAACAGACGACTCAGCTTCTACACCCCCACCCGCCAGCTCCGCTCGACCAGCCTCGCCCTCGCCACAGTCCCCCGCATCCGGAAAACGACCGCCGGCGGCAGATCCTTCTCCCACCTCGCCGCCAAGACCTGGAACACCCTCCCCACCAACCTCCGACAGACCCAAGACCTACTGGCCTTCAGAAGACTCCTCAAGACCTGGCTCTTCGATCAGTAGCAGCACCACCCCCCTCTTCCCCCAGCGCCTTGAGACCCTCGCGGGTATGTAGTGCGCTTTATAAGTGACATGATTGATTGATTGATTGAAGAATGTGTGGGAGTGATGTTTACAGCGGAAGAATGGAGTAGGAGCATGGAGTGCGATATTGTCCTCAAAGGGGTTGAACAAATGGTGGTTGAGTGGGGGACATAGAGAAAGTACAGTGGCCCCTTCTGTAAGACCATTTGTGAAGATCTTAGATGAGTTGACTCTTACAGACAAGGGGGTCATTATGAGGAATGATAAGTATAAATTTAGCTCATGAGGGCCACTTGGGGCAAACTTGACAAAAAATAAATAAAAATAAGAGTGAGGGAGAGTTTTTGGTGGCTGTGTATGGATGATCAGATTACATCTTGGGTGGAGAAATATGGAGAAAGTAAAGAAAGTGAAAAAAGACTGAAGACAGGCCTTCAGGCAGTATGGGGACAGGAATAGGCATTTACAGCGTGGGGTGGAACCACACGTTCCATTAGCTTTACCACGCTTGCCTTTACCACATATATTTCTTTACCATGCATATGCATGGTAAAGGCAGTCCGCGCTCTAGATTCAGAGCAGATGGGCGGGGAGAATAGAAGGAGGAACAGGAAGGATCGGGACAGGAAGGATCGGGACGCCGCTTGATAAGTAAGGCTGTGGGCTGGGTTTAGGGCTTAGGGCCGGGGGTCTGAGTAGTTTTTAGGGCTGGGGCCAGTTTTAGGTCTCAGGGTGGGGGGCTGGAATTGGGGAAGGTTTTAGGGATGCGAGCTGGGTTTTAGGGCTCAGGGTGGGGGGTCGGGCAGTTTTTAGGGCTGGGGCCGATTTTAGGGCTCAGGGTGGGGGGGCTGGGTCAGGGTCGTTTTTAGGGTGAGTTTTAGGTCATTTTCAGGGCTGGGGGCCAGATTGTAGGGTGCAGAGTGGGGGGCTGGGGTGTAATGTTTACCTCGCATATGCCTTTACCAATCATGCCTTTACAATGAAATTCGTTGTAAAGTCATGCGTGGTAAAGATGTGGTCATAGTAAAGTCTGCATTGTTAAGGCATGTGATATAATCACATGCGTGGTTCCGTCATACAAACTACAGGGACATATGGAAGACACTGGCACACCATGGAGTACAGATAGCATGAAGAATGCAAAGGTAATGGTGGATGTACATTCCAAGTGGTTGGTTGTGAAGTTTATGACTGAAGTGATCATGAGAATTACTATTGAGACATTGAAAAGAGTGTTCTTGAAGGAAGGATTTCCTCAAATATTAATTACAGATAATGGGACACAACTCACGTCACATGAAATGAAGTAGTTTCTAGATAATTGTGGAGTACAACACCATCGCACCCCACTGTACAACCCCCAAGCCAATGGCATGGTCGAACGGGCCAACCGCTTTGTTAAGAGTGCCATATCTATGGCCAATCAAAGCGGAACAGATGTTGAGATAAGGGTGAATGAAATGATTTGGGCCTACCGCACCATGGCACATTGGGTGACCAATGTTTCTCCATTTGAAAAAATGTGAGGGAGAAGGCTGAGCACTAAGTTGACCCCGGCGTGGTTGACCATTAGTATCCATGAAAGGAGGGCAAATGAGGGTGAAAGGGAAAGCAAAAGTGTGATCCAATTTTGAAGTCTGTTCAAGGTACTGGAGGTGTTTGACATATATGTGGAGTTGGAGAATGGAAAACAAGTGGAATAAGCGCAGAGTGGCCTTATACCAAAGAGGAGGGACTGGTAGCAAAAGTGAGGAAAAATCCCAAGGGGGACTTAACAGTTTTATGTTGATGGATGATGAAGAGTTGTGAGGGATATGGTAGTTGATGTGAAAAGTCACGGTGGGAATGGTGGAGGGAATAGAAATGAGCGTGGCTGTAACAGTACTTTACCTCCTGTAGGGATGAGAGAAACACGGAATCCCAGGATCTGCAGACCTCCTGGATATTTGGGGGATTATGTGCTCCCTAGTTACAGACGAATTGAGAAATACAGAGGCTATGCCAGCCCTATAATGGGGCCCAAGATGACAGCAGAGCATAGAGAAGTTTTTATTCATATGAGAATAAGCGTGCCTACAAAACACAGGGAAAATGTATTCGATTTTAAAGAGACCAAATGACCAGGAGAAATGTTCTTCTCGCTGGCATTTACTCAACAGAAAATAAAAACAAGGCATAGATTGAATTTGCCACAGAAGTAAAGTAAATTCCACTCTCTGTTCTTCCTTCAGGCCTATACTAGATTGACCCATTTCCTTTCCAAAATATGTAACGTATGAAAAAACGTAATAGAATTCCAGAGACAAGCTTGGCTTTGACCACCTAGATGTAAGGATTGCAGATTAATCCTTGTCAACAGGGGTGTAATTTGAGTGGGGTACAGGTGTGTTGCTCCCCCTTGCCTGCCTGTGACAGTCACAACCACTTGTGAGTCACCGTGATGTCACATCTGGGAGAGTGAGTGTGCCTAAGCATGTGAAGTGCAGGCAGGGATCAGCATGGAGATGATTTAATGCTCGTATGCTGGTGCTGTGAGCTCTTGCCAGTCATGGCAAAGTTGCTGTTCCATCTTCATCCATCATTTACGGCGATCTTCAGTCTAATTGCTCAAATTTGCCCATGTATCTCTGCTTGGGCAGATATTTAAACCAGGTTGGCACATTGCCATGCTAATGGAATGATGAGTGCATGTCCTAAGCACCTGGTCAATTTCTGTTTGTGCTCGATCTGCACCCAGCATCCAATCATGCCTATGCTTTTGAAAAAGAAGAGGTAAGGGATACAATTATCACTCTCTGGAAATATTGCTAAGCCTGTTCTCACCTGATTATGTTCTTGATACTGATGGAGCAGGATTTCGCAAAAAGAAACCTGCTCGAATTAACACCCCCATAATACTTACTAACAGTGTGCGGTGTAAAATTAACAGAGCAAATCAAATGAACACGTGGGAAACCGCTTTGCGCATGCGTGCACTAATGTGAACTAATGCATGAAAGAACTAGGCCGCATTTTATATTGCGTTTCAAAAGAAACAAGACTAATGCATGTTTAGGCCGCATCTCGCATTTGCATTTCGCATTTTGCTTTAAAAATGATAATAAATAATGCCGCTTTTACATGAAACTTATGCTAGGAAGAATATTAACAGGGAATAGTGCAAAAGTGGGTTGTACACAGTGAAAAATGCTTTACCATGTAATTAATAAATGTTTATGTTCTATTTGCCGTAGTGAGTCAAATGGGCCTGAAATCTCTTAAGTTATCCAGATAGATGAGGGGCTGGAGAATGAATAAAATGACAAGCCGACAGAAGTGCTGAGCGCTGCGGATGATGAACACTAGTTCAAGGCTAATGCAGCACAGAGAACATTGATTGCCTGCCAAAAAGATGAGACTGGCCGTGGGACCCACGACTTCTTTCGCAGACGTGGCTGAGAACTTAGTGAAACGTAACAAGAATAAAAATGCATGGACTAGTCAGTCATTACGTGATGGGAAAGGAAGTAGAACAATGAATATGAACAATTTTGAATGAAATCACAGTGGTGTGGTGCATCACCTCCCCGAGCATCCAATGAGCAGTCGAATTTTGTGCAATGTTTCAATTAATGTGGGTTGGACATGTAGGTTTTAGGGTATAACTCGGGTGCCTTTGGGGGTGTGGTTAAGAAGTTGCTGCAGTGGTAGGAGACTGAGCGGGGAGATGCGTCGCTGTTCGTCGGTTTGCAGAGAGGCCTAGCTGTTCCTGTCCTTGTCCTGTCCTGTTCCTGAAATCTTTGTTTCCTGACTCTACTTCAGGAGACCCCCACTACTCCCTTGGCCAGGGGGGTGATATTTCATTGATCTTTGGGTTTGTATTATCTTCCGATTCGAAATTTGCATAATCATTTGCAAATGTGATTTTTGTCTCTGAAACTTATGTCTCTTCATCTATCCACTCCGTCATAAGTATATTGTTTCGCATTATTTCTTGCTGAAACTTATGTCTCTTCATCTATCCACTCCCTCATATGCATATTGTTAATTGTTGATGAGTTTGACACTGTTTGCATTGCTGAATGATTTTCTCTCCTTGTGTGGGATTCATTGTTTGCATTACGACCTATATACGATGAGCATTAACCATTTATTTGAGAAAAATCTTTTAAAACTTACCGAGAGTCTGGGATTATTTAGCTGGTTAGATAGTCAGTTAGTTCTATTATTACCATCAACTTCTCAACTAATTGGTCCATCGACCGAGAGGAAAGAGAGTTGATATATAGGTCTAGTTATGTATTTAGAATAATTGAACATGAATTTGTGAAGGAAACGATTTCCACGTCTTTAAAACTTGACCCCCAGCGCATCAGGGATTTGGGTGAATGTGTATGGGCCATTGTATGTAATATTGATGAGTATTGATCCCTGATTAAGTGTCGCGCTGCATCAATACTAAAGGTATTTATTTCTATCCTAAAATCGGAATTTTACTTCAGATTTCTAATTTATCAAATGTAAATAACTCTTTTTTGTCTACCAGTGTTTCATTTATAAAATAATTAGGGCCAGTGCCCAAAGCTTTGCTCAGAAGCCCCTTCATCCCTCTTGCCATGATGACTGACATAGTGGGGCCCCTGTGCTTCCAATCACAAATCTTCCCAATGCATAAAATTTATTCCCCTCCCTCCTTACCTCCTGTTCCTTTTTTGTGCATCCAAATGGGCAGGCGCCGTGCGCATGCTCTAGCATCTTCCGGCGGCTCCCACCACGGCTGCGCGGGGCCAGTGGGATTGTGGAGTCCGCACAGTCCTACTTGATGGAGGCCTTCTCTTCTGCATCGTGGATTGAGATTATGTGGCAGATTCAATTCTGCTGGACCATACGAGCATATCTGCGAGAGTCGGCAGATAAGTACCGGGCAGGGGTACGCAGTGTGTGTGCTCTATCCGGCTTCTCTCCTTCCTGTGAGAAGGGCCGGAATTCCAGGGTGCGTGTCTCCAGCTGGCTTTGGGGGGACGTGTCTGGATTGCCAGGGCGACGCGTTCTCACCAGCAACTTTCTGTTACCTACTCCAGCTACGTTTGTTTCTCGTGGCAGCAAACTGAATTCATAATAGGAAGTTTTGCAGCTGTTCCATTTTGCAGGTTTTATAAACCTGGTTGGGTTTCTATTGGCCGATGTATAGAGTCAGGGCTCATATGAGTGGCTGGGCTTTTTTTGTGTAGATTTTTAATGAGATGGTCATTGTTGGAGGTAGTGTCGTCCAATGAGGGATGTTTTCCTCCCTATTTAATGCTGCGATTTTTGTGAATCTGGGCATTCCTGTTGTGTGACAATGGATAAGCATGGTGCATAGCAAAGGAGGTGCTCTTCTCCTGATTCTGAGAAGGGGAGTGATTTTCAGCAGGAAAGGCCCACGAGAAGCTCTGCTGCAGTGGTTAGGGCTTCAGTGTTCCTCATAGCAGTGAAGGTTCAGTCCATGATTGATGCCACAGTTTCTAAAGCCTTATCCTCCAAGATTAAGGCTAGGCAGTCTTCGGCCTTGCATCAGGATGATGTGGATTCTGATGATTCATATCTTTCTGAGCCTGAGAGGCAGGTCGTACCTGGTGGGAAATTCATATCCAGGGACCAACTGGCTGAGATCCTGGCCCATATAATATTCAATCTGGGCATGGCGAAGGATGAAGGGGGCTGCAGAGGAGCTGGTCCCTCATTTTGCCAAGCCTGCGGTGCTGGCTTTGCCTTTGTATATACAGTCAAGGAGGCAATATTTTGGTCTTGGGAGGGTCCAGAGCGTTGCCAGGTTCTGCGTTTCTTCCAGAAATCCTATGCTTTGGAGGAAGGGGATTATTTGCTGCCACATGCCATCAAGGTGGATTCCATCCTGGCCCCTCTCATTGGTCTTTCTTCTGATGAGTGTTTGCCTTCAGATTTGTTGGATCGCAGAGTGGATGGTGGATTTAAGAAGTCTTTTACAACCTCTAATCTAGTTCTTAGGGCCATTTCCTATGGTGGACAGCTCAGTCCTTGGTGAAGGATTTTGAAGCCTTGACAGAAGCCATGCAGGAGGGTGCCAGTGCGCCTGAGGTTCTGTTGCACAAGGACCAACAGGCTAAGTTTCTGGTTGATGTGTCATCGATGTCATAAAGGCCACGTCAGGAGCATCTTCATCTGTCATTGTAGCCAGATGCTACCGGTGGTTG
Source organism: Calotriton arnoldi (assembly GCA_963921515.1). Classification (NCBI taxonomy): domain Eukaryota; kingdom Metazoa; phylum Chordata; class Amphibia; order Caudata; family Salamandridae; genus Calotriton; species Calotriton arnoldi. Next base: position 277,595 of record CAWUFW010003416.1, on the reverse strand, counting down.
CGGGACTGGAAGATGGATCTGGCAGAGAAGGCTTGCTTTATGAAACTGCCCTTTGCGGGAAGTAAGCTGTTCAATGAGAGGTTGAGTGGTCTAGTCCGGAAGTCTTTCAAGGAACATACGTGGTCCTACAATTCTTCTTCTCGCAAGTCTTCTAGGCCATGGTATTGTTCGGATCCCAGTGACAGTAGGGAGTTTCCTCACAAGGACTGCCATTCCTCTTCCTTTTGCAGGAGACGGTTCCAGCCCAGGAGACGTAAACAGCAAGATGTCACCCCCAAAACGGGACCTTCCGGTCAGCTCTCCTGGCTGTGAAACTCCTCCAGACTAACAACCGGTGACGGGACGGTTGGTGGCCTTCTCTGCAGCGAATTTGAAACACTGAGGCGAGTAGCACGTCTCCTAGTGGTTTTATTTTGTTTTAAAGGATTTTAAGTATTGTTTATTACCTTGTGGTGAGGGTCAGGGGGTGTGTTGCTGGGGTGGGTCAGTTTGTGGTGGCTAAAACTGGTGAGCTATTGGGTCGATATTCCCCACATACAGCTCTTACTTAGCTCTTGCTAAACCCCTGCTTTTGGAGGCTTCCTCTATTTTACTGCACGTGGAGGCTTCCTTTATTTTACTTAAATTCCTCCAGTAGCGTTTCTCTGGCTAACGCGCGCACTCCAGTCCACCCCGGGATCCTTTCCGTTTGTGTGGAGAGTGCGCGCGGTCTAGTGGCTGAATTCCCCTCACTTCCGGGCACACCGCTTCCGGCCTCGGAACACAGGGATGACGGCACTGACCTTCCCAGGCAGCCTATTTAATGCACAGAAGAGCGCGGACGCACAGCGAATTTGAAACACTGAGGCGAGTAGCATGTCTCCTAGTGGTTTTATTTTGTTTTAAAGGATTTTAAGTATTGTTTATTACCTTGTGGTGAGGGTCAGGGGGTGTGTTGCTGGGGTGGCTCAGTTTGTGGTGGCTAAAACCGGTGAGCTATTGGGTCGATATTCCCCACATACAGCTTTTACTTAGCTCTTGCTAAACCCCTGCTTTTGGAGCCTTCCTCTATTTTACTGCACGTGGAGGCTTCCTTTATTTTACTTAAATTCCTCCAGTAGCGTTTCTCTGGCTAACGTGCGCACTCCGGTCCATCCCGGGATCCTTCCCGTTTGTGTGGAGAGTGCGCGCGGTCTAGTGGCTGAATTCCCCTCACTTACGGGCACACCACTTCCGGCCTCGGAACACAGGGACGACGGCACTGACCTCCCGGGCAGCCTATTTAATGCACAGAAGCACGCGGGTGCGCCACTGGCACGCCGCTGGCGCGCCAAAGGCAAGTCCGTCTGCACACAGCCGTCGCCAGGAGCCAGGACCCCTGGTCCTGAGAACCCCCATCTTACATCCAGGCTTACCTATACTCACGGAGGACTTATACAGATACGTCAGTTAGGGAGGAGGAATGACACCTCTTTCATATGTCGTACTAACTCATGCCTTGCCTATTTGGAGGGGCCTTTTGCCTGCAGACACTGTCGCTACCAGAGTCAGTTAGATATAACCTCGGGGAAGGCTCGGATAAAGGCTACTTTAGAGACAAGCGTAATTAGGAAAGCTATTTTAATAAATGTGAGGTCGTTACCCAAACACTTTACTGAGGTATGGGACTTGTTGAACTCCCAGGCCCCAGATATAGGCTTCCTAACAGAAACGTGGTTGAAACCCTCTTCTATCTCGGCCATTGCCTTGACCCTCCCAGAGCAGTACCGCATTTTGCAACTAAATAGAGATAGTAAAGTAGGTGGAGGGGTTGCAATTGTGTTTAAAGCATCTACTAAAGCTACTGTTATCAACACATTTCAAGATAACGCTATTGAGATCTGTGTCTTTAGAATCGAATTCTCTCCCCAAAATTACTGGAAGGGTGCACTAGTATATCACCCTCCAGGCCCCCTAAAAGATTTCTCCCTAAAATTGATGGAAAGGATCGCCTCCCATGTCATTGCATCCAAGTATTATCTCCTTCTGGGGGATTTTAACCTACACAGTGAAGTCAAAGAAAACACCGAAGCTGCGCGGTTCTTAGCTGATATGGCCACGCTAGGGCTGGTTATGAACAACACAGGGCCGACCCACGCATCAGGTCACACCCTTGATCTTATTCTTAACAACTCGCCCAATGTATCTTCCCTGCCCCCAGAACCAGTGATCTGGTCAGATCACTTTATTATCAACTTGCAGATACACTGTACGAATCAGACAGCGGCTAACCTCCCCTATACTAGGAAGACGTCACGCCAATGGCACAAAATCTCAGAGGAGAGCTTTCGGCAGGTGTTCAGACCTCCTACCTACTCTAAGTCTAGAGATATAAATAATAGACTCTACGAACTTCATTATGCCATAGAGTCGTCCTTAGATATGATAGCACCTTTAAAAACAGTAAAGCCCAAATCGGACAAAAAACAGGCAGTTTGGTTCTCCCAAGAATTACGTAGAGAGAAAGCACACTGTAAAAAGCTAGAAAGAACCTGGCGTAAATCTCATCTACAGTCAGAAAAGGAAATTTTTAGGGCAGCAACAAACGCATACCATAAGAATATCAATTGAACGCGGAAGAGATACATCTCGGCGCAATTAAGTGAAGCAGGTAACTCAGGGAAACAGCTATACACGATTCTTAAATCTTTTACCTCTCCTATGGCGTGTACTATGCATATTCCTGCCTCCCAGACCTTATGTGACAATATTTCTAACTTCTTTGTTGATAAGATTGGAAAAATCTATGATACATTTCCTAGTGGGCTATGTGTCGGGGATACTCTCATGGTACCGCGGATAGAGTCCAGTGAAGAAAACGTGCTGGCTCGCTTTTCTCCTCCACAGGACTCCAAAGTAGAAGAGCTGCTGAAAGCGGCAAAATCAGGATCTCCTATGGATATAATGCCGGCCAAATTGTTTGCCTTATTGGCGCAGCCTCTTGCCCCTTCTATTAGCTCACTTATTAACTATTCACTGAGTGAGGGTACAGTACCCCGATCCTGGAAAGCTGCACAAATCATACCAATTATCAAGAAAACCAATTTACAGCCCTCCGAGTTATCCAACTATCGCCCTTTTTCGCTCCTTCCCTTATGAGCAAACTTATGGAGGGTCATATCAACGCGCAGCTCATGGAATTCATGGAAGCTCAGTCATGTTTGGACCCCTCACAATTCGGTTTTCGACCTAAACACTTGACCGAAACGACCCTGCTTGGTGTCACAGACGCTATTAAGCTGGCCCTCGACAAGGACAAAGCAGTGTCTCTAGTGCTGTTGGATTTATCTGCAGCCTTTGACACTGTAGCACATCATAGACTACTACAAAGACTGACGGAAATTGGCATAGTAGGATCTGCCTTTCATGGTTTTCCAGCTTTTTGGAACAGCGCACCCAAACTGTGAACTTGGGGAATATCAGTTCCGGAGCTAAACCTCTTAAAAAAGGGGTTCCACAGGGATCCTGCCTCAGTCCCACGTTATTTAATATATACGTGGCCCCCCTTGTGAAGATCATCAGAGATCACAGCTTTGTCCCTTTCTCATATGCAGATGACACGCAGCTCCTGTTTTCATTTGATAACAACTCGGATGCCACTAAACAGCTGTTTACAGAGGGTGTGTGTGCAATCTCCAACTGGATGTCAAATAACTTCCTCCAGTTGAACGCCAACAAAACAGAAGTCCTCCTGTTTGGCAAAGCTCAACTTCTCTGGTCTCCGGAGTGGTGGCCGGCAGAATTAGGCCCGCTCCTGTGCCCACTAACAAGGCTAAAAACTTAGGAGTGTATCTAGACCTTTCTTTATCATTGAAGGAGCAGGTGGCGGCCGTCTCCGGTAGTTGTTTTGGTATGTTAAAGCTCCTACGGAGAGTGTTCGATCTTCTCCCCCTATCGGTCCGCAAAACCCTGCTCCAAGCCCTGGTAGTAAGTTGTCTGGACTATTGTAATGCACTTTTGGGAGCAGCGAATGAGGGGGTGCTTAATAGGCTCCAGGTAGTGCAGAACACTGCAGCTCGACTGGCCCTAAATCAACCGCCCAGGACTCCTTCCCAGCAGTTACTAAAAAGCTTACACTGGCTTCCTATTCGTAATCGAATCAACTTTAAAATCTGCTGTCTGATTCACAAAACCCTTAACGATAGTGGACCCAAGTTTATGATCGATAATCTTGTCCCCTATCGTCCCAACAAAGATTTGCGTTCTAGTGGTAAGGCTCTTCTAGTAGTGCCCCGGGTCAACAAACTTCGTGCGGGAGGCAAATCTTTTGCCTATGTAGCCCCGCGCCTTTGGAACTCACTCCCCAGTGCATTTCGTATGTGCCCGGACCTGCTAAAATTCAGAAAACTACTGAAAACTGAACTCTTCTAATATTGTTGCTTCCACCTCTGTTTTTCTGGTTTCGCTGTTAGCACGGAGATACCCCGATAGGGGTGAGTCCAGCGCTTTACAAATTCCTCATTCATTCATGAATGCTTTCAGTCTCCGACAACTGAGTGAGGAGCATTGTGCAGAGTGGCTAACTTATCAACTTCGTCTCGCTGCCTCCAGCTACGGGTTGCATCCCTACTCCTGTTCCCCGGAATCCAGCCAAGAAGGCTGCTATGTTGAAAGGGGTGGAGGACTTGTTGAAAAAAAGGGCAATCATTCCGGTGCCACTGGATCAAGTCAGTCAAGGGGAGTTTCGGACACTTTTGGATTTAAAGCACCTCAACCAATGGGTGGCATCTACTTCATTCAAGATGTTGTCTGTCCAACAACTTGTTCCCTTGGTGTGTCTAGGAGATTACTTGGCTACCATTGATCTGCAGGATGCTTACTTAAGTAAGCATCCTGCAGATCAATGGCAGTCATCAGAAGTTTCTGCGGTTCGCTGTGGGGGAGACGCATTATCAGTTCCGGGTTTTGCCATTTGGCCTGAAGTTCGACCCTCTTGTATTCACCAAGGTGTTGGACCCTTTGATGGTGATCCTTCATCTGCAGGGGATTGCAGTATTCCTGTATCTCAACGACTGTCTGGTCAAGGGTGCTTCTCTCCCCTGACTTTTTTGCATGTTCAGCGAACTCTAGATCTAATTCTCTACAATTACTCTGGTTTTTACTCATACCGTACTGCTGAACTGGAGGTCTTGCTGATCACTATCAGGAATTTATGTAAAAGTACTATTTTAGGCTGTAGCCACCACCAAGTACTCGAAATACTCCTAGTGAAAAATAACTATCTTCTCTCCAGAAACTCATTGTATATTGTCCTGGTTTATCACCTTCCACAAGCCAGCTCTATGGCTTATGACCTGTTAGCACTACCACCAGTGAACTCCAGTGATGTGTTGACCATTCATATACTGTTCAGAAGGGAGACCCAAAGCCCTCTCCCACTCTTCCGACTGGTTCCAAAGAGCTGTTTGACATTCAGTTTAAAATGGAAGATTGCCTGTGGTGCACATTAAAGGTCACACCCTCAGCATCTTTGAACAGATGCAGACCTTTGTAAGGTTCAATCCGCAGTCACTCTCCCTTGGTCTGACCATTTCACCATTCTGTTTAAAAGATTTCACAGCCTAGCAGCTGTTAGAACATTGTGATTAATGAAACAATCACCTATCTTAAGTGGAATAATGTCCCTGCCAACTCCCTTGTTGCTTCCATGTCTCCAGCAGTGAATACTCCAATGACCCACAGCCTGCATTGATAGATCATTCTAAAGAGCTCTCCAACACATTCAGCTCGATAGCACGTTCGTTCTAGTAGCACTACAAACAAGCACTGGCAAAACCAATTGTTCTTTTCTCTGCAGAAAGAGTTAGGAGTGTAGCAGGGGCAGAGGTTGCAATAGATATAGGACCCTCATTTACAAGGCCACTGCGCTGCCGGTGCGTCACTTTTTTTGATGCACCTGCAGCGCAGTGTGCCTGCCCATATTTACAAGGCCAAGTAAAGTCACCCTGTGTGACTCCTCATGGCCTTGTAAATATGGCCCCTTACACTCTTTACTCTGCGTGAAAGGGGCATTCCTTGGGTGTTGCAGTGGGTGTTCCCACGCAACATCCATGGAACCTGACACATTCCTAGATTTACAAAGTTTTGTAAACCTCTGAGTGCGTCAGATTCCTACGCCTCTCCATTATTTCTCTTTGTTTTTCCCGCTTTCTATGCATGCTGCATTCTGTAGCACGCATGGAAAGAGGAAAATGCCATCAGTGATTGTTTTTGTGCAAGAAGGGACACCTTCCTGCACAAACATAATCATTCCCGCAATGCAGGCACCCTTGCAACATGACACACGGGTGCCTGCGCTGGCGCATGGCAGTCAATTGTGTGCCAGCGCAGGGGAAAGCACATGGATGCATCGTATTGTTGTTAATACGACGCATCCCTGTGCTTTTAAAATGATGCCGATTGTGCAGCAAAATGGCTTGCGGTGCCGCGCTGCGTAATTTTTTTCCAAATGAGGCCCGTAGAGAACAGCTAGAGCTGCAGTGTGGAACCACCAGGTGTGCTTGAGAGGAGCAGCCCGGTGGGAGGAGGAAAAGCAGCAGTAGGTGCATTAAGGAACCCACCAGGTGTGCATGAAAAGGGTGGTCTGGCAGGAGGGGGGACAGCAGGGGGAGCTGCCCTGATGAACCTGTCTGGGTGAATGAAAGTAGTACCCGTTGGATCTGAACAATCAGCGAGGTTACAAAGAGATCAACTGTGGGCATTTCAGAAGTCCTCGTCTTGAAGCTTGATGACCATGTCTGGGCTGCCTCTCCTGGTGAACTCAGAACTGAGGGTTGTTGACAGGGAGTGTTGGCGGCCTGATGTGAGATGGAGAGCTCCGGGGATCATACTAGGGTTGGTTAGGCTTTGGTCTAGGTAAGAGTTGCCAATCAGTTCTCATAGCAGTCGACACCCTCTTGAAACTTGTGTTTGACCATGTTAAACCCATTTCTGTGCCCTGAAACTTTTTGTAACTGTCAACCTTCCTGGAAACTTAACAGCACTCCTCCAGAGATGGGAGGGATGAAGAGCTTACAGAGCGGCTGTGCTGATAGAGGGCAGGGCTCTTGGGCACCGCTGCATGATGGCTTGCCTTGACTTGCATATAACACAATCAAAATCAAGGCAATTAATGTCAATTTATTTATATAGTCAGTGTTTGCTAATGCTTTGAGGATAACTAAATGTTTGCTTCGCGATCCATGATTTTATGTCCATAATATAGCATTTTTTCCTTAAATAGTTCTGCTACAGGGCATCCCTACATCCATCAGATCTATATGAGCAGTACCCCTGCACCAACAGTACACTTTAGGCACTATGTCTGGCACCATCATTCATACAAAAACCTTCCATTTGCTACCTTTCGAGCACATCCAGATCAAGGCATCCTCACATACTCACATATGGTCCTATAACAAAAGAACACTTTAGACTCCTAGCACCATCACACCATAGTAAATTTCACTTTTTAAACAAATAGTACAGAATCTGATTACTGGGTTAATTTGTTTTGTGGTTTGTAGCTTTATGTATATATTAATTCACTAAAAAACCAAAGGTTACAGGGACGTTATAATTAGGTTCACCTATTACACACACAAAACCATAGTAATTCAGCAGTTATAGTTATGATTATCGCAAGCAACTATAACTCGTGCACTAAGGTAACCATAACTTGCGCCCTCGGCATGTACAGTTTTCTCATCAATAATTTTACAGCAAATGTTGCAGTGATGTTATCAATGATGTCATAGAAGATGTTATGAGTGATGTAATATGTTTGATAATTATCAGTGCATGGCAAGGGCACGAGTTATAGTTAACTTAATGAACCTAACTATAACGTCCCTGCAACTTTGGTTTGTTAGTGAATTTCTAAGGTTTTTTACATTTTAATTCCTAACTATAACATCCCTGTAACCTTTGTTTTTTTTAAGTACATTTCTATGTTTTTTTTAACATAAAGTAATATTTAATTACCATGCATTAATCCAACCTCCACTGCCAAGGCCAACCCCTCGCATGCAGCCAACTCCATACCGCGCACTGCCTTTGGCCGAGCTCAGCGTGGAGGTTGGCCACAGGGCCGGTTCGCAGGCCAAAACTCCCAAACGCACTCAATCTGGGTGGGGTTGCACGCAGTCTTCCTCCCTGGGCTGATTTTGGCCTCGGGGACCCCATTCCCCGGGGCCCATGCCTTAAATTTTGCAGGAGGGGGCAAGCAGCCCTGCTCCCCAGGCCAATTTTGGCCCTGGGACCCCATTCCCGGGCCAGGCCTTATTATATAGCCCCTCTTCCTGGGCCAATATTGGCCCCAGTGACCTCATCCCCCAGGGCCCGCCCTGTAAATATTGGGTACCCTGGAGCTCACCCAGGGCATCCATTTCATATTTAAATGTTGCCCTTCTGATTTTGACCCTGGAGACCCCATCTCTTGGGGCCCGGCATTCTTCTTAAGGGGGAAGGGGACATGCAGCCCCCCCTCCCCAGGCAAATGTTGGCCCTGGGGACTCCATCCCCCGGGGTCTGGCCAGTTTCTAAAATGGTTGGGGGGCATAAAGCTCCCCTCTGCGGGCCATTATTGGCCCCGGGGACCCCATCCCCTGGTGCCTAACCAGTAACTAAAGGGGGAGGGGGGTACACAGCCCCCTTACCCGGGCCAATATTGGTCCAGATGAAACCATCCCCCAGGGCCTGGCCTCTACATGGTGGTTGCCATGGAGCCCACCCAGGGCACCCACTGGCTTTTTGTTGGAAGTCACATGCTGGCTCCCCACCTCCTGCAGGAGCTGGCATCGCCCCTCCTTGCACTGAGCAGCTTAAAAATCTGCTCCCAGTGGGTGGGAGCATTTTTCCAGCTCCCGCCCTCTGGGAGCAGACATACTGTTTTCTTTCGCTTGGCAGGAGCTTTAAATTGCTCCTGCCAAGCGAGAGCAGACAGAGATTTCCCTATCCACATCAGTGCGGGCAGGGAAACAGCTATGTCCTGAGGATGGGCACCTCTGGACATATCAGGAGCCGGCCCTGGGGTGGTGGTCTCCAGGGCCATTAATGGCTTGTGCATGACTGTTCTTTGTGGGCTGGTGGCACCCGGGGCCAACATTGGCCCGGGTAAAGAACCGCACGGCCCCCCTTCCCATTTTGAGGGGAGTGATGGTCCCAGGGGATGTAAACGGCCTTGGGAGGGGGACTGCACAGCCCCCCTGTGTCCTTTTGAATAATGGCCTGTCCCCGGGGAGGTGGTGGTCCTCGGGGCAAAAATCAACCTGAGGAGGGGGGCCACAAGCGCACCCCTGTCCAAATTATATGACTAAATACACCCACCAAGACCTGGGCCACGTGAGGGCCATATACCAAACAAGCAGGGGAACTGCGCTTGGGTTTTCTAAACAAGTTTACTGCAGATTCTTGGATCCTCCTTGAATTTACAGTACATTTTTAAAAAAAAGTTTTTCTGCCCCCGGCAGGGTCCCTGTGGGACCCCACCACCAGGCCTAGATAGTCAGAGTATTTCTACCCTGCCCCCTTGTTTTTTTTTTTCATGCTTTTTCTTGGGACTCGGCTGAGTCCAAGCTCCAAGATGGCTGCCAACACTTCCTGTTTGAAGTGTTGGCAGCCAATCAGATCTCATTTTTAGATCGCTAGGATCCGCGGACCCTCCATGTCCCTAGATATACAAATTTGTTTTTTCTTTATTAACTCTAAAACTACTGAATAGATTTACACCAAATCACAAAAAGAGATATTTCTGGACTAAGATCTAGCTTTTTGCCAACTTTGGTGTGATTCTGTTCAGCGGTTCGGGATGTACTCGTGTTCAAAATCCCTATAGGATATTGCACGGGGAACACACGTTTTGGGACCCCCCCTTTTTCTCAGCCCCTGTTTGTTGAATCACCCTGAAACTTTCCAAACAGCAGCTAAAGTGATTGACGTACTAGTTTTGAAACGTTTGTGATGATTTGTCAAACTGCGCCAAAGTTATCAGCAAAACAAAAACCTCTTTGTCTTTGGGAATTAGGTCCTAACTATAACTACCTATTGGCGACCGGCAGTAGGTAGTAATACTAAGAATGTCCTCACATTTTCAGATTACTCCACACTAATGTCCTTAACTCAGGCATGCTAGACGTTATTTCAGGGCCTCGGTCAAAAAAGTCATGCAGGCCCGCACGTTACAAGCAACAAAAGGTCCTCAGGGAAGGAGAAAACTTCTGCTCCTGTATCTGGTGCCATCTAGTGGTTTTAGCCATGTGGCTGTCATGAGTAAACAAGGCTTGCTTCCAAATCTATAAATTACTGATGGTCCTGCCTTAATTTGTTATGCCCTCACGTGCCCCCTTCCCATTGCCATTGCGTGTTGTGAAATATCAGATCACACCACCCTAACATTATTGACTAAGATAAGCCACTGTTTATCACCAAAATGCAATGCTCATTTCCTTGAATTCCTGTCGCAAAATTGCTTTCAGTTGTGCTAATTTAATTCTATTAACTGAAATGAACCAGGACTAAAACTTCTAAAATGTGCTAGGTTTTTAAATAGAAACACAGGCCTGAGCATTGCATCACAGATGACATGCAGTCATATGGCATCTTTATCTAGTCATCATGTTTACGAACTTAGTAGCCAGTCCACCACATTCATAAAGCAGAAAAACAAAATCTTCAGTGATACTGAGCCCGCTGGAAAACCTCAGCGTCATCTCTGAAGAAAGATGGCGTGAGGAGTTGGCTATCGACTCTACACTCAATGAAGTAATTTCTTTCATACATAAAGGTTGGTCTGGTGTTAAGGCTGGATCTGACCTTACAAGACCCTTTTGGCACCTACGTGATGAATTGTCTGTTGAGAGTGGGTTGTTATTTCGAGGCACAAGGTTGATTCCACCTAGTAGTCTCAGAAGGGAATTGGTGGACTTAGCTCATGCAACTCATGCAGGCCTTACAAAGACCAAGGAAAGATTGCGCATGTCTTACTGGTGGCCTGGAATGGACAAACTTGTGGAGCGTGTGGTGCGAGATTGTCTTCCTTGTACCATGAGTGACAAATCTAAATGTCCTCGCGTGCAACCCATGATTGTAAGAATGCATTCTTCACGTCCTTGGCAAGACATTGTGTTGGACATTTTAGGACCGGTGCACTGCAGTGGTTTACACATTTTTCTTTTGGTCATTGTTGATATGTATTCTCGATGGCCTGAGGTTTTCTTTACATCTATGATTGACTCGGCACATGTCATTAAGTGTCTTAAAGAGTTATTTTCCAGGAAGGTGTGCCAGAAACTATTTTAACCGACAATGGTGTCCAACTGGTTTCAAAAGAGATGGAGAATTTTCTATCTGCGAGAGGTATAGTTCACAAAACATATTCTCTCTCTCATCCCGAATCAAACGGAATGGTCGAGAGATTTAATAGAGTGCTTAAAGAGACAATCGCTTTAGCAAAGTCATTGTCTCTAGAGTGGAAAGGAGAAGTGCTTAAGAAAGTAGAAGGGTATAGGATGACTCCCCATGGCACTACTGGGAAAACTCCCTTTCTGTTATTTTGTAGTAGAGTGCCTAATACCTGCCTTGAACCTACTTGGGTCAATAAGTATGAACTCTCCAGGGGCAAGGAATCTGTATGTGTTCGAAGTGATGTGCAACGGAGGGAAGAGCTAAAAGCTGCTGAAAGGAAAAACTATTTTGATACTAGAAAGGCTGTGAAGAAAGTGGTGGTGAAAGTGGGAGATTGGGTCATGATCAAACGCCCTGGTCTCATCGGCTGTTCTTCTTCTAAGTTCATGAAGCCTTTAATGGTCATCAAAGTTTTCTGCAATGCTGTTAAGACACAAGACCATCGCATTTGGAATCTTAACAGAGTTGTTGTAAGAGGCAAATTCGATACCCATGACCATTCTTTGTCAAAAATGGGTAAAGACACTAACGGTGCGGAAAATGTTAGACTATCCTCCAGGATGGTCAAACGTCCTGGTTATCTTGATGATTATGTTTAATTTGTTTCTGTGCCTATATTATTTGCATTGTTTTGTATATAGTTGGTGAAGGAAGGGAGGTGTGTGGTATACCTTAGTACCATTACTTCATCCTTGTTAGCATTGTCTCCTTCCCCTTCCTATGTCATATTGGAATGTCAACAAGTCATAGTAGCCTTGATGCAAGAGCTTGGTGTTACTAGAGGCTGAGTGTCAGTTGGTGCTTCAGCCTTTCCTGTTGGATGGGATCTTTTACTGTGAATAAACTCACAACCTTGATCCAACCTGTTTCCAGCGTCATACTTCAAAATACTACAGAGCCCGCTGGAAAACCTCTGTAAAAATAATGTATATGTAATTGGCCAACTGTGGTGCTCTCAATTATCAATAGGTTTTAGCCTTTACAGCTCTAATTGGATCTTTAAGACCCACTACTGTGGCAATTTATTAACCTTACCCCTTGCCAGCTGTGTTATGTTTTAGCCAGCAGCACTTCTGCCTTTGGGTGAGTCCAAATGACCCGCCACAATGGTGTCTCCACTCATCCTTTGGTATCAGCATTTCTACACCTGGGTGGAGGTAATATACCACTATTGTGTTGTCTTGTTACTTCTAGGCTGTGGCATTATTGATTGTCCATAGGCTGGGACATTGTCCCCTGCTGGGTGGACCCAAGTGATCCACCACCTTACGGTCTTCAATTATTGCTTAGGCAGCAGTTGCCCACTTCAATAATGTCTTCATCAAGACTAGGCTACACCATTTTAACTTCTGAGTGGACCTAACAGACCCACTACTGTCGTGTTTTCTTATCCGTAGGCTGAGGCATCATTGATTATCATCATTCTGCTACTCAGTGGAGAAAATAAACTCAATATGGTGGTATCTTCCAATGTTCATGGGCTGTGACGTTGGACTCAAGAGACCCACTCCCATTGTGTCTTTCAACTGTCCAAGGCTATAGCAATTCCATTTCCAGATGGGCCTTACAGACTTTCTACTGTGGTGTTGCATTATTGATTAACTTCGGCTGGACCATTTCCACTTCTGGGTGGACACAGTGCCACGGTGCCTTAAATTATCAACAGTCCGTGGCTTATCCACTCCAACTGGACCGAATAAACAAACTAGCTTTTGTTGCCTTTCTTTCCTTAGGCTGCATATCTTCCACCTGCTGTGGAACTAACATACCCAATACTATTCTGTGCCTGATTTCCTAAGATTCTGGCACTTCACACAGAAATATCCAACCACAATAAGAGGCTCAATTATCTCAGTCCTGGTCAAAACAGATATCTTGCTGCTTCTGATAAAGCCATAAACACCTGCAGAGCTAAACACATGCAAAGAAAACCCCTCATGTTAACAAATCAATAGATAAAAACAAACGGTCAACTCAGGGCCTGCTTTTAGGACACCTGGTGCAAAAGATCTTCGTTGGCGCCCCCTCCACCCACATTGACCTTCTCCATGTATTCCCTTTTACTGCCCTTCAACAGTGTCCCTCACCTCTTTGAAGCCACTCTTTCAAATGTATTGAATTTCTTTTAAAGCACTACTCATTCAAATGTAGGTTTTCGGGCCGCTTTACACAACACACATACATATTTTACATAGACATCATACACGTGTGTAAATCAATGAATATGAAATGTTACATAAGATAATGAGGGCTGCAAGATGTAGCAATCATATATCACGGGTGCTTCGTCTGGCGAAACATAAATTCAGGATTTAAAATGCTATGCAGTGGTTAGGGCTGTCTATACTAAGAATGTATTACTACATGAAGGAACCCATTTTAGCAATCTTAGATTAACAAAAGGTTGAGAAAAAATTAAGGTTCTTCACCTTTGCCTTGCAGTTTTCATGAGCTTTGTATAGCTCACTGTGCTATAATAGAAAGATGATAACTTATGAACTGTAAGTAACAAAAGGATCTCTGGCAAAAGCAGTAAGCAACTGAGCTAGCTGCATAAATACAAATGTGTGATTTGCATGGGACATGTTGCCGCAGGCACATTAGCACTTTGTGCTATATTACGAGGAATCAAAATTGTGACTAGATAAAACTCATATCTCTCTAGCAAGTACATTAATTACCCGTGTTATCTTGGCATTTTAGTGTTAACCACACAAAGAAATCTGCAGCAGGTGCCTTTAAACCCATAACATATTAAAAATACAGCACCCCCAGAGCTTGGCACCCGGTGCAGCGGCACCGGCTGCACTCCCCTACAGCTGGCACTGGGTCAACTGAGAGGGCAAGTACTCCACAATCTGATAACTTGGGGTCTTCTGCTGCATGTAAGTTCACAAACAAAGAGCCCACAGCAGTTTGCAAACTGCGGAGTACCCAGGGGACCCAGGCAAAGAAGCATTGTGAAGCATCAGAGATGGCGTATAAATTAGCACCTGTCCTACAAACGTATCTTGCCATGGTGAAAATGTCACTATCCAAGAAGAATCCTCACTCGGTCCACCAAAAAGAATGCTCCTGCCTTTGCCAACGTTGCCCAGAGGGTCACCACATTCCTGGTTCTACTGCCTCTTCATCATATTTCCTGCATACAATTTAACCAGCAAGTACCATATGCTCATTCTCCTTTTGCCCCTTCCCTAATCTGTCACCCACTCAACACCCAACCCAACCTTGTGCTCACTGCATTTTTATCTTCTCCCTTCTCCTCATTCTCCTAATATAGATATAACACCCTCCACCCTCCTTTAAGTTAATAATCTCTTTTCTTACCTTGGCCATTAATCCTGCTTCCCTCCTCTTCCTTCATAAAAAACCTAAATGCTTGCTTACTATCCCCTGTATCTAATGTATGCTATGCTCACCCTTGAAGCAAATTGGCTGCTTAAGTCAACACTCTCCATCCTTAACCATGAACTAAAATGGCCTTTCTAACTCAGTCCGCCTCCATCCCACACACCATCACTTCCTAGTAAACCATCACACCCGGATTCAAACACACTCTAGCTTTATTTCCCTGACCACCCTATCTGTGCTCACCATACCCCAACCAGCAGCCTATTCAGTCATTGCCTCAATGTCCTTCTACACATCTCAAAAACCTTTCTTTAATGTCAGATCCCCACCTCTCTATGGCCCAAGCTCCTTACCAGTATGTCCATCATAAAAGAAGTAGAACATGCACATCTACATTCCTTCTACACCGGGCACCCCACCCTCTCCCCTCTATGCTGCCCTTTCCTTCTCATGCTTACTTCTTCAACCCCCAAGACTGTGCTCTATAGTCTTTTACCGTTTACAACAACCCCATCTTACATAATCCCTTCCTGCTACCTAAGTCATTTAAATCACTACATCGAACAACTAGATGGACCAACAACTACAATGTGTTCCCACAGTCTGCCACGCCGGCCATAGCAACAACGAAAGAGCAACTGCAAGATCATTTGCTCGAGCAACTGCCAACCCAACATTATGAACAAACAACCAAACGGCAGCCGCCGAAGTCTTAAGACTGTGTGACTATATCAACAAAACCATCTACTAAGCCCTTGCATTGCCCTTGCGTCAAGGCAACGCAAGGGCTTAAGTGAGATTTACTATCCTTCCTCTTTCTATGTGTGCTGCAGAATGCAGCACGTGCAGAAAGAGGAAAATGCCTCTCAGGGTTGTTTTTGTGCAGTAAGGTGTTCCTTCTTGCACAAAAACAATCCTGCCTGTAATTCAAGCACCCTTGCACCATGGCACGAGGGCACCTGCGTTGGTGTTAAGCAGCACACAGTGCGCCAGCGCAGGGAGAGACCAGGAATGCTTTATATCTTAGTAGATATGGTGCATTCCTGCTCTCTCCCTGCCACGCAGTGCAGTGTAATAAGTTGTCTTGCTGCATTGCGTGACTTCTTGGTAAAAATGCCCCCATGTCTCTCTGGCATCCACTCTTACATAGCAAATCACCAATATGAACTCCGCTTCTACACCTTTCAAACCAATCCCCAAAGAAACCGCCAAGGCAGCCGGCTGATCTGCTTAATCATGAGCAAAACAAATAAGTGGTTGATGAATTGCTTGAATCAGTCTCAGCCATTGGAAATTACATGGGCTGCAATCCACTTTATCATTCGTTTTACAACTATGCTACCCCAGATAGGAAAGGAACCAACCATAGCAAACCAATCTTGTCCTACTCCAATAGGAACTGTCCAGGAAGGCCAGGTCCCTCTCTGTCCAGGAAGAGCAGGTCCCTCTCAGAATGCTTTTGTTTTTTTTTAAATACATAATTTCCATGGACAACCAAAATCTCTGCTAAATTACTTTAAATGAATTAAAAAATGCTTATTAAAAAATTAACAATTTACTCATTATTTACCAATTAAACACACTACAAATACAATTAATTTTTACAATTCAAGCACTTTTATCTTACTCCCCTACAATCCCAGAAACTCATACAAAATGTGAAATGATAATAAATCAATTAAATAAATCACAACAAAAAAGTAAATCTTTTTAAAAAACATACCAAAAAGGGAAGTAGATTAATGTAATCTATTGAAAAATGTAATGCCATAAAGTAATCATTGATTTAAACTAAAAAGCAATCAACAATTAAAAATGAATAAATTAAACAACTAATGCATTTTAAAATGTACTTAACTAATAATTTATTTAATCAATTTAAACAAATAAATGAAATAAATGATTATTTATATAAATTAAGTAATGTAACAATTAAATAATTTAGATAAATATTAATTTAACAAAGCAATTGTAAAAAAGTGTAAAAAAAATAAAAATATATATTTATATATCTTCCTACCATACGTCGCTACAAATACAAAAACACTGCAATAAAAATGAGAAACAAAACTTTACAAATAATACCAAACCCTGGTGCCTCCACCCAGGCCCTGGAAGCTTCCCCTAAACTATACTCACAATTGGCTAATGTCTTTGACAATAAAATCAAAGACATGGTTGAGGCCTTGAATGTCTCTGTTCCCGCTAACATCTCAGACACGAAGTGTCCGGAATATGCGCCAGTGAGTGAGACTACCACAAGAGTTTGCTTTTTGACTAATTTTGCCAGCATTACTTTGGAGTACTCTGCTAATGTGAAATCCTGCTGATCTGGCTCCCCAGATGATCCTTGCCCTCCTCATGTTCAGGTGACCCACTTCGAAGCCATCAACCCATCTCTTAATTCCCTCCTAAAAACCTCCCCACTCCAAATGACTGTGCCCAGCTGCTGGAAAAAAGCAAGGCTAATTCCACTCCTGAAAAAGCCTACAACCGATAAGTCCATTTTGGCCAACTATAGGCCTATTTCCCTATAGCTAGCCTTCTCAAGAATTTTTGATAAACTGATGAACACCCAGTGGTCCGAAAATATGGACTCTAACCAGTTGCTACATCTGTCTCAGTCGGGCTTTTGCCCTGGGCACAGTACGGAAGCAACTTTGGTTGAAGTAGCTGATACCATCAAGATAGCATTGGACCAGGGGAAGCAGGCAGCCCTTCTGCTTTATGATCCATCTGCAGCATTGAACACTGTCTCCCATCCTATACTTCTTCAGCGACTGAGTAACATCTGGATAGGCTGGGCTGCCTTGGCATGGTTTGGATCATTTTTATCTGACCAGTCAGTTTGGATGCCACCTTTTGCTTCTGACTCGAAAACTCTTAGATTTGGAGTCACTCGGGGCTCGGCCCTGAGCTCCACCTTATTTAATGTGTATACGACTCCACTAGCAATGCTAGTGGAGTAATTCAGAGTACAGGTTGTGTCCTATGCCAATGACACACAAATCGTCCTCGCTTGGCATAGTAATACTACCAATATTCAGGGTCGATTTGCTGCATGTCTGTGAGCAGCCGCGACCCGAGAAGGGAAGAACGGTGAGTCGGTGGGGCTGGGTGGCGGGGGATTTTCGACGGGCAAGGTCGAGGGAAAATTAAATAAATAATTAATTTTCCCTCATCGTCTGTCGAAGTCCCCCCCCCCCCCACACCCGGCCCCACTGCTTTTACCTGCAAGGGCTGCAGCTGTCTGTCAGCAGTATTTCAGTGGATGGGACAGAGCAATCTCCAAAGCAACACCAGTAAGACCGAAGTATTAGTCTTCGGCACCTTCCCCTCCTATCTGGGGTGTTGATTTCTGGCCCAGCTCTGCTCCTTCCTCTTCCACCCCTGTTACAGTTGCTCTCAACCTGGGGGTAACATTTGACAATAATCTATCATTCAGGTCTGAGGTGGACAGTGTGTTAGGCGTTTGCTTCGGCCTCTTGAGATCCCTGAAATAAGTCTTATTTCTGCTTCTGGCACTGTGCCAGAAAACAGTTATTCACGCTGTCATAACCTGAAGGCTGGATTATGCTAATGTACTGTACAAGGGCATCCCAGTGTACCAACTCAAGAGACTCCAGCTGGTGCAGAATGCTGCGGCCCGACGTCTTCAAAATCTATGGAAATATGACCACATACAAGTACATCTCAGAGATTTACATTGGCTGCCGATCCGCCAAAAAGTCAATTTCAAAGGGCTGGTAATGCCTCATACAGCTTTTTAAAATGACGGCCCTTACTATTTGCCCAACAGGCTCATCCACTACCTTCCTATAAGAGCCTTGCACTCTTCGGATGCCTTGCTGGCTGCTGTCCCCTTAACTAAGAGGAAGAAATGGGGGGTTGAGCTCAGGCCCATGGGTAGTGTGCCTGCGTCCGCGGTCTGTGTGGCACCGCGTTGACACTCACTTTGGGGTAGTGGTATACGCGGCGACTCCCGCGCGGGCGGTGGGGCGGTAGGCTGGCTCCTCTCTCCCTTCCCTGGTGTGCAACTAATACAGACTCGAGTCTCGAGCTAAGTGGCTGCTCCTACTGTACCAGTGCCTGTTTGCGCGTGCACTCCCCTACACTCAATAGCGCTGTGTCCCCTATAAAAGCGGGCCTTGTGTTTAAAGCTGCGGCAGGCTGGGAAAGAACCAGTTATATAGCCACCATATTGGCGCATCAAGAAAGAACACGCTGCGAGTAGAGGCGCTTAGGACACAGCCGAGCTAGATTGTAGCGCATTGACCTGCTGCGTGCCACCAGAGGGGTGATTTCTGCGAAAGCCCACGCCGCCCTGCGCCGCCTACACACCGCCTGACAAAATGGGGAAGACTGACCCAAGCCAATCTAAACTCCCCTTCGATAGTAAGCACCAAACTTGCACGACCGATGCAAGTATGGAACCAGACACTGACCCTAGCGCCAAAGACTCTGGGGAAAATCGTGAGGATGACTTGCGCACCATATTGCTAGACGCGCGTTCCAGCATAAAAACCATAGACAATAAGATTGATGTGCTCACCTCTAGCCTAGACAAGGTCAAAAAACGTGTAGACACTCATGAAACTCGCCTAGACACCCTGGAAAATAGGATTTCGGACACTCAAGACTCTCAGGCTGAATCTAGGGAACAACTACTTCAAATGGAAAAAGTACTAGCGGTAATCAAAGCCAAAAATGAGGACTTAGAAGCGCGCTCGAGGCGCAACAACCTCAGAATTCTTGGCCTGCCCGAATCCACAGCCATCCCAAAAATGGAACCATACATAGAAAACTTATTATGAGAACTGTTTAGTCCGGTGCTTTCGCCAGTCATGATAGTTGAGCGGGCCCACCGCTCACTGGGTCCCAAACCACCAGTGGGCACTGCGCCAAGACCCATAATAGCGCGTCTTCTAAATTATAGAGACAGAGATGCGATCCTCAGAGCCGCCAGAGACCAGAGCCCAATAAATCATCAGAGAAATTCCCTCTCCTTCTTTCCGAGTTATACTCCAATGGTGCAAGCCGCTCGTAGAGAGTTCACATCGGCGAAACGTATCCTACAAAATGCCTCCATCCCATACACAATGCTCTACCTGGCCAAATTTAAGATCACGCACGAAGGGCAATCCCACTTCTTTACAGACACCAAATCAGCCCTGAAGTACTCGAAACATATCTGCACCAAAAAGACCTCTCCTCGCTCTTCACAGCGTACAGAATCGGAGCGCAACCTGAGCGACAATGACTGATATGATTATTTTGGTTCAGGCAGACAGTTCATTAAGTTTTGTGTGTACATTTGCTCTGTGTAACATTTCTGGTTGCTGTGACAGTCGAGTCTAGCGGTAGCTGACTTTTCAGGCAGTGTTTCGGCCTAAAATCCACATTAAGCGGATTCCTAACACTATGATTTAGCCCGGCCACCCTGCCACCAGGCGGGGATCACGCCGGCGTCCCAAGCCCCACTGGGAGATCTCCCATGTGTTTTTTCATTTGGGCTAACAGGGGAATAAAGGGTGGGAGGGTGGGTAATTCAACACAACCTATTTGGGGGGTTGGTGTGGGAGGTGGGTGGGGAAGGGAGTTTATTGTATTCTCAGACAAAAATATGTCAACTGGGGGGCATGGTCTTGCTACCGATGGATTGAGACGCACGCCGTGGGAGCTCCGGGCCGCTGCTGCAGATTTAAGCTTCTTAAACGGCGCTGGGGTCCCATGAGAGCTGCTGCCTGGGGCGCCTGACCTGCGGAGGGGCTGGAGCTGCTTTGGAAGGGTTCGGCGCTCCTCCTGGCCAGTCGGCGGTGGCGTGAGCGGAGCCGCTGAGGAGTGCTCCTGCCTGCGAGAGCATGGCCGCCATCTTAGTACCCTCGGCCCTGTGATCCTCGGGCGGCCTGGCCCCTACAACGCTCTGCGGCCACGCATCGGGGGCATTCAGCGGAGGTGACCAGGACACACGGCGGAGGTACGAGGGTCTGGGCTCCCCGGCGCTGGCCTGCAAAGGGGGCATTCCCTGCCGGCGACCTATCTGGCCGCCATCTTGGGCCTCCGCAAGGCCTAGACTGTGCGACCGGCGCTCCGGGGGGGGGGACGCCCCTTGCACGGCTGGACCCCAGAGAGCTTCTGGCCATATCACCGGTGG
This sequence comes from Calotriton arnoldi, assembly GCA_963921515.1. NCBI lineage: Eukaryota > Metazoa > Chordata > Amphibia > Caudata > Salamandridae > Calotriton > Calotriton arnoldi. The sequence goes on along the minus strand of CAWUFW010003416.1, from coordinate 256,687 downwards.
TGCGGAGCGGGAAGCGGTGGAGCGCTGGACGCCACGGGATCGTGACCCGGTGAGAGATACAGCGTCCGTCTTCTTGGGCCTCTCGGGGCTCGAGGAGCTCCTGCCTGGACTGGGCCCCCACATTCCTTCACCGCGACACCGGGGTGCCCGCCCCTCCATCGGGGGCCTGGGGCGGCGACTTAGGGGCCTAGACCCTTCTATGTGGATGCACCGGGGGGGCGCTGCCATGCCGCTTCCGACGCCGCTCTGATCTCCTATCAGTGACTTGCGGAGCCCTGCGGCCTGACCTGCCTCTCTACTGCTCTGTGGCAGCGACGCGGGAGCCCTCCAGTGAGTGCACACTGATCACCGCTGCCGAACTATCCCCCGTGGGCCGTGTGTGCCCCTGTGCCTGCCGGCTCGGGCGCCTCGGCGGGCCTTGGAGGTTCCCTGGAGAGCCCTGGAGGGGGGTGCCCCTGCTCGTAACCCGCCATCACTCTGGTCCCCGGGAGGCCCCGGCGTTGACGACCCTTCCGCGGTTGCCCTTAAAGACGCTTGTGAACCCTGCTCGTAGCCTGTGACACCGGGTGGGGAGTGTTGCGGCCTGGGGGGCGCGGCCATACCCCCTAGTGGACGCGGCGCCCATCAGAGGGGGCGCCCCCTAACGGCGTGGGATTGCAGGCACTCCATCGGACGCTGTGCCTCCGGATACTGGACGTTTCCTGCCTCCGAAATACCTCCTGGAGGTGCTGGGACGTCGGCCCCTGCCTCGGGGAGTGTGCGGGTGCCTGCGGGGCAGACGGGCCCTGGACTTGCGGGGAGCGCTGGGGTCAGGCCCCTTGAGGTCCCCTCTGCCCCTGACATCGGCCCCCGGTTGGTGCGGGGGGCCCGCCTCTGAACACCCCCGCAGGGGGACACCGGCACGCTCCACTCGCTGGCCTAGACCTTGAGGCCTCAGCTGCGCTGCCCCGCCCTGTGCTCAAGACTCATTCAAGTGGCCGGTGGAGAACTCGGGGGGCTCCGGGGCTTTGAGGAGACACTTCCCTGGCCGCCCACCTACCACCTCACCAGCGTCTGGCCCCGGCCGGCTGTACTGCCCTTTCCCGCCGGAACAGACGGTCATTAGACCTTGTGCGGCACTCCTTGGCCTTGACCCCCTGTCCACCATATGGGATTCTGAAGGGTCATGACTTGCTCAAGGGCTGGGAAAGACTCTGCTGCACCCCCGAAGGACAACCCTGTCACTGCCCTGTGGAACAGATCGGGCTCTGCCTCTGCAGTGGAAATGGCCTCATCGACAGGGGGGCCCTCAGACCCCGTCACTCAGTCTTTTATGGCCGGCTTCATGCAAGAACTCAAATCTGAAACTGGCTCCCTTAGAGCGGAGGTATAGTCCTGCATCCAGGAGCTTAGGAGAGACGTTGTAGAGCTTGGAGGAAGAGTGGACGACCTCGAAAAGACTGTTGACGCTCGCACGGAGGACCAGGAGCAATTATGGCAGCGCTTGGCCATCCTGGAGGAACAGCACATAGAGCTGCAGATTAAACAGGAGGACTTGGAAAACAGGGGCCACCGCAATAACCTGCGTCTAAGGGGAGTCCCTGTTGGGGCAGAGGGGTTGGACATCATGACTTTTGTAGCGGACCTACTCCAAGAAATCAGAGGTGACGAAGATGCATCCCCACCGGCCCTGGACCGTGCCCATCGGGTCTCTGCCCCCCCCCCGGCCGCCCTGGCCTCATGCCTGACATCCTGACCCGGGTTCACTTTTTCACAGAGAAGGAGGCCATCCTCAAGGCCGCGCAATCCAAAGCAGAGCTCACCTTCAGGGGTGCTCCCATCCAGCTGTTCCAAGACCTCGCCCCCACCACACTACGTCACCACAGGGACTTTAAGCCCATTAATGATAAGCTAAGGGAGCTGGGGATCCAGTACCAGTGGGGGCACCCGTTTGCTCTCATCTTCCAATGGGACTCAAAGCGCCGGGTGCTATGGTCCTTCCAGGAGGCTGCGCAGCTCCTCCAAATCCCGGTCACTCCACCATCCAGCCCCTCAAGACTGTCCTCCCTAAACCGTTAACCTGCGAAACCTCAATGGACTAAGATACACCGCTCCAGACATCCGTCCCACTGGGGCGAACGCGCTTCATCTCAAACTAAACAAGACATTATACAGCACCTCCGTTCCTTAGATGGTGGACACTCGCCCCTGGGCTCCCAGCCTTCCGAGAAGTAACTACTAGACGCCCCTTCAAACTATCTGGAGCTACACCACCCGCGCCGACTCTTCACGAGAGTGCTACTGGCACCCCACTCTCCTGACATGATCACCCCTCGCCTCGACTGCACTCCGGCGGCTGTACCGGACTGTGCCCCTGGACGGCGATGCTGATCTTCTGAGACCCGCTCCCCCTTCTATTCCTCGGAGAGTGACATCTCGGGGATGGCTTGTGCCGTTGAGCCTGGCTTGCTTCCGGACTGGAATAGGCCTTGTTGGCCCCGTTGGTCATTGTTATTTTTGGATATATTGTCTTTCTTCTTTTGCTCCTCCTTGTCTCTCCTTCTTCTCTTCTTCCTTTCCTCTGGCGGGAGGGTAGCTCTGATTCTGTTGGGAACTCTCTCCTCTGTGAATGTTGCTTCCTTTCCCTCTAGCATAACACTTGGCCCTGCGATGCGCCCCCACTCTTCTCCTCCCCTTTGGCATTGCGTTGGGGGGGGCGGATTGCGCTGCGTCCCACACCATCTCCTTTGCCTGCGATGGCGCCTGCGCACGACATACCGGAAACATGACCTCCATTCCCTGTCTGAAATTCCTCTCCCTTAACGTAAAGGGCCTAAACTCCCCTAACAAGTGCCGCCAGATATGGCGATATCTCCTACAACAAAACCCAGACATCATATTCCTGCAGGAGACCCACCTGCTGAGGGAGGATGTCTCTCGCATGACCCACCCTCAATACCCCCTCCAATTCTGGGCATCAGTACTCACTAAATCGGCTGGGGTGGCAATCCTTTGTCGGGCAGGCATCCGCCAGGAGGACTCCAGGGTGATCCGCAGCAAGGATGGCAGATTCCTCAAAGTGATGGTCAGGATCGGGCAGCGGACCCTCACCTTATGCAATATTTACGCGCCGAATCAGGCTCAGGACCATTTCCTTAGGGGCTTGTTGTGGGAACAGATATCACACAACGACTCCCACCTTATCCTGGGGGTGACTTTAACCTGGTCTGGGAGGCGGGACTTGACCGCAGCGATGGCTCATTCCATGGGGCAGGGGCTATGTCCTCCGCCTTAAAGAGACACCTAACTGACCTTGGCCTAATAGATATATGGCGCTATCACTCTCCGGCTACCCGCGACTACTCTTACTATTCCCATGTTCATCGCTCTTACTCGCGCATCGATTACATCTTCGTCTCGCACTCCCCTGTCAAAGACACCTCTCTGCGTCCATGTCTGACATCTCTGTCTCTGACCACGCCCACGTGGAACTTCTCATCCAAGATCACTTCTCTCGCCCAAACCGCTCCCCACGGTGGCACTTTCCTCCCCACGTCCTCCGGGACCCCGTGGATGCGGCGGAACTTCGGACGCTATTACGTCCTATTTTGAGTTAAATGACCTCCCTGAGACTCCACTCTCTGTGGTCTGGGACGCGTTTAAAGCCACGATCCGAGGCTGCATTACGTCTATAGCCATAGCTCGGGCTCGGGAAGCCCGTCTTTTTGAAGATAAACTCTCTCGGGATATAAAGACACTTGAACGATTGGACCAGGAGCATCCCTTGGTGCTTCATAAGAGACGCCTCGCTATGCTTCGAGGCCAGCTACGGGCGCATAGAACCAATAAGGCAGAGCATGCTCTCTTAGCCCTGAAACAACAGTATTATGAGGGGGGAGACAAGGTGGGCAGGGTCCTTGCACGTCGCCTCCGGACGCGGGCCGCCAGGGCGCACATCGCTAAACTTAAGCTAGAGGACGGTACCTGGGCTACTACTGAAGCAGCTAAACTAAAAGCTTTTCAGGACTATTACTCGTTCCTCTATGCCAGGGAGTCGTCCAACCCAGAACAGGTGCAGGCTGACCTGGAGGCCTGTGACTGGTCCCCGATTAGCCGCTACCATGCTCAGCTACTGGAGGAGCCTATCACCTCAGAGGAACTTGTAGGCGCTCTGAAGGAACTTCCTCTTGGTAAATCCCCAGGGCCGGACGGCCTACCGGTCTCTTTCTATCATGCTTTTCTCCCGCAACTTAAGTCCCATATACTCCGCCTCTTTAATTCTTTCTCAGACACGGTGGGGCCCTCTACATCTATGGCCATGGCTGAAATCGCCCTGATCCCCAAACCAGGAAAAGATCTTACGCTATGCTCCTCCTTCCGCATCATTGCACTCCTAAACACAGACCTTAAACTCTACACTAAAATACTAGCCAAGCGACTTGACCCGCACCTTCCTGGGCTCATCGAACCCGATCAGGTGGACTTTATCCGCCACCGGCAGGGTGCGGATAACGTACGACGTATCGCACATTTAGACGGGAAGGCACATCACTGGAAGATACCCTCCTGCTTGTTGTCACTCGATGCTGAGAAAGCATTTGACCGAGTTGATTGGGTATTTCTTCGAGCTGTCCTACATAAAATAGGGCTGGGCCCCCAGATGATCGCTAGGATCATGGCTCCTTATATCTCCCCCCTGGCTCAGGTGCAGATCAACGGCCAACTCACGAGCCCCATCTCTATCCACAGGGGCACCCGACAGGGGTGTCCTCTATCCCCCCTCTTATTCGCCCTCGTAGTGGAACCCCTTGCCATCATGATACGCCAGTCCCCGGATATACATGGCATTACGCTTGGGGGGTTAGATCATAAAATTGCCTTGTTTGCGGATGACCTTCTCCTTACACTATCGCGCCCACGCTCCTCCTTACCTGCCTTGCACAGATTGCTCCAATCGTTTGAAATGGTCTCAGGTCACAAAATCAACCACGCGAAATCATGGGCTCTAAACCTTAAGATACCTGCTGAGGAAATCCATGTGCTCCAGTCTCTTGTCCCCTATCAATGGGCATCATAGTCCATCCGGTACTTGGGGCTCAACCTGACTCCTGATCTTGCCACGTGGACACAAACGAACTGGCAGGAGTGTAAAAAGGCTGTCTTAACGGACCTGAGAGCATTGAAATACCTCCCGCTCTCCTGGTTGGGGCGTTTGAACACGGTCAAAATGTCGATACTCCCCAAGATACTTTACCTTTTTCAGACTCTTCCCACACCCATCCCGCAACACCAGATTCAGAGCCACCAGCAGGAGCTCACCACGTTCATTTGGGGAGGGAGTAGGCCGCGCTTCTCTAATAAGATACTCTTGTTACTGCGAGACAGGGTGGGCTGGCTTGTCCTAATTTGTTAGAATATTATTGGGCATCACATCTCCGCTTTATTTTGGAATGGATGGCGTGGGAGAGCGAGAAAGTCTGGTTTCACATGGACAGGGCGGTGACCTGTCGACCCATCTGGGACCTTGCCTGACTCCCGCGGGAGGCCCGCTCTCGTAGCACCTATATAGCTGTCCCCACAAAGACGGTACTTGATATTTGGGATAAGTTAGCATTGCGTAGAGGCCTCACCTCCTTTCCGTCCCCCCCCTCATCGCTCGCAACTTACATTTCCCGCCAGCCTACCACCCGCCTTTCTTCTCGGACTGGACTGAAGGGGGTTGTCGGACGCTTAGGGACCTTTTCACGGGGGACTCCTTTAAATATTTTGACCAATGTAAGCGGGACTTCCAGCTTTCAGAGGGGGCCAGATTCCAATACATTAAACTCAGACATTGGGTCCAGGCGTCAGCCTCGATGCGGGCGGCCACTAAACCTTTTACCCCTTTCGAGCGGCTGGTGCGCTCCTTTGACAACTCCAGGGCTTAATTTCACGTACATATCAAGTTCTCCAGCACTCCCAGTGTGCCCCCCCACATGCTTACCAGTCGCGGTGACGGTCGGCTTCAGACACCGACATTACACCCACACAATGGGAACATTTGTGGCAGGATATCCCGAAGGTCTTCCGTAGCATACCCCAGCGGGAAACTGCATACAAGGTCATGACGCAATGGTACTATACTCCTCACAGGCTGCATAAAATGTTTCCCACCTCCTCGCCTCTCTGCTGGTGCTGCACAGGTGCCCCTGGAGACTTTCTTCATATCTGGTGGACGTGCCCGCTCTTGACCATCTACTGGAAAGAGGTCCTTAGTCATATCAGACTGGTAATTGGCTACCCGCTGCCTGACAACCCGCTCACGACTGTTCTGGGCCTCCGGCTTGTGAACCTGCGTGCCATGACTCGCCGAGATTGGCACCTAAGCCTTCATATGCTTGGTGCTGCCAAGCAAATCATTGCTCTCTACTGGAAAAAGGCCAAAACGCCTCCGATCAACGTCTAGTTAACCCGCCTGTGGCACACAATGGCAATGGAGTTACTCACGGTGCGTCTGCAGCTCAGAGACGCCAACTTCACCAAATTATGGCAACCGCTGGTGGACTACTTCTGCAGGCTGGAACATGCCCGTCTCCAGCCCCCAAAGCTTCGGGCTTTACGCCTCTTTGAAGATGCTGTATACCCCCCCCCCGGTTACTGGTAGCCTCTGGGGGCCCACCGACAGCACTGCTCGAACCTCGCCCCTGGCGGCGCCCCCACCGCAGGCTTTGGGCACCTCACCCTCTTCCCCAGCATAGGCAGTCCTGACCTCCGCTTGAAGGCTACCCGCGTTAAACACTGCCCTGGGCTGTCATAGCACTCCCACCTTACTAACCCATGCTTTCAGTGCTCAGATACGGCCGTTCACCTCCCGCCTCACCTTGCCTCTTTTATATCTCTATACCTCTTTCTATTCCTCTATGCCTCCCTTTTTCTTCTTCTCTCTTTACTTCTTTGTTCCTTATGTTAGATATGTTGTTCTCAGCTAGAATTGTAATCCCGATGAGCAGCAGTGCAATGTACAACAATAGGCAAGAGACCGCTCTGTTAGAGCTTTGATTAGAGACACAGTGATTAAGCTGACACCGCTAGATATCCAAAGCTTAGAGAGTAAGTTGCAGTAGGCCTAGCTTTGCTGTCACGACCACACTCAAGACTATCACTCCCTACCGTGAGTACTGCTTCTGATACTACCTTAGTTGAATATGGCAGATGATGAGAATGAACACGGTATAATAGATCTCGCTCTATGGTTGAAGCACTGTGCTGTAACACTATGGGAGAACGGAAGATAGCATTGTCTGTAACTGCTCTTGTGTGATTACTTTAAATGCCAATAAAAACAAGTTATAAAAAAAAAAAAGATGTCAACTATACTGCAAAAGCTCAAAGTAGACCGCAAATTGCATTCTTTAGATGCTACTTCAAATTTTTACATGCATTTACAAGGTAACATTTGCAGAATCCAATGTCCAATCTCTCATTCCAATGTGCATTCCCACCAAACGCGTAACACACTATACAACATCGCAGCTACCTTATGACCGAGACTAAATTCCTAACCTGGAACTTCAGAGGGCTCAATGATTTCAGAAAATCGAGGTTAATGTACGCATACCTAATCAGACACCACATTGATGTTTGTTTTTGCAAGAGACTCACCTGAGGTGAGGTACTGACCCCAAATTACACAACAGATATTGGGGTGAGATACACTCAGCTCCGTACTCTAACTACGCAAGAGGAGTATTGGTGCTGATAAGGCCGGGGCTGGGCTGGACAACGTCCCACACGCAAATCGACCCAGAGAGGCGTTATGTTATTTTAAGCGGTACACTAATGTCCACTCAGGTAACCGTAGTTGCCATATACGGTCCGAATGTGGACGATCCCAGTTTTTTCTTACCGTCTGTGCAAAGGTGCTGGCAGTGGGGGGAGACACGGTGATCTGGGGCAGGGACTTGAACACTACCTTACAAAATGAGGTGGACAGAGTGGGTGCCGCCTGCAGCTCGCATCCCAGTGCGACTCCATCATGCAGGATCATAGTCTTACAGATATCTGGCACAGCAGGCATCCAGAAGCTAGGGAGGGTACATGTATAACTTCACATCACAATGCCTGGTCCAGACTGGACTACTGGCTTGTCACAGGGGACATAGCACCCTGGACCGCAGACGTCAAGCACTTAACGCGCACACTTTCGGATCATGCCCCGGTAATACTGCGCTGGGTCATACCACAATCTCTCCCTGTGCTTTCAGCTGGCGACTCCCACCACACGCTCTACTAGACGCAGCATTTAGAGAGGAAATCAGAATTGAACTCACCCAGGTCATCTCCATTAACGAAGGGACGGTGGAGTCTCCCTCAACCCTGTGGGAAGCCTTTAAGGAAGTTATAAGAGGTGCATGCATCGCCAAACAATCAGGGGTTTTGAAATCCATAAGAGCAACACTATCAAGGTTGGAGCAAGACATTCGTACCACAGAACTGCTGTTCTATCAATCAGGGTCTCGCACACACCTTGCAACCCTGCAGGAGAAAATCTCAGAGTTCGGTGAGGAAGCGGACAGAGAGACCCGCTTCCTGGGGGAAAACGCTAAAGCACGTAGCTACAGAGAATGCGATAGGCCGGGTAAGGCCCTGGCGAACACACTCAAACAACACACATCCTCAACGTTCATAGTTGAACTGCTAGACGATGACTCGATTCCTATCAGAGGACAACAACCAACCCATGCACATCTCACTAAATTCTACTTCTCATTATATACAGCCACGCAGAGTGCCCCTCATTCCGAGCTGCAGACATATTTAGAGTCCATTGAACTGCTCTGGCTCAGCGAGGCCCATAGGGCCTATCTAGACGACCCTTTCTCTGCAGCAGACATAGTACAGGTCATAAGTAGCCTGCCAGGTGAGAAGGCCCCGGGTCTAGATGGGTTGACGACCTCGTTCTATAAAACATACGCGGAAGAGCTCGCACCCCGATTGCTAGCAGTATACCAAGAATCCCTAGATCGCGGTTCCTTGCCACCCACAATGAGAGAAGCGGTGATCATCTCCCTCCTAAAACCAGACAAGGCAGCCAACCTCTGTGATGCATACAGACCACTTTCTCTAATTAACGTAGATGTTAAAATTCTTGCCAAACTAATTGCTAATAGATTACAGCCGCTCCTACAGCTTATAGCCAGGCCAGACCAGTCTGGTTTAATTCCAGGCAGATCCACAGCCAATAACTTACGCACCTTCTTCGCTGTTGTTCACCAGATCGACCCTCAACTGCCAGCCATCGCTGCATTCCTCGACGCAACCAAAGCGTTCGACTCCCTGGAATGGCCATTCTTGTTTACTATATTGCCCAGGCTAGGATTCAGCCCCAACTTCATCAAGCTTATTGGTCTGCTTTATACTAAGCCCACAGCTCGTCTAAGAGCAAATGGGCTACTGTCGGAACCGTTCCTTATAACTCGCGGAATCAAACAGGGCTGCCCCCTCCCACCGCTGCTATTCACAGTGGCGATGGAGCCTCTTGCTGCAAAAATATGTCAACACCACACTTCTCGAGGGTTGGGGTTCACAGACAGAAGTCTAATTATTTCAATGTACGCCGATTATATTACACTGTACATTAGAAAGCCAGATGAAAACTTGAACCCGGTGTTACAGGAAGTTCTCTAATTTGGTGGAATGTCTGGCATAAAGATCAACTAGTCCAAATCGTCACTCCTGCCCTTGACTGACGCCCCACTAGAAACCGAACTAGAGTTCCCGCTCACATGGGCCGATGGAGCGGTTAAATACCTGGGTGTGTGGCTGTGCAGAGACACGCAAGAAATCTGGCGCATGAATTTCGGTCGGTTGCTGGACTGGCTAGAGCGCAAATTAAAGTTTTGGTCGGCTCTGGCCTTGTCCCTGGCTGGCAGAATAGCCATAACAAAAAAGATTGTCCTCCACAAGCTCCTATATCTATTTGCAAATATCCCCATCCCCCTAACTCAAGCCTTTTTCAAATCCCTTCGTTCCATTATAATAGCCCTGGTGTGGGCCGGGAGGCAGCCACGGGTAGGTTGGGAGCTGCTGACACGTCCGCTCTCACAGGGAGGGCTGGGGGCTCCTGACTTCGAACTCTATGCACTATGTGCACACTCCCAATACCTCCATTTCTGGGTGCATCCCATCCCTATCCAGCCGCACGTGGCGATTGAGAGGGATGTGGCTGATCCTGTCCCACTGCATGTCGCACTATACAAGCCCTATCATAGAACAACCGGTGAAGTGAATACAGTCGAGACACTGCGTTGGGCCTGGGAGGGGCTAAGAAAGTGCGTCGGGACCCTATTACTATATGCACCCTCCACCCCACTTGCATATCACCCACACTTTCCTTTTCTACAAGACAAAGGTACTATTGCGCGTGCCCACACCGTGGGCCTAACCACATTAGGTGACCTCTACCCGCATGACACATTCCGGGAGACACCACAAAATCAAGAAGGTAATCCAGTACCTATTATAGAATTACTACTACACAATCAACTCAGAGCTACCTGCAAAACACTGCACCCCTCCTTTCCATCTGCCCCTGCCACAATGGAGTCCCTTTAACACATACTCGTCACCCCGTCTCCTCGTAAATTAATTACCAGGTTATACAACTTATTGCAATCAAACACCCCCTTTGTTGCCCCAAAGGCTCTAGCACAGTGGAGAGCGGACCTAAATGAATTACCTACAGACGAACAATGGTCATTCTGCTGCTCCCAGCTTAGATATTTATCCCCAAACTACAAGTTGAGACTTGTTCACTTTAAATTTATACACAGGGTATATCGCACTCCCCTGAAATTACACAAAATAGGACTACGCCCAGACGCGAACTGCTGGAAATGTAAGCAAGAGGATGCTGCTTTCCTACATGTTGCATGGACCTGCCCATCCATAGCCCAATTCTGGGAAGGGGTGAATGCAATTATTCATGCGGTCACAGGTGTCTCATTGAATTGCACACCGCTGGTAGCCCTGTTGGGTTACGTAGAGGAGATCCCACCTGAGAAACGCCGACTCACGGCTATGATGTTGCTACTTGCTAAACGACGACTAGCCATACACTGGGGTGCCCCAAGTAACCCCAAAATAGATACCTGGGTGCAGGATGTCACCTACTGTCAGGAGCAACTGGCTGCGCTCTGGGAACCTATGCCCATGGCATCCCGCCCGAAAGATATTTGGGAGCCATTCGTGCCTTGGCTCAGGGAGAAAGACATGGTAACATCAGACACTTCTGCGCCAGCCACGGTTACATAACCACTAACGCAGCCCCACTCGTCGACCTGTTACACACCTCCACCTGCACGCAACTCCCGTAGGTGCTGTGCATTCAAATATATCTCATTCTTATGCCAAAAGATCTCGATGTATGCATGACTGTGTTAAATGAAATGCCCGAGAAGGATTACAAGGTCTAATGTATAATTTCACGGCACTGTAATCTATGTACATGGTATGAACGAACTTAACGCAAACGACACTGGATATGCAATAACTCTAAGTGATGTAACTTAACCTCGTTTTGCGCTGGTCTGCTACTGCTTTGTGTAAAGCTATAATCCTGTAATGGAATTGTGTGGTTTGATACTGCTTAAATGTCTTTAACATTTATATGTCTGTATAAATCAATTAAAAAAAAAAACTAAGAGGAAGAAATGAGGTGGCTTCTCCTTCTCGGCCCACAAGTTGGAATGCTCTTCCCGTTATCTACGGGCCACCAAAGACGAGAGCTCCTTTATATGGTGCCTAAAGACCCAGCTGTTTAACCAGGCCTTCTAACTCTCTCTTCTTCTGACCGGTAGTTATAGGACCTTAGTGCCGGGGCACTCATAAGGGTAGCCGTGAGCTCTATAAAACCAAATAACAATAACAAAATAATAAAAATAACTTAAAACATACAAATCATAAAACATTACAAAATAATACAAAACCAAAACTATGTAAAACTATATTTAAAAAACAATATGAAACACTTAAAAAAATAATTCTTACCTGCAATATTCTGCACCACGATATTCCTGTCACCACAGTATTTCTTTATATTTGTGTCTGACGATATTTTTGAGACAATAATAATGCTGTCAGTAAAACAAAAAAAGTGGTGGGTGGATTGCTTGAAAACGATTAACTGGATTGCTATTCATATTAGTTCAAGTTATCCACCCATCACTTTTTGTTACTGGAATCACTGATGCTCCCAGTTTTTTTCTTATTTTACTCTAATGGTGGTGTTGTGTGTGTGGCAGATTTTGCGACTGGATTAATTCTAAAACAGAGTGGCACAACAGGATTAACTGCATCGAGTGAACTCTCGGGAAAACGTCTTAACAAGGACATTTCTGAAGCCTCCGTTCCATAAGTTTGGGGTATGTTTATGTGTTTTCTCTGTGTGGAATTTTACATTAGTGAACCTTATAAATCTTCCATTATTGGATTTTCTTGTTCGCTCCTTCTAAACAACCCCCTCAGAGATAAATCACTGCAACCCTAATAGAAACACATTAATATGACATTATTTTTCCTCTCTTTGTTTTGGGTTAAATTTACTGAACTGATGTTGTAGGGAAATTCTCTCTCTGTTCAGCTACTCAGACCTGCCTGGTCTGGATCAGCCCAGGGACCGACCTCAGCGTAATGTCCCAGGAACTGGCCTTTCTCTGGGAAATTCAGGACCCAGCCCTTCTCCAGTCACCTTCCTACTTTACTGCGCTCCTCACAGCCCAACTGCTCTCTCGCTCCGACTGTGCCAACTCACCTTCCCTCCTGTCTGTTGGTCACCTACGTCTCCTACCTGTTAGTAAATAATTCATCAGGAAAAGTAGGCATTCATCCTAATAAGGAAAAAAAAACTTGTCAATACACCAATCCCTGAAATGTTCAACATTTGGACAGGGTAATCACAATCCAATGCCATCCAATTAAAATTCCTTTTTTTCAAGTTCAAAGCTTTATTAGCTTCATAGTCAATCGGAAGGTTGATTATCAAGTAAGAAATCTCATTGCTTGGATGGTAAGGCAAATACACCCCCCCATTCCTTGCTTGTACGCATTTACTCAAATTAATCTTGATCACTTTTCTTGGAGTGGTGTACCCTTTCGCTAATTTAATAGGGGTTGGGAACCTTCGGAGAACTTCTGGCACCAACAAATCATTATCCAGAATCACATCGGCTGCATACGGTACCAGTCGGGCATGTTTGAATGTCTCATCAGGTTTGACAAAAGTTTCTGAGATTTTTGGAACAAGGGTCCAAATATCCAGATTTATGATTCTGGTCTTGCCGCTAATTGGTATTGTTCACATTCCAGAAATACTGGGTGCTTTAGAGTACCCATAATCCAAAATATATGGGACAGTGTTTAGACCCAACTGTGAGGCTCCAATAGCATCTTCTCATGGCCTCCTCTTGAATAGTGTACAAGTTACAGGATTTGGCACACTTTACCTTGTTAGTATAGCATAGCAAATAAACTCTGAGAGTACCCTTAACTCTCATCACAATCCTTCACTAATGACACCTCTTTCAGCAGATAGCTAAGTAAGTGGTCACCATCAACCTTTTGACCCTGCTTGTACGCTCACTTTTAGGCAAATGTTTCCACCTTCCATAACCAGTTTAGCTCTCCTGGTTACTTGTTCTTGCTTCCCTTCACTTTTCATGGTTGATTTTTGCCTTTTTGAGCCTCAACGCATTGTCTTGCAGCTCAGTTACCCATCTATCCGACTCATTAAACTTGTCGGTGATATGTTGAATACGGCTACTTTTCAGGTAAAATTGTCATTATCTGCAATCTCTGCATCTCTCTTCTTTAATTGAATCTTCAAGTTGTCAGATTCCTTCTGCACTGTCTGAGATGATTTGTCTTACTGGTTCATGAACCTTTCTAGTTTCTTCTTTCTTACAATCAAGGAGTGCTGCTTTCTGTTTTAAACATTAGAATCCAGCAGGAAAACGAAATCTGTACATTGAATCATAATCATTTCATTACTTAAAGTGAACTTTCCAATCCTAAAAGGGATCTGTGTGATCCACACCACGTCTTTCATAATTTGCAACGGTTTCCTTTAATCTTCCTGATTACTAGAGCCTCACCCCTCCATATCTCGGGATGTGCTTCCTTGCGCTTGTTTGCTGATATCAAAGTAGAGGTACGACTAGTATCAGTTAGAGCATCTACTGGTGTCTGTTTAACTCTCAAATTCTACATGAGCATTATATCTGCTCACTTTGTTCATTAATCTACAGAGGAAGGGCCAGTTGGCTAAAATCGCTGCCTCCAGTCCCTCTTTCTTAGAAAGTCGAGAAGGATTGATAGAATCCTATTGATCTGAAAGTTTTACTTTTAGTTTTGCAGGTCCCTGTACCAGCTCCACCATGCTGCCCACGAACAGCTGTTTGTCCCTCCTGCCTCCCGGCAGCTTCGCCATTCTGCTAACTTTTCTTCTGCTTTGTTATGCTGCTGCGTTTTCCATTCTGTATTCCCTCCTGTTTAATATGTGCCTTATTGTAGCCTCCATCTTAATCTCCTTTACTGTCTATATTATATTGCTGCTATTGTTCAGTTTCGTTTACTGTACTACTTTGTATTGCTGATACTGCTGTGTTTACTTATTGTTTTGTTTTTTCCTGCCATTTCTCTCCCACTTACCGCCACCTGCTTGCCCTTCCCACTGCCACCCACCACCCCTTCCTCCTCCCAGGACCTACATAATGCAGGCCGCAGCATGGCCATGCAGCGGGTGCGCCAAAGGCAAGCCCGTCTGCTCCTGGACCGTGGCCAGCACCAGGAACCTGGTTCTCCCGACACCCACAGGTACACCGCCGCTGAGCTCTGAGCCCTGGACCCCAGGCTCCACAAGAACAACTGCTGCCACACTTCTCCACGATCAACCGATGAACCCTTCACCTGCACGTACTGTCTCTTCTCCTGCAACACTGAAACACACATGACCGCCACCACCACGTATGCCACACCAACCACGACTGCTTCAGAACAACTTCACTGCCTCCCACTCAATGCACGATCATTCTGCAAGCAGGCCACCAAGAACTGTGACACCATCAACTCCCTCACCTCAAATGTTGTCTTCCCGCACCAAAACCTAGATCAACCCTGCAGCTGCTCCAAACATCGCCTTGGCAGCACCAGACGGCTACAAGATAACACACTGGGACAACATCAACAAACACAGAGGTGGAATCGCCATCATCCACAAAGAAACCATCCACTGCACCAACGCTGCAGACAACTCCACCTCGATCATGGAACACCTCAATTTCCAACTCCAGATAGATGGCAAAACAACCATCAAGAGCACCCTCGTCTACAGACCTCCAGGACCTCGCACCAGTTGCTGTTACACCATCCCTGAATTCATTGCTCCGCTCGCCATGGACTCCAAACACTACATCTTCCTTGAAGACTCAATTGTCACCTCGATTACCTTAATGACGTCGACACCGCAAACTCCTCGAAAGCATGAACAACATAAGCCTCACCCAAGTAGTCACTGACCCCCCGCTCTATGGAGGACACATGCTTGACCCCATCTTCATGTCCAGTGACAGAGTCAAATACAGCCACATCACCGAACTCACTTGGACAGTCCACGCCATCATCCAATTCACCGTCACAGCATCCCTAAGCACCGCCACCCAGCACCCCACATCGCAGCTGGAACACAGTATCAGAAAGCCACTGGACCGATGCCCTGAGTGCCTCCTACCCTAACACCGCACCCAACCTAGAACAGGCTGCCAAGAACTGTTCCGCCTGGGTCACCGACTGCGCAGACAGAGTCGCTCCTGTCAAACACACCAAACCCAAGAGACCCATCAAACAAGCCAGTTGGTACACCTCAGAATTGAGATTCACGAAACACAACTGCAAGTGACTAGAAAGCAAATGAGGCACAAGCAAAGAGCCTACAAACCGACCCACCTTCAAGTCATTCCTCAACCAATACCACCAACCACTGAAAAAGACAAAAAGGAGCACCCTAGCCATCCGCATCGAAAACAGCTCCAACCACAGCAAGGAACTCTTCAACATCGTCAGAGAGTTCTCCAACCCCTCAGCCACCAGAAACACCATCACACCCTCTCAGGAACTCTGCGACTCCCTAGCAGACTTCGATCTCTAGCATCCACAAAACTTTTGAACCCCAATCCACCGCTGCCAACAATCCCACGGATGCTAATCCTGATGTGCTCTCCAACCACCTGCTCACCGCCTGAGACCAGTTCACCACACAGAACACCACAGCTATAATGAACTCTGTCCACTCAGGAGCACACATGGAACCCTATCCCCACCATGTCTTTAACCTCTGGAGCAAGATAATCAGCTGCGAGCTCACAGTCATCTTCAACTCATCCTTATCCTTGACCTCCTTCCCCGAAGTATGGAAGCATGCAGAAGCCAAACCCCTTCTCAAAAAGCCTTCCACCTACACCAGCGAACTCAAGAACTATCACCCCATCTCGCTGCTCCCCTTTCCCGGCAAAGTTCTCGAAAAGGTCATCTTCCACCATTTCACACAGCACCTGGAGATTAGCAAACTTCTGGACCCCTCCCAATCCGGATTCCACTCAAGCTGCCCTGATCTCAGCAGCATTTGACACTGTATCCTAACACACCCTTATCAAGAGGCTGCATCACATCAGAATCCAAGGAAATGCCCTCAAGTCGATCGTCTCCTTCCTCATCGGAAGAACCCTGCCTACCACCTTTCACCTCGGAACCCAAGGACTTCATCTGCAGCATCCCTCAAGGCTCGCCTCTCAGCCCCACACTGTTCAACATCAACATGACCCCCTTGGCCAACATTGTCAGATCTCATGGAATGAACATCATATCCTACGCAGACAACACCCACCTTATCCTCTCACTATCAGAAGACCTCCCCACCACCAGGGCCAACTTACGCAGGTGCATGATTGGCATACCCGACTGGATGGAAAACACCTGCCTAAAACTCAGTTCTGACAAAATGGAAGTGCTGATCTTCAGGAACAACACCAGTGGAACGACTCCTGATGGCCCACAGAACTTGGACCAGCACCCACCCCACCACACCATGCATGCAACCTTGGCATCATCCTGGACAGCAAGCTCACAATGAAAAACCAGATCAATGCAGCTTCTTCTTCTTGCTTCCTAACTCTTCGCATGTTCCATAAGATCTTCAAATGGCTCCACGTCAACACCAGACGAACCGTCACCAAGCCCTGGTCACCAGCCGGCTGGTCTAAGGCAACGCTCTCTATGTAGGAATCACCACAAACTTCTTGAAGAAACTGCAGACAATACAGAACTCAGCGGCCAGACTCATCCTCGACTTCCCCAAAAGGACCCACATGACCCCCCACTATAAGAAGCTCTACTGCCTCCCCATTCAGAAGAGATGTCAATTCAAGATGCTGATCCGCACCTACAAAGCTCTTCACAATCAGGGACTAGCATACATTAACCACTGCCTGAACATCCACCAACCCTCCAGACTCCTGTGCTCTGCCTTCCTCACGCACATCCCCCATATCCGCTGGAGCAACAGCGGAGGATGCTCCGTCTCCTACCTTACGGAAAAATTGTGGAACAACCTCCTCCTTCACCTACGGACCTCATGTTCTCTTCTGGAATTCAGCAGAGGACTCAAGACCTGGCTGTTCGACTGAACTGAGCAGCTTGCTTTCAGCACCTGGATACACTCAAGGGTGATTAGCCACTCTCTAGAAATCCGCTTGTATTTAATTGTTTTGTATAGTTTTGCCTTCACTTTCTCCTCATTTCCAAATTTCCCATGCTGGTATCTCTTGTTTAAACATTCTGGGAAATGGAGCATTCAGGAGCAGTAGCAGCTGCTACGGGGCAGTAGTGGTGAGGCAGGGGGAGGCAGGGGGATTAAGAAAAATGTACTTACCTGCCAGCTGCTGCTTCTCCTCTGTCCTCTCCAGTTGAGCAGGAAGCAGACTCCCCTAGCCAATCACGATGCTGCTGTCACCAGCATGACAGCAGCATCGTGATTGGTTTGAGCACCGTGGTTCAGTGCTCAGACAGGCAGGGTGAGCCTGTGCATGTTCTCCACCCAGGCTGTGCAATACAACTGGGTGGAGAACATGCTAAGTGCGCATGACTGTTTGGCTGGCCCAAGACGGCCGCCCAAACCATCATGCACACTTGGAAAGTGCTCACCACTCCTCCCCCTGCTCTGTGGGCAGCCCAGCCACGCCCGCACCTTCAGAGACTTCTGAAAAAGAAAAATAATAACATGGTGTTATTACCATTTTATTTTTGCTCTGGGGCCACGCTACTCCACCTTAGCGGAGGAGCGGCCGCTGTTCAGGAGACTCCTCTGAAGCCCTCTCATCCTGGGCATGGTGAGCACTGGCGTTTTGCATGGAAGCTAATGCCTTTACCCAGATCTCAGGCCCGCTAGGGTCCAGTCTTTCTGATCCTGGTTCTTCACCCAAGTTAGCTTTGCTACCTGATGGTTGCCCCCCTTTTCAGGAAATAGGGTGACGTGTGTCTCAGCTCCAATTAGATAGAACTATCAATGGCTTCCAGTATTGCATTGTCTCTGCTTCCAAAGGATCTATTAGTTCCTTCAAACCCTTCCCAGAAAAATTACTCAGGAGAATCTCCATTCGGAAATCATTATTTTTCAAGTCAAGTAGGGTTGTGGAATTTCCTATTGCTGGTGGATTTTTCACGATCGTTTCATCCCTTGAGCAATCCAGCACCCCTGCTCTGTGAGGGGTAATATATATAATTTTCAACTTCAGGATACAAACCTTGAATGGGTTCCACATATTTAGAATCTTTAGGGATATTTTCAGTTTTCATCTAGCTTATTTGGTCATCTCCTGCATGGAATCCCCTTGCTGAGCTGTTGATTCTCTGTAGTTGCCCTAGATCAATAATTTCACTAAGAACAAAATTACCCAGAAGGGATTCTATATGGGGAGCTAAGGATGGATGACCTTTCCCTTGTCTTGGGGTAGTGAAGCAGTCACACTGACCCCCCCCCTCCAACCTGCTGTCCCCCATGCAGAGCACACACCTCCGCCAGGCTTTCCCAGCCAACCTGGTACAAACAGACATAAGGCCTGATAGCTCTCTTGTGTACTCCTTGCCAACTGTACTTAGTGCTCCATCCCATACTACAGGGCACGCACTCCCCTCAAGCTCGCAGCCGGTGGCACCCTAGAAACTCCCTGCATGTGCTCAGAGCTCCCATTCTTTCCTCATTCCAGCCAGGGCTCTCCCCAGGCAAAATGTATGATCACACCACACTAGAAGATGAGAAGTGGCAGTCGCAAGAGTGAGGAGGAAGCAGCAATGATGCAGTCTGTAGAATTGAAATGTGGTGTTCTATAATAATGCCCGCGGAACATCCAGCACATTGTGGCTGCCCATCTTTCTCATTCAAAAGCCGGGAAGTGCAGAAGCACTGGGGAACCAACACAAAAATGAGGAAACACTAGTTTGCTGAATATAAATGATGAAATGCTGTCCAGCCTGATTGGCCAGTCTTGCAGGTAGCACCTCTGCCTGAATTCTCTGCATGGGTTTGCAAACTGTGAAGATGCTTTCAGTGCCTTTATGGAGCACTATGGAAATATTTGCAGCTCTGTATAGTTTGCAAAGTTTTTTTTGCTGTGGAGCACCCATATGAACGTGGTGACTTTTGTGACAATGTATACCACATATAAAGCCTTGTTTAATGCTAGAAGAATGGCTCTGGAGAAGATTTACTTCATACGATGGCATGTTACCTGCTTGCAGTGAAGTATCCCCATCTGCAGGACAGACATCCAAACAGACAGGGGGTTGTCAAAAGATTTTCCGACCGACCGATTACGATGTCGGATTCAGACAGCCTAAAAGTACATTTTTATTCTAAACAATAAAAGCAGGCCTGGCCTACGCATTCAGGATGAGACTGCTAAAGCGGCCTCGCCTATTGATGACAGCAGATACCGAGTGTCCTCTTTCCCTCTTGCTTTTCTGTTTACAAGGTGAGGGCCAGAGTCAAAATGGTTTTGATGGGCTGACTCTGGCCCTCACCTTGTAAACAGAAAAGCAAGAGGGAAAGAGGACACTCGGTATCTGTTGTCATCAATAGGCGAGGCCGCTTTAGCAGTCTCATCCTGAATGCGTAGGCCAGGCCTGCTTTTTATTGTTTAGAATAAAAATGTACTTTATAGCTGGAACGCAGGTCCCTTAAAAACGCAGAGCCCAGGCCATTGATTCCCAGCTGCCATCCCCTTGTGATGGCCCTGTGTAGAGGTGTAGCTAATAGCTGGTTATTCAAGGAGACCTTAAAATCAGGATTTCCTTCCAAGCCTGTCTTCCACTTTAGGTTCATAGTCAAGCGCTTTGAGGACTATGCGATCTTGTGGTTTATATATTGATCAATCGCTCAAACATATCTTAAATAGCATAGAGAAACTCAAAATGGAGATTCTTTGCTGCTCACAATATTTGGCAGCAGAAATGTAAGATTGGACCAATCCCACTGCCCCTAGTACCAGCAGCTCTTCCCTCCATACAGGATTTACTGCACGTTTACAGGAAGCTGCCTTAGCATGTACTTGTCATACCTAGTTAGTCCTGGACTGCTGATCTCACTGTGCTTGGATAGTAGCCCTCTTGTACTCGTGCTAGCACTGCTTGTGCTGACGTCTTCAGTTGTTAAAATCGCTGGTCCCCTCACGGCGAGCAAACACTATGCAGTTCTGCAATTATTATTACTTTCTAGCACCAGTACCTCTTGCTTTTGCTATGATTTCAACCCTCGCTTTTATTTTTCTGTCAAGTCTCTTTGCTTCTTTAACCCTGATATTGACCTGGAGAGAGAATTCTCACCTCTGTGTGCAGCAGGACCAGAAGAATAATTTGTGTGGAGTTTGCTACATATGGTACATACTGATTGAAATAAAGTTCGAACCCTAACAATTTTGCCAGGTATGTGTTGACAGGTCAAACTTGCCAAAATATAAAGGAGGAAAATGCCTGTTCAGCACCGGCACATGTGGATTTCCCCAGGGAAAGCACACAGATCAACAGCAAAACTCGTACTAAGGGCCTCATTACTATGTCAGTCGTAAAGCCTCCGACCGACAGTCGGATTCCCCTAGACCGTGTCGGAACCCATCCGCCCGACTCGGTCGAAAACAATTCCGACCGACCGATTACGATGTCGGATTCAGACAGCCTTTCCAACTCATTGTGTCCGACACGAAAAGGCTGTCGGAAACTGACTTTGGGGGCCCCTAGCAGGCCCCCCTCCATCCTGAGTCCGCTGGTTTGGGGTCGAGTGAGTACCCAAGGGATCTCCCTGTAATATCATGCACAGTGTGGCAGGCACCATGGGGTGCCCGCGACAGGGTGCAAGGCTTTCCCCAGACACCCATTTTTCCCATAGGAGCCTGTGTTGTCGGTTGGAACACAGGCTCCCATTGTAGTCAATGGGAGTACTTCCGAACGGTGTTCGGAAGCATCATAATCGGTCGGGCGGAACTGTCGACCGCGAGTCGGTCGGAACCGAATCCGACAAGGAGTCGGGTGGTTTCATTTCTGACCGACATCGTTATGAGGCCCATATGTGCTGTGTGGCAAGCCTGTTAATTTCTGAGCTCTAGGTGATTTTTTAACCACTACAATAAAGGCACGTGAATCAAGGTCTTTATCATGTCTCACGTCCCATTTTATTAAGCTAAAGTCTTTCTTGCAATTATGGGGTCCAGATCACTTTCACCAACTTAAAGTTCATGGTGCTCCCAGTTCTCTTTCATCCCCTTGTATCACCTTCTCCAGGAGAAAGTCACCGAGAACATGGCTTGAGCTTCTGTTTTTTCACGAGTTTGTGCCCTCCGTCTAGAATTCTCCCAAATGATTTCAGTAATTTCGGCATCGTAAGGATAGTCCCCGACTAGTAGTTCATTTCTGGAGCGATACACTTCAGTTGTTTAAATACACTTGATCGAATTTGATGTGACATTCCATTTTTTGGAAGAGTTTTTTTTCATTCTTTCAAAGCAGTATTGAATCTAGAATCCAGTTGTCTCTTGGAGGTATGATAGATGATTCTTCACATTTCTATTGTGAGGACCTCTCCATAGGAGACTGTGCCCGTCTTCTCTCTTTAACTTCAGTATTCCCCATTCATAATTTCAGGACTTTTCCCTATCGTCCTCTTTGGTGATCACCGCTCTTCAATTTTGGTATGAAGCTGAGATATTCCCTTTCTATGGTCGCTCTCTGTCCAATGATGCTACATTCTTACTCGTCTTTATCTGCATCACTGATAACTAGAACTGCTACTGGACATTTTCCCTCATTTCTGACTGATTGGGTGTCTTTGGAGATGATTTCTTGGCCTCACATTTTGTCACTCAAAGGTGATATCAACTCCCAACATTCTTGTTAATTTGTTCAATCATCTCAGTGTGGTGCACTTTACTCTTATGTCCACCATGGTCTCCACTGCCCAATCAAGTCAACGTGTTACTCAATTTCTATTTACTACTCTGCATCTAATCGTTAGTGACTTCAGAAAATAGTTTCAAGAAATTACAGGACTACGCAATTGGGTAAAGAAACTGGAGAAATAATTCATTGGATTGAATACTGTGATTAAACTTTTCCATGTGCTCTTTGTCTCCTTTTCTATGTGCAATCGAGTTGCCTCTCAAAGAATATTCTCCCTTTCCTACATAAGTAGAATTATTTTTTTGCGAGATATTATTGTTCTTGTATCCTGTTCAGTAAATATTGAATTATTGTTTTCTAATGCTTACTTTAATAGGAACAATTAAACATATTTACCATAGCACCAGCGCAGGCTAAAATTGCTAGCTCTTGAAATATTTCCTTGAATACATAAAAGACGATTTTGTCAAACTATTATAAAGAGCACTGACATATCTCGTCCATTATAGCAAACTCCTGAGGCTGTAACAATTATGCTGTGGTTTCACTCTGTGGGGTTAATCGAGCAAATTCTTGGTTGCAGCTTGGTAATGTCAGCTGACGACAGATGTCAGAGCTGTTTCCACATTGATGAATTCTGAATGGTTGACGTGATCTTGGGATTAAAAGGTCAAATACTGTCAGAGCTTTCATAACATGGAAGACATTTTGTTTGATGAGAGAACACGTGCAATATTTTATCAACAGCTCTGACTGAGAGTAAAAATGTGGACTCCTGGAATGTCTTTTGCATTGAACAGGACAAAATCACTTTATGGATCCAGTCTTCTTGTAAAGACCTTCATACATTGCTGCGAAAGTGGTCAAAAGCAATTCTAGAAAAAACTTTAAGTCTTAGTATATTTCGATTAATTTGCATTTCAGAGCTGGTGTGTTTGCCATATTATTTTTGCATTCCAAATAACCTTCCCATTGCCCTCACAACTACCTAGAAGAACCATGTTACACATGTTTTGTAACTTCTGTTTATTGGCACACAGTAAAACAATCAGCATTATAACTCGTCCAGTGTGATGCGTGGCCCCACTCGCAGGTGGCCGTCTGGCCAAGATTAGATGCATGCATCGAAAACCGCACTGCCTGACATAACAGAAGCATAAGCCCATTATTCCGTCTCAGGGTTCAGTGTAACCACATTCAATCCACCAGGGCTTCACCTCATGTTCGGAATTACTGCAAGCCCCAGTAATTTTTCCATGCACCCCACATTTTTTAAAATGTATGCAGACACCCTTTCCCTTCATAAATTATTTGTTCAGTTCCCATGCACAATTTCATGTCTGTTTTCCACCATTCCAATTGGGGTAGTGTCTGTGAACTCCATAATTATGCAACATTACGTCAAGTTGGTCGTTGATATCCAGTACAGTCCCTATCGCCTCACACACTCAAGATGCACAGCCTCCCTTCCGGTACCAGTAGCTGGTCTGTTACCATCATGAGGGACTGCACCACTCTCTGCCAATATGAGTGTAATACGAGGCATTGTCACAATATATGTAAAAAGGTTGCACCCTGCCCACAGCCCCGGAGGCATTCCTTGCTGTCTGCTCTTCCAATCCTGGCCATCAGTACCCTTGTAGGAAATGAAATTGAACAAGTTTGAGCCCCGCCTTGATCGCCACCTCCCTGGGTCCTATGAGCACCTCAGTCCACTACTCAGCCAAGCAGTCTCCCAGATCCCTCTCATATAGTCCCCTCAGAGGCCCCATAGTATAAAATAGGTTATTCATAATTTTTCTATGTATCAAAGAGATTGCCTTGCGTCGTAGGGGTTCCTCCAGTATTCTATCCTCCTACGGATTGGCATCCGGTATCTGAGTGCCATCTGGGACAACCCTATTAAGGGCATGTCAAAGGTGCAAATAGCCGAAAATCTCCTCCTCGGGCATCTGGTTCACCTCCCTGAGTTGTCTGAAATTCTTCATGGTCGAACCCACCCAGGTGTCCCTAAGGGAGCTAAACCCTATTAGATCCCAGCAGTGAAAGCTCGACAGTCCCCGTACCTCAGGCACCCTCCAGGAGTTCCAGAACAGGGTGCCCCCGGTTAATGTCTCAGACCACCCCATGTAGTTGGTGCATATTGGGAGCACTAATCTGATAAGTGTCGGCCAGCTTAGTCTACTTTTCTTTTCATAGGTGCCCGCTATGTATCCGCCCGAGCCCATATGCGCCCTGCCACCTCTCACGGATGGTTCACAGCCATCTGCGAAGGCCCAGCCATTTACTACCACAAGTTGCGCCACCCAATAGTATCACCTCAGATCCAGAAGGGCTATCCCACCCTCATAGATTCCCTCAATGAGTTTAGCTAGGGCTATCTGTGGGGTCCCACAGTTCCACAGGAGCTGCCTCAATTCACGATCTATGGGTTGGAAAACAAAGTCCATATAGGGTGCATCACGCAGTACATATAGGAATTTGGGTAATAATATCATTTTTTATAAAGCTGCCCTGCCCAGCATAGACAGCAGCAATGTTCTCCAGTGTGTAGCATCCCTTCAGAACTTCTCTAGTATCACATAAAGGTTATCCTCAGGGAATCCCTCCGGAGAGCGGTTAATATTAAGTCCCAAGTACCAGTAGCCCTGCTAGGAGTTCTGTAAGTCCCCCCAATCGGTAGATACAAGACCCAGCCTGTGAATGGAGAGAGGACCGATTTAGACCAGTTAATACAAAATCCACTGTAGTTCCCAAAAATCTGTAAGACTTGCATTTTTCTGTCAATGGACAGATCTGGGTCCGAGACATACAGTAGGATGTCGTCTGCGTTTAGTGAAATTTTCACCACCCGGTCACTTTCCCATTGTAAACCCCTAACGAGGGAGTCACCCCTTACCCAGCATGCAAGTGGTGCCAATACCAGGGTGAATAGCATGGGTGATAGCGGGCTTCCCTCGCCGGAAGAACCCAGAGAGTCCGCCTCCCCCCGTTCAGTTCCGAGGCCACCGAAGTCATCTGCGGCGTACCACAAGGATCATCACTCAGCCCCACCCTCTTCAACGTCTACATGAGCCCCCTCGCAGCCATCGCACGCCAACACAACCTCAACATCATCTCCTACGCCGACGACACCCAGCTGATCCTCTCCTCACCAACGACCCCACAACCGCCAAAACCAACCTACATGAAGGGATGAAGGACGTAGCCGAGTGGATGAGGAACAGCCGCCTGAAACTGAACTCAGATAAGACGGAAGTCCTCATCCTAGGATCATCACCCTCCGCCTGGGACGACTCCTGGTGGCCCCCTGCCCTGGGCAACGCACCCAAACCAACGGACCACGCACACAACCTGGGCTTCATCCTGGACTCCTCCCTCTCAATGACCAGACAAGTCAACGCCGTCTCCTCGTCTTGCTTCAACATCCTACGCATGCTGCGGAAGATCTTCCGGTGGATCCCCACCGAAACCAGGAAGACGGTCACCCAGGCCCTCGTCACCAGCCGACTGGACTACGGCAACTCCTCTACGCCGGAACCACAGCCAAACTTCAGAAAAGACTCCAACGCATCCAGAACGCCTCAGCTCGACTCATCCTGGACATCCCCCGACACAGCCACATCGCCGGACACCTGAGAGACCTGCACTGGCTCCCCGTCAGCAAGAGAATCACGTTCCGACTCCTCACCCACGCACACAAAGCTCTCCACAACCAAGGCCCCAGATACCTCAACGACCGTCTGACCTTCTACACTCCCACCCGCCAGCTACGATCGACCAACCACGCCCTCGCCGCCGTCCCCCGCATCCGAAGAGCCACAACGGGAGGAAGATTCTTCTCCTACCTGGCTGCCAAGACGTGGAACTCCCTACCCATCCACCTCCGCCTGACCCAAGACCACCTCTCCTTCAGGAAGCAACTCAAGACCTGGCTGTTCGAACAGTAGCGGACCCCCCTCCCCCTAGCGCCTTGAGACCCTCCGGGTGAGTAGCGCGCTATACAAATGCTTGATTGATTGATTGATTGATTGATTGATTTTGTGGACTGAATGAACTTTGCCCTTGGGAGAATGCCATTGTGTAAAGTTTGGTTCCTTTGATTCTTTATGGATGGACATCCATTATCGAAACCTGTTTCATGTATGATAAGTGTACATATTTTTCTATGCCGGTCTATTTTTTGGCTTGGCCGGGAGATATGTAGACTCAGATCCCGTTTCCCCTGCCCTCGCGTCCTTCTTTTTGTGCTTGTTTTGTTCTATCCTGTAGTAGTACCCTATTTGGTCCCGCCTACTTTTCATTCTCTAGTTTTTATATTTTTTTCAGTTAGAAATTTTTATTCACTCATGCCGCCGAGTTTACCACCGAGGTGTTTTGTTATTCTCTTCAGCCTGTTGGCGATTGGTATATATTACGAGGGGCTTTGTTTTAAAGCTATTCCTCCAGCCTTCCCGTTTTAATATGGCCGCCGCTAATCCTCTCCTTAGAATCATCTTATAGCAGTCCTCTTTCTATGATCACTACTCTTAGCCCTGACTCGCACGCTTGGCGTCCCACTCCTTTGGAGCCTTTAAATTCTGTATGTATTGCCCGTGCTTTACGAATGCGATTCGGGGGCTTACCGCCCCGGTTGCCGCCGGAGGACCCCCATCTACGGCGCTGCTTGAAACATATCCTGGTAAGTCTCAGCCCCTATATCCTGCCTGGAGTGAGCCCCTGGTTATTTTCTGTTTTATTTTAATTTTTTCTTTATGCCCCTCCTTTATTAGTTTGTTTGCCTCCTTGGGTTGGCCTGCGTTAAATTTTTTAGAAACGCGGGGCCCCCGGGTATGTCTATTCTTCCTGTAGACAGCCGCGTCCTTGTGCGTCCGTTATCGACCGCCTCTATCGGGGAAATGTTTGGCAGCTGTAGCCGCCTTTCGCTTCAGCTGGTAACAGAGCCATATGATTTCTTCCCGTCTCTTTCCCCTCCCCCCCCCCGAATAGATTTACAAACCCTCTTGGTAACCGTTAGCAGTAATGAAATATGACGACTCTTATTTCCCTGCTTACTACGTTCTACCTTTAATCCCTGTCTTATTTTCTGATATAAAAGAAATTAGATCCTTTCCAATTGTTATACTCCTAACGTGTGAAAGGAGCTCCTTTCCCCTGGATTGATAAACCTGTTTCCATATATCTATTCTAATCACACCCCTCATCTGTATTTTTTCCTTGCCCTGTAGGGATTGTTGAGCCTTATTGGATTATTTAATACGCGCATATGACATCATATTGATTGATGACCTCCCTACTCACTTGCTCCTTCCTGAGTCTGATATCATATGAGACGTCTGGACCCTGCCCTTTATACATGCTCTTGGGTAAGATGTCTGTATGGATCGTTATTTGTGTATCTTACTCCTTAGTTTTTTCCTATATAAATATGTCTGATATCATAACTCAATCTTACTTTTATAGATATCTTCCTGTTGAGCTGGTCTCAATAGTGTATGCCTCCTTAAAAAAAACCTTGAGTGGACGACTTGAACAAAGGTATATTACTACAGCCTTTTGTCTTGTGGCTCACAGGTTTATGTGCATGCAACTTTGCCTGGGCTAAGGATTTCACTATATGTTTATGTATATTGTCACACAAACTGTGGGTGGCCGTTGATTGAGTGTTTGCACTTTTCCCATTCTGTCGACACAATATGTGCTCTTTTTTCTATCTTGGTGCACTCTCCTCCGTCTCATTTATTTGAAAACTTATCTTAATTCATTCATTTGATAATAAAATTCGGGCACCACTGTGGCTGACATAAGGTTTATCTTTGAACATTTTGCCCTAAAAAACGTTTTTATCATATAGCCATGTGTATTATATACTTATTGTTATTTGGTATCTTGAATTGTTGACGATATGTGTATTTATTGTGTGTTATTTATTCATTTCCCTGTTCCACCTACCCGATTTAGGTTTTGCTTGTGTGTCCCACACTTCTATATATTTACCGCCCTGATGAAGGTGTAGCCCCCCCTGGGCCTGACACCGAAACGCGCGTTGGCGTTGAATCACCTCGTGTATTTGGATCCAGCCTCTATCCACTATTGGGAGGATACACGAGATCTTTCGATATTTATTACATCATCTGGCTGTATAGCACTTTTACATTGTTTGAGCAATATGTATGATTGTTAGAATGCTGTTGATTGAGAGTGATGAATGAATGTGTATGCAACTTTGGAACTTTGAACGAGTGTTGTGTGATTGAATGCTCTGTGTGGGACTTTTGTATATATGCTTTTTATGTATTATTCATCTATTTATGTCTTTCACTTTGTGAACTTTGATAACATTTATTGAAATACAAGAATGACAATAATTATAATAAAATAAATAGAAATTTTGTAACTATGTTATCCTTGGAATTATTATGATTATGTCTTACTGTTAGCCCAGTGTTGTCTAATATTGTTTGACCCGATTTGGGCACTATACATATTCAATATATAGGCAGGTTGATTTCTTTAGTAGTAATCCCTGTTTTGTGCCCCTACTTAACAAAAACACCTCGGAGAATGCATCATTAACCCTAACATATGCTAAGGGGTCGCAATAAAGCAATTTCACCCATCTCAGATAGCAGGGCCCTAGGTTCATCAGCTCCAACACTTGAAACAAACAGATCCATTCAAGAGAGTCAAATGCATTTGACACATCCAGTGACACCACCACTGCAGGCATCACTACATCAGCTATTCTGACAAGACAGCAGAACAACCACTTGAGATTCAGTCTAATGCTCCTGCCTGGCATAAAGCTCGACTGATAAGGATGTACAAGTGTCATTATCACCTGTGTCAGGCACTTTGCCAGTATTTTGGCCAGGATTTTAGTCCTTGCATTAAGTAGGCAATTAAATCCTGGGGTTTTGCCAGATTGTAAAGTCCCTATTGCTTCTTCTATCTCCACACTTGAAATAGGGGCATCAAGTGTGGTTTTCGGCATCTGTTAGTCGAGGTAAGGGGGATGCCTCGTAGAAAAGCCTGTATCTCCTCTAGGTCTCTCCACAGTAGTGATGTGTAGAGCCCCAGGTAATAGCGGGAAAACTCATCTGAAATGTGGAGGTCAAATGTAATTTTCCGTCGGGTATCTATGGAGAGTGCTCCCTCCCATCGTCCCATCTCCTTCCTCCTGCCCAGCCACTCCAATAGCTTTCCTGCTTTGTTGTCCACCTCATAGACATGCTGCAGAATGGCTATATAATGGTTACGTGCTGCGTTGGTGGCTAAATCATGGTACTCTCGCCGGGGGAGTTCTGAGCGGTGTCGCAGACTCTTGCTGGATTGCTCGACATTCTGTTTTTCTAGTTGCAATAGGTGGTCTTCAATGATTTGCATCTGTATCCACCTGTCCTTTCGTTTGGCAACCGCCAGTGATATTGCATGCCCTTCAGCACCATTTTGTAGGCCTCCCAGAGTGCCACCCCAGACTGCACTGAGTTACTATTTTCCCAGAAATATTGTTATGTGGTTTGTCGCAGCTCGTCTGCTACTCCCTTTTGTTTCAATAGCCAAGGGTCTAATCTCCAGGATCTAAGATCTCTCAGCCTAGGAATACCCATTTCCACATACAGTGGTGAATGATCTGATGTACCCTGGGCTAAGAAGCAGGCACTCATGCCTCTGGGGGCATGCACACCGTGTGTAAATATGTGGCCTAAGCACAAATAGGAATTATATGCTCCTGAATAGAAGGAGCATTGTCATTTGGAAGGGTAACAGTATCTCCATGCGTCCATTAGTACATCTCCACAAATTCTTTCAATTGAGGACGGCCGCTGGGGCCACCCTATCTGCCCTTGGTCCATGGCCTCATCCATTACCAGGTTGAAGTCAACCCCTAGGATAAGCTGCCAACTAGAAAGCTGCAGGAGTAGGGTCCCCAGATCTGTTGTTATATGTGGTTTTTGTACAAAATATTGAGTTTTAAATATTGTGATTATGATACAGAAATATCGTCCAAAAGTATTATTACTACAAAAATATCGTGTTACAGAATATCGTTGTCAAGAATATAGTTTACTTGGTAAGAATATTGGTTTCAAAACAATTGTTGTTTTTAATATCCTTTTCAATATTATTGTTGTAAAAATATTGTTTTTTAATGAATTGAATATGTCCTAGTTAATATATTGATTTTAGGTGGTAATATTGTTAGTGTAATTGTTATTTATTTTTAAAAAATAGTTAGTAATTCTAAGTGTTTTAGTAATTTATTTTTTAATTTAATTAGTAATTGAAAGTTTTGTTGCAAATTCTTGGGTTTGTAGTGGAATAGGTGGGAAGTTCATGAAATAATAATTCATTTAAATTTATGGTAATTATTTTTTATCGTAAATCAATTATTTAATTGATTATTAATTATCTGAATTGTTTAATTGTTATATTATTTTTTTATTATGTTGGTCTTTTTAATGTATATTTTAATTGCATTCTTAAAAATAGTATGTTATATTTAATTAGTGGGTTGGGTCTATAGGGGAGTAGGGTGGGAAGTTAATTAACTTATAATTAATTTAAATATAATGGTAAGCATTTTTTAATTGCAAATTAATTGTTTAATTGATTATCATTTATTTTATTTGTTTATTTATTACATTATATTGTTTGATTTATTTGTTAATTTCAATGTATATTTAAATTTTGTTGTTAGTAATAGCACATTATATTTTATTACTGGGTTGTTTGGTTTGTAGGGGAATAGGATGGGAAGCTAATTAAATTAAAAGATATTTTTTTTTTTTTTTTATGTTAATGTAATATTCCATTGAATATAAATGACTGAATTG
This sequence comes from Calotriton arnoldi, assembly GCA_963921515.1. Classification (NCBI taxonomy): domain Eukaryota; kingdom Metazoa; phylum Chordata; class Amphibia; order Caudata; family Salamandridae; genus Calotriton; species Calotriton arnoldi. Next base: position 225,398 of record CAWUFW010003416.1, on the reverse strand, counting down.
CCTATTTTGTGATTACTTTTTGAAGTGTTTCATTTTTTATGTGTATTTTAAATTTAATATATTTATCTTTTTAATGGCTACAGGGTGGGAAGATGTTAACATTATGATATTATGTTAAAGAATTGTTTTTTATATGTGATTGATTAATTTATAATTGATTATGTTAAATATTTCTCCTGTATGTTTTGTGCACTTTTTGATTTAATTATTATTTCATTTGTAAACGATTTTGTATTTTTTCTGTGGAATGGTTTTTGTTGTAATATTTTATTTTTGTTGTTTCAGTATTAAGTTAAATTAAATACTTTTGTATTCATTTTAAAATATTGTAAATCCTTTGTACTTAGGCAAGCCAGTGTAATTGTAAGCAATTTTATTCTATTTGCTCTTTACATTTTTAATTTATATTTTACTCTTTTTTTTATTTTTCTTAATTGGTATAGTATTATTTTTTTAACCATGTACTGTAATTTATTATGTTTTATTGTGTACTAAAATAATTTTAACCGCTTAACCGCGGCGGCAATTCCGCCGCGGTGCGGCGGTTTAGCGGAGTGGGCGGGGCCGCGTCGGCCAACGGACGTTCGCAGCACTACAGATATAGTGCTCGCGACGGCCGTTGGCCGACGGACGCACGCAACGGGTTAATAAATGATTTGAAATGTTATTGTTATATGTAATTCTTTCAGAGCACAATACTATCTCTACTGTTACTTAGACTAGAGTGGGAATAGATAACCTTACTCTTCCGAAGTCCAATACATTCCCTACTGTTGCTTAGACTGTAATGGGAATAGTAAATTTGACCCCTCCAAATTCCAACGTTTTCTCTACTGTTGCTTATACTGGAGCTGGCATAGTAAATATAACCTCCCTGAAGTCCCATGCTTTTCCTACTCTTGCTTAGACTGTTATGGGAATAGTGAATCTAACTCCTCCGAAATCCAACTTTTTTCATAATGTTGCTTAGCTGGTAGTGGGAATAGTAAATGTAACCCCTCCGAAGTCCATCTCTTTCCCTACTGTTGTTTAGACTGTAGTGGGAATAGTAAAACTAACCCCTCCAAAGTCCAATGCTTAGAATGGAGTGGGAATAGTAAATGTTATCCCTCTGTAGTCCAATGTTTTCCCTACTGTTGCTCAGACTGGAGTGGAAATAGTAAATCTAACCCCAATGAAGTTCACAAATGTTGCTTACTGTGGAGTGGGAATAGTAAATGTAACCCCTCTGAAGTCCAACACTCTCCATACTGTTCCTTAGCAGGCCTCGAAAAATCCTAAAAATGTTACTAGACCTGCAGGTCTAGTGATTTAAATAATCTACTCGACCTAATTATAATGCTCTTGACCCTTAAACTGGTTTCAAATTATGTGATCCTGGGCAAGTATTTTAATTCACTGAGATGCCCTTTTCTTCTTTATCACATATGAGAGCACCTTTAAATACACGAGTTCAGCGCGTCTGCTGTACAGAAAACTATTTTGTTTGATTTAATAAACTAAACATTAACTCCATATAGAATACATATCTAGCCACATAAAGGATACACATGACCACTGACTTGCCTCTTAGTTCATTAACTGCATTGTCATCAGGGCGGGGGCAGGAATGTTTCTCAAATCATACGTAAAAACTATCACTTTTAATAAATACATAACTAAAACATAAAGTATCAGTGCACGGTCATTTGCAATCAGCAGATTTTACATTGAAATGGGCACAGAATTTGTCACTGACGTGGTTTTAAAACTATATAGTGTACAATGTTTGGAAATAAAGTGTCTGCAAATATTTGTCATTGACCAAGTAAAGTATTCTGATTTACTTTGCTCTTATTCAAATCTTTGTTTGTATCACACTTCTGAATTACAAAAAAAAAGTTATTTCATAATTCCAGTTATATTTTGAAATACTTATACTATTTATTTACAAGCAGTTTAAATGTTGTTAGAGAAAAAAACCTGCCATTTTACATCCTTTTGTTTCACAATTCTTGTCAGCTCACTTCACCAAAACCATTAACTGTGATAAATAAGTGAAAGAAACGTTAAAACCATTTTCTAGGAACAGATAGGCAACAATTAGTAAAAAGTCAAACTGACATTTGACCTCTGTCCTTGAGCAGTCAGCAAATGTGTCAAGATAAAAACATGATTTAAAGGCGTCTTAATTGCTCATTCACTTTCTGCATGAACAGAACACCTGTTTCTTCCAGCTTAAGTTAACTCACCAGCAAGGTTGAGTTATTGCTAAAAATAGCTCGACCTGATAAAATCTCACTCGCAATTGCGAGTGGGCAAGTGGATTTTTCGAAGCCTGCTTAGGCTGGTGTGGGAATGGTAAATCTATCCCGTAAGAAGTCCAAAGCTTTCCCTACTGTTGCCTAGATTGGAGTGGAAATCGTAAATTTAACCCCTCCGAAGTCTAGCGTTTTCCCTACTATTTCCCTCCTGTTGCTTTGAATGGGATGGGAATAGTAAATTTAACCCCTCAGAAGTCCAACACTTTTCCTTCTGTTGCTTATAATGGAGTGGGAATAGTAAATGTTATCCCTCTGTAGTCCAACGTTTTCCCTACTGTTGCTCAGACTGAAGTGGAAATAGTAAATCTAACCCCTCTGAAGTTCAAAAATGTTGCTAATGTTGCTTACTGTGGAGTGGGAAGAGTAAATTTAACTCCTCTGAAGTCCAACACTCTCCATACTGTTACTTTGGCTGGAGTGGGAACGGTAAATCTATACCGTAAGAAGTCCAAGGCTTTCCCTACTGTTGCCTTGACTGGAGTGGAAATAGTAAATTTAACCCTCTGAGGTCCAGCATTTTCCCTATTATTGCCCCCCTGTTGCTTTAACTGGAATGGGAATAGTACATTTAACCCCTCAGAAGCCCAACTCTTTTCCTACTGTTGCTTAGACTGAAGTGGGAATAGTAAATCTAAGCACTCTGAACTCCAACTTTTTCCCTACTGTTGCTAAGAGTGGATTTTTTATCTTTATTATATTTTTGTTTATTGTTCTTATTTTTTTTGGTGCGTTTTGTGTGTAGAAATGTTTACATTATTTGTAGAAAAATGGTTTTTGTATATTTCTTAGGTTAATAAATGTTTTATCTAGAGTAGTTTTTAATATATCTTATTTTTTTAAAGGTGTACAATTATTCAACTATTCTTAATATATGTTACATAAATTGTTTTTGTTTCTAAATTTAGTGTACACTATAAATAAATAAAATGTACTTTAACATATTTCTTTTAATATTTTATTTAGGTTAAATATTTTTGTTGGTAGTGTATATGTTTGTTAATTTTTAATTTAGTTTATCCATGATGCTGATCTTGATGACTATGCCTATAGGGAAGAGAGCCTGGTAGTGAAGGTGTGGGGGCTTGAGGTTAGGTAGACTGTGGGGCCAAGGGAATACTAATAAGGGATCAGAAATTCTGTTTCCAAGCTTCAATTTCCAGGGCTAGTTTTGAAAAGGTCTCTAGTATTTTAGTGTGTTAATCCCCCTTGTGAATGATTATGTGAGAAATCTTTGGGTCAGTTCACAAAACCATTTTTGACTGTGTAAAGCAATACTCCTGTAGAACTACTTCAAGTACGTATAAAAGCCTATGTGAATTAACCCCACAGTTTGGAATACAGATGAGCGTTAAAAATGGGTTTGCTTTGTGGGAAATCATTAAAAAGGGAAGCCACCTAAGCAGGAATATAAGCTTTTGTGGCCAATTCACAAAGGCATTTATGAGTGTGATGCTGGTTGTGAATTGCTTCATCAATATGCTGTTAGTTACCTTCTGGCAATTTATGATTTATGTGTACTCAAAATAACATGCATATTTATTAAAATACAACAACATAAATGCATCATGCTTGTATTTGCATATGTATGAATTCACTAGCAGCTTTTCTACAGAAACTTTGATTGGATTTATGTCAGCTGACAAAGGAAAGCAAATCAATGTGCTGTGGATGTTAAATTGGTGAGCCTGCATACCTCAGTGTGTCCAAGGTTGGTCCATGAGGGCTTGATCCATGCCAGATTTTCAAAGCATAATAAATTAACTTTATTGTATGTAAATGTATCCAATTAGAATGAATTGAAAATCTGGCATATATTGTTTTACCTAATAGACAGGGTTGGGGACAGGCATAACATTATCTATGCATTACACAAAACTACTTGTTCTGCTGATGAATGGTTTACTCGGTGCCTGCTGCTCTGCCTCCCTCACGTGTCCTCCAGAGGAATCTAGGGCCTGATTACGACTTTGGCGGTACTGCGCCAGCACAGCACCACCAAAGCCATGCATGGTCCACCCACCGGGTTACGAATACAATTCGTGTCTGGCTGGCTTTTCTTTTGCTGTTCCCACTGAAAACAGGCACCGCAATGAGAACGCAAAAGAAGTTCCAGAATGGCTTGTACTGTGAAGTCCATGCCGTGCTGGAACTTGGGGTGCATGCAAACTGGGGGGCACATGTTATGCCCCTCTGAATGCATCCCTATGGTGGCGGGGCATGGGGGCCCTGTAGGGCCCCTTTTGTTTCCCCACCGCCAGCCTTTTCATGGTGGGCTCACTGCCATGAAAAGGCTGGTGGTGGGGATACTCGAAATATGCTCGGCGGGCCGCAGCGGTCCCGCCTTGCATATTGGATACCTCTGTCCGCTGCGCCACGGCAAATGGGAACAGCTGTTCCCTGGCGCAGCTGGCAAAGCTGGTTCAGAGGTGGTGGTCCAAATGGTGGCCTCGGAATAAGGCAGCCGCAGGACCGCCATCGCTGCACTACTGAGAGTCTGGCAGTCGAAGAACGCCAGACTCGTAATCGGCCCCCTAGTGATGGAAAGACTAGTACAAGGCTTCCTTCTCTGATGAGTGCTGCACATCGGCCCCCACATAGATGGGTGACAGGATTAGCTCTAGGTTATGAAGAAGCATGAGAGAGCTGTGAAGGCGCATGCTGAAAAAGTTTAATGCATGGTGTCAGGATATTTACAATTTTAGACACTAAGAAAATCTGTCTAAGAAATGAAAATGACGTATATCTGGTAAGGGTAGTTGTAAATGCTACAGTGTTTCCTTTGCATATCATTTATCTCTGAGATAGTCCACAGTACCATAGATAGTGTGTCATGCCCCACTGCAAGGAAGGAAATGAGGCCCTGGCTTCTGTACATAAAACACAGCAATAATAAGGGTTCAGTGGGCCCCCTAGGCCTCTGGGCCCCCGAGCTACTGCACCTTCTGCACCAATGTAAGCTACACCCTTGATATCCCAGCGGCCAGGCTGGTGGATGTGAATATTTTGATGTTGTCAAAAAGAGTACTGGGCTAAGGCTATGGCTTAATAAAGCTCCTTAAAGCATACATTTCACAGAATTGTTTTATCAAATTTTTACACAGCTAGCATTTATTACCCACTTGGACCACGTTTACTCTACAAATGACTAAAATTGTCACAATCATCTTAAGAAAATGTTAAACATGTTTAAGGTGTTTCTACAAATTGGGTAGGTGCAATAAGAAGAACACCATATTTAGTCATTATCTGCAAAAACATGATGTGCCCTTTACTCCACACAGCTGTTTATTTAGTATTCATTTATGATTTAGGCAATAAATAAAGAACAAGTATATTTCATTAACTATTTGGATTATATGGAACTGAGCTTTATCAATTGTGCATTCAGACAAAGGAATATAGATTGACTCTAATTTGTATACACTTGACTCATCCAAGTAGATTTGAACGTGCACATGTATAGTCACGCCAAGGAATGTACATCCACACTAATGGGAGCATTTTGACAGAAATAAATGTGCACCGATACATTATCTTTGCATTGTTGCACTTTCATGACCCACTGGGCCCAGGGGGTCAAAGGGATGTCCTTTGAGAGTCATCAGGTGATTTGCAATGTATGGCGAGTCCATGGTATTTAGACAGAATATCGGAAACAAAAATATCGTGGGACAAGAATATCGAGGACAAAAATATTGTGAAGGTTACGTTTCTATATATAAGCAAAGTTTTACTATCCTGAGACCATAATACACAGTTGCGACATGGGATGTGCATGTTTTTCTTGGCCAGAACCAGGGTTCAAGAGGTTGTTGCATCTGGGACAGTACCGAAACCTGAGAGGTTCTAGGTTTCTCTTGCCAGGCCCAAAACAAAACCTGACTTCACCACATCATACTCTGGAGGCCTATGGTCATGATCCCAATACATCATGGCAGCCGAAACTGTCATTCAGCTACCACTTCCAGGTCTTTATGACCATTGCCAGAATACATACATGATAATAACAATATTGCCTGGCAACTTTGAGAGTTGGTGGGTTTTGCCTGTTCCTCATCATTTGCACCCATCCTCATCTATATATTGTTCTTGAGCTTCCTGCAAGTTTTTGCTTCATTATTGTATTGTATTGTAATTGCATTTATATATTATTATGAAGCAAGATACTTTTCTTGTGATTTCTCTCTGTGTTTCTTGCTGAATATTCTCATGTGGTCTTCCTAGCTAGAACTATTCATCAACTACCTTCAGAGGTCAGCAGTCCTATTGCTCTAATAGTTGTGAGTGGTTTACGTGTTAATTTTGCTACCTATGTACACATTCATGGTGAGCATGTGGCCTGTATTAATGGCTGTGACATGTTGCTCTTGTGCTAGCTGTTCTTCCCCCTATTTCCTTTCATTTGCTGCCCTGTGTAATGGAATATTTTGTATGGGACTGGCCTGCCCTGCCTTCCTAATAAAACTGGTCCTGGAAAGGTGTGCAGGAGCATTTGAGTGTGAATTCACCTCATTCTCCATATTTATTTGCAAGCGCGATCTTCTTGTAAGACTGCGCAGTCTGACCCGAGCACAGATCCAGCCCAGGTGTCCAATGGTTTCCTTGTATTCTTGTGCCTCAAGTGGAGCTGTTAGACATGGCAGTGGTAGTGGTAAATAACTAACTAATTCCTGAGGGGCAGATCTACAAGAAACTAACGCAGCGCGGTGCTGCAAGTCATTTTGCTGCGCCACGCTGCGTTAGTTTCGAAGCACAGGGATGCGACATATTTACAACAATATGTTGCATCTCTGTGCTACCCCCTGCGCTGGTGCACAAACTGCTGCCATGCGCTGGCGCAGGCACCCTTGCACCATGGTGCAAGGATGCCTGCGTCGTGGGGAGACTGTTTTTGTGCAGGAAGGGGCACCTTCCTGCACAAAAACAATCAATTGAGGTGATTTCCTCTTCCAATGTGTGCTGTAGAATGCAGCATGCATTGAAAGAGGAAAAAACACAAGGAGACGTTGCACCTCGCTACGCCACCACTAGGGAGGCATAGCATTCTGACGCATTTCCAGATTTACGATTTCTCGTAAATCTGGAAATGCATCAGTGGACATGGGTGTTGCGTGGGAACACCCACAGCAACACCCATGTCATGCCCCTAACACACAAAGGGGCCTATTAGGATGGCAGGCGGACTTTCGTCCGCCCGCCACCCTAGCGGTGCTGGGACCGGCCGCCAGTGGTGCGGCGGTCCCGCACCAGCGATTAGGATGCCACCGCCACCGTGGCATCCTCCATTCCCAGCATTGTGACAGGCGGTGCACACAGCACCGCCCGCCACAATGCTGGGAATGCACTGTGTGCATTGTCATGCACAAGGTGACAGGCACCGCGCGGTGCCTGCCACCTTGTCCATGACAATGTAGGGGGGTACCATAGGTACCATAGGTACCCCCCATGTGCACCTCCCACACCCCCAATACCCTGGGGGCCCGCAACAGGCCCCCAACAGCAAACTCTGCATGCCTTTTCGTGGCGGCATCGCCGCCACGGAAAGGCTGCTTCCCGCACCCATGCTAATATGGATGGCGGTGTCTAGCAGACACCGCCACCATATGTAGCCCCTTTTCCGCCCGGTCGACTGGTTGACCGGCGGAAAACCGGCGGACGGTCTCTCCGTCCACCGGGGTCCCCCCGCCATACGAATATGGCGGGGGAAAATGGGTGGCGGGCGGAGGGAAATGTAGGGCGGATCGCCACCGCCATGCGGGCGGTGGCGATCCGCCCTACATCGTAATGACCCCCAAAGTGTTGCGTGAACAGGGGCGATATTTACAAGCACAGGTTAAGTCACACAGGGTGACTTTACCTGTTCTTGTAAATATCACTTAGCAGGCTGCGCCACCGATGCGTCACGCAACATGATGCACCGGCGGCGCAAGTGGCTTGTAAATCTGCCCCTAAATATTCTAGACCAGTTTACTACTCTAAGGGGCAGATTTACAAACCCCCTGCTCCACCAGTACGTCACTTTTTGTGACGTACTGGTGGCGTATCGTACTGCTCCATATTTACAAGGACAGGAAAAGCCACGAAAAGCCACCCTGCGTGGCTTTTCCTGTCCTTGTAAATATGGCCCCTTTACATGCAGCACTTTGCGTGAAAGGGGCGTTCCATGGGTGTTGCTGTGGGTGTTCCCACGCAACACCCATGGAACGACACACATTTCCAGATTTACGAGGAATCGTAAATCTGAAAATGTGTGTGAATCCTACGCCACCCCAGGGGAGGCGTAGGGAGGCGCAACGAGGAGAAATGTTTTCATTTCTCCTCGTTTTCTCCTCTTTCAATGCGTGAAAGAGGAAAATGCCTGTAGTGATTGTTTTAGTGCAGGAAGGAGCAGGGCCGGACTGGCGGTAGCGGGCACCGGGCATTTCCCCGGTGGGCCGCCAGCGTGGGGGCCGGTTTTGGGCCCCTAGGGGGCCGATTTTGTTACAGGGCTTTTTTGCAGCATAGCTGCAATATCGGCCCCTGTAACAAAATCGGCAGAAACCGGCCCTGGCAAAGTGCTCGGCCGCACCTCTAACCCTCCGGGGGGCCAGCCGAGCACTTTGCCAGGGCCGGTTTTGGTTCCCAGTCCGGCCCTGGGAAGGAGCCCCTTCCTGCACAAAACCAATCTCCCCACGACACAGGCATCCTTGCACCATGGTGCAAGGGTGCCTGCGCCGGCGCATGGCTGCAGTTTGTGCGCCAGCGCAGGGGGAAGCACAGAGATGCGACATATTGTTGTAAATATGTTGCATCCCTGTGCTTTGAAAGTGACTCAGTGCGGCGCAGCCAAATGGCTTGCGGAATGCACTGAGTCACTTTCATTGTAAATCTACCCCTAAATTTCGTTGCCTGCCCCGTACAGTTTAGTGGGGGTCATTATGATAAAATTAGCTTCTCCTTATGGCCACGGCCTGCACAGAGACTCATCAAAGAGCGAGGCTGACGTGCGTAAGTAAGATGGCTTTTGTTTTGAAACAGACTGCGATTATTTGTCACGCCGTGCCCAGACTCACAAAGAAGCCATGCTTTTTTCCAGTGACATTTGTTTTGCGTCTGCGCATTTCATGCTTGCGAAGAGGTGCCAGACTGACAGCTCTGGAGAACAGAAGTGCTCCATGGAGACCAGACCTTGGCTTGAGTCCCTGTAAAGTGTGAGTTGGCGGGATTCACTAGGGAATGGGAGGATCAGCATGACTCAGCAAGGCCGAAGAGCTCGCGAAACCCCCACCACGCTCGAGGAACGACTGCGGAATGACCGCGTGCTCTTTGGCAGGTTGGAGCTCTGTCTGAGTGCGCTTTCTTTCCAACAAACAGCCTGCCAGAACGTTATTACGTAAGGAAAAAAGTGAACTAGGAGTGCATCGTTCTATTTTAATACCTGTGCGACAGCCAGAAAATGCAAGTTACATAACCCAGAAACCTAGAGTGTGCAGCTGTAGTCATGAAGCCATTGGCTAACGTCCATGCGGCCTGGTAGGATGCAGAAACCTGACCCTCACAGACATGGAAACACTGGCAGAAACTGCTGGGAGCTGACATCTAACGTACATGTGTGTACACTCATACACACTCTCGCGCAACACACACACATACACACACTCTCTCTCTCTCTCTCTCTCTCTCTCTCTCTATCTATCTGTCTCGGTCTCTCTGTCTCTCTCTCATCTTTCCTTGCCTCTATTTTAATCATTCAGGTGTGACACAAAGTGACACACACGCACAGATAGGTTCTACACACATAAGCATTCATATAACTCTGTTCCATTATTAATAGGATTCCAGCATAGCTTCTTCATCCACCACTAAGATGGACTCATCTGACTACCCTCACCGCAACCCCTTACTTTCAATAACCATGTAAGTGTTCTCCTTGTTTCTGCTTGATCTTTGATGGGGTGAAGCTGAAAGATGAGCGTTTCATGCCCATTACCCCTCCCTCATTTAAAAAACGAAATGGTGAACTTTGCTCTGAAGTCAGTCCTATTGTGTCATATTTTGCACCACAGAACAAAGGGCCAGTTCATTTCTGTAGCATGCTCTCTTGTTGTGCACCTCTCAGATCAATTGGTGGTGCATCGCTGGTGGCTTGGGTCGTGCCATGCTGACCTTGGCTCTCCGCCAGAATGGCTTCCAAGGAAGCAGAAGTTGGTCCAGGCTCCAATCCCCGTGGCAAGTGATAGTACTGCTCTCTTCTCTGCTTACCGCATATGCAGTTCCGATGTACCGGGAGTGATTTTCATCACCCTGGAAACCGCCACGTCTCCATCTCATCTACAGACCATGGCACAAAGGCACAAACCTGTAAGACAGAGCACCATGCTACTGTGATCATGCACCTACATGTTCACAGCACCAAAAGCAGCAGAAAGCCTGTAGTCGAAACCCAAATCTCGCTCGTGATGTAGACCACATAAGGACATCAATGCAGCGGGTATTGGCATCATGATGACATTGCCGTGCAACAAGATGAAAATGCGCTATACGTGGGCAACGCTTCCATTTTAGCAAGGGGCATTGCTCAGAGGCACTTTTAGAGATTGTGGCAATGAACAAAGAAAAACTAGAAGTGTAACAATCAGACAAAATACAATGCAGACAGCTGGTCCTCAACAATGCTGATGAAGAGGAAGTGAGAGTCATTGGTTAGCAAAATAAATTGTTCATAATGTTCAGTCTGTATCTGCACCAGTTGCAGATTCGACTTCTATGTCTCCTTCTTTGGAGCTAAGTACCAAACTTTCGGGAGTATATTCAGAAGAACGTGTGATAACTACCGCAAGAGTAGCGTAACGCAACTTTCAATATCGCAGCCTATCGCGGGAAAATAACCCTGTGTCAACGTGGAATTCACAACAAGGCGGTAGCATGCGATAGTCTGCCGAAACCGCGGACAATGTCCACGATACAACCACCACAATGGAGATAAAAACACAAACCACAACACCAAAAAACACGCGATGGGCCAAATCGCGAGGAGGAAACCAGTGACAAGCAGCGCCAGGCCTGCAACACACACCTGGCAGGCGTCAAAAATCTCCATAAAAGTAGAAAAAACACCCACACACAAACTGACCAACACACAAGCACCATGGAGGCAGCCGGAGCAGGCGCAGAGGACGAGCGCAACCCCACAAGCACCCCGGACGACCAGCCTGGGACCTCGGGGACAGGGAAGGGCAAGGACAAGAAGACCAGGAAGACCAAGTTCAGTCCGCAGGCGAACAGGATCATAGTCACGGAGGTGATGGAACACCATCAACAACTCTTCGTCACCTCCAACGTGTCATTGGGCACCAAAACTGGAATATGGCGGGACCTCGTCGACAAGGTGAATGCCGTCGGAGAGCACAAGCGGACAATGGACGAGGTCACGAGGCGATGGAATGACATCAAGCGGAAGACCAAGGAGAAACTCTCCGCCAACCTGAAGGCAGCAACGCAGACCGGAGGTGGGGGCCCAGCGCCACAGCTGGAGCTGGATGACATGGAGGAGCTGGTGTCGACAGTCATCAGTGTGGAGACTATGGCCGGAGTCGTGGGACCGGACACTGCTCGACAGGACACAACACAACCGCAACAGGGTGAGTGACCACCAGGTACTGGGGTGACGGGGGGAGATGGCCACAATGGCACACATGCACAAGCAAGCAGGGCACAGTGCACACTCACAATCACTCTGGGTCCTCTCCCAGACCCACAGACTGTCACAATGTACAATGCCATGCTGTCTGAATGTCAACCTGTACCGCGGCTACATACATGTGGACACATTGTAATACACTATCTCCCCTTCACATCGCAGGGGCATCATCAACACCTCCTGCAGAGCAGTCACAGCCACTCTTCACTGATAACGAGGAGGAGGACAACACCAGTATCGACACCCAAACCATCCAAGACCTCATTGACCTCATCCGCAAATCACCTCCAGGATCAGGGCAGCCCAGCTACATCCATGAGACCCCACCCACCACCCAAACCACCCAGCAGGGGGCACCCACAGCCCCGGCACCTTCCCAAGTCCCCCAGGAACAACAAATGGCCTTCTAACGCCGTGTGCTGGAGGGCCAGAGGGAGACGGCCGAGCAGGTGCGGGTGGGGTTCGAGCTCATGGCTACCAAACTGGACGCCATCATTGGGTGTCTATGTCCGCCCCATGGACTCCAGCGAGCCCTGTCTGACATCTCTGGAGTCATGACGCGGAGGGAAGAATACCTGTCCGCTCAGAGTGGCCCCAGCGATGCCAGCCGTGAGCTGGCACACATGCTGAGGCTCATGGAGGACATGGTGCGGATGGAGGCGGAAAGGATGGCAGCCGCCGCTGCACATCAGCGAAATGTAGCTGGGATCTACCATGCTCTGCATATCCTCATCATGGCATTGCTGCCACAAGGCGTGGCGATGATGAATGCTGCTGCCCCCACACCATCCACATCTCCGCCCCCTGGTGTGTCAGTGCCTCCCAGTGCGGCAGGCGTATCCACTCTGGCACCTGATGTGTCACTGCCACACAGTGCGGCTGACAATCCTCCTCCGGCCCCTGATGTGTCAGTGGCACACAGTGCCGCAGCCGGTACTGCAACACCCACAGGTGGGGCAGGGCACACACCCGGGGACGAGGATGTGGATGGGACTGTGGTCAGGAGGGTCAGGCACTAGCATCCATTTCCGCCACCTTGCCTGTTTCTGCTTGGTGCCGCACATGGCCTCAAGACCTACCACTGACCCCCGATACACTCCGATGCACTCACCTTGGACAGCGACATGGACTGCCACATTCTGTTTGACGACCAATGAACGGCGGACAGACTGCAGACTGTACCCTTCCTCTTCCGCAGTACAGGTCATCCCCGGATGGACACTGGCTGGCCCTCCACGGGCCCATATTGTTTAGTGTGCTCGGCATTGTCCTGTATCGCTCCAGCTGCATGACTGCACTGGATGTGCAAATAAACATCCAGTGACGCACTGCTGTGTAATGTCTTACGTCATTCATGTATGGATGTGTGGATGAATGTGGGGACAGTGCCTTCCCTTGCGTCAATGATGTTCATCCTGTGGGATGCCAGTCAGAGGGTGCGACATTGCATTTTGTCTACCGGGTCCCGGGAACACTACAACAGGGACACACGCATCAGTCACTTCCTTGTCCGGACATGGACTGGACCACGCCCAGATCCCACGAGTCATTGTTGCAAGCCCTGCGTTGGTCCGGCATACAGCAGGCCAGACCACTCCGCTTACGCCCCGAGGGGGGCCCTCATTGCTACTTGTCGCATCCGTACTCGCTGGGGGTGTGCAGGTCACTGGTCTAGTTGTCAGCATGTCACAGCCACTCCCTGAGGGCAGGTTTTCACACACACCACACCCATCCGGCACAGGCGTCACAGGCCATGTGACTCTGCCAATATAAGGGGCCGACGACATCACATTCCCCTCGTCCGGTGGTGACTGGATGACGGACGCTCCACGGTTCGCACTCATATAGGGCCCATGAGTTGTTGCGCACAGGGTTAGTGGCATCCGAGGCCTTGAGTACGGCATGGGCCTACCACCACGTGGCGCAGACTGGGGTTGCACAGGGTTAGTGGCATCCGAGGCCTTGAGTACGGCACGGGCCTACCACCACGTGGCGCAGACTGGGGTTGCACAGGGTTAGTGGCATCCGAGGCCTTGAGTACGGCACGGGCCTACCACCACGTGGCGCAGACTGGGGTTGCACAGGGTTAGTGGCATCCGAGGCCTTGCGGACGGCACAGGCACCCCGCCACGGGACGGTGACTTTGGGTGCACTGATTCAGTGGCACCTTGAGCTGCTGAGCGGGTGTGCAGCCTGCGATGATGCCCTGTCCCGGCGGCCCGGACAGCTCAGGTTTTGTGTGCCCTGCTGGACCGCAGTGTAGGCCAGAACCAATGGGCAGCACTGGCCTACCGCCCCGTGGCGTCGCTTCTGGGATCCCAGAGTTGGTGGCACCCATTGGGCTGAGCGGGTGTGCAGCTTGCGATGGTGCCGGGTGCACTGGTATGTCCTCTGCCATGGAGTAATCAAGACCCAGCACCAAACGTGAGACCTGGTGGCCTGCGGAGTGGGGCTGCATGATGTGGAGGGTGCCATGTCCGCGGGACCCGGGCTTGTCGCTTGCAGCGGCACGTGGTGGGACCTCCTGTCTACGCACCGGTGGCGGAAGATGAGCATTGAGGCCTGGGTGTGCATGGGCGGGCATGCTCCGATGGGCGGCGGGAGAGGCTGGGGTGCCTCTGCCTGGGTGTGCATGGGCGGGCAGGCGATGTTGTCTTGTGCAAGTGGGTGTACTGTGCCAGTCATGTATCTGGGCTCTGTTTCAGCTGATGGCTCTGACTCAGATGTGTGACCTGGTGAACTGCACTACATACCGGCACGTGGTTGGAGACACACCGGAGGCAGCAGGTGAGCAGTGTGGCCTGGGTGCGCAGGGGCGGCACTCTCTCTCTCTCTCCCTCTCTCTCTTCCTCTCTTTCTCCTCTTCTCTCTCTCTCCCTCTCTTCCTCTCTCTCCTCTTCTCTCTCTCTTTCTTTCTCTCTCCCTCCCTCTCTTCCTCTCTCTCTCCTCTTCTCTCTCTCCCTCTCTTCCTCTCTCTCTCTCCTCTTCTCTCTCTCTCTCTCTCCCTCTCTTCCTCTCTCTCTCTCCCTCCCTCTCTTCCTCTCTCTCTCTCCCTCCCTCTCTTCCTCTCTCTCTCCTCTTCTCTCTCTCTCTCTCTCTCCCTCTCTTCCTCTCTCGCTTCTCTTCTCTCTCTCTCTCTCCCTCTCTTCCTCTCTCTCTCCCTCCCACTCTTCCTCTCTCTCTCCTTCACCCTCTCTCTGTCCTCTGATGTGCGCAGGACACACCTTCTCATCATGTTTTTTGTCTTACAGGCTGTGACCTACGTATTGTCCGGAGGGGAGCGGCCATGTGTCTTCATTTCATTTCGTTGTTCATTTTAATAAAGTTTCATTTGTTGCTTCGAAAGTGAATGTGTGCTGGTCATTTCTGTGACGACACATCCATGTCACCAGTTGTGATTGTGCGGCATCAAGCGGAATATTTTGTACATGTTTGGGTGTGGCTGATGTGGCATGTCTTTGGTCGGAATGGGTGCCAGGGTGGGGTGGTCCTGGGGGTGGTGGCGGTGGGTGTTGTGGCCCTCTTGGGTGTCCGGGCCGCATGATGGGTGGCTCCATGGCATCTGTTGCCCTTCCGATGTTGCCCTGGGCTGTGCTCCCTTTTGGTTTGCAGGCTGCAGTCGGACTTTACACCAGGTCAGAGCAGGTGTAGATTTCCTGGTGCTAACGCGCCTTATCGCCTGTTTTGTGTTTTTATCGCGGATGTGGCTGGTCGTTGTGAATGTTGAGGTGTGCTGTTGTCTCGACTTTTGTCACGGGAACGCCTACTCTGCATCTCATTAGCAATATTTGCGGGGGTCCTCTGTGGCGATGTTTTTTGCGGCTGCTGTCACGGGTAAACTGGTGCTGTGGGCTGTTAACACCGGCTTGTGAATGGGGAGGTAAATTTATCACGACTTTGGCTGCGGTAAAGTGCCGTTAATTCGGCGATAGCTCCTTGTGAATATGCCCCTCAGTGTGCTCTCAAGATAGCATTGCTACCACTTTTTAATCTGCACTCCACCCTGCAGAACCTTCTTTGGGCCTTATTGCGACTAGAGTCTGTGTTCCTGATGAGCCTCTTAGTTTGAGCCATCTGCTCTCCAGGTTTATGCTCTCCAAGTTTGAGTTTATGCTCTCCAAGATCTCCAAAATCAATTCTGAGTTTCCATTGGACTATTGTCAGATGACAATAGTGACACCGTACAGTGTCTTTTTAGCACCTCCGCAAAAAGTTTTATGCAAACTTTCCTTGAGAGACGGATTAGTCCCTCCTCGCATGCAACTGTCATTCATCTCTCAAGAAACCCAAAGGTTGATACTTCCTTGATGGCCAATTGTTGTCCTCTCTTCCGCTCTTTCTAGAAAAGCTGAAGGAATGTACAGTCATGCTCAGTAATCTGTTTACATTGAAAAGCATCAGATATTGGAGCCTGCCCACGTAGGCTTTTGTGCTCTATGGGACTGAATCTGTCCTTGTTGCTGCTTGTGAGGAGTTTACGCCCATTCTGACTAGGGGAGGCATGGCTGACTTGGTCCTATTATGCCTTTCAGCTGCATTTAGGACAGTCTCTTTCACCATATCCTTGAAAAGACTTGAGGTTGTAGGCGTAAGGGACCATGGCCAGGATTGGTTTCAATTCTTCTCACCAGAGTGCTTGCAGGCTATTTCCTACTACCAGTTAGACTGGATATAAAACTAGAAGTGTGTGAAATTGTGTAATTGGTTTCTTGCGAACTTTACTAAAATACCATGAAAATTGTGAAAAATGACACTTTTGCAGGGAAATGTGATTTGCCAGTATCTTGCGTTTTTTAAATTTTCTTAAACACACTCCTTGCATAAAAAGTCTTGAGAGATTCCTGCAGGAAACACATTGATGCAGGAACTGTCTCTCGGAAAGACATTTTCAGTGTGAATCAGTGTCCCACTGGTATCTCTTAAGACTTTTAAAGTGTGATGCATGCTTGGATAAAAAATTACGCACAGCCGTGTAACAAGAAGTTTCACATAATGCAAAATACTGGAATTTTTTACATTTTACAGGCATAATTAAAAAATTTAATCAGATACTTCGGCGTAACCTTTCTTGCCTATGCTGATGATACTCAGTAATGAGACTGACTTAAGGACAGCTGTGAAGCCATTGCAGGTTGGATGGTTGATAGCTTCCTGCTCCTGAACGTGAACAAAGAAGAAATCATACTGATTGGTAATTCTGTGTTATCTGCCTCATAAAAGAAATTGGTTGTTTAAATCATTCCCTACCTCAGACAGAATACTGAAATTCCCATTTTTTGGGAATGCCGTTATATCTGAACTGCCATCCTCAGATCATCCAAACCTCAGCAGTGAAGCTGCTTTTTCAGGAAAGTCACATATGTCTTTACATCTGAGGCCTCTTCACTGGCTGCCGATTCTGTGTTAATCCTTATACATGGACAGGGCCGCTTGAATTATCCAATTGTGCAGCCATGGCGTTTTTCCCTTAGTTATATTTTTGCCGCTTTTGCCACGTAATCTACCATTTCCTGCATAATCTGCAGATTTTAATGGGAATAAATTTGCTTCTACCTCAAACGGTTCAAAGGTTACAAAAGTGCAGCAACGTGTGTTGCTGTGCAGTGGAAGGTCCTATGCAAAGCTTGACTGGTCACCTTTCTGTTGCTTATTGCTATATTTGAGTGTTAAATAGAAACTAATGAGGTGCAGCCAATGCCCAGACAGTGTTAACAAGTGTGTAAATGACAAAATAATGATGTAATACTATCATAAAATGTGCTGCATTATGCCACATAATTTGGCTTTTCTTGCTGCATAATTTACTCAACCGTGCCCATAATGTGGCACTCTCCTGCCACATAATTCCAGTGGCCCTGTACATGGCCCATTGAGCCTGCTTCAAGAAATGTCGACTCTTCGCCCGATAGATATTGAATCATCATCTTACTACTGAAGGTGTCAGGTATTCTGACAGGCTATCACACTGTCCCCGAGCTTATAATTCCAGAACTGGAGGAGGACCCCTCTCTGTATGGACTCTTTCTGCCTTGGATGACATCCTCACTGACCTAAAAAATACTTAAAATCACTTAGACTTTCGTCGTAAGCTGAAAACATTATTATTCACAAAGTAAGGGATAATTCTGCTTCCTGGGTTCAGTGTAGCCCATTAGATCACTGTTCTTCGGGTAAGGTTTCAGACCCCTCATACGTAAGCAGCACACTAGAAATATACAGAAAAAAGAACCAAAATACCCATCACACTCAAAGTGCCAAGTCAACATTCATGGTCTTCAAAAAGCAGCTTTGACAGACACGGAATCAACTGAAAATGTCAAGCTGCCAGTTCCGCAAACTGAAGCCATGGCCACATCTGAGCGCTGTTAATAAAAAGATATGGGTGGATACAGGTCAAGCATCCCTTCATCAAAGAGGAGCATCTCAATGAGATACAGGTGGATACAGGTCAAGCATCCCTTCATCAGAGAGAAGCATCTCAATGAGATACACGTGGCTACAGGTCAAGCATCCCTTCATCAGAGAGAGAAGCATCTCAATGAGATACAGGCTGCTGCAGGTCAAGCATCCCTTCATCAGAGAGGAGGATCTCAATGAGATACAGGTGTATAGAGGTCAAGCATCCCTTCATGAGAGAGGAGCATCTCAATGAGATACAGGCTGCTGCAGGTCAAGCATCCCTTCATGAGAGAGAAGCATCTCAATGACATACAGGTGGGTACAGGTCAAGCATCCCTTTATCAGAGAGAAGCATCTCAATGAGATACAGGCTGCTGCAGGTCAAGCATCCCTTCATCAGAGAGGAGCATCTTAATGAGATACAGGCTGCTGCAGGTCAAGCATCCCTTCATGAGAGATGAGCATCTCAATGAGATAAGGGCTGCTGCAGGTAAAGCATCCCTTCATCAGAGAGAAGCATCTCAATGAGATACAGGCTGCTGCAGGTCAAGCATCCCTTCATCAGAGAGAAGCATCTCAATGAGATACAGGCTGCTGCAGGTCAAGCATCCCTTCATCAGAGAGGAGCATCTCAATGAGATACACGTGGCTACAGGTCAAGCATCCCTTCATCAGAGGGAAGCATCTCAATGAGATACAGGTGGATACAGGTCAAGCATCCCTTCATCAGAGAGAAGCATCTCAATAAGATACAGGTGGATACAGGTCAAGCATCCCTTCATGAGAGTGGAGCATCTCAATGGGATACAAAATGCTGCAGGTCAAGCATCTCTTCATGAGAGAGGAGCATCTCAATGAGATAAGGGCTGCTGCAGGTAAAGCATCCCTTCATCAGAGAGAAGCATCTCAATGAGATACAGGCTGCTGCAGGTAAAGCATCCCTTCATCAGAGAGAAGCATCTCAATGAGATACAGGCTGCTGCAGGTCAAGCATCCCTTCATCAGAGAGAAGCATCTCAATGAGATACAGGCTGCTGCAGGTCAAGCATCCCTTCATCAGAGAGGAGCATCTCAATGAGATACAGGTGGATACAGGTCAAGCATCCCTTCATCAGAGAGAAGCATCTCAATAAGATACAGGCTGCTGCAGGTCAAGCATCTCTTCATGAGAGAGGAGCATCTCAATGGGATACAAAATGCTGCAGGTCAAGCATCTCTTCATGAGAGAGGAGCATCTCACTGAGATACAAGCTGCTGCAGGTCAAGCATCTCTTCATGAGAGAGGAGCATTTCAATGAGATACAGGCTGCTGCAGGTCAAGCATCTCTTCATGAGAGAGAAGCATCTCAATAGGATACAGGCTGCTGCGGGTCAAGCATCCCTTCATCAGAGAGGAGCAGCTCAAAGAGATACAGGTGGATACAGGTCAAGCATCTCTTCATCAGAGAGGAGCATCTCAATGAGATACAGGTGGATACAGGTCAAGCACCCCTTCATCAGAGAGGAGCATCTCATTGAGATACAGGTGGATACAGGTCAAGCATCCTTTCATCAGAGATAAGCATCTCAGTGAGATACAGGTGGATACAAGTCAAACATCCCTTCATCAGAGAGGAGCATCTCAATGAGATACAGGTGGATACAGGTCAAGCATCCCTTCATGAGAGAGGAGCATCTCAATGAGATACAAAATGCTGCAGGTCAAGCATCTCTTCATGAGAGAGGAGCATCTCAATGAGATACAGGCTGCTGCAGGTCAAGCATCTCTTCATGAGAGAGGAGCATCTCACTGAGATACAGGCTGCTGCAGGTCATGCATCTCTTCATGAGAGAGGAGCATCTCACTGAGATACAGGCTGCTGCAGGTCAAGCAGCCCTTCATGAGAGAGGAGCATCTCAATGAGATACAGGCTGCTGCAGGTCAAGCATCTCTTCATGAGAGAGGAGCATCTCCCTGAGATACAGGCTGCTACAGGTCATGCATCTCTTCATGAGAGAGGAGCATTTCAATGAGATACAGGCTGCTGCAGGTCAAGCATCTCTTCATGAGAGAGAAGCATCTCAATAAGATACAGGCTGCTGCGGGTCAAGCATCTCTTCATGAGAGAGGAGCATCTCAATGAGATACAGGTGGATACAGGTCAAGCATCCCTTCATCAGAGAGGAGCATCTCAATGAGATACAGGTGGATACAGGTCAAGCATCCCTTCATCAGAGAGAAGCATCTCAGTGAGATACAGGTGGATACAGGTCAAGCATCCCTTCATCATAGAGAAGCATCTCAATGAGATACAGGCTGCTGCAGGTCAAGCATCCCTTCCTGATAGAGGAGCATCTCAATGAGATACAGGTGGATACAGGTCAAGCATCCCTTCATGATAGGCGAGCATCTTAATGAGATACAGGTGGATACAGGTCAAGCATCCCTTCATCAGAGAGGAGCATCTCAATGAGATACAGGTGGATACAGGTCAAGCACCCCTTCATCAGAGAGGAGCATCTCATTGAGATACAGGTGGATACAGGTCAAGCATCCTTTCATCAGAGATAAGCATCTCAGTGAGATACAGGTGGATACAAGTCAAACATCCCTTCATCAGAGAGGAGCATCTCAATGAGATACAGGTGGATACAGGTCAAGCATCCCTTCATGAGAGAGGAGCATCTCAATGAGATACAAAATGCTGCAGGTCAAGCATCTCTTCATGAGAGAGGAGCATCTCAATGAGATACAGGCTGCTGCAGGTCAAGCATCTCTTCATGAGAGAGGAGCATCTCCCTGAGATACAGGCTGCTGCAGGTCATGCATCTCTTCATGAGAGAGGAGCATCTCACTGAGATACAGGCTGCTGCAGGTCAATCAGCCCTTCATGAGAGAGGAGCATCTCAATGAGATACAGGCTGCTGCAGGTCAAGCATCTCTTCATGAGAGAGGAGCATCTCCCTGAGATACAGGCTGCTACAGGTCATGCATCTCTTCATGAGAGAGGAGCATTTCAATGAGATACAGGCTGCTGCAGGTCAAGCATCTCTTCATGAGAGAGAAGCATCTCAATAAGATACAGGCTGCTGCGGGTCAAGCATCTCTTCATGAGAGAGGAGCATCTCAATGAGATACAGGTGGATACAGGTCAAGCATCCCTTCATCAGAGAGGAGCATCTCAATGAGATACAGGTGGATACAGGTCAAGCATCCCTTCATCAGAGAGAAGCATCTCAGTGAGATACAGGTGGATACAGGTCAAGCATCCCTTCATCATAGAGAAGCATCTCAATGAGATACAGGCTGCTGCAGGTCAAGCATCCCTTCCTGATAGAGGAGCATCTCAATGAGATACAGGTGGATACAGGTCAAGCATCCCTTCATGATAGGCGAGCATCTTAATGAGATACAGGTGGCTACAGGTCAAGCATCCCTTCATCAGAGAGGAGCATCTCAATGAGATACAGACTGCTGCAGGTCAAGCATCCCTTCATCAGAGAGGAGCATCGCAATGAGATCCAGGTGGATACAGGTCAAGCATCCCTTCATCAGAGAGAAGCATCTCAATGAGATACAGGCTGCTGCAGGTCAAGCATCTCTTCATGAGAGAGAAGCATCTCAATAGGATACAGGCTGCTGCGGGTCAAGCATCCCTTCATCAGAGAGGAGCAGCTCAAAGAGATACAGGTGGATACAGGTCAAGCATCTCTTCATCAGAGAGGAGCATCTCAATGAGATACAGGTGGATACAGGTCAAGCACCCCTTCATCAGAGAGGAGCATCTCATTGAGATACAGGTGGATACAGGTCAAGCATCCTTTCATCAGAGATAAGCATCTCAGTGAGATACAGGTGGATACAAGTCAAACATCCCTTCGTGAGAGAGGAGCATCTCAATGAGATACAAAATGCTGCAGGTCAAGCATCCCTTCATCAGAGAGGAGCATCTCAATGAGATACAGGTGGATACAGGTCAAGCATCCCTTCATGAGAGAGGAGCATCTCAATGAGATACAGGCTGCTGCAGGTCAAGCATCTCTTCATGAGAGAGGAGCATCTCACTGAGATACAGGCTGCTGCAGGTCATGCATCTCTTCATGAGAGAGGAGCATCTCACTGAGATACAGGCTGCTGCAGGTCAAGCAGCCCTTCATGAGAGAGGAGCATCTCAATGAGATACAGGCTGCTGCAGGTCAAGCATCTCTTCATGAGAGAGGAGCATCTCCCTGAGATACAGGCTGCTACAGGTCATGCATCTCTTCATGAGAGAGGAGCATTTCAATGAGATACAGGCTGCTGCAGGTCAAGCATCTCTTCATGAGAGAGAAGCATCTCAATAAGATACAGGCTGCTGCGGGTCAAGCATCTCTTCATGAGAGAGGAGCATCTCAATGAGATACAGGTGGATACAGGTCAAGCATCCCTTCATCAGAGAGGAGCATCTCAATGAGATACAGGTGGATACAGGTCAAGCATCCCTTCATCAGAGAGAAGCATCTCAGTGAGATACAGGTGGATACAGGTCAAGCATCCCTTCATCATAGAGAAGCATCTCAATGAGATACAGGCTGCTGCAGGTCAAGCATCCCTTCCTGATAGAGGAGCATCTCAATGAGATACAGGTGGATACAGGTCAAGCATCCCTTCATGATAGGCGAGCATCTTAATGAGATACAGGTGGCTACAGGTCAAGCATCCCTTCATCAGAGAGGAGCATCTCAATGAGATACAGACTGCTGCAGGTCAAGCATCCCTTCATCAGAGAGGAGCATCGCAATGAGATCCAGGTGGATACAGGTCAAGCATCCCTTCATCAGAGAGAAGCATCTCAATGAGATACAGGCTGCTGCAGGTCAAGCATCCTTTCATGATAGAGGAGCATTTTAATGAGAGGATGTGGTCTGATGGCTAGATTGCCGACTTTGGAGCTGGAAACCAAGGTTCGAGCCTCGGAGTCGCGTCCACATCCTGTGATTCTGGGCAAATCACTTAATCTCCCCAAGCCCACCAAAAACATGAATGTGTCCTTGTGTAACGTAACAGGTGCTCATGTAAAGAGTTCCAATACCTTCGGGTCGAGTTTGCGCTACATAAATCTGCAAAAAACAAAAAAGAAATGAGATACAGGTGGATACAGGTCAAGCATCCCTTCACGAGAAAGGAGCATCTCAATGAGATACAGGCTGCTGCAGGTCAAGCATCTCTTCATCGGAGAGGAGCATATCAATGAGATACAGGTGGATACAGGTCAAGCATCCCTTCATCAGAGAGAAGCATCTCAGTGAGATTCAGGCTGCTGCAGTTCAAGCATCCCTTCATGAGAGATGAGCATCTCAATGACATACAGGCTGCTTTAGGTCAAGCATCCCTTCATCAGAGATGAGCATCTCAATGAGATAGAGGTGGATACAGGTCAAGCATCCCTTCATCAGAGAGAAGCATCTCAGTGAGATTCTGGCAGCTGCAGGTCAAGCATCCCTTCATGAGAGATGAGCATCTGAATGAGATAAGAGCTGCTGCAGGTCAAGCATCCCTTCATCAAAGAGGAGCATCTCAATGAGATACAGGCTGCT
This sequence comes from Calotriton arnoldi, assembly GCA_963921515.1. Lineage (NCBI taxonomy): Eukaryota > Metazoa > Chordata > Amphibia > Caudata > Salamandridae > Calotriton > Calotriton arnoldi. Next base: position 201,461 of record CAWUFW010003416.1, on the reverse strand, counting down.
GCAGGTCAAGCATCCCTACATCAGAGAGGAGCATCTCAATGAGATCAATATCAGGAGGAAGCCCAGGTCCCAGCCAAGGTGCTTGTCGCAGTAGCTGGAATGGACATGCTCCAGAACTGCAGCACAGATGAGGAACTACAACTCATCTGCTTTGCCCTCAGCCGCAGGACCTGCACAGTTGATGATGTCATGGAGGTGTGTTGGCCATTGTTTGCAGGGAACTATTTAAAAAATGAAATCACATATTAAAAAGTCTTCACGTGCGATAGTATCATAAGAATGAGCTGAACAAACCGCGGAGACTTCCACTGCCCCTTCTGTAGTACACATTGTGCAGGACCACATTTTACACAGGCGATATGTGTAGGATGTGGCCCCATGCAAATAAAAGATTTTTGTTCAGCCTTTGTGCTTGCCCCATATTACCCTGTGCCATATTAGGCTGTTGTGAGGTACTCTAACGGTGTGCTTTCTTGGATGTGGCACATAAATCATGTGCTCCTCAGAGGGGGCTCTTTGAGAGGGGACATTGTGGGTCCCACGGACTCCCATAAGACCCCCTGATAGGAGCAGTTTCCTACTGATCTTTCCTTTGTGGTGGCTGTGTCCCTCCAAAGGCAGACCAGGTCCACCTCCAGTGCAAGATGGAACAGCAGCGTTACCCACTGTTTCGTTGCTTATGCTGCGTTTTCTCCTACACAGGTGCGAAGTTGCAGTGTTTGCTCCTGCACTAAAGAGAGATTTTCTTTTCTGTAATAGGCGTGTGGCTGTAGTCTCTGCTGATGCACAACCAATTCATATGTACAAGGCTTCTGACTGAGATCGTGTGCCCGGCTTGTAATACATTGCCTGGAGTTTTCTGTACACCTGTTGAGGCCACATCCGATATACTGGTTCCAGATCAAGGGCACCTTTGTAATATTAGGTCAAGTTCTGAAGGCCACATGTGTGGTATCCATTGTGGCTCTCATCTGAAGTACTTAAGTATTGCACCCAGCTCTGGAGATTAGATTGAGGTGTTGCATTTGGTTCTGAATGTCACTGCTGTGGGATACAGGTAGATTAGAAACAGTCCTGAGGAAAGATGCCAAGATGCACCAGAATTTTATGGAGAGAGATACAAACCCTAGATCGGTATAATATGGAGAAAAGTCATGAGAGGGATTATTATTGATTCACATAATAACGTCAGGTGCAGAAATGTAATGATCCAGCGCGATATCAGCAAACAGCATTCATACACCATATACTCACTTGGGCCCATACATTCATACTACGCTAATACTTACGCTGGGTTTTATCAGTTGTTACTCTCTATCAAAATCCCTGCTACCAATTACCTTCTGATTGAAGAGTAATGACTTACCCATGAATCCTTTGCTAATTGGGAAATTTAAAATGAGTGACATTCATTATAGTACATAATCCTGAAATAACCACTGAGTCAGGAAGTTTTAAAATGTTTATCTAAAGATTCAGCAGAGTAAAATACAGAACCACATGGTACTTAATCGCAATACCCAAGATTAAGCATAGAAATGATTATTGCTAATCAATGACGGTGTTTAAAGAAGAGAAGAAGATAGAGACAGCAGCGCAACTAAAGGTTGCATTATAATTACCTAAGTGCGAGAACCCAACCCCTTAGCCAAGGAGTTGAAAGGATAGAACCCAGGAAGGATGAAGAGCAAAGACTTCCTCCAGGATCAGGACGGGACCGGTGACCTCTCTACAACGACGCTTGCGTCGTTCCCCTCTCTGATACTCGGCTTCTCCTCGATTCTCCCGTGCCTTCCTTCTAATGGACTCCGCCGCCCCCTCCTCAGGACCTCTTCTGGACAGGGATTCAGTCTGCAATCGATCAGCTTAGCGGTCTGGAGCTCTTCCTGTCAGCATCTCCGCTCTCCTGTGCTAACTAATTAGCTAATTCTACATCTATTATACCCTTCTACGCCCATGTACCTCCCCTTAATGTTACTAAAATATGGGGCCACTACTTCTGATTGGACAGGGACAGGGGGTGGATTCTCGTACCATATTGATTTGGCCTAAATTGTAAAGCCTATTGTCTTTACGTTCCCACCCCTTCAAATTAATACATTCGCTTTATTTCCCACCCGTCTCATGACAAATGTAAACCAATTTTCATAAAGTTAAGAAAAAGTTAATAGACATTGTATCAATGTGTGACAGGAAAGTACTAGTACAACATCTTCGGCCATCAGGTTATGGCCTTGGACTTCGTCCAGGTTGACTTCATTTGGCAGGCACACAAGACACATGCGCAGAACCATTTGCCTCTCGAGTTTCAGGTCACCAACCCAGGCCCAAGTTTACGAACTAATAAAAGTGCAAGAAGAAAATATTAGAATCACAAATAAAATGTTTCACTGTATACCCACTATTTCTATTCTATTCCCAATTAAATATATATACTATCCCGCGTTAGTAGCGTTAGGAAACGACAATTTAATAATGACATGAGAGCAAGCTGAAGCATGTGAAAACATCAAGCAGCCATTTTAATGCACACTGCGCAGAAGCAGAAGTTTCCCACCAAGCAAAGAAAGACGTCACACCATGTGATATGGTTGCGACATGCGCATTGAGTTTTCCCGCGCATAGCGGCCATTTTGAATTACAAACAAGCGTTATTCATTAGTAAAACACATAGGCAAGCATCTTTTTCTTTTGTGTCGTGAATGCAAAGGTTAGTATTAACAATACAAGTTTAATAAATTAATACTGTGAGGAGGATTGAATACAAGCAAGTTTCATTTATGAAACCTTGCTCCATCAATCCCCTCTCTGATGGCGTTTCTGAGCCATCAAAAACATTACCCTCAATCAGATGCCAACTTTTAGCAAATTACTTCATTCTCCTCTTTATTCTTTCTATTTTTACAATCTCCTTTTAATTTGTTGTATAATTCACTTCTCCATTCTTCAAGTTCGATTTCATCTACCTTTCGTTTCTTTCCTCTTCCTGTCACCTTATATGTTCCATTCGTTTTACAGCATTTGCACCATATTGTTACTACCAATATTATTATTGCTATCCCTGCTAAGGGTACTAATATTTGACCTATAAGTCCTTTTCCTATATTAGCAAACCAGGTTCCAATTGACGATATACTATTTGTCAATCTTTCCCATACACTATCAACTTCCAGTGGTTTAAGTTCTTTCTCAAGTTTAGTTATATTCTGTATGTACGTTCCAATTTCTGCACTCTTATCAGGAATATAAGTGCAACAATGTTTCGTCTTCAGTAATTTACAGACTCCGCCCTCTTTTGCCAATATAATATCAAGAGCAAGTCGATTTTGCATCACCATAGATCTAATCGCAACCATTTCCGCATTAATCATTAGAAAACCTCCTGCAGTATCTGTTGATAAACGATCAACTACTGTAGACAATTTACATATTTTCCTTGAGTTCAGAATTATTCCCACTGAAGGTATCAATGCACCAAATATATCACCTACAATTTCTGAAAAACTAGCTCTTTTACTACGTATTAATTCGCTATTGTTTTCATTGCTCTCAGTGTTTCTTTTTACGTGGTATATCTTTGGAAATACTATTCCAAAATAACAACTTCCATACCACCGTGCAGGTCAGCCTCAAGTGGGAATAAGCCTTATTCCCACACACATAATAGATTCCAGGAAAAACTGAATCTGTTCCTCCTTTGAGTCCCCAACCTCCAAGAATTAAAAAATTGTGTTCACATTCACTGGTACCGATGAAAACATTGTTATAATCAGTCTTTAACCTATGAAGACAAATTTTTCCTGTCTTTACGAAATCCAGAGCCATAGCAGCTTGAGCCTTGCCAGGTGTGTAACTCCCTTCTTTCTCAGCCCAAGGTGGTAAATGAGCCTTATGCTCAGAAGCTTTCTTTTGAAAATCTTGTCTTCTATCTTCTACTAAATTCAAAAATATCTTTTCTTCTTCATGTAAAGAACATGTTAGATTGTGTCTATGTGCATGTGTTATGTCTATTGATTTCATGGTTAAGAAAAATTCTCCCATAAACTGTGCGTCTTGACTACTAAGCACTGGGTTCATACTCTTGCGAATCGGAACCTCAGAAAATATCACATCTAAGTTTGAATATTAATACTGAAGTTTCCCTGTTCTATAAAATAAACTAGACAAAACACTACATGATATGCCATATGTCAGTGGTAAGTGATGGTATGTTAATCCTTCTGCTACTGATTCGGGTAACTTCATACAGACGTAACAATTACTAACTTCCATGGTGTCTACATATTGAAACAATAACTTTGTGAAAACGTTTAAACTAGTGTTGTTGTCAGCTACTTCATGATGAATTTCTGTCTCATCTTCTGCCATTAGTTCTACTCTATTGCCCTTCATGTTTGCTGTCCTCTCCTTAGTTTCATTATTAATCTTTTTATCTATTATCATAAGGTAAGGAACTGCTACAATCAGGACTAACCATACTATAAGTACCATTACTAGACTACATATGCATATTGCACAGCATCTTCTACAACATTTCTGTTTTGGTCTCCCAGTAACTCTATCGTCAGGCATTTTTCGACAAGGAAGATTGCTCTTCTTATCTTTTCTTCTTTTCTTTAGCTTATTCTTTTGCTTAGTCAGGGTGGTCTTGTTTCTTCTTCATACATCAATTCTGCACTTGTTCCTTCGCCACCACTGTCACTTGACTCTGAGCTTTCAAAATCTTCAAGAATGATATAAGTCCAGTCAGGACCCTTAAATTTGTTATTCACAAGTTTCAGTCTTTTACTTCTTCTTTTCTCTGTCTTTTTCTCTTGATCGGTTTGACTTGATACTTCAGGTACTTGATCTGGATCTTCACTTCTGGTTGTTATGTGGTACTTTACTCTTTTAATGACACTCAGCCAATGATCTCCTTTTCTTGTTTTCTTTGTTGGCACTGTTTCTTTGTTTTTGTCTTTAGAGATCTCGTTAATTTCACTGCTTAGTACTGTTTCGTGTTCTTCAATTACTGTGTTTCTTGTTTGCTCCTTTTCAGGTCTAATTGGTTTCTCTGTAACAGCTCCACTGTGAGTTTCCAATAATTGACCTTGTTCTTTATTTATTTCTTCAAGTTCATGTTTTTCAAGCTTTTCTTCTTCTGTGCACTCTTCTTGATCTAACTTGTTCTGATCAGGGCTTATTGCACTGTGAACTTCTGCAGCCTGACCGGATTCTTCTAGACCTGTCTGTCCCTGATCAAAGTCTATTAGGTCTTCACTGTTTTGAGTCCAGTTTTCTTTCCCTATCTGACCTTGTTCAGGATTTCTTAATGTCTTTTCTTCTTGTTCCTGAACTGCTTCTTCTTCACCTATCTGATCTTCTTCAATTTCTTCCAATTTCGCTTGACTTCTTGTTCTGTGGTATACTTCAGGAACTTCTACCACTGGTATCCAATCCTGACTTGTGCTCGGTTGTTCTTCTTCAGCTTCTCTGGAATCTCGAACCTGAGATCCTACAGCTGGGCAACCTTCAGCCTCTTCAGTGATTGGCGTTGTCTGAGGATTCTCTTCCTCGGGATCTGGTATTCTCTTGGTGTGACTTACATGAATCCAATTAGGAAATCCGGCACACTTCACTGCTGTATTCGTTGTCAGTATGACCTGACACGGTCTGCCCCATCTAGGTGATAGACACGTTTCTCTGGTGTGATTCTTCACTACCACCCAGTCACCAGGATTCAGATCATGTTCTTGTTCGGGCTGCCTGGAAACTGCGTCTTCTCCAACCTGATGAGAGACAGAACGCACTAGGTCAGCCAATCCTTTGCAATAGTCCAGAACCATATCATCAGATATATTCACCAGTTTGTTTGTGGGAACATGTGTTTGTCTCATTGCTCTTCCCATCATTATTTCGTGGGGGCTCAATCCTGTGTTTCTGTCAGGTATACTTCTGAGTCCCATTAAAACGAGTGGCAATGCATCTGGCCACTCTAATGATGTTGATGCACACATTTTTCCCAGTCTTGACTTTATAGTGCCATTCAATTGTTCAACCACTCCAGAAGATTCTGGACGATATGCACAGTGCAGTTTCTGTTTTATTTGAAATGCTTCACAGATTATTTGAATCACTTCGCTGTTAAAATGTTTTCCTCTATCTGATTCCAAAGTTACTGGAAAACCAAACCTAGGAATGAGCTCTCGTAGCAACAGTTTTGCAACTGTAATGCTGTCATTCCTCCTAGTAGGGTAAGCCTCCACCCACTTTGAAAACAGGCACACTATGACTAGTACATATTTCAGCCCTCTACATGGTGGTAACTGTATGAAATCAAACTGAAGTCTCATAAATGGACCCTCTGCCTTTCCAATTTTCCCAAATCCAATTACTGTCTTCCTCCCCGGATTATGCATCTGGCAAGTTAGACATCTCTGGCAAAGACTCTCTGCAACAGCCCTGAATTTGGGATTGTATCAATTTTGTCTGAACAGCCTAATCATTGCATCTCTCCCTATGTGTGTGTCTCCATGATGCATTCTAGCCATTTGTGAGAGTAAACAGTCTGGCATGACTGGTCTGCCATCAGCACTGATCCATACTTCATCATCTCCTCTTTGGGAACAACCCACTTTGATCCACAAATTCTTCTCACTTTCATCAACCTCATCTTGCAATTTCTTCACCTCATTTCAAGTTTCAGGTGGCATATACAGCATAAGTTGGCAGCTGATTCCCATTCTTTCCACCCTCTTATTGACTGACATTCTGGTTTTGGCACAATGTTGAGCCACCAGATCTGCATATCTGTTGCCGACTACCACCCAGTCATCTCCTGACTGGTGTGCGGCACATTTCACCACAGCCAATTCTTTTGGTGATTGTATTGCTTCTAGCAATTCCCTTACAAATTGTCCATTTTTAATGGGGGATCCTGAAGAAGTCATGAAATCCCTCTGCATCCATAGTTGGCCAAAATCATGCACAACCCCGTAACCATATTGGCTATCTGTAAATATGGTTACTCTCTGATTCCTCCCAATTTTGCATGCTTTTATCAACGCAATCAATTCAGCTACTTGTGCAGATTTAACTCCTGGTAAATAAGATGCTTCAACTATTCCAGTTAATTAACATACTGCATAGGCAGCATTTAGTTTACCATCTTCATGTCTTTGACATGAACCATCTACAAATAGCTCCCTGTCTGGCTTTTTAAGAGGCTGTTCCTCTATATCTGGGCGTGGTTTTGTGCATAATTCTGTAATTTGTATACAATCATGTTCATCGTCTTCATAATCCTTAATTCTCTCATGACGTGGGTCTGGTAGTAAGGTTGCTGGATTTATTATAGTACACCTTACCATGTTCACATTTTCAGCTCCCATTATGATTCTTTCGTATTTAGTCAGCCGACTAGGAGTAAGATGCTGAGTTCGGGTTCTTGTCAACAGAATGACAACTGCATGTGGAACATACACTTTTACAGGGTGTCCCATCACAATTGACTCACTTTGTTCAATGCTCAAACAAGTAGCCGCCACTGCTTTTAGGCATCCTGGCAACGCGGCTGCTACTGGGTCCAATGTAGCAGAAAAATATGCTATAGGACGTCTTTCTAGTCCATGTCTTTGAGTTAGGACATAAAGTGCACAATTTTCTCTCTCATGACAGAACAATGCAAATTCTCTCTTATAATCAGGCATGCCTAAGGCAGGTGCTGAACATAGTGCATTTCTCAATTTTACAAAAGCTTCTACACTTTCATCCTCCCACTCCACAGGGTCCTTTGCTTTCTTCTTTGTCATGTTAATTAAGGGCTTAGCTAACATGGAAAATCCTGGTATCCATTGTCGACAGTAACCTACTATTCCTAGGAACATTCTCACTTGTCTTTGTGTTACAGGCATTTGCATTTTCTTTATTAAAGCTACTCTTTCAGCTGTTACTCTTCTTTTTCCTCTCTCAATTTGGTGTCCCAGATACTTAACAGCTGTTGTACAAAATTGCAATTTTTCAGGTGAGACCTTATGCCCTTCTTCTGCCAAAAGATTTAATAATGCTATGGAATCAACAACACAGTCCTCTCTGGTGTTCGATGCCACCAATAAGTCGTCGATATATTGGACTAAGACTGAGCTTCCTGGCATCACTAGTTTTTCAAGGCACTTTTTCAGTATCTGGTTGAAAATAGAAGGACTTTCTGTGTACCCCTGAGGAACACGATTCCACACATAAACTTTGTTCTCAAATTTAAATGAGAAAAGATACTGGCTGTCTGGATGTAATGGTATTGAAAAGAACGCTTGACACAAATCAATTACTGTGAACCATCCTGCACTCCACGGAATCTGGTATAAAATTACTGCAGGATTTGGTACTATGGGACAACATGGTTCTACAATCTTATTTATTTTCCTCAGGTCCTGAACAATCCTATATTTTCCACTAGGTTTCTTTAATCCCATTATTGGTGAATTACATGGGCTACTCATTACTTCTTTTAGTATGTTTTGTTCTACCATTCGATTTATTTCTTCAATGACTCCTGCTTTTACTTCTGCACTCATTTTGTACTGTCTGGTATTCGGGTAAATTGCACCTTCCTTTACAGTAATTTTAACTGGATCTATTTTAGCCATAAGTCCTACTTCTTTTCCGGTGAAATCTCATACTATGGGGTTTACTGTACCTTTTAATTCTTCTGGCAACTCATCTTTTGTTATTAACGAAAACATCTCGTCTACTTCTGTACCTTGTTTTGCAATCATAATTTTATATACATGATCTTCATCTGGTGTCTGAACTGCCACACCATCCGGTGTGCAGAAAATGGTACAATTCATCTTGCACAACAAGTCCCTACCTAATAAGTTTACTGGACTAGAATCACACACTACAAATTGATGCATTTCTCTGAAGTTTCCAATTTTAACTTCCATGGGTTCGGTAAGAGGTGTTCTAATCCGCTGATTAGCTACCCCCACTACTTGGATATTTTCACCAGAGAGAGGAAGGTCTGGAATGTCTGCTGTTCTCACAGTAGACCGGGTAGCACCAATGTCCAAAAGGAAAGTAATATTATTACCTTTCACATTCCCTTCAACATATGGACCTGACTGATCTACCTGTAAGGATGCGCCAAGTATGCACTCCTTCTTCCCCTCTCCTAGGCACCGTCATGGACTGTATTGACAGAAATTGTCCTGCAAAAGAAATTGTGATGTCATATAATCATTCTTACCCCTTCCTCCTGGATATCCGATGTCTGTACCATGCTTTGCTCTGCTTACATTACCCTGAATAGGTGCAGGTGGCAACTGACTCTGAGGATTTGCACCCTGATGTGAGTCATTCTGCGTCTGTGGATTTAAATTTTGATTTGGGCCATTATTATTCCGAATCTTTTTACATTCATCCTTCCAATGCCCCAATTTTCCGCATCCATGACAAGGAAATTTCTTTTTAGCTTCTTCTCTACTCATTCGTCCTCTAACCATTCCCAGTATCACCATTCGTTCCGGAATCTTTTCCTTGATTTTCACTCGGATTTTCCAAATTAATTCCGTTTCTCAGCCATTTTCACCTGTGCCCACATCACTTTTCCCTGCAATTTCTTATGTCTATCCTCAATATTGTCTCCACAATATTTCGCATATTTCAAAATTTCGTCGATAGGTTTCCCTTGCCAACACAACATGTGCTGCTTAATCATCTGACAAATTTCTGGCTTTAAACCGTAAACAAATCGATACACAAACTGACTCATGTTTTTGTCTCCAATGTCCTCAAATCCACTATACTGTTTAAATACCTGCAATAGACGCTCATAGTAGGAATGTACTGATTCATTAGCTTCTTGGGTAGTTCGATCTATTTTTACCCAATCTGTTTCTTTCGGTGGTATTTTCCCTTTCAGGTAAGTTATCACCTGCTGATACTTTTTCATCACGTCATTTGACGGGGCACCTGTCTTCGGATCTCTAGGATATTCATCACTAGGCCAATCGACTGTAATTTTACAATCTGTCCACAAATCGGCAGGTACCACTATGTCAAACAAACCATCTAAATCCTTCAACAATACCTTTGACACCTTCACAAACCTATCAACCTGCTTGTACCACTCAATTGGTTTTTCTCTCATCTCGTAAATGACAAAATATCCTGTCTGCTCCATGGGACATGTACATATCCTCCTCCCGCAACTTCTCGCATGGGATACATCTGGTCTGCTTTCCCTGTTTCTTTCATCACATATTCTGATGCTGTTCTACTTGTTCGTGCTTCTTCCTTTTTCTTGGTCCACCTAGTTTTCCATTTATCTAGGTCTCCCCATTTTTGCAAAACTAACATTAATTCTCTTATTTGTAATCTTCTTCCAGAGGCATTCATATTTTCTAAATCTTTGTCTGAAAATTCTGCTCTATAGGGTTTTTGTAGTACCTTTGATCTCCCTATTTCTATTCCCATCTGTAGTACTAAATTGGATAATTTTTCATGAAATAACCTTACATTTCTGGTGATACTCCTACACAGGAACAATAATTCTTCTTCATCATAGGTATTTAAGCGTTCTAGTCCTACATTTCCTGCTATTATTTCTTCTAATTCGACTTTCAATTTATGAATGTCCATTATTTTCGGAGGTGTGCACTGTTTAACTGACCCTTGCACCCATCTTTCTAGATCTTCAGGTGTTACTATGGTAGCACTTTTTGCTCCCGATGAAGTTACTAAACTTACATCTTTTGAACATCCAGGTACATCTTTTCTGGGAGTGCTATTTACAGAACCTCGAATAGGCAAGTCCATAAGTGATATTGTGGATTCACAGTCACTAAATTGATCCTCAATTATAACTGGAGCTTCAGGTTTGGGATTATTCACAGCAGTAGGTGTAAGTATCGGTGGAGGACAGCTTCCCTGAGTACCATATAATGGAACTACTGGACCAATTGTTACAGGTATGGTCAACGAATCAGGATGTACTTTTATCTGGGTTATTTTCTGTATTAATTCTGCTCTGGTCTGTTCTAGGGCTTCTTTTTCTTTGTCATGAAGTAGTCTACTCGTGGTGAATTCATGCATTACCTGTGGCACTAATGGAGTTTTCGGTGGTGCACTTGGGGTGCATCCACTTGTCCCTTCCTGATATGGTGGGGGATTTCTTAACATTTCCTCCATAAATTCGTCTTCAGACTCCTCATTTCTCATTAGATGTTTTGTCTTTTCTATGCACTTACTTCCTAATTTCTCCTCTGCTGAGAACAATGGATATAATCCTTCTGTAATCATTGCCCTTCTCCATTGTTTCATCTGACCTTCCCTATACTCACGTATATATCAGGGAAAAAAATCCTGGATAACTCCTATTACTTCTAGATCTATCCCGCTCAAATGCCTCGGTTTCCCACTCTTCTAGAGCTTCGTATTGAGTTAGTCTAGGTCTGGGTTCTAAGTCATTCATCCTCAATCTCAAGTTTTGTAGAATTCGCCCATTAAACGTACCATTCTCGGGAAATGCTAATATTCCATCATTTTTGGTATATTCTATCCAATTCTCCATCCATACACAAGTATGATAACCTCTCTCCATCATCATAAATGAAGCGGGCGTTTTAGCTGGTGGAATAATAATTTCTTCTCTAGTTTTGATTGGTTTGTCCTTTTTAAAATAATTCTTAATCTTTTGTAAAAATGACATTTTTCTCTTCTCTCCGTACATTCTATCTAATCTTTGGTGTTCAAAATTATATTCTGCAAAACCTAGGAATCTCCTATCCGGACGAGTTCCTGTTAAAGTCGGATCGCGTTTTAACATGCAATCCTTATCCACTAAGATTTTAGCTTCTAGAATATCCACCAATCCAATGTCTGCTATCTTTTATTTCCGAGCCAATCCTTGTGCGGCCTTTTGGTGACGTTTATCTGTCAACCCCTCCTTTACAATCTGCTCTTTCCTGTCCTTGCTGGTTCAACCAATCCCAGCGCGGCACCTGTGACGTCAGTACTACTCCTGACTACTGACCCCTCCTTTACAAGGGTTTTCCACACCCGCTGTTTCAACATTTTGTGACGTCAGCTCCCTCTCTGGCAGCTGACCCTCCCTTTACAAAAATTTACGCAAACTTATTTTCTCTATAAATCTTAATTAAATTTCAGTAGCAACATAAAACATTCGCTATCGTGCCAGTTTCTCTAAAAATAGGAAAGATAGTTTTTCTCTCACACTTTAGTAAAACCTTTCCGTTTACTAAACATACACTACGAGTAAAACACTTCCGTCTACTCTTCACACAAGCTCCAGAAGTACCTGTTACTTCTCCAATGTTACCCTTTCTAGGTGATATAACATCAAATTTTCACCAGCGTACTCTTTTGCTATTACTCACACGCATAGAATCCCTAACGAGTACTGAAAGTCCTGCTTAACTTTTCAGTACTAATTCTGCCTGACAGATAACCTCACTGCAGTATGGCTTCCACTTACCATCCGCTATTCCTTTTACCCCGGGTATTCTGGACAACATAAAACAAAAACTTTGAATACACGGATGTTAATTCATAAAAATACAAATAAAAATTCTCATTACCCAATTAACAAAGAGTAACCATCCTCTGATAACCAGAAAACTGATCCAGCGCGATATCAGCAAACAGCATTCATACACCAGATACTCACTTGGGCCCATACATTCATACTACGCTAATACTTACGCTGGGTTTTATCAGTTGTTACTCTCTATCAAAATCCCTGCTACCAATTACCTTCTGATTTAAGAGTAATGACTTACCCATGAATCCTTTGCTAATTGGGAAATTTAAAATGAGTGACATTCATTATAGTACATAATCCTGAAATAACCACTGAGTCAGGAAGTTTTAAAATGTTTATCTAAAGATTCAGCAGAGTAAAATACAGAACCACATGGTACTTAATCGCAATACCCAAGATTAAGCATAGAAATGATTATTGCTAATCAATGACGGTGTTTAAAGAAGAGAAGAAGATAGAGACAGCAGCGCAACTAAAGGTTGCATTATAATTACCTAAGTGCGAGAACCCAACCCCTTAGCCAAGGAGTTGAAAGGATAGAACCCAGGAAGGATGAAGAGCAAAGACTTCCTCCAGGATCAGGACGGGACCGGTGACCTCTCTACAACGACGCTTGCGTCGTTCCCCTCTCTGATACTCGGCTTCTCCTCGATTCTCCCGTGCCTTCCTTCTAATGGACTCCGCCGCCCCCTCCTCAGGACCTCTTCTGGACAGGGATTCAGTCTGCAATCGATCAGCTTAGCGGTCTGGAGCTCTTCCTGTCAGCATCTCCGCTCTCCTGTGCTAACTAATTAGATAATTCTATATCTATTATACCCTTCTACGCCCATGTTCCTCCCCTTAATGTTACTAAAATATGGGGCCACTACTTCTGATTGGACAGGGGGTGGATTCTCGTACCATATTGATTTGGCCTAAATTGTAAAGCCTATTGTCTTTACGTTCCCACCCCTTCAAATTAATACATTCGCTTTATTTCCCACCCGTCTCATGACAAATGTAAACCAATTTTCATAGACATTGTATCAATGTGTGACAGGAAAGTACTAGTACAACATCTTCGGCCATCAGGTTACGGCCTTGGACTTCGTCCAGGTTGACTTCATTTGGCAGGCACACAAGACACATGCGCAGAACCATTTGCCTCTCGAGTTTCAGGTCACCAACCCAGGCCCAAGTTTACGAACTAATAAAAGTGCAAGAAGAAAATATTAGAATCACAAATAAAATGTTTCACTGTATACCCACTATTTCTATTCTATTCCCAATTAAATATATATACTATCCCGCGTTAGTAGCGTTAGGAAACGACAATTTAATAAAGACATGAGAGCAAGCTGAAGCATGTGAAAACATCAAGCAGCCATTTTAATGCACACTGCGCAGAAGCAGAAGTTTCCCACCAAGCAAAGAAAGACGTCACACCATGTGATATGGTTGCGACATGCGCATTGAGTTTTCCCGCGCATAGCGGCCATTTTGAATTACAAACAAGCGTTATTCATTAGTAAAACACACAGGCAAGCATCTTTTTCTTTTGTGTCGTGAATGCAAAGGTTAGTATTAACAATACAAGTTTAATAAATTAATACTGTGAGGAGGATTGAATACAAGCAAGTTTCATTTATGAAACCTTGCTCCATCAGTAATCTACCACAAACAATTTGCTTCCTCGATGTAGTTCAAGAACAGGGCTGATAAGAAGGCACTGCGGAATTCATTTTGAATCAGGTTCCATTTTGTGACTATCAAAAAGCGCGGACTTGCAAAACATGCACAGGCCTGTTGGCCTCTAAGTGAAGGTAAACTATATGTAACAGTGCTGTAACTGTAAAGTCTTGAGAAATGATAATGTCACAAGTGTATGTGACAATCTGTCGCTGTGCTTCATTTGCTGGTTTCATAAATCAATGCTTATGTATAGCCAAAGGTTTTATTCTGATTGACGATTGGATAAATGATTGGAAAACCACTATTGTTTCGATGAGCAACAGCCTCTCATTGGCTGTATATTAATTGTTCAATATGTACTGTAACCAATGAAACCCCACGTTAACTTTTATATTTTGGACAAGTCCGGATTGGTACTCAGCTCCTCGCAGCTGATGAAGCTAAAGCTACACTTTGAATCTTACTGTTGTGTGTCTTTATTAAAGTATAGGCTTCCATAACACTTTTTGGGGCGAGTCGCACCCGTCATACAAAGGGGCAGTGGTCTCTTAAGAAAAATACTTCTTTTTTACACATTAAGCAAAGTAAACTTCACCTTATGGAACACTGGCTGCACAAAGCCACATCAAACCCTGCAGTGGTTATGGTAAACCGGTTGTTGAATTGAAACCGTTAGATACTGATATTTGCGATGCCGTGATCGTCGTGAGAAAGGATAAAGGAGAGTTGAATAACCTACAGAGGGACAGTTAGGGACAAAATTAGTTTCAGAAAGTCTGGAATGACGCAGTAGAGTAGTTATAGTGTGGCAGCTAGATGGATTGTATGTCGAAATATTGACAAAAGATTCTTTAAGGTACATAGATGTGGAGTTAAGAACAGTAAATGTATACTTGTCCTTTATAAACTTTCCTTCACAATATTTGGGCCCTCACTATTTTGTTCCGGATATTCTGGTAGCGCAATATTCTGGAGTCAATATAAGGAAGAATAGTGGAATACTGCTAGGGCGTATGCATTACAGTGCTACCAGCAGTTAGGCATACAGACTCCCTTGGTGTAGGGATGCTTATGTCTCTTTACCGATATACCTTTGTCTGTTCTAATCAACCTCTAACACTGAGTTGCGGGCTGGTAGAGTACTATATGGTGTTTTAGGGCATGAATATTCTTTGTGGGTGCATCCCCATGCCTGATCCTATCCACTGGCTTCCTGTCTCTTCTTTTTCAGGCATGTTCTCCTTTTAGCTCTCGACTCTTCAACTTTGTGTGGCCCATAGCAACTCCACTAGCATTTTGGGACCAAGAAACGCTTGACCTAGAGTTAATTCTACCCCTGTTTCTTTCTCCCCTGGCCTTAACTACCATCTTTAATGCTAATAGCTTCACTGTTTGCATATTTTATAGCAAGTACATTTTAGAACACTCCCTGGTCTGGCAGACTCAGGTGCAACTTTTGACTGTCGAGGATCGGTCTCTTAGGATGCCCAGCAGCAGTCAGCAGTAAGTAACTTGAATGTGGCTACTGACTTACCGAGTTGGGCTACTTCATCTTTGTTGTCCCTGGTGCTGGTTCCAGGGGGTCAGTCGACTGGCCCTTGGAGTCACTTCTTTGGTCTGGAGCTCAGGAGCATCTTTTACTCAAGCCAGGAGCCACTGGCACCGTCCTCTCTTCGCTAGCGCAAGATGTGGCAGGTGCAGTCCAGCAGATGGTGCACTTTCTCTTTGCCAGGTCCAGGGGTCAACGGGATAGTTCTTCTTCAGGCCTTTCTCCAGTTCCATAGTGATCTGAGGTTCCATATTTATGCTTGGAACGTGTCCTGTGGGGGGTGATGTGGTCACTAGCCAATGGGCAACCAGGAGCCTTCCCACCCTGTGACAACTTTCAGCTCTGTGTGGCATCTAGCAATCCCAGGGTGCGCTGTTCTGCCCACTCCCAAGATGTCTGAACCCTTCCTTAAATGTTAGGAGCTTGGTAGCCCACCTTAGAGGTGTGGCTACCTATGGGCTACACACCCACGGGAAAACATGTTTAGGCACTGGTCTCCCCTCTCTGTTCCCACCACCAGCCTGTCTACCTAAATAAAGGGGCAATCCTTCAGGAGTGTGATTGCCATTTCCCCACCAAAGGCAGCTTCATCTTTGAAACCTTTCAGGCCCTTTCAGGCCAACACCCTGAGTGACTTCCTGCAAGGGGAAGGTAACACCTCTCCCTGTAGCAGGCTTCTATTGTTCCTGAGCCTGGGAGTCATTCACACGAAAAGTTGCCTTTCCGTAAAAGTGACTTTCAATTCAACTTGGGCATCGAGTCAGGTGTAATGCCATGATTAATTTAATACCTTGAATTACCCATTTTATTTGTCCCATTCAGAATTTAGCCAGGCTGAGGGGTCAGCTGGTAACTCTGATTTAGTCAATGGGGCTACTAACTCTTTCACAGCAAAAAGAGGCATTTCTTTACACTCACTACATGATTCAGACACTGGTGAATAGGCTTGGATTGTGTGGGGTAGGAAATTTGGTGAAGTGTCTTCTGCTTATTGTTAGAAATGGGGGTCTGTAGTTGGCAGATGTAGGTACTTTTGTCCAAATAGGGACCCTTGCTTCTAGTCAGGGAAAGGGGGATACACACTCTATATAACCCCTGCTCACCCCCTTGGTAGCTTGGCATGAGCAAACAGGCTGTGTAAAGTATTTGTACTCAGAACACACAGTAATACAGTGATAACACCACAAATGGACAGTTTAGAAAAATAAAGTATCTTCATCTAAACTTAACAAGACCAAAACGATAAAAATCCAACATACAAAGTTAAAAAATATGACTTTCAAAAGGTTTTAGCAACTGAGTCCATAGAAATCTATGGATGCATGATTTCTTGCAAAGTACCTGTAGTTGCGACAAAATTCACCAAGCCAAACAGCTGCGGCGATGGGAAGCGTAGAAAAACAAAGAGATGTGTTGATTCCTGAGACCTTCGTGGATGTGATGCGCCAGTTCCGCTGTGCACAGGGGAGCGGTGCGTCGGGTAAAGTCTGTAGGGGGAAGCGATGCATCGATTCTGAGACGACTCCAATCCGCGGGAGAGGCGTCGGGGAAAACTTGCCGCACAGGGACGATGCGTGGAAATCCGGGATGCGTCGGGAACGATGCGGCGGCATCGAGTGGCACTGCGTCGATTTCTTCAGCTGCGATCCCTCGATGCATCGATTCTTGCAGTGGTGACAGACGCTGCATTGGTTTCAGCAGCGGCGCGACGATGCATGGAGATTCTTCTCGCACCACAACATTGCGTCAGAATACTGTCGCAAGATGAGCGAGGAGTCGATTTTCTTGGTGTTGCATTACTTTCCTGCTCTCAGTTGCAGATTCAACCTCCAGAGGCCTCACACAGTCACAGGCACTTCTTGGCAGGTCAGAACTCCCAGCAAGGAAGTTCGGGGGAGCTGGGGGTGAAGTCTTTGTGTTCCTGAGACTTCAAAACAGGAGGCAAGCACTACTCAAGCCCTTGGAGACTTTCCTCAAACAGGGGACACAGCACACAGCAAAGTCCTTCTCCTTTCCTTGGCAGAAACAGCAACTGCAGGCCAACCCCAGACACACAGCAAGGGCAGTACTTCTCTTCAGTTTCTCTAGCTCTTCTCCTTGGCAAAGGTTCCTCTTGAGTCTAGAAGTAGTCTAAAGTTCAGGGGTTTTAGGTCTAATACTTATACCCCAAAATGTCTTTGTTCTCTTTGTGCAGAGAAGCCATGTGCTCAGTCAAAACCAGTTCTGTCCTCTCTGGTGCAGCTTCCTGGTAGGAGGTGGAGACAGCATTGTGGAAAGCAGACCAGGCCCATTCAGGTGAAAGGAAATCTCCTTCCCCTACTCTATATGCAGCTCAGGTCTACTCAGCCCAGCCCTGACTCATCAGGCTCTCTGGAGCCACTGCTCCTCCCCAGCCCCAGCCCCTGTCACTCCAAACCCAGACAGTCAGTCCACATCCTAGCAGAGGCACACTGGATGACTAAGCAAGACAATACCTACTTTCTAAAAGTGGTATTTTAAAACACAGAATGTTAAAATCACCCTCACTAAAAGATGCATTTTAACATTCTGAGTTCAGGCATACTAAACTTTATTTTCCTACCTTGTTCCCAGGGGTAGTTATGTTTATAATATGTTATAAACAAACTCCCCATTCTGTCCTATGGGAACAGGTAGCTTTGTAATAGTGAAAAACGAAATTGGCAGTCATTCACTATCAGGACATGCCACACACATGCGGGCATGTCCTACCTTTCACATACACTGCACCCTGCCCACAGGGGTACCTTGGGCCTACCTTAGGGGTGACTAACATGTAAGAAAAGGGAAGGTTAGGGCCTGGCAAGTGGGTGCACTTGCCAAGTCGACATGGCAGTTAACAACTGCGCACAGACACTGCAGTGGCGGGTCTGAGTTACCGTTTCAGAACTACTCAGGTGGGTGGCACAATCCGTGCTGCAGGCCCACTAGTAGTATTTGATTTACCAGCCCTGGCACACTTAGTGCACTTTACTAGGGACCTACCAGTGAATCAAATATGCCAATCAGGGAGAACCAAATGTAGCAACAATTTACACAGGGAGCACTTGCACTTTGACACTGATCAGCAGTGGCAAAGTGCCCAAAGCATCTAAGCCAGCAAAAACGAAATCCAGCACAGCATCCAAAATACAGGAGGTAGTGGCAAAACGTCAGGGGGAACCACGCCAAAGATGCCAAGTCTAACACTTATGTTATTGGAGTAAGCATCCTGTTTTATTTCAGTTTTTTCCAGAGATGACCATAAGTTTTTGGGGCTGAAGGTTGATTGGTGTTTAAAGAGGTGTTATACCTGGCTTCTTTGGTATGTTTTTTCCCTGTCTATTTGCTTCTGACCTCCTATTTTTGACTGTGTGCTGCGTTTTGTTTTTGCTGGTTTTAGAACTCTGGTCACTTTACCACTGCACTTCAGTGCTAAAGTGCAAGAGCTCCCTCTGTAAATTGTGATTGTAATTGGTTATCCATAATTGGCATATTTGATTAGCTGGTAAGACCCTAGTAAAGTGCACTGTGTGTGCCCACAGCCTGTAAATCAAATGCTACTAATTGGCCTGTAGCACTGATTGTGCCAACCACATGAGCAGCCCTGCAACCATGTCTCAGACCTGTCACTTTAGTGTCTGTGAGTGCAGTTTTAAATTGCAATGTCGACCTGGCAAGTGCACCCACTTGCCAGGGCCCAAAACGTCCATTTTTCTACATGTAAGACATCCCTAAGGTAGGCCCAAGGCAGCCACATGGGCAGGGTGCAGTTTATGTGAAAGGTAGGATATGGCCTGGTGTGTTTTACATGTCCTGATAGTGAAATTGCCAATTCCGTTTTTCACTATTGCATGGACTATCTCCCCCAAAGGTTAACATTGGAGCTGCCTTGTGACCTCTTACAAGTGTAACTTTCAAATTGGAAGAGACAGAGACTTGGAGTTTGGGGTCCCTGAACTTGCAATTTAAAAATACATATTTTATTGAAGTTGGTTTTTAAATTGTGTGTTTGAAAATGCCACTTTTAGAAAGTGTGCATTTTCTTGCTTTACCATTCTGTGCCTCTGCCTGCCTGTGGAATTAACATCTGGTTTAGACTGACAGTTGGGCTTTTTGTGCATTGACTCTAGACAGTCACACAAAGGGAGCTGAGCTGTGCCCTGCATATCCTGATGGCCCATCCCCAGGCTGATGGGTCTGCCTGAGCTAGAGTGGTGGAAGGAGTAGCGACGGACACCTGAATAGGGCTGGCCTGCCTCACACTAAGCTGTCTGTACCCCTCCCCCACCAACCTCTCTCAGGGGCTTATTTACAAGCCCCTTGCGCCACTTTTCCCATGTTAAAAATGATGCAAAAGTGGCGCAAGGGGCTTGTAAATCTGCCCCTTAGTGTGTCTGGATCCAGGTCAGGGAAAGGCAGGGTCTTTTGCACTAAAAGACTTTCCTTTGAAGTTTGTCTACTTCAAAGGCAGACACTGGTATAATACTTGAGCTGTGACACCATAACTTCAGAACACTTCTAGACTAAGAGGAGATTCTGCCAAGTAAAAGAGCGGGAGAAGCTGAAGGTGGGGGACTGCCACTCTGCTTGTTGCTGTGTTGTGCTGGCCTATTGATTGCTGCTTCTGTCTTGGAGAGTGAAAGGGCTGGACTTTGCTTTTTGTATCCTGCTTGCCAAGGTTCTCCAAGGGCTTTTGTGTGCTTGCCTCTTGTTAAGAAGTCTCAGGGCCATCAAAGACTTCATCTGTAGCCCCTAAACTCCACCTGCTGGGTGTTCTGACCTGCTAGGTGGTACCAATTCCAGTTCTGGGCCGTTGGAGGTAGCTTCTGCTATAAAAAGAGAAGAAAATCCATTCAGCGGTCTTCAGCTGTGGCGTGGTCGAAGAATCGGCACCACGCCTGTCGTGTGGCTCCAAGATTGCCGCAGCCCAAGTCCCGAGCACCGTGTCTCTGATGTCCAAGACACCCGCTCCGACTCTGACACAGGCCCTGCTGTGTGGCTGAAGACTCGAAGCACCACCTGCTCGAGGCTTGGAAAATCATTGCAGCGCCTGTTTTGCTGCCCATGCATTGACCCCAGCATACCCGGATTTTCCACGCATCGCACCTATGTGCCAAGTCTTCATCGACGTTGCGC
This sequence comes from Calotriton arnoldi, assembly GCA_963921515.1. Lineage (NCBI taxonomy): Eukaryota > Metazoa > Chordata > Amphibia > Caudata > Salamandridae > Calotriton > Calotriton arnoldi. Next base: position 180,564 of record CAWUFW010003416.1, on the reverse strand, counting down.
AGCAGTAAGGAACCAAGGCCATGTGTCTGGAAATTGACACGTCACCTCCCCTCACATTAAGGAACTGACGCATCACCTCCCCGGACAGTAAGGAACGGACGCATCACCTCCCCTGGCAGAAAAGAACTGACGCATTACTTTGCTTTTCCAGCGCCTCACCTCCCCTGCGCCTGTTTTCATCTTTGATTGATGCATACCAGGTACTTTGTGATAAAAGTGGCGCATCCATAGTGATCTACGACTGAACCATTTTTAACCGTTTAAAAGTGAAATCTTTAGTTATGTATGTTGGATTTTTGTCGTTTTGGTCTTGTTTTACTTCGATAAAGATTGTTTTTTTGTCTAAACTAGTTGTGGTGTCCATTTGTAGTGTGTTCGCTGTGTTACTGTGTGTTTATGTGCAAATACTTTACACATTGCCTCTTGGACAAGCCTGACTGCTGATGCCAAGCTACGAAGGGGGTGAGCAGGGGTTATCTTGGCTGTGTAACTCCCTTATCCTGACTAGAAGGAAGGGTTCCGGCTTGGACAGGGTGCAAGCCACTGCCAACTAGAGACCACCATTTCTAATAAGAGGGCAGTGGCATCAATGTATCCTCTTTCGTTTTATTAATTCTTGAGTAACCATTAAAGATATTCCTAGTGAGAGAGGACATTGCTTGTATGCAAGAGATCAAGAGATTGAATATGATGAAGCCCATCCAAATTTTGTGTGGCAAATGGATTGTGGGAAGATTTAGAGATAGCCGATACGGTAGGATCTAGTGGGCTTTTGTTCAGGATATAGATATAATATTGAGGGAGAAAACATACTTGTGATAAATCAAAGTGCTTGATCTGTGGAAAGAAAATGGGGATAAAGATGGAGAAGTCAAGTGGAAAGCTGGTTTTGAGGCAACTATTTTAAAGGCAGGAAAAAAACAGTATATTGCGTTACCTTGAGGTAACAGTCTTTGTCACAGAAGTTGGCAGTCTAAATGCCATCTGAAGTAGCATCAGTAGCAATAAGTCAGAAACGCGGTTCTCAAGGAAAGTCGTCAGGATTGTCTTCATATGTTTTGGCTGTTTCACTACAGATGGTGACTGAAAATAACCATCAGAAATAAAAAGACGTCACACACACCAAAGTCTGGCTTCATGCATTTATTAGCTTATTAAATGTGATCATATGCTTCAATTTACTTATAATAATTGTCATTATGTTGTCTAGAATTGTTGTATGGGTTGAGACATTTCAAAACGTTTAATTATCATAAATCTTTATATGTAATGCACCTTCTTATATAAAACAGATTTAGTCCCTATTGTCCCAAAAGAAACCTCAGATCTGCAAGGAAGCTGCTTTTAATCCAACGAAGAACACCAGGAAGAAAGCTGGAGGGAAGTTGCTTTCGTCAATTGCTTGCCTCATATGAAATTAATTCCCAGATGGTCTTAAACAAATGCAGTAACTTGGGAGAAGTTTAAAGACTCATCTTTTTGAATAATTTCCTGGTACTCTTGGAGTCTTGCAGCACTCCAAAGCCCCCGGGTCTTTAGCAAATATAAACATATGATCTGACTTGATTTGATTGGTGTGAGGGACTAGCCTTATCTAGCTTAATCCTTTCTGCAGAATTAGCCATTTTTATGATTTACTGTGTAAGGGACATTCAGTTCTTCTTTTGACTGTCTTGACTTCGGGACTTCCCCCGACACCATGGTTTGAGGGAGGTGGGCGCTTGTCGATGTGAAACTCCCACTAAGGGAGGGTTCAACAGTATTTCTCTAAGCGGTTCAGATGGCTTCTTGTCAAGTTAGGGACTGCTGCTAAAACACTGTTTGTTCTTTTATTCCACAAAGCTTCCTTGGAACTAAAACCCAATCACCTTGAGTAGTTTACTTCCATGTAGAGTGAACCTCAATATCACTTTCCCAATCCCCTATTTCCACCATTGAATGGTTTGCCTTTTTCTTGCACGCCTCTGGAACAAAATAATCCAATCAGTCAATGTTCGTGGCATCATGTGCAGCCTTGCTTTTTTTTAAATTAATAATTAGTCTGTGATGTATATCACCGGCCTCCTCCTTATCCAGTGAGACATCGTGAGCATGTCTCTGGCACTCACCTGCTCCCTGCCACGCTGGCCAGCTCTCTCAGCCACCCACGGCCCACCCATTCCCTCACAAGATGGCCTCCTTCGTGCATTGTAAAAACAAACCCTGGAGAAATTGACTGTGATGGTCAGCAGACTAGACCCTCTGTGCACTGAGCGCCTGTCACATTTCTTCTTGTTACTGATTGATTCATGTGTGGGTTAACAAGTCTCACACACCTCACCTACATGTCAGACAGGTTAACGATGCACAGCGCATTTCATCGCCCCTAGCTTGTCTTCAGTCGCTCCCGCCACAAAGTCATTTGTCTGGCCCCATCTTACTTGCAGAGCGCGGATGTCATGACTCAGTGTCTACAGGCAGGCAGACCTGTTGCCGTGCATTCGTGATGAGAGCTTTGAGCAGTGCTGCCAGCCTGGGTGAGGTGGGCCTTAATGCACTTATTAGGTTTGTCTCGCTGGAGGAGATTGTGATTAAGGAAACACATGCCCCCAGTTGAGACCCGCAGCAGGATTCTCCATCTTTGTTAGTCACATCGCACGGGTGGAAAGCAGGATTTTTCATAATTTTGCAGTTTTCCCACACTACTGGAGAGCTATTGCTCCCTGTGTACAGACAATAAAGCGTTGTTGAACATCTATTTTGAATTTTACGTGGCTATTTTTTTTATTATTACATAACTTCTTATCCTATTCGACCTTGATGGTTTGAATTGGGAAAATATCGCTTGAAATTGTCATTTACATTGCTACTTATATTACAATACCTCTTAAGAGTATCACGTGTTAATAAATCCTCTTATTCTGACACATTATTTATACCATCAGAAGATGAAATAGATTTTAAGGTAAAACTTGTGGATCTGCAGATATAAGTTGCTTGTTGCAATCAGTGTGTATATATCATCTCAAATAAATAGGAATCGGGCATTGAGCGACAGTAGTGGAGTGGTGGCGGGTGAGTTCTTGCACTGGACTGATATCAGAGCCTTTAGTGACGACTGAAGATTTCTCTGGACCACGTTGAACTAAAATGATTGGGGTGCGTTGTGTATGAACCTGTAAATAAGTCATTCCTCAGAATGACATCACGTACAGAGCATACGTTCTGATAAACTGGAGTTCAAGGAGGGGTACCACTGCAGAAGACACCATTGCTGAGGGAAGTGTTGCCATACTTGATAATTAACTTTTTAATTGGAAGAACTTTCTTGTCTATCTTTGTTCCCGGTGCAAAGTCCTCTTCTCGACAGCTGGATCACTCCTGGAAGCCATAATCCAACGTGGATGCAGGTGTTACAATTGTCACCCATTAGTAGCTGAGAAGGTGCATTTTCTCAGCATACACTCAGGACAGAGGATACAACTGGTGGCAGTATAAAATAGGTCCTGTGTTTACATTTTTACCAACTTTTTTCTGTAGTAACTACCAAGGTAAAGACCATGCTGTAGTAATACGACATTGTTTTCCAAAAGTAGCAATAAATGGAACTCTGTGCAAGGATTTGTGGTTATTGCGTATTAGTTTGTGCAAACAAATGCCTGAGTAGTCCTCGGTGTGACTTTGGAGGGAATCCACAATCTGACGTCATCAAGATGGGGGCTAGACGACTCTTGCGACGTTATGGAGTGCCACATGAGGACCAAGAAATGGCATATTCCTAAGGTTTAGTGCTGCAGGTTATGGACGAGACCGACCAGGCATTTCACATCGTCAGCTGTTCATTGTAGACCCCCTCCACCAGGAATTATAGCTTTATGGGCATTCAGTCCTGGGCCTTTCCTTGCAGTGCCCTCGCAATACTTTGGCTTTGCAAGGTAATCCTGCAGCATAACACTATTTATTGCGACTGTGCTGGATACCGCCAAGAGATACTGCATTTGGAAATCTGGTGGTTTAGCTATTGTGCATTCATCTTGCACCAGCTGCGGAGATCATGGATGGGATTACACTTGTAGCGCTGGATTGCACTGGTACTGCATATATATGCGCAAAAAAGGGTGTTTCCTTTCTTTGCGCTGTAGAATAAGCTGTGCAAAATGTGCACACGTTAATTAGTTGAGATATATTATGTTCACCTTTGTAGAATTACAACTTCTTACAAGGTCAGTTAGGTCAAAAGTCATGAGGCCCAATGTATTAAGCCATTGAGGGCCATATGTATCAATGTTAGGTTTTGCGATTCTCAAATAGCGAATTTTTGAGAATCGCTGTTTGAAAATCGCAAAACGCTATGTATGTAGGATTTGCAATGCATTTTGCGAATCCTACATATTCCTTAATTGCGAATCGCAAATTGCGAATCGCAATTAAGGAATACCTCCCCATTCATTCCTATGGGCCTAGAGGCCCATAGGAATGAATGGGAAGACATTCTCAATTTGCGATTCCCAATTAGAGAATCGCAAATTGAGAATGCAATTTCAAGTGTGCCAGGGTGTCAAAAGGACACCCTGTTGCACCCCTGAAATGAGCATGGGTGCACATGTGGCGCACATACATGCCCTAAGGGCATGTGTGTGCGCCACATGCCACTTTGAAAAATGCAAAAATGTGCATTTTTGAAAGAAATCGCAAATTACCACCAACCTGTAGTTGGTGGTAATTTGCGATTCCCTATGCCGTATTCGCACAACTTGGGTGCTTCATACATTCCATTTAAGGAATCACAATTTGCGATTCCTTAAATGCATTCGCAAAATAAGGAATCGCAATTTTTGCGATTCCTTAATTTGCGAGACAGTTGTGCTTTCATACATAGCACTAGGCCAAATTGCGATCGCAAACGCTGAAATTCTGCGAATTTCAGCGTTTGCGATCGCAATTTGCCTTGATACATATGGCCCTTAGTGGTCGTAAATCCTGTGATTCGCTAAATCATAGGGTTTGGGACCACTAAATGGCTTTTATGCTATGTACTATACCCATTTTGTGATTTATCAAAGGGTTACCAAATCTTAAAATGGGTTTAGAATTGCATACTGAAGCGCAATTATGAAGGGGCAAGTTTAGGGTGCCCCTTCCTTATTGCGGTACAGAATCAGATATATCTAGGTTTTTTAATTGAAATACTGTTGCAAAACATTGAAAATGTACTGACTCCAAAGTAGGGGTGGTAAGCCATGCACAAAAGGGAATGGGTCGTCTTGAGACCCTTACCTTTTGTGAACATTTTTAAGAAAGTTTATTCAGGAGAGACAACTGCTGTGAGAAACTGGCCTGGTATATGATGTCCACTTATGTAAGTGGGCACCTTGCACCAGTCCAGGAAACCCTTATGGTGATTTAAGAGGTCTTAGACAACCTTAGAAAGCTCTCTAAGTGGTAGCTGTGGAGAGTAGGTTCATGCTTCGTCCAGAAGGAGTGTAAAGCAGCTTGTTTTACCAGAATGCAATCTTATAGTATAGATTAAGTGAAAAGAACCACACCAAGTATTTATAAAAATATGTATTTATTATATAATACTCTCTAGTACGTTCAAATATCTCCTACATGGAGATAAACACAATGCACAAAATACTTTAGCAAAGAAACACAGTAAATAGCACAAAATACACAGTGGACCCGGGGGGGGGGGGACCAAACCATATACTAAGAAAGTGGTATAAGAACCACGACTTGGATCAAGACAGGGTCGAGAGGAAGTAGAAGTGCTGGGGACCCAAGGAACCATCCAAGGTGAGTAGATAGGGACCCCACAGAGAGTGTGTGCAGTGTAGGAACACAACCGCGTGCTCCGTACAACTCTACGTGTAAGTTGCGGTTGAAGTTTTAAAGATTAATGACCCTTCCCAGTGGACCCTGAAGATACCCCGTGCAAGGCAGAAGGTTGGAGAGCCACCCCACCCATGGATATGCTAGTATCCACGTTACCTACACCAGGGAAGCTGGGTGCCTATGTGTGAAGTGGTGTCGGAAACCGCCGTCAAACCCAATAGAGGACATCAGGAAAGTGCCGCTGCTGAAAAAGGAGAAAGTGTCAGGTGGAATCTGAAGGTGGATTCTAGAGGAGAGGTACCTGAAAGCAGAGGGGACACAGTCTATATCACTCAGGAGTGACCAGGAGACTTGAAAGACGAATGCCATCCAATGTCGGGTGTTGCAGGATGGGTGATGATGACCTTGACTCTGCAGCTGTGAGGACCAGGCGATGGTGAGGAGAACCAGGAGCCATGCATGAGCTGTCCCACAAAGGATGTCGAGTGCTGAGGGGCCGGTGTCTGGCGGGAGCACCAACAAGCCTTGGCAAATGCAACCAACACAGGAAGTGAAGAAGCAGCAACGTCGAGACGAGAAAGGTCCAGGGGACTCACCACCAGCAGGGGAGTCAGGGCAGGCCCTGAGCAATCAGGAGAGCCCAAAAGAAACAAGTGTGGCACTCAAATGGACCCACAGGCCGGAGGCACTGGAGTCGTGAGGAGACCTCAAGCAGCTCACCAAAAGATGCAGGCCACGATGCACACGATGCGGTGTGGCTGAAGATTATGGTCACTAGAGGTGCTCGAGGTTGGGGCTACTTGGAGCCCGAAGATCTTCTTGGAAGGAAGCCAACAAGCCTTTGCAACTGCAAGTTGATGCAGTGCACAGGGGTTCAGTTATTGCAACCCCCACGAGGGATTCTGGCCTCAAACTTGGTGAGAGGGCAGGGCAGGCCTCGGGCGCTGTGGAAAACCACCACCTGTGTTGCAGAACCTTACAGAGTCCGGAGGAGCTCAGGATCAGCATACCGGTAGACTTAGTTGCGGTGCCTGTGAATGCAGGGGAGTGACTCCTTCACTGCAAGGGAGATTCCTTTAAGTGTCTTTGATGCTTCACAGGCCTTGGAAGGTTCCTGTATGATGCACAGGCACAGACGATGCAGCAAGCAGACTGGAATGGAGAAGAAGAAGTGGTGTCGGATCTGAATCTTATCCCACGACGAATCTAGGGACCTACACCCAGGTAAGCCGTTAAGTACCCAGGGAAAGGGTTGGGAAGATTCAGGGGACCCTCCCAGGAGAGAGTCTGGACAGGGGGGAGGTTACTCCCATGTCCTTTTTCCAGTTTCGTGTCAAAGCGGGAGCCAACGGCTCCCAGGACTGGTTTGAACTGGACTATGCACAGGGGCACCATATGTGCTCCTCATGCAGACTGAGTGGCGCTGGCAAGCGCACCCACCCCACCCACTACACTAAATCCTGTCTGGGAGGTGGTCACACCTCCCTGTGACAGGATGCCTATTGTTCTGCCTTCCCCTGCTCGACCTTGGTTCAGCAGCAGGAGGGCAGAATCGTGTCTCTGGTCGGCAGCAACCATTTTGTGCTGTCCGGGTCAAGAAGGCTGGTACCGGGAACACTGAGAGCCTAACGGAGAGTAAGTAACAATTTGTGACCTGCCTTATCAATAATAATGAGGAAGGTTGTATTGCATACTACACAGATATGGAATTTAGCAACCCAACCCATTAGTACATAGATCCGTTCTGAAAATTCCACACTGGTCGCAAAAATACTAGTCACAATTTGCAACCAGTATTTTGACACCTAAGTCTTGTACATCGGATTTATAGTTTGGTGTATAATTCAGTACAGAAAAGATCACAACAGTAATGAGCACAAACATCAGCAAAGAAATTATGATTGTAGACAAGATCTAGCAAAGAAAAACACTGCAAAGCTGTGATGAAGAACAATTACTAATAAAAACAGGCACAAACAGTGAGACATTATAGATGTTGTTAGCCGAGGGAAAATCATTGGACTCCGAGGGCTGAGCAACCAGCACTAGGAAGCTGGCATGGGACCCTGACGACAGATACAAACACAATTAGTTTTGAGAGCAAGGATAGGTGAAAGACTTGCAAGGCTTAGTAAAGGACATTGCTGCTGTCTCCGAGAATACCTATCAATACCTGAAAAGTCTGGACACTGAAAAACTATAATACATCTACTCTAGTGGCAAAAGCTCCAAGGGCTTTAATGCAGGTAAGGGACATGGTTCTCTCTTCTACTGGGTTAGGAAGTAAAAAACTGCATAATTGGGGTAGAATGGGGTCATCACACCCATAGGCCCCTGTCTATTACATTAGCTTAATTATTATTAGCTGTTCCTCTGCATTCATCTGAAAAGGAATAGGAAGTCTAAGGCAGAAAGAGAGATGACCGGGCTGCAAGTCATCAAGGTCATTGCCACCTCAATGGTGATATGGATGCCCAGCAGGAAAAGACAGGTAGATTGGAAACAGGTGCTGTGTGTGGAATCAGTGAAACAGGCAACATGTGACAGAACAATGGCTTATGGAGAAAAAGGAGACCTCACAAACAATGCAGGAATATTTCTACTTCTCAGATAGTGAATCAGAAAACTGAAAACAGCTGCACGAAGTAGGAACTCCTAGCGCAGGCAGTTAATATAGCAACTGATGCATGTGGAAGGCAGGCTTCATAAGAACTTTTTCCTCAACATCACTCTTCATAGGGCCAGCTGACATATAGAACAACTGAGAGTAATTAGGATAGCAACTCCAAACCTCAGCTTTAAGGATACAATGGTGATTCCAGAATGAAACTGCCCACCAGAACGAGGGTCTAAAATCGAAAATATAATTGGCATGATTCCAAAAACAGCCCAGAATCCATAGGAATGAAAACAGGGGGTGCTATATGTTTTAACCCAGTCTTCCTAGCACAGTCTCAGTCAGGTTATGTAGGGAGTGAAGAATTCAATAAGGATTTGCGTCTGACTAAGGGGCCCTTATTATCAAAGTGAAAAAACCTAGAGAATCCATAAGGATATGTGTTGGCCTATGGTTGTTTTATCAGAATGTATATACAGGGCCCTGGTTGTTTTATCAGAATGTATATCCAGGTCTCTCTTGGAGAGCTGGAAGACCTGTCACAGCTTTCCAAGCTTTCCCATTTGTTGAAGAATAGATCCCACGATGTCTAGGCTGTACCAACAGATATTATTACACCCATGATTTCACCAATATTCTGCTTTGTTGGGTTTTCGGAGAATATGGCATATTATTTTAAAGTACAATGATTTACCCACGTGCTATATGATTAGACCTGGGCTGAATTTGAAGAGTTTTGCTCTGTGGAATTCTGTGGAGTTCCACAAAAACTCAGCAAGATTCTGTGAAACTCCGCCAACAGTTGGAATAATGCTTGGCTGCCTGTTTGCACTGCCTTTTCTGTGTCAGTAGCGTGTTCCGCCCTGAAAAGTCTGTGCAAACGGCACCACGCAGTCCACAGGGGCCTGGCCATTTTGTTTTACCTGCTTTCTCTTCTGTGCAAGGTGCTGGGCCTGATTTTTCTATCCACTTCAAATCTTTCCAATACTCCCCCTATCCCACTCATCCAGCCCTCATTTACCTTAATTTTATTGGTGTGTGTCTTTGTGTTTTTTATCTTTTTGTCTTTTTCTTTTCTTTTTCAGTGACTTTTTTTGTTTTTCCTTCACTTCCTTAGTTCTTCTTTTCTTCTTCTATTAATTCCTTTCTTTACCTATTTCGTCTTTTTTCCCCCCACCCAGTGCCATATCCGATCAGGGAGAGACAGGGAGTGGCGGTTCCAGTGCAGCTGTTAGCTGCACACCTTACGGTTGCCGGCGCCGCCAAGGGGTGAAGCCCCATGCCCTTTTTTCAGAGGCAGAGGTGGCTGCCCTTGTTTATTATGTGCAGCACCACCTCCCCTCTATGCTGGCAGCATGCCTGGGAGAGGGTACGCCCTGCAGGAGCGTTGACTGCTGTGGGGGAGGATGCACCGGTGTGTGTGCCGGAGTAGTGGGGTCCAATACACCCAGCAGCAGTTGACCCACCACTGGGCGGACCTACTGGACCGGGAGCTGAACCTGCTCGACCTGCTGGGTGTCGAGGTTGTGGGGCTCGGTGCATAATAGTTTTTTGTAGCTTGTGTTCTACAATGGTAATATTGTTTTTCAAATAGCATGCTGCTCACACTCTTACATTACAAATATTTTGTGATCCAGTTTGAGCTAGCCAGATGCTCGGCGCTACCTAATCGTACTCATCAGGGCAAGCTTGGGCTGATTATTTAATAAGTCATGTAGACTCCTCTGTTCTGTCACTAAGATAGTGTTAGAAGTAATATCAGTGAGTTAGCATTCTCTGTGCCTTTCTTTATGTAGCTAGTACAGTCCCAAGCAATCTCCCAGTGATGTGCAGTATGCATCTATGCATTGAAAGGAGAGACTGAGTTGGCCATTCAAAGGGGGTTGAGAATGAGATTAGAAGCAAAGTTCATTCATTGCAATACATTAGTAGCTCCAAATGTAGTTTAGGAAATTTGAAATAGGGCTTAGGTATAGGAAATTAGGAATAGGTCAACTCAATACTAGTACTATAGACGATCTGATTTAGAAAAGTACAATGTTATGGCATTTACCTTTGCCTGTCAAAATATTTTTGGGTAGATTAACAGTACCACTAATCTATTTTCTTATCTTCTTTATTTGTTACATCAGAACCCAAGGGCAAGAAGAGGGCATCGAAGGAAGGTCAGGGAGCCGGTGCTGCCATCACCAGTGCCGCAGCAGGTGGAAGTACCACCACCAGCGCTGCGGCTGAGGGTTCTGCTGTCCCCAGTAAGTCATCCTGTAAATATTGTTATTATTTCCCTAACTTTTACCTCTCCGCATTTAAAATAATTTGACCTTGTTTTTTTATACTGTGCCTGTCTCCTTTTTATTTCAACTCCTCTTTGGTCTATCTAATGTTTGTTAAATTCTTGTTATCCCTGCATTATCCTTTTTAAAAAAAAATATATTTCATGTTTCTGTAGCTAATTTCCTCCTGTGTATACTAGACTGTAGCTTTCTTCTGCTTTGTTAGTAAGCGTTCCCTCTCCCTTTGTATAATTTGTGGGCTAGTACTATAAGACTAAGAGAACAGATTTTAGGTATTCTACTGTAAAGGTTGGAGGCCCTTGTAAGCTATTCTATGCATGCTTGTTGAGAAGGCTTTCTTTTCCATGCTCATGCTCAAACAGCAAAACAAAAGAGTGGCCATGGTCGACCCGCCAAGGTTTTGTTGTATATATTATAATTAATTTATGCAGTAGTACACCAGAAGTTTCTTTGACAGTGCAGCATGACAGGAAAGTAGAATGAGGACGGTCCCATTGCATTTGCCAGCCAAGACCATATGTACTTCATTGACTCAGAGTCATCATAGCTCTGCCCCTCCATTCCGAAAAGTTTTTGGTTGGCTTGACTATCTGGCTTTTGTAAACATTGTCAACCAACAAAATGCTCAAAGTGGTATTTTCGATAGAAGATACTGCTAACCAAACTGTAGTGCTGTATTGCCGTTGTATTTTGTTAATTTTTTTTTATAATAATGGGAGGCGTATCTGGCATCTAAAATGTGTAATGTTTTTTCTAGCCGCAAAGACCACCAGTGTCGGGACCAGCAGCAGCACCAGTGTGCCAGACTTGATGGCAGTTGTAAGGGGAGAACCAGCAGCAGCAGGGACGAATGGTGGTAAGTCACATTGCATGCTTATTGACAATTACTAGTATACTCACTGCAAGGGCGTTGTGAACTGCAACTCAGCAGACAAAAGCTCATAATGAACGCTAAAAATGATGGGTCGATGAGAAAGAAGGATGGAAGGTTAAAAGAAAGGATGTATGAATTGGTATATGAGTGAAAGGATGCATGGGTTGGGGAAAGGATGTGTAGGTGGGTGATAGGATGCATGGGTGGGTGATAGGATGGATGAAAGGGTATATGGGTGAAAGTATGCCTGGGTGGCTGAAAGGGTGGATGGGTGAGATGCTCTGGTGGGTTAAAGGATGGGTGAAAGGATGGATGGGTCAAAGGATGCGTGGTTGGGTAAATGCCATGGATGGATGGGTGAATGATGGTTAAAAGGTGGATAGGTGAATGGATGGATGGATGGATATATGGGTGGATGGGTGGATGGATGGGTGGATGGATATATGGATATATGGATGGATGGATTGGAATGATGAAAGACTGGATGAGAGAATGTAATACTTAAATGGTGGGTATCAAAGTGTTAAAAGTACAATGAAAGGATAAATTGATAATTGCTTGTATGATGAAACAAAGGAGCTCTTCTGGAGAGGGGCGTGCTCACCTACTTTGCTTGCTTGGTTTCATCAAAGCTTTGGTTCAAAGTGGGAAATATTTTAATTTCTGTCTACTCTCTTGCCTCACTGTATTTGTTAAGCGAGGCAGATATGTATCTCACCCATCATCATTCATCACCTTCCTGCTCATGGCATTTCGCCACCCATGACCTAACTTAGGCCTGGGCGGTGAACTTCGCTCCATTCGCAGAGTTTTCTGCACTCCGCACTCCGCGGAGCTCGTGGAGTGCAGAAAACTCCGCTTCGCGATGTGCAGCAGAGTTTTTTCCCCGCTCGCGATCGCGAACGGTAACTTTGCGATCGCGAATGGTAAGTTCGCGAGTGCGAGCTGCCGCTCGGGTAGATTTTCTACCCGAGCGGCAGGAATACAAGTACAAACTGCAGTTCGCACTGCACTCCGCCACTCGCGGAACTTCGTGGAGTTTTTTTGTAACTTCGCGGAGTTCCGGGTAGCAAAACTCCGCGAACTACGCCCAGGCCTGACCTAACTGCAGCATGGTTCAATTCGGCACTGCAGTGTTGGCTGTGCAATGTGGGTCTGCTTCAGTTAATGCAGCATTTACAAACTTTTCAATGCATTGCAAACCAAAAACAAGGTGTTTCCCTTCCCTCCCAGTGCCCACTCAGTTACCTCCGAGTACTTAACTCCTTTTTTTTCCTAAGTTCGGTCCTAATCTACCAAAGAAATTGGTAAATCCATTCTTGGCATGTGCCACATTTTTCTGGCCAAGTGATTAATTTATTTCATGGCTTACATAATGGATCTATGCCTGCTAAAATTGTTCCTTTCGACATTAGTCAACTACAGTGATTGACTTGATGATGATCAGTGATACCCCACTATTCTATTGCAAAACCTTTACCTACCCATCCTAATCCCTCTAACTTACCCTGAGTAAGTTAAGTTTCTTTTCCTTACTGCCAAGCGAATGTATTTGTTGGAAATAATTTGTGATGGAAGGCGAGGCCAGGGAGGAAAGTGTGACATTTGACCCAATTACGATGGCGGAGGGACTGCCACCGACAGCCCGTCGGTGGCAGTCTCACCGCCATCGCAGTACAGAAGACTGCCCATCAATTAGGATGGCGGGCGGACGGTCAGGGGTGGAAAGACCATCGGACACTAATCTGATGGGCTCAAGGAGCCATTTTGACCGTCAGATGGTCTGTACTGCCTATAATGGTGGCGGTGCCTACCAGGCACCACCGTAGGCATTACGATGTTCCTTTCTGCCGGCCCTTTCATGGCGGTGAACCCACCATGAAAAGGCTGGCCCCCTCTACCTCTACCCTCTGGCCCCCAGACACGGGACCTGGGGGGCACCTAATGTGCCCCATACATATCCCTGCACCATGTGGCAGGCACCGCATGGTGCCTGCTATGTAGTGCAGGGATATGTAAAGTGTCCCTTTTTTGCATTGTGACCGCCGTGGTGGCGGTTGCATCAAAATGCCTACTGCGGGACCGCTGACAGCCTGTCGGGTGGTCCCAAACCCCGATAGGGCATAGGCCCGCCATCGTAATCGGGCCCTAAGTGACTGATTTTGAGTTTTGCGGATGGGATACTCTGTGACGAAAGTGCCAAATACGATTTATATATCCCGTTCCTTTCCCTTTAGTGCAGTGCCTCGGTTTTCCCACAATCTACTTACGGCAGACACGATATCCGCATTTTATATGTGACGTGTGTGACGTAGAATCTTATTATTCATCTGCCTCTTTGGAGTCAGGATAGAATTGAAAGGCATTTAGAGAAGAGCAGGGCAATTGGAATTAAAGTGAGATAATATTCCATTACAGCTGCCCCAGCCGCAGACTGCAGAGAGTAGTAAAGTATCTGACGCGCTAGCTAGCATGCCTCCATTAATTTAGCATTAGAAGAATACTTGTACTCCATAGTGCATAATGTCGCATTCATTAATAAGAGGTAATTTATTTTTATTTTGTCACACACAGTGTCTGTTTAGTTTTTTTACTATGAAATCCTTTAAAAGAAAAAAACTGTTTTTTTTATTCTGGTGTGCTGTCATTATGCCTTAATTCCCTTCAGCCAGTCAGTGCTTTTATGTGAGGAATGTGTGGGTAAAAAAATGGTCCTGTGACTCGTAATCTCATCAAATTCCAATGGCCCTAGGCGACCAGCAATGTACTGCTACTGTGCCACTATATAATTGTAAATAAGTGTTTGCACAGAGCATTGTTTTCAATTTGTCTTTTTTCTTTCTTGATATGGCTGCTCCTGTAGGTCTACCACCTACATGGCAGGAGACAGAAGCCCAGCTGTGGCAGTTGAGGTTGGAGGCCATCCTTGCTGAATATCAGCAGCTGGTGGCTCTGGAGGAGGGAGAGGAGGCTGAGGCATCTGTCAGTGCCCTGGATCCCAGTTCCTCCTGCCAGCACCTCCAGCCTCCCATACAACCACCACTGCTGCTCCGCTCCCACTCAGATAGCCGATTTCAACACCGCATCCTGTACGAGCTGGCTTAGATGAACTGTTGGATGGCACGCATGGAGGAAAACTAGGAGGAGCTCTGGACCCACGTAGAGAACTCCCTCTTCTAAGCCCTTTTTTATTTTTTGTTTTGGCAGAAGAGAGACTTTTGTAGTGGGTGGAGAGGGACGGAATTGGGAAGGGAGTTGGGACCGGGAGTTACTTTGGACTTTGTTGGACAGTTTTGAGTTTTCTTTGGAAATTGGCTGGGGACAGGATGATTTGTTTGGGGAAAGGGGTAGGTCTGTTGTGGGTGGAGAGGGTGTTTTTTTTGTTGTTGAAACTAAGTAAAGGGAAACATTACTCTTCTACTTTATGCCTGAAGTATTTCTTTTTGCTTTTTACTTTTACATGGCACTGCTTCCTTTTCGCACAGCCTGTGTTTTAATCTGCTTATGAAAGTGTATGTATACAACTTAGTTATAGTTAGTCATACCCATGTCCTACTACCTTCTGTAACTATATCATTCACCATTAGGGGAGTAGGGTATGCTGCCATTGCCTGTATTGCCTACAACAACTTAGATAAACAAGAGAAGTCAAAGTACTTATCTGCAGTAGAAGTTAGTTACTTACTAAATAAACTAGTTCACTTCACTCCATAGTTCTCTTACCTAAATAGATGAAGTGATGGCTGCTACCTCTCTCAATCTTCCAAAACGTACTGCAGGGTATCCCAATGTGCCTTCTTAATGGTGGTGGTAGTAGTAGCAGGCTAGTGCGCTAACAGGGGCGGCATCACAACAAGTGAGGGCTCACTCTCACCTAGGTGAGCTCCAACTGTGGGATTAATTAAAAGGATTATCCATCACAGGCAACTAAATTGAAAGAAAAACACAGAGTTTGTGGGTTATATATTTATATCATAACTTTACAAAGACTGGGACCAGACTACCACTATGATACAACAAAGAAAGGAATCCTTGCTATTATAACAAAAACTACCAGTAGTAACTTCTTCTGAGCAATGGGGAGCTGGTATTTAAAACTAAAGTTACAAAATCCTCAAGTCAGGAGATGTGGACTCAGAGTCATGAGTGGAGTTGACAAGGTTAAGCATTTACGCAACACAAAAATTGAACGATGTTCACAAATTATGTTCTATATCTAAAATATGGATCCCTTTTATGGGTGGTTGGGTAAGTGAGGCTAGTGTGGGCTATTGCTCAGGTAATAGAAGATCCCTCAGTGAGTTGGTGATGCTTTGACCACATCCACCCCACCAAGTGTGTGATCCATTTATGGTGTAAATTAAGTCACTCCTCATTAAATCACACAGCCCGGAGGAAGAGGGTTAGGGGTTTGATGGATGGATGGTAAAGGGGATTTAGGAAAAGGTGTGACAGAGACAAACACTAAACAACAACAATATTCATCAGGGCGATGAGCAGCACATCATTTATTCATTTCGGCATCTTGCTATAGCGCACGACTCACTCCCGAATGAGTATCTCGGCGCTGTGCTGATCATGACAAGGGAAGAACATTCTAAAACAGCCAGGTTTTTAGGATCTTGTTAAAGTTTGTGGAATCCGACCAGGTACGAAGATGAAGCAGGAGTTTGTTTCAATAATATGGAGCCGTATAAGAGAAAGATCTGCCCCTGAAACTTGAAGTGCAAATGTGTGGAACCAGCAAAAGCACTTGATTTGAGGATCTTAGTTACCTAGATGGCAGATAGTAATTAAGACGTGACAAGAATTAGGCTGCACGGGCCTTATAAGGGCCTTAGGTGTCAGACAACAGAGTTTAAAAACAGTCCGCTTTCTGATGGACAGCCAGTGTAATTTCCTTAGGTGTGGAGGAGGAACATGCATGAAAGTTGCAAATCAGCCATGCAGCTGTATTCTGCACTACTTGCAACTTAGTTAACAGGGTGTTGTTTACTCTTACCAGAAAAGTGTTCCCATAATCCAGGCGACTGGTTATGAGAGTTTGGACAAGGGTTTTTCTAGAGACATCCGGAAGCTAAGGAAAAGCTGTTTTTCGGAGCCTCATTGTGGCAAAACAGGTGCTGCACGTGGCATTGATTTGATCTTTCATAGAGAGTGACTGATCTATCTTTACTCCAAGATTTTTCGCCACCTGTTTGGGCAGGACCAAGTTCTACTGGCCACCAGTCTGATGACCATAACTTGTTGCCTTTGCCAAATAACATGATCTCCGTCTTCTCGCTGTTTAGTTGGAGATAGTTCTTATTCATCCAGACTACGATTTCCCTCATGCAAACCACAAATTTGTCCTTCACTTTGTCTGGATCAGGACCAAAAGAGATGAGAAGTTGAGTATCATCTGCTTACGACACGATCTCCACCCCGTGAGGTTTCACAATTACAGCTAGAGGCACTACATAGATATTAAACAGAGTTGGACTTAGGCATGATTCCTGGGGGACTCCCTTGTTTATTTTCATCAGTCTTGACTTTAAAGGGCCAAGGCAGACATGTTGTGTGCAATTACCAAGGAATTCCCTGAGCCAATGTAGCGCCCTGCCATGAAGACCAGCCTCATGAAGTCTGCGAATTAGAAGGGAGTGAAAGACTGTGTTGAAGTCCGTCGATAGATCCAGTAGCACTAACATGACCAGCGTTCCTGCATCTAAAGAGAGCCTGATGTTATCGGTAACAGCCAAATGAGCAGTCTCAGTACTGTGTAACTCTCTGAAACCCGATTGAGAGGGGTCTAATATCTTATGCTCTTCAAGAAAAGATAAGAGCTGTTTATTAACATATCTTTTGAGGGCTTTTGCAAGTAGAGGTAACAGCAAAATTGGTCTGTTGTTGGAGAGGACATCAGGGTTAGTTGATGGTTTTTTAAGAAGTGGAGATACTTGGGCACACTTTCATTCCATAGGTATTTTGGTTGTAGCCAATGAGAGATTGAACATATCCCTGACTGCTGGTGCCAGACAATACACAAAGCTGGTCGTTATCCTAGAAGGACATAAATCCTAAGGGGAGCCAGATTCGGCAAAAACGAGCATCGCTCGCACTTGAGCTACAGAGCAGCATTTCAAAATGCCAAGTTTAGCTGTGGCATCAGGGTGTGGAAGACTTAAATCAAGTTCCCTTTCAGATCATTCTGGACTGGCTAAAAAGTTCTTATAAATTGTGTTAACTTTTGCTTCAAAACAGTCAGCTCAGTCGTCACAAATATTTTAGGAAGTCACAATGGTGAAGGCACAAGCTGTTTACTGCTTTATATAACTCTTTAGTGGAATTGCCGACATTGGCAATCGTGGAGGTAAGATGTGCTTTCCATGCTGCCTTGATCATGTTATGATATATGCCTACCCCTGCCTGATATTCTACTTTATCCTCTGAGGATTTAGTAAGATGCCATCTGCGTTCCAGACGTTTGCAGATTGACTTTTCCTGACGCAGGGTGTCAGGGTACCAAAGAGCTCGATTTCTGGAGGAAACGTGCGTACATTTTTTGAACGGTCAATCTGTTGTGGAAGGAAATTAAGGAAAGTGTAAGACACAGTTCCGTTAAATGCATTGCAAACAGTCTTTCAAGCCCAGAGACCCAAGTTATTATATATCTAAATGTTCTGTCATCTAGGTTTGAAAAATACAAATTATGGAGGAGCGAAAAGAAGTGTTGTCTGGGTTTGCTGAGAGTGGCTGTACAGAGTGGTAAGTGCCTGGATAGTGGATACAAGAGCACCTGGGTTACTGAAAGAATGCAAATGGAGTTCAAAAAGGAAGAGTTTTTGTTTGTGGTCACTCAAAGGCTTGAAAATGGGTTGGTTCACTACCAAGGTTGGGGTACCAGGAGGGAGCCTTTGAGGAGCAATGATATGGGGGTACTAGGAGATCAAATAAGGTGCCAGAGGCACAGAGGTATGGGTGTCTTGGTGCAAAAGTGAGGGGGTGAAAAGTCCCTACTAACATTTACTGCTAAAGCAGGTCCTTGTGCCAGATCCCCCTGCGACAGTTCTCCTGACCAGCTTGCCCCCAGTCCGCTACCCTCTGCTGACTTTGGTTTGTGCCTCCTCTGCTCATTTTCTGCTTGTTTTCTGCCTACTTTCTGCTCACTTTCTGCTAGTTTTTCTGCCCACTTCTGCCCTCTATTTTGCCTCTCTCTGCTCATTCTGCCCGTTATTTTTCCTCTTTCTGCTCGATTCTAACCTTTATTTTGCCTCTTTATGCTCGTTTCTGCCCTTTATTTTTCCTCTTTTTGCTCATTTCTTACTGTTATTTGTCCTTTTTCTGCTTGTTTCTGACCTTTATTTTTCCTCTTTTTGCTAGTTTCTGACCTGGCTCTTCAGCAGAGACATCACATCCACTGCGCCCAGATACTCCTAGGGGTAACACTGCTGCACTTTACAAAGTCTGATTGATTGATTGACTGTACAACCCTGACCACATTTTGTGCAGCCTGGCTCCCTCTGTAACTTGTGAAACCCACACAGTCTTAAAAATTATGATTGTTTAAAAGAAAAATGAACTTCTCTTCCTTACTCTTTTGGTCACCAGGTCCAGGGGGTGGGGAGTGTTGGGGATTGTTATGTCACACTGCATGATGCCCTGCATAGACGGGGTCCCGAAAAGCTGACACAAATATGTTTCGCTTGTTTCTGTTATGTTGGAAAACCCAATAAAGAAACTTAAACCATAATAGAAAAATTATACTGTATTGCCAAATTGGGTGGTGCATCTGCATTGTTCTCAAATGTCCGTCTTGGTAGCCTGGCTGAACCGGTCCGGTAAGGTAAGCAGGAGTGTTATGGAGCTTTCGCCTTTAGTGCAGGAGAAGAAGAGGCCTGCGGATTGTAAAACAGAAATGCTATTGTAAAGTCAAGGAGAAGGACAAAAGGTAAGCTTCATGAGGAGTGCACCAACTACCAAAACCCAGAAGCAGAGCAAGAGCATAGGCTGCTTCAATCATTCATTTTATCACTTGTGGCAGATCTATTTACTGAGAAGTGAGAGCAATTTACAACCAGTCACAGACAAGTAGCCGCATGTACTGAGCTGTTCAATCTCACAACTGTCATCATAACATGCAGCTGAGTGTGTGCATCATGTGATAATGATAATGTGGCATCACAAGTCTGTCTCACAAGCAACAGCCCCCGACCACACCACGTAAGAGAAGTTTCACATTTAAGCCAGCACACACACGCTCAGCAGCATTTCCCAAATCAACGCACCTCTCTCCAGTCCAAAGAGCTGAGTAGGCCTCAGAGTCATCATCATGTTGGTTTCCCTTTGAAGTCGATAGACTCAATACCTTCCTTCTTCTGGCTGTTGAGGTAGACCCTCCCTGAGTCCTTCCATCCTCTTCCTGACTCTGAGTAGCAAATCAGTCCAACTCTGTCTCGACCCGAGCGAAATAGACCTGAAGTGCACTGCTGTTGATGAACAAGAAGAGAAACAGAATTTGAGTATTTTGTGTAGATTTGTGTTTGTTAACTAAAATGACTAGTCTGGTCTCTGAAGAACCAGAAAAAAGGAGTGAACCCTGCAAGTAAATCTCACTAAGTGTTCAAGGGCCAATCACCTTTAGGAAAACTTATCACCCATCAGGCCCCAAACATTGCAAATCATTGAAATCCAGTTTACAAATTAGTTGAACACCCTCCCTCACTGTCTGCCACCACATGAATCAACCATCACTCACAGTCACTCAATAATATATCACTCATAGGTGCAATAGTTACCTGTTTCAATCCAAGCATGGAGATAGGTAGGTACACAATTGTACCTCCTCTTGGATTCAAGCAACACATTGGAATTTGGCAGTCTTGTAAATCAAATGATCTTTACTGGAGCAGCCCTGCTAGGGGATGAAAAAAGAAGGATAGGCATGGGAGTGAGGCAGGCATTCAGTGTCGTTGAAGTGAATAGGAAGGGTTCTTCACAGCACATTGGTCCAACTCCAATCCTGCCATTCATGTGCCTAAAATGGTGGGGCTGTATAAGTCAGACCCAAACATAATGTTCCACTAGCTATATATCCCCTTTTTTTTGGGGCAAAGCAGTTCCACGATAAATAATTAAAAAGTTCTATGGTGGTCTACTCAGTCAAAGAAGTAGAGTTCGTCCTCAAACTCTGGTGGTTTGACCAGAAGTTGGTCAGCTAACACACTTGAGTCTGATCAATCACCCTCATCCTCCTCCTGTGGCATTTCAGGAATGGTGTAATTGTGTGGCATGAAGCGTTGGTTCATTTTGATCATGGTTAATCTCTCCACCTATTCAGGCAATGGACTGGTCCTTCTCACTGTGAAAACTGTGCCATCTGCACTGCTCTGCACACACACTGGCTACCGGACAAGCCAGATACTTTATTGCCAGCCTGCTGAGCTCTGGCCATTGGGGCATCTTTCCATACCAATACACCAATGGGTTTTGATCCACATAGACCTCTCTTGGGTCCTGGAACATCCTCTGAATGGTCACTGGTGCTGCCACTTGCTCAACCACTTTTGCCTTCCCCTCTGCACTGGACTTAAGACCTGCCACTTGAAACCAAGCCAATGCAGAGGTTGGGGCTGATTCTTCTGTTTCTGTTGTTGTTGCAGCCGGTGTTCATTTTGCCGGTGTCTTGTTACTGGTGTTGGCTGCTGTGGGACAACAGGACTACCCTCTCTGGGAGTTGAAGGCAGCACCCTAGAACTTCCGCCCGGGAGTGGGACTCTAATGTTCAGCCATTCTGCTTCCAGGTCTCTGGCTCGCTCAACAATCCACGTCTTGTATTGTGAAACATCCCCTTCTAAAAAAGGAATGAAAGTGACCAGTATTTTTTTGTACTGTGGATCAAGTATTGCGGCACAGATGTACTCTTTGGGTGACACAATGTCTGTTTGCATCCTTGGATTATCAGTCAAGCAAAGGATTAAGCTCTGAACCAAGTAATGCACATCTTTATTTTTGTTCACATCTGCAAAACTTTCAGACACCTTTTAGTCCTGTAGCAGATACAACAGCAGGATAGCTTGGCCCATCGTACTGTCCTCCTTGCTGACTTCCCATATGAAATCCTCAAAAGAATGTAGCATCTCTGTCAGGCATTTGACTAGGCTCCATTTGTTCATCCCAACGATCATGCTTTTCTCAGTTGCAACCCCTTCTCTTTGCATGACATACTCATGATCAGTTTGTACTGCTCAAACAGACGTAGCAACATGTAATAGGCCGAGTTTAAACTTGTTGGCGCCTCCTGTATGAGGGCTTTCACTGGTACTCTATTAGCATGCTGAATGATCCTCAACTGCTTTCAGGCTTTAAAAGAATTGTTGAAATTAGCACAGATTCTTCTGCAGATGGTCAGCAAGTTGCTGACTAGTTCTTCTTTTTTTGAGAAAGCCCTGCACAACAATGTTGATGCAATGCACCAAACACAGGACCCTGAAATAGTCATCATCTGCCATGGCCTTAACTATATTGCTGCCATTGTCTGTGGCAACAAATCTAATTCTGAGACCTCTGGGTCGCAGGCATTCAAAAACCTTGCTGTTAAAATCTTCCAAGATGTTTGCAGCTCTATGGGATTTCTCCATGGCGAACATGGCTACTGTTGCATGCCACCGGACGCCCTTAAAGGTTTCTTCAGCTCTGAGACCTGTGGATAGCTGTTGCCTAACCCTCACAAAAGAGATCCAGTGTGCAGTGATACACATGTAATCAGTGGCTTGACAACTGGTCCACATGTCTGTCGTCAGGTGGATAGTGTGAACAGCGCTCTGCTGCAAAGCTTGTCCAACCAATTGCAGCAAATCATAATGGAAAACTGTAACAGTGACTCTGGCAAAATAGGTCTGTCTGGGAAGCTTCCATTTCGGGCACATGGTCACCACAAATTCTAAAAAACCCACTCCTTCCACAAAAGAAAAAAGGGAGGAGGTTCAGCACTAACAATATAGCCAGCTGCCCATTGTACAAACATGCCATTGGGTGGTTGCATTCGTACAGCACCTCCTACCTAAACATGCCCGTAATAGTAGCCTGGATTTTTTTATTTTCAGGTGGCACTAATGGAGGCGCCTTCCTGAGAGAAGAATCAGCAGGTAGACTCAATGTGTGTCTTGGGGCAGTCACTGTATGCTGTTGCTGTGGTGTCTCCATCTGACTCTTGTGCCATTTTGAGGTTGCTGCTGCAGGTGATGGGGACTTGGCTGTCACCCTCTTCTTCTTCATCAACTTCACCTCCCACCCTGATTGGAGCAGATTCCGTGCTTTCATCACCTTCACCATCCCCACCTGCAGCTATTTTGCTAAGGTGCACCTCCCAGCGGATTGCGTGATGTTCTTCCATATGGGTCGTTTGACCTCCAGTACCATAGTGTGAACCAGACTTACCTCGACGAACAATTGTGTGGCAAATGGAGCATATTGCAATGTTATCCTCCTGCTTGCTAATCGTAAAGAAGTCCCAAACTGGGGAGGTGAACTTTTTCAGTGGGTCACTGGTGCCACTGCCAATGCCCTAAGAACTGGAGGTAGGTAGGTGTGTCAATGATTGCGTCTCTGCAGTGCGTACTTCTACTGAGGTAGTGTTAGATGCAGGACTCAGTGGGGGCATTACAAATCTGGTAGCTGGCGCTGGCAGTGGTATCAGTGCCACATCCCTTGGAGCAGGTTAATTAGGAGGGGTAATATCGGTCTCCTCTGGGCCAGCTTCCATGACAATGACTGGCTTGTCATCCTCATACCCTTCCATAATTGTAAGGCTTTCAGGAACTTTTCTTTTCCCTTGTTTCTCCTGATGTGCTTCAGACTCAGCTAGGATCCAAACCATGTCTAGATCATCAGAATGGGGGCTTGGAGAAGATGGTGGAGCACCCTTCCTTTTTCTTGCTGGAGATCTGGAAGCCAATGTGGCTAAAAGAGGAGGCTCCTACTCACCACAAAGCTCAACCTCCTGTTCTGTTCCTACTTCAGGAAGATCTACTATTGCTGGTTGCAGCTGTTGTGCACTTTGGTCAGTTTCCTGCAACAATTGGGCACTACTTTGAGAAAGAGACAAATCCAATTCAGTGTCACTGATCGTCGGCGGCTCCATGATTGCAGTGGCTGCCTTGCTGACAGACATGGGCTTGGGCTTAGGTTGGGGTGGGGTGGTGCCGTTGATGCAAGAGTGCTGCTTCCAGCTTGCTCCCCAGAGGCCAGTGTGGCAGGCACAAGCTTCCGGAAAAAAACGTTCCGGTCGGCACAGCAGTGATGGAAAGCTGCTTCTTCTCACTGGCCACTTTCTTGGCAGCACCTTTCTTTGGGGTCATGTTGAAGCTGTCAGTTGGCAGTGGCACTTAGCTGCACAAGCAGAAGAGATTGGAGCACTCACGTCACGTGTTGTGTGGTCACGTCACTTTGTACATGCCTTCTGTCTGGCAGTACTCAGGGTGATGTCTCTTGTGAACCTAAAAACAAACAAGCAACAAAAACATTTAGTAAAACGTGGCATTGTTGCAGTTTGAATTAGTACAGACAAAGACATGATAATCTAGTGTGGGTACTTAAATATTATTCTAAATAAATAACAAGAATAGTGTATCCATTCCAAAGTCAAACCACACCACCATAACATAATATTTCATTTCCAAACAGAATAACAACATTCAGAAGTAACTGTTTGCTTTATGTGCATCCAAGGGCAGTCAGGGAGGTACAGGGGAAAGTTGAATCATCCTTAAAAAAAGAATGCTGGTGGGCAACTAGGGCAGGCAAAGGGGTCCAGAGGAAAATTGAATCATTCTTTAAAAATGAATGCTGGTGTGCCCCTATGGTAGGCAAGGTGGTCCAGGGGGAATTGGAATAATCCTTAAAAAATTAATGCTAGTGTGTGTGTGCACCTATGGCACGTTGGGGGTCCAGGGGAAAATAGAATAATACTTAAAAAATGAATGCTGTTGTGTGGCTGTGCGCCCATGGCAGGCATGGGGTAAATGGATGGATGGTCGGAAAATGTAAAAAAAAATTACATTAAAAAAAAATTCAAAACAAAAAATTAAATACTCTAAAAAAAGATTTTTGTTGGTGTACTAGGGGACTATGAAAAACCCATTGGTAGGCAAGGAGGTGCAGGTGAAAAATGCAAAAAAATGCATATAACACTGTTCATAATCATAACATACATATAGTACAATGATCCTAAAGCATATTACTAAAATGATATCAGGGAAAAGTAAAAAAGGAACAAAAACAAAAAGGCATAACCCTCTCCTATTAAACTCACTAGAAAATGGCTTAAAAAACTGGAAAAAAGGTGGGTTGCACAAAATGGACACTGGCCACATGGTCAACCAACTACAGCAAGCAAGGAGGCAAGGCCATAACAAAGAACACAGGCAGGCCTATGGCAAAAGCACACTTGCTGGCTACACAAAATGGCCACAGGCCACATGGTCAAACAGCAACAAGAAGCAAGGAGGCATAGCCACAACAAAGAACACATGCAGGCCTATGGCAAAAGTATACTGTCCGGCTACACAAAATGGCCACCGGCCACATGATCAAACAACAATAGCAGCAAGCAAGGAGGCATGGTAACAACAAAGAACACATGCATGCCTATGGCAAAAGCACACTAGCTGGCTACACAAAATGGCCACATGGTCAAACAACAACAGCAAGCACGGAGGCATGGCCACAACAAAGAACTAAGAGGCAGGCCTATGGCAAAAACACACTGGCTGGCTAGCCTACATAAAATGGCCAACGGCGACATGGTAAAACAACAACAGCAAGTAAGGAGGCATGGCCACAACAAAGAACACATGCAGTCCCTTGGCAAAAGCACACTGGCTAGCTATACAAAATTGTCGTAGACACATGGTGAGACAACGCTGTTGTGGCCGGAAGCTGCATTAACGGCCGGTAAATCTTGCATGTGCTCGCGAGCAGCCGGCAAGTCTTGTTGCTCTTGCCAGCGTGCGCCAAAACAAGTCCAGCGTGTGTCAACGGAAACAAATTCCGCCATGCACCGGACGGCGGAACTTAGTGAGAATTCCACGTTTCACGTGTAGCGCAGAGTTCCTGAATTCTGCAAACTCTGTGAGCGGAGTGATTTTTACCACCCAGGCCTATATATGATATTCTAGTGCCTGGGCAGTCACAGTCAGAAAAAAGCTGGAGATTACGGAACATTCTAATAATACTATTGTAAGGTGAAATTGAAAATTCAGGTTAAGCATGGTAACCTACTTAGGTGTTTTGATATGGGCTTGAGGATTATATGGAATGAGCTAGCCAAGAAATTGTGGTGTAGTTCTTTCATCTCCAATCTGTCAATTTTTGAGCCCCATATTGTTACTGAGACACCAGGGGCCACACAGGCACGACACACCCGTCCTTGCATCTGAGGCCATAAATTGACTCTGAGCGATATGATTGTGATTTGCACATACGTGTTGTCCAGGTCCAGAATGGTTACTGGTTCTATTTCACTATTGATTGTGATATTGCCTATTTGTGACATCTGACTTCTTAGTCATTCTTTGTGCTATAGATAGATGAATTGTCCGGATGAGACCCGATTGATCATTTACGGGTCGAATCGTCGACACTCCACCCCTACCGGTTATGTGAGTTTGCCTAAATTGGATCACTATATAATTATAGGATAGGATTCACTTTGTATAGTACTAGGATACTCAGGGGCATATTATCTAGGAAGTGGTGGTGAGAGGCGTTAGCCTCCTTGGCGTAACGCCTCTCATCGCCACTTCGGAAAGGCAAGGCTGCACCATATTACCAAGGATATGGTGCAGCCTGGCGTTTCCCCCTGTGATGGCGCTAAGTCTCACGACTTAACGCCAACGCAGGCACCCTTGCACCAGAGTGCAAGGGTGTCTGCGAGCAGGGAGGTTTGTTTATGTACAGGAAGGTGTCCCTTCCTGTACATAAACAAACCTAAAATGCCATTTTGTAACTTACATGTGTGCTGCTTCATGCAGCACATATGTAAGTTACAAAATGGCATTTTAAAAAAAGGTTTGTTTATGTACAGGAAGGGACACCTTCCTGTACAAAAACAAACCTTGGCATTTTGCTTTTCCATGTGTGCTGCACAAGGCAGCACACATGGAAAAAGCAAAAACGAGGAGAAATGAAGCATTTCTCCTCGTATCACCACCTTAAGACCAGGATTTTCCTGGTCTTAAGTTGGCGCTGCCACCTATTATCGCCTTTCTTGATAATAGGTGGCAGCGTCGAAGTGAATGGGTGTTGCGTTGGAACGCCCACCGCAACACCCACTGCACGCCCCTTTAACGCTAAGTTTAGCGTGAAAGAGGCACTATTACCAAGGCAGCGTTAAGCCACTTAACGTGGCTTTTAGCCACGTTATGTGGTTTAACGCTGCCTTGGTAATAGGGCGCTGACCCTATCGCCACCACAACGTCACAAAAAGTGACGTTGTGGTGGTGATAGGGACTTGGTAATATGCCCCTCAGTTTCTTCAGGATTTTAATGCATTTTTCTATACACCACCTTGTTACGAGCACCTGCATCATTTGCACTTTCTTCATTTGTCCGTAGACACCTGTACAAAAAAGTATTTGAATAATTATGGTACACATGATAGTTGAAGTGCCTCTGAGTTTTAATTATTCACGAAAGGAACATTTGTTGGTGGCTTCTGAGATACTGAACTGGGGTTGGTTCATACTGACTACTTGAGATATAGTATGTAAACTATCAAGCTCAATGAGTCCCACAAAAGAATAACTGGCCAGTCCGGCCTTGCCATCCAACATGGACGGGACATAAGATTGTTGGGATTTTTTGGGGTGGGTCAGTGCTCCTTCTCTGTTCCCTGATTCCTGAAATGCCAAGCAGGACTTCCTAGATCAGAGAAAGGAGGTGATGTGACTGAGCAGCTGCAGTTTTGTTTTCCCTCTCCCAGGCAGGTGACTTTATCTCCTTTCCCCGACCTCAAAAGTCCTGTTTTGTGACTTTGCCACTCCAAAAAGGTAAAAACTTCTGCTCTTGTCCTGCCCATCAGCTGCAGCTCAGGTCCCCTTTTTTTATAAACTTCATCAGCTCCATAATTAGCAAATTGGGTGAACTTTAAAAAAACTGTAGCGTTGCAAGTCGTCACGCTTCACAACTTAGCAGAGCACATTTAAAAACATGATCTCATCTTCACTGTGCTCCAGTTCTGCAAATAGAAGTCAACTTCTGTATCAAACAAATGAAGACGTCTCTTGTGAACTTCTCGTCCACCTGCCAATGAAACATCTTACCACCTTCTGATTTCTGGGCTGGAGGAGAATGGAGAAGCAGTATGGCACCACCAAAACAAACCCTGCAGCCTGATGTCCCATCCTTACTGGACAGGACGTGGGGAAGGGGATTGGGCGAAAGTGTGAAAATGTTTTTCGGAGACAAATTTGTTGCTGCATAGATACTTGTCTAGGTTGGTAATCGCAATAAATGCACACTGCCAACAGAAATGTCCAAAGTTGGGCTCTGTAATTTACAAGTGGTTGGGAGCATAACTTCTTTTTTGTGCACCACAGTGATATTCATGAACAGACTTCGACCGCTCACTGCATGTGTGCCACCCTGAGTAGCCGCTTCGAGCTAGAACTGGGCATGCAGTGGGATTAGTGGTTTACACATGAGATCACGTAGTGCTGCCGTAGCACCACCAGAGAGGGACTGTAAAAAGTGACCTGTACTGCAAAGTACATGTATGAGCACCTGCTATTACAAGTAGGGGCATATTCTCAAGAACTTGTGATAACCACTGCAAGTTTAGCTTAACGCAACTTCTCACATCGCAGTCCATCGCGGGAAAACAACGCCGTGTTAACGTAGCATTCTCAACCTGGCGGCACCATGCGATAGTCCCACGATAACGCACCAAATGACCACGTAAAAAACAACGCGACGCCCAAAAAATGCGAAACACCAATGCGTTAAAGTTGCGATGAGGCCAACCTCGAAAACCAGCGATAACCAGCGACAGGCCTGCAATTGCCACGTGCCTGGCGGGTAAATGCACCATAAAAGCCGAACAAGAAAAAAACACAATAAACAAAATAAAATGCGTAGCAACATGGACGCACCCTGAACGAGTGCCCAGGTCAACGCGAACCCCACAAGCCCCACAGACCACCAGCAAGGAACCTCGGGGTCGGGGAAGGCCAAGGAGAAGAGGAAGAGGAAGACAGGGTACAGTCCGCATGACAACCTGACCGTCGTCACGGAGGTGACAGAGCACTAACAACAACTGTCCGTCTCCACCACCGTGTCATTGGCAACACAGATGGAAAAATGGCATTCCATCGTGAATGCAGTTGGACTGCCGAGGAGGCCAAGATGTGCTGGCACGAAGTCAAAAGCCAAACCAAGCAGAAACCCGCTGCCACCCGGCAGGCAGCAACGGCGAATGGAGGTGGGAGTCCTGCGCCACAGGAGGAGCTGGAGCAAATGGTGGACACAGTCATGAGTGTGGAGACGGTGCAAGGAGTCGGGAGTCCGGACACTGTTCGACATGACTTGACAAAACAGCAACAGGGTGAGTAACTAACAGGGACTGGGGGGACGGGCACAATGGCACGAATATGCCTCTTTTTACCGCATACCATTACCCCGCATGTTGTTACAACGCAGTCGTTACAACGACCGCGTTGTAACAACGCATACCATCACCCCGCAAGTCGTAACAACGGCTTGCGGAGGGGGGTCGCTGGATGTTGTAATAGTAAAATTTACTATTCCAACTCCAGTCTGTGCGGACTGTAGGGAAGGTGTTGGATTTTAAATCCAACACCTTCTCCCCCCTCCGCAAGTTGTTGTAACGACTTGCGGGGTAATGGTATGCGTTGTCACAACGCGGTCGTTGTTACGACCGCGTAGTAACAGCATGCGGGGTTACGGATGCGGGGTGATGGTTGTTTACCCAATGGCACACATGCACAACGACGTGTAGCACACCGCACACCCACAACGACCCTGGGTCATGTCCCTGATCTCCGTGGCACACTGCAGCACACATACAAACACCAAGTAGGCCCCCGTCCACCATGTGCCCGAAGGGGTCCCACCCCACACAACACCAATTCCACTACACACACATGCACCAGTGCGAAACACAGCAAAGATGCGTATGCGAGAGCCACACTGACAATGCAAGTGACACCACATGACGAGCAGCATGGCCGGAGTACAATCACCATGACACTGTGCACGCCACAAGACTGAGGTGGCTGAGTGTGGACTACATCCGGAAGGAGAAGGTCACACCCTGACACATCCACGTGCACAAACAACCACTGACGTCAACAATACATCTGCAGACAAACAATGCACAAGAGAACAAAATCCGTCCAGGAGCACAAATGACCCTAGTCGCCAACATCACAGCACCTCAAAAGCATAAAAGCCAAAGGCACACCGCCTCCAAGGGATAAGGGGCAACAAAATCACAGCAGCAGGTGCGACTCCCACACAATGCAGCACACACACATAGCAATCACAGCACATCCACATGGACGGCAATGTGGGACACAGTGCAACACTTACACTGCAGAACAGAGGACACAACTGGGTCCGCCTGTGCGTAGAAAATGGCCAATCACATCGGACATAGCAGGAAACTGTGAGATGAAAATGTACATGTACAACATCACCTACGTCATGTAGTCCAATTGTCCACTATCCCGCATCAAATAGTCCGCCAATCCAAAACAGTCACAATGTACATTGTCATGCAGTCTGTATGTAAACCCGAACAATGCGTCAACATACATGCCAACACAATGTCAACAAGCATCTCCCCTTCACATTGCAGAGGAACAAACAACACCTCCAGCAGAGCAGACCAGACAACCCATCAGTGATGCTGAAGAGGACCTCCACACTTCCGACACCGACGCCCTACAACAGTCCATGGACATCACAGGCAATAGAGCTCCAGGAGCAGGGCAGCCCCGCTGCCCCTAGGACACACCACCCCCTGCACGGACAACACAGCTGGACGCACCCACCACCCCGGCTGGCTCACAGCAGCCCACCTAAGCACACATCCCATTACAAGGCCAGCTGTCAGACTGCCAGAAGGGGCTGGCCAAACATGTGCGGGGGGGTACTACCTCATGGGAGACAAACTAGATCCCATACGTGGGTGTCAAAGTCCCATCATGGACCACCTACACACCCCAACGGAGACCCACACTGTGACAGGGACACATGCCTTTGCACATTTCCAGTACTGAACCACACCCAGAGCCACGTGATAATCACCCACACCCCCACGCCGGACTGGCGTACGCCGGCCAAGTTCACTCCTCTTACATATTGGGTGGAGGACGACAAAGCTACATGTGCAATGTCCCACCCTCTGCCTGCGGTGACATGGCTGCGTCCTCTACACACGGCACAATGTAAGGTTGTGGGGCTGGGGCCCTAATGCATACATCATGAGCACACAGACACACTCAGATAGTTCGTTGAACTGGCCACGAGCATGTGCGCTCAACACCTTTATTGGCATGGTCACATGTACAGTGACGCATGTGCTGGATGTGTGTGGGGAGTCGTTGGTGCTGGCAATAACTTGAACAGTGATCACAATTGAAGCAGAAACATAAAACATCAGCATAACAGAAACAACTGTTAAGCATCATGGTGGTTGCCGGAGAGAGTACAGTGTTCACCCTACATGCAAGCCGAATGGTCCTTGATTTGTGGTGCACTGAGTTAGTGGCACCTGAGGAGCTGAGCAGGGTATCAAGCTGATGATGGCACCAACGACTGGTGTGAGCTACTCTGAAAGTCTGGCAGTAAGACACTTCCGACTCTGGCACCTGTTGTCTGGAGTTGGTCCTGGCAGTGGTGGTGCGTGCATCCTGCGGTGATGCGACGTCCAGGCAGGTCAGAACTCGATTTGATGTGTGAGCCCAGGTGGACCACAGTTGAGCGCGGAGGCAGCGGACAGCGCAGTGCCACAGACACATGGCATTGATGACCCCCAGGCCATCGACCCAGAGGCCATCCAACATGCCACCAGACTAAGGCCATGATTTGAGCTGCACAGAGTTAGTGGCCCCGGATGCACTGCGGCCGGTACAGGCACACCGCCACGGGACAGTGACTTGCGGTGCAGTGAGCTAGGGCCACGCGAGGTGGGCGGGTCCTCGTCGATGTCGAAGGTGAATGTAGTGGAGGTTTGCGGGGGACAGTGGAAGGTGTCCTCCAGGGCATGATGCAGAGGGCAGGAGCCGGCCGGAAGTGGCAAATGGAGGAGTGGAATGCTACTGCCTCGTTTTGGCCACATAGTCAGTATCACCGACATGATGATGAAGAAAACCCCCAGTCCATGGACTCAGTCGCGAACAAATCTCAAGAAGAAAGTGTCCATGGTTGTCGGGGAACAGACTTAGTGGCCCCGGAGCTGGAAGGGGATGCAGTCTGCAACGAGGCCAGTACAATGATATCAGGTCTGCCATAAATGAATCATGACTGAGTTCCCAATGTGTGCCCTACTCGACCGATGTGTAGTCCGGAGGCAGCGGCCAGCGCGGGCCAACCGCTGTTCAGCGAGCTCCTCCTGGAACACTGACACACGGCGTTGAAATGGCATGTGGGGATTACTCGTGGTTGACCGAGGCAGTAGCGACAGAGCTGAGCGGGTGTTTAGCCAGCGACGATGCCGTGTCCTGCCTGGTACAGACTGGCATGGATTTGTGTGGGGCCTGCAGGACCGCAGTGTAGTCCGAAGGCGTAGACATCAAGGGCCCACAGACATGTGTGGTTGGGATGTCCAGCACATACTTTGTGTCACCACATCGAAGGGAGTATAGTGAGTTAAACTCAGCCATGAAGTGTGTACTCAGCCATTGTGTAATCAAGACTCAGTTCCAAATGTGTGAACTACTTGACCGCAGTGTGGGCCCGAGGCAGCGGTCAGCAGAGGCCCACAGCCACGTGTTGTTGGCCCGCGATGCACAGAGTTAGTGACACCAGAGCAGTTGTCGGCAGTGTTCGATCACCTCCGTAACGATGGTCCATTTCTCCTCCAGACTGAACCGCGTCTTCCTCTTACTCGTCTCCTTGCGTACATTGATATGAACTCCGCCATGCAGAAAACAAGACTCAGTTCCAGATGTGTGACCCACTCGACCGCAGTGTGGGGCGAAGGCAGTAGTCAGCAAGGGACCACAGACAGGTGTAGTTCGAATGCTATGCACAGAGTTGGTGGCACCACATCGAAGGGAGTACAGTGATATAAACTCAGCCATAAGGTGTGTACTCTGCCATTGCATAATCAAGACTCAGTTCCAAATGTGTGACCTACATGACCGTAGTATAGGCCGGAGGCAGCGGTGGAGTACGTCAACGAAAAAGGAGTAAAGCGGGCCTGTGTCGCGGAGGCCGTGATGGTCTGAGGAGGCTGCCAAGGTCACGGGCTTCGGGCTTGGAGCTTGCGCCGGCACGTGGTGGGCCCTCTTTGACACATGCCGGTGTCGGCAGGTGAGCAGTGAGGCCTGGTTGTGCAGGGGCAGGCATGACGGGTTCGGGGACCAGCGGCCCGGGGTGCAGCAGGCGCACAGGATCGCAGGCCACACCGCTCACGGCGACGGCCTCTTAGCGGGGTGGGAGGTGCCGCCCTGGCAGGCACGTTGGGCATTCCGGAAGAGAACCACGCCCAGGGCTACATGCTTTTTATTCACACCCCTGCGCTGGCCTGGCGTCCTCCGGGCCAGCCCACTCCGCACACGCTTACAGGGGGGGACGTCACAAGCTACATTTCCGCGATCTTCCCCACTGGCTGGGGTGACATGGTTGCGTCCACTGTCCACTACACTCCAAACACCAGCAGTGCATGTAGACATGGCTATGTCTGTGGTCTGCATACTGCAGTCTGTCCAGCACATCTCCGCAACACTTGGCATTGTGTACATTCTCATTCATGGGTCACTTGCCTCCTTCGCACATGCCAGGTTCCCACCTCTCCCCACATTCCGGTATTGTGTGGCTGAGGTGCCATGCCGTTGATGGCTCATGGACATGGCTGACCAAGGTTGCCACAGTAAGTTGTGCTGTCGTGTCTGGTGGGGGGCATGTTGTTTGGCATGTTGTATGTGATTTTGTGACGTGTGCAGTGCCAGAGTTGTGAGTTTCATGATTGTGGAGTTGAGGTGTGTGGTGTGTTCATTTGGTACTTGCCAACGTGCAGTGCATTTCCATAGGTGCCATCCTGGAAGCGCTGGTTGATGTTGGACTGTCGGAAGATGAAGGGATCATGCACACTGCCTGGGTAGTTGGCTATGACATTGGTGAGGAGGCCCCTGTGGTCCACTATTGCCTGCACGTTGATGGGATGCGTGTGCTTTCTGTTGGGGTATTGTGTGCGGTGTTGGCAGGGGGCACAAGTGGGACAAGTGTGCAGTCGATTGCCCCCGACACGTGCGGGGATCCAGCTATGGCGTATAGTCCTTGCTTGGTCTCCAGCTGTTCCTGCACATTGTGGGGGACGTATGGGTGCTGGGGTCCCTAGCTGGTGAGGGCATCCAGACCAGGTGTGAGGAACTTGGATGGGGCTGGCTGTGAGACTCCTCCGACTGGGGCGGTTGTTGTTTGGGAGGATACCAGAGTCCAACAGGTGCAGCACAGCCAGCAGCTTTGTCTGCGGAGGGATGTTGGTTGTCCGCTGTGTTGGTACCGTCAGCCTGTGGGCAATGATGTTCAGGATGCGGAGGATGGTTATCCTTTTGGGCCTGTAGTGGGCATTGGCATTGTCTGGTGTTAGGTCTGTAGGGCTGGTGCATTTCCTGTATGTCCGCTGTCTTTGTCTGCGCTGCCTCTGTGGTGGTCCGTTGGGGGGTTGGCGGTCCTGGGGTGGTGGCGGTGGGTGTTGTTGCCCCCTCAGGGCTCCGGGGTGCATGGTGAGTGGCTCCATGGCATCTGTTGTTCTTCCTGTGTGGCTCCGGGCTGGGCTCCCTTTGATGGTGCAGCTTGTCGTCCGACTTTACACCAGGTCAGAGCAGGTGTTAGTTTCCTGCTGCTAACGTGCCTTATCGCCTGTTTTGTGGTCTTATCGCCGATGTGGCTGGTCATTGAGAATGTTGAGGTGTGGTGTTGTCGCGGGTTTTTGCTCAGGAACGCCTACTCTGCATCTCATTAGCGTTAGTTGCCGGGGTCATCTGTGGCGATGTTTTTTGCGACTGCTTTCGCAGGAAAACTGGTGTTATGGGCTGTTAGCACCAGCTTGTGAATGGGGTGGTAAATTTAGCGCGACTTTGGCTGCGATAAAGTGCCGATAACTCGGCGATAGCTCCTTGAGAATATGCCCCGTAGTGTTCTTTGTGTTACACGCGGTATTGCACTGGTGCTAGCTCAGTCCCTGACCCTGTGCAGTGAGAAGAACCACTAGTTGAAATTAAAGGTCAGCAGTGTGGAGGTAAAGTTTGTAGGCTCAACGCTGGCACTGAATGTGAGTGAGGAAAGGATTCACCACTCATTACTCAATTTTGCATTTTAGTTTTTTATACCATGGATACCTTTGTGAATTGTGCTTGCTTCTTTCAAAGGCAATCGGTTGTCAGTTGAGTAATGCGATGGGACACTGGTGGCTTCCACTGTAGGCAGACCTTTCAGTAAAGACCCACTAACCAACGTGAGGTGGCTTCTCATAGGCTGCAATGTGTTTGTTGATTCCGGCATTGGGTTCTCTGATGGTATTCAGGGAAATCCTGAATTCTATTGAAATAGACTACATGAGGTTATACATCAGTACACAGATTAGATGGTTAGATTCAGAATATCTGATCTACCAGCTTCTTTTGAAAATAACCACATAGTATTCCTTGAAATATGCAGGATCAGTCATAGTATTGATTACAACGATTTGCCTTCCACCATTGAGGTGTGCAGGCTTGTTCTTACTGCACTGTGAATATTTTTATAAACTCTACCACTAGAGATATGGAATCCATCAAATCTTCAATATCTTTATTCCATTTGAAAGACTGATTTCATTGTCTCTCCTCCTCTTCCTGTATGTATTTATCTACATCATTGGTTGTGCTCCCTTCAGTGATAAATTAATAGCAGGTGCAAATTACTGTCTGGACTCATTGACATGCTTGAGTTGGGCTACTTTCACTGCCAGGGTACAGACTTGAGTGCTCATTTACCAAGCAACAGGTACATCCATCCTACGTCAGGCATCTGGCCTCATGATACTTTATTTCATAGATCCTTATTGTATAGTGCTAGTGACCATACGATGTAATCCGTGGGTAAAGGGCAAGAGCTCTTCACAGGCCGGCTAACTCACCTGGCTTCTTCCATTGCAGCACCTCTCTAGCCCTCTTGAGGTGATGTATCCGTTTGCCAATCAGGGATTTTTCTTGCTGGAGTATGTCATCATTTACAAGCCCCCTTCAGGCCAAATACAAAGCTTGTCATGGCCAATAAGAGATTCAGTGGACCATCACATTTCCATCTGCCAGTTTCTGACTATTGGCCCTCTCCTCCTCTGGCTATGTGTTATCAACACCAGCACCCCCTTCACCATGCCTGGACTTCCAATGAATTGTTATCGTTTCTGTAGATGTATATCTGCTTAGTAAACAACCACGTGTAATGTCACCGCGTTAGCACGCGACAGGACCACAGAAACAGGCCTAATGGTGCAAATAGTGCCAGCATTCAAAAGACGGGGTTTCCTTCCGAGCTACAGCTACAAACTGGCCACAGACTGGCAGTGCATGCCTTGCCAGCCATGAAACAGCTACATACGGACAAACGGAGGAAAGGGTGGCAGAGCTGACTGACATGTTTGACGATCAGCAGCGCACAGGTTGTGTTTTGTGGCATCTGTTGGCGTGTTTGTGCTGATCTCCCGCCTTATGCTTTCATGCACACTCGCCATAGAAGGAGTGTCCTCACAGCTGCTTCATTCGAGGATGCGGCTGTACCACGTCTGATGGAAGAGGCCGGAAAACTGCACAGTGGCACCCCTCGCTGCCAGCGTGATGCCCAGGAGAATCCAGGCAGATGAAGTAAGGTGCTGCAGGGATGGTGATGTGTGTGCGCGTATGGTTGGGAGGGGGGTTATACAGGGCTTTAAGTGGGATTAAAAAACTAGCGGTTCTGTCAAAGGGGCGTGGCCAATGTAATTAAGGACATGGCTTAAAAACACAGTAAGCTAAAAATCTGTGCTTAGCAGAGTGTGCCGCCCTTTGTATTTTGCTGTTTCTGTCAATGCATCCATATATATGACACAACAAGTAACATCATACCTACAACAAGTCAGGACTATTGGCTTTGTCAAGGGTTGTTAGTTGAATAAAATAAATAAGCAGCAACTATGACTTGTATATAATATTGAAAAAGCTTCGACTTAAAGCCCTGGTGACACCATGAAAATGTTGCTGCTCCTGAGTTTCAAAAAGAGAGGGGAAATCCGAGAAAAAATGACTCTCTTTAAAGGATTTCCCTTTCCCTACAATGACGTCATGCCGTAACTTCTCCACTAGTGAGAAGTGAGCAGTGTGAGCATGCGCACATTGATGTGCCTGCTGTCACTGCAGTCCGGAAAAAACGGACCGACTGTGCCAGGGCACAAAACAGAGCCCGATAGAGACCCGTTTCAAGGCCTCCTTTAAAAACCTGCCGGTGCTCAGCACCGGTGAGACCCTGCCCACCTAAAGCAATGGGGTTATATGAACATCTCCCGTATCCTTTGTGTTAGCGCCGTCACTCATCCCTCAGCTGCAAGCCTGGTGTTTGGGACAGCACCCGCCCTGACACCCAGCACGAATCCGACCATCAGTGTTTGTCAGCACTTCCTCTGTTGATAGACAGCAGAGGTGCCCAGCCTTGGAAATATATCACATTGTGGTTCGAAGCACACTGTATTACAAATCTATTTTTCTTGCAAACCAGGTGCGACATAAGCAGGAGCATATCCATATACAATGCCTCGGCGCCGCGCCGTATCTGGGCCAAGCGTGTTTCTTGCGCTTATTTCTCGTTAGTGCATCCCTTGGTGTTTGATGGCCTCTCCGGTCTCCCGCTGTGAACAGCGTGGCTCTGCACCTGCACACGCGCATCCATACTGCAGGAAAGCAAGAAGGCCCTAGCGAGGACTGCCATCAGTAGAGTCAATGACCCTGAAGCTAAGTTCCCGCTCTCGGCACCAAGGGAAAGGCTCCATTCAGAGCTGTTCGGCCACGTGCAAAGTGCTTGTTATGAGGTCTTTGGCCCTGGTGCCCACGTGCCGTGGTTGTTCGTCACTAAGGCAGTAGCGGTCCGTGGTAGGAGTGCCGGCCGGGCGGTGACGTGGGGTGGGGGAGGGGCAGGGGGGGGGGTAGTAAACCACGGATTACGGCCGAATACAGGTAAGTAAACATTTAAATCAATAAAACGAATTTCGTTGTGAGTGCTGCATCGCCAAATGCGATGCAGTGCGCGCAACGAAATTCGTTTTATTTATTTAAATGTTTACTTACCTGTATTCGGCCGTAATCCGTGGTTTACTATCCCCCACCCTGCCCCTCCCCACGTCACCGCCCGGCCGGCACTCCTACCACGGACCGCTACTGCACTAAGGTCAATTCACCAAAAGCCTGGGGGTGCGGAAGTGACAACACATGCGATTTGACTTTACTTTCACTCACACACACATGCTTGCGCTTACACAGATATTCACGCAGGGCACAAGTCGGGGGGTACACCAGATGGCGTCCACCCTGGGTAGGCACCATTCTCCCTCCAAGAAGTGGGCCCCACTCAGGGCCGGACTGGCCGTTGCGGGCACCGGGCGTTTTCCCGGTAGGCCGCCAGGGAGGGGGCCGGTTTTAGGCCCTGGGGGGCCGTTTTTGTTACCGGCGGCTGGCAATATCGGCCGCCTGTAACAAAAACGGCCGAAATCGGCCGTATCAAACAACTCGACCGCACCCCCCTTCTCACCCCCAGGGGGGCTGGCCGAGCTGTTTGCCAGGGCCGGTTTCGTTTCCCAGTCCGGCCCTGGCCCCACTGAAATATGCTTAACTGTTCTCTGTGTAATTTTCGGACACCTGGACACATTCATTCAGCAGTGCTTGCACATTGTCTGCTTTCGCTCTGAGCAGCAAGGTGCTGGAGCTCATCAGGTTAAAGCGGGCCATAACAAAGGCAGGTTTTAGGGGCCCCGCAGGCTTCTTTTGTTCCACTAGCCTGGCTGGGAGGTATCTGAGCCTCACACCTAGATGCAAATGCAATGGAGGGGAAACAAAGGCACACAGCACGAGCACGTATGTGCACATGTTTTTGGGTTACACCCACATACATTGAAAATAGTGCTGATATAACTATTGATGTATATTTAATCTTCTAAATACAGACCGCGGTATATATTTGATAACATTCTTGATTGTCTCCCTTCTTTCGGTGCATCTGTAATTTACATGCTTTACTTTGTAAATCTGCCTATTTAAGTGTTACCTGTTGAGACATTGTTGATTGCTATAATCGATCTGCCCAGGTCTCAACTGGGTTTATGGGTCTTCTCCTGTGTTCCTTTTTGTTTGGGCCCATAACAAAGGCAGGTTTTAGGGGCCCACAGGCTTCCTTTTGCTCCACTATCCTGGCTGGGAGGTACCTTAGCCTAACACCTAGATGCAAATGCACTGGAGGGGAAACAAAGGCCCAGCTTGTTACCAGTTCGCAGACACTTAAGAGATGCATGGTTCAGTCCCTGTATATTAGAGACATGGATGCACTGTAAGAATGTCAGATGTTTTGGTCTGTCCCAGTGTATCCTCAGATAACAATTTAAATACCACTATTTTGTTTCATTCCTGTTATATGACTACTCATCCCAATGCAGGGTGTCAGAGCACTTTACATCACACGTACACATTATACCGTAACAATAAATCATATAAATGTATCAATCAATGTACAAGATGTGTTACATAGGACAGTGAGGGTTACAAAGTGTAGGAGTCACATGTGCTTCATAGCTCTCTGTGCTATATTAGAAAGGTTGCAATTTATGAACTGCAAGTAATAAAACAATTTGTGTTAGAAGCAGTAACCCGCTTACCTAGCTACATAAAATAAAAACCTGTCATTTGCATGTTAGATTATGTTATGTTATAAAAAATTTATACAGCGCACGTACACCAGTTGGTTTCATGGCGCTAACTCTAGAATTTGCCGAATCCAGTGGAGGGAATTATTCGTGGGCCTGCACAAACAGCCATGTCTTAAGCATTTTCCTAAAGCTCAGAAGATCAGTACATGACCGAATCTCCAGAGGGAAGGAGTTCCACAATCTTGGGGCAAAGGAAGCAAACCTACATCCTCCCTGACATTTTAACTTAAAGGGAGGGGTAGTCAGTAACTGGAGATGTACTGAGCGTAGGTTGCGAGAGGGAGTGTACCTTGATAGAAGGCTGTTAATGAATTTGGGGCTACGACCGTGTAGAGACTTGAAAATCAGATATCCAGTCTTAAAGGCAAAGCGTTGGGA
This sequence comes from Calotriton arnoldi, assembly GCA_963921515.1. Classification (NCBI taxonomy): domain Eukaryota; kingdom Metazoa; phylum Chordata; class Amphibia; order Caudata; family Salamandridae; genus Calotriton; species Calotriton arnoldi. The sequence goes on along the minus strand of CAWUFW010003416.1, from coordinate 140,434 downwards.
AATAGGAGCCAGTGTAGCTTTCTTAAAAGAGGGGTGGCAGATTGCCATCTGGGTTGCTGGTAAATCAGTCTCGCTGCTTGATTCTGAACCATCTGAAGCCGCTTGATTAGGAAAAGTGGCATGCCCAAGTAGACTGAATTTGCGTAGTCTAAGTGTGATAGCACCATAGCTATCACGACCTGTATCAGCGCTGCGTGTGTGAGCAGTCGGCTGATCTTTCTGATCTTTCGCAGCTGAAAGAAACAGGTCGAGATCACCGCACCGACTTGCGATCTTAATGACAGGTCATTTATTTTAGTGACCCCAAGGTTCTTAACAGAGGAAGAGGGTTCGGGGGGGATCCAAGTTCCGTAGGCCAGTAGTGCGGACCCCAGAAGTTCTGACTGCTTCCTGTCAGAACTAATTCAGTCTTGCCTGGGTTGAGTTTTAAATGATTATGGTCCATCCAGTGGCGAATGTGCAACATGGTGGCCTGGAATTCAAGTACTGAGTTAGGTGAGTTGTCGATGGTAAATATTAACTGCAAGTCATCGGCATAATTGAAAGTGGTCACATTCCTTTCCTTCAAGGACTGAATCAGAGGTAAGAGGTAAAGATTAAACAGATGGGGGATAGTGAGGATCCCTGTGGGACCCCACATGTTGTTTTTAGCTTGGGTGCTGTAAATGAAGCTATGCGGACCGCTTGAGAGCGATCTTCGAGAAAAGAGCTGATCCAGCTAAAGGCCGAGCCCTGGATGCCAGCCTGCCTGACACGGTCCTTCAAAATACCATGATCGACCGTGTCGAAGACGGCCGAGAGATCTAATAGCACCAGGGCCTGTGGGATACCTCTATCAGCTTTATCTCGTAAGGTGTCCAGGACTGCCAATATCACCGTCTCTGTAGAGTGTGCGGGCCGAAATCCCGCTTGGTGTGGGTCTAGATAGTTAGAATGTTCCATGAAGTGGGACAAACACTTCGCCATGTGGGCCTCCAGTACCTTGGCCAGGTAAGGGAGCAGAGAGATGGGGCGATAGTTTGACAGATTTTGAGGATCTGCTCCAGGTTTTTTTAAGAGAGGAACCACGATTGCTTCTTTAAACACTTTAGGGACGCGGCCCTGAGAGAGGGACTCATTCAGGAGAGTAATGGCGGAGCTCGGAAGGGCGGAGAGAGTATCTTTTAAAACATGAGGTGGGCAGCAGTCCGTGGGGGATCCGGATTTTTCTCTGGACAACAAGTCCAGGAAAGTCTGGGTACTGATGGCCGGGAAATGATCCATGGTAAAGGGGTTCCGCTGCGTGGCGAGGGGTGTCTCATTGGAGATGTGTATTGGAATGCTAGTTTTAATAATAGAGATCCTTTCAACAAAATAGTTATTCAGGGAGTCGCAAAGTGCTTGGGTAGGTGTGGGTTTGGGTAGGACTCTGTCTGCATTAGATAGTTCATTAACAATAGAGAAGATTTCCTTCGATCTATTGTTTGAGTTTAAAATTCTAGAGGAAAAACGAGCGGCCTTGGCTGCAGTGATAGCTTTTTTATATTCTTTCCGTGCTTCCAAATAGTGGTATTTTTCTTCGCACGTACAAGATGTGTTACATAGGACAGTGAGGGTTACAAGGTGTATGAGTCACATGTGCTTCATCGCTCTCTGTGCTATATTAGAAAGATTGCAATTTATGAACTGCAAGTAATAAAACAATTTGTGTTAGAAGCAGTAACCCGCTTACTTAGCTACATAAAATAAAAACCTGTCATTTGCATGTTAGATTATGTGCTTTGCAGGAGACACATAATCCAATCTGCTACTTTGATTAAAAACTGGGACAAGAGAAAACACACATCTCGCCAGCAAGTGCTTTAACCTCCAAAGTTATCTTACCATTATTATTGTTCCCTAGGATTTACTGGGCACAGACAGATCTCTGCAGCAGGTGCCTTAACCCCATAAGATATTTTAAATTGCAGACTTTGCAACCTATTTAGCAGACTAGATGTGCCCTGCATTCATGCAGACACACTCTCTCTCACATAAACACACTCTGACCCGCAAGCACAGTGGTGGCTCGCATAGGGCGTGCTGCGTGGCGGTGGGGCGGGGCAGGGGAGGGGCAGGGTGGGGGGGTAGTAAACTCGGACATACGACAGAACGGAGGAACGTAATAATTACTTTCCTCCGTTCTGTCATATGTCCGAGTTTACTACCCCCCTACCCTGCCCATCCCCCACCCCGCAGCACGCCCTATACGAGCGGCCACTGCGCAAGCAGGCGCACAACATACATTTAAAAGCATTTTTTGCTTACCTCATCTGTCAGGGGAGGGGAAGGGAGGGAGGTCACATATTCTAGCTAACTGCACTCCATTTTTTTATTACATTAACAGTAAATAATATAATAATCACAATTTAGTGTAATACAAAAATGACAGGATACAAGGAAACTGGAGCCCCAGCCAACATTTCTAAAGACGAGCTGCCCCTGTATTCTTTATGCTGATTTTGCCACCTCTGAGGTCAGGGGTGGTAAAGGCAATGCCAGGGGTCGCAAGGGGCAAGCCAGAGGTTGCGACCCCTGGCAATCCCTAAATTATGCCCATGGTGTTCGACACAGGGGAGGATTGTAAACATAGGGGTATAGAAAATAGTGTTTCAGTCGGTATGGTAAAAGCAAAGGATAATGGCTCAATATTTTCAAAAGAGCTGCTGCCCTTTTTGATGTTTTTATGTAAATTCCATAATTTGATTAATTTAGAATGTAGTCCATCACCCCGGTCACTTTATGTTAGCGCTGTCAGCCACCCCTCTTCTTTCTTGCAAATTGCACAAAACACTACTGTGGAAGAGCTTCTACTTAGATCTTCAACTTTAACAGCTCATTCACTTTGTCCAAAAGCGTCCATGCCCTGTCATTTTGTAATAACCACCCTTGCCCTAAAACCAGTCCTAGTAAACACACCTTGATTTGAAATCGAAGTATCTTGGCACTTTTCCACTCCTTCTGTTGCACAAGAATTGCGCATAGATTCAGTGACAGTGGATGAGAGGTTCATATTTATTCAATTCATGATAAATATGCTTCTACCCACAGCCGGAACATTTTTCGCTCCAGCTGTTCAGCTGGTAACTTTCTCAAGACTGAGGGGGATATTCCCAAGAACGTGTGATAATTATCGCAAAATTAGCCTAACGCAACTTTGCACATCACAGTCTGTCGCGGGAAAACAACCCCGTGTTAACGTTGTATTCTCAACCCGGCGGCACCATGCGATAGTCTCACGACAACGCGCCAAATGACCTCGTTAAAATTAACGCGACGCCGAAAAAACGCGAAACACGAACGAGAAAAAAGTTGCGATGTGGCCAACCGCGATAAAAAAATCAGCGATAACCAGCGACAGGCCTGCAATTCTCACGCGTCATGAGGAAAAATGCACTATAAAAGCACCGATAAACACAAACAAAATAATTAAAACTGCGTAGCACCATGGAGGAAGCCGGAGCAAGCACAGAGGACGACCAGAACCCCACAAGCCCCCAGGAGGACCAGCCTGGGACCTCGGGGTCACAGAAGGGCAAGGAGAAGAGGAAGAGGAAGACGCGGTTCAGTCCGCAGGAAAACAGGATCATCGTCACGGAGGTGATAGAACACTACCAACAACTGTTCGTCACCTCCACTGTGTCATTGGCAACACAAACGGAAATATGGCAGTCGATCGTGAACAACGTGAATGCAGTCGGAGTGTTGAGGAGGTCAATGGAGGAGGTCAAGAGGCACTGGCATGATGTCAGTAGCCAAACCAAGCAGAAACTCGCTGCCAACCGGAAGGCAGCAACGGCGACTGGAGGTGGGAGTCCTGCGCCACAGGAGGAGCTGGATGAGCTGGAGGAAATGGTGGCCACAGTCATCAGTGTGGACACGGGGCAAGGAGTTGGTGGTCCGGACACAGCCCGACATGACCTGACCCAACAGCAACAGGGTGAGTAACGACCAGGGACTGGGGGACGAGTGGAGATGGGCACAATGGCACAGATGCACAATTATGTGTAGTACACTGCACACCCACAATGATTGTGGAACATGTCCCTGATACCCTTGGCACACTGCAGCACACATAGAAACACCAAGTAGGCCCCTGTCCACTATGTGCACAAAGGGGCCCCCCTCCCTATCACCAATATCACAGCCTACCCATGCACATGTGCTGAATTCAGCAAAGCAGCGGCTCTGTGAGCCACACCGACAATGCAAGTGACACTGCATGACCAATAGCATGGCTGCAGTCAAAATACATGACATGGTGCACGACACGACACTGAGGTGGCCCAGTGTGGATCACATCCTCAAAAGAGCAGGTCACACTCTGACACATCCACGTGCACATACAACCCCTGACGTCAACAACACATCTGCAGACAAACAATGCACAAGAGTACGAAAACCGTCCAAGAGCACAAATGACCCAACTCGCCAACATCTCAGCCCCTCAAAAGCACACATGTCAAAGGCACACCGCCCCAAAGGGATAAGGGGCCGCTAAATCAGAGCTGCAGGGGCGACTCTCCCACAATGCAGCACACACACATAGCAATCACAGCACATCAACATTGACGACAATGTGGTAGAGAGTGCAACACTTTCACTACAGAACAGAGGACACAACTGGTGCCGCTTGTGCGTAGAAACTGGCCAATCACATCTGGCATAGCAGGCAACTGTGAGATGATAATGTACGAGTACAACCTCACATCCGTCATGTAGTCGAAATGTCCACTGTACCCCATCAAATAGCCAGCTCATCCAAAACAGTCACAATGTACATTGCCATGCAGTCTGTATGTAAACATGTACAATGCGTCAACATACATGGAACACGCTGTTAACCGGCATCTCCCCTTTACATTGCAGAGGGACAATCAACACCTCCTGCAGAGCAGACCAGACATCTCTTCAGTGATGATGAGGAGGAACCCCATGCCATCTGCTCAGACACCCTCCAACGGCTCGTGGACAGCCTCCGCACCCCACCTCCAGGAGCAGGGCAGCCCAGCTGCATCGAGCTGACCCCACCCCCTGCACAGCCCACACAGCAGGAAGCACCCACCACCACGGCTGGCTCCCAGCACCTCACGGAAAGACACATGGCATTCCAAAGCCATGTGTCGGACTGCCAGAGGGGGCTGGCTGAACAGGTGCGGGTGGGTTTCGACCTCATGGCAGCCAAACTTGATGCCATACGTGGGTGTATCAGTCCCATCAGGGACCACTTACAGTCCCTAACGGACACCCACAGTCCGTTCCATGCTCTACAACAATCCCTGACTGACCTCGCTGGAGCCATAACTCGGATACAAGAACTGTCTAGTCAGACAGGCCCCAGCGATGGCAGCACAGAGTTGGCACAGATGCGGAGGACAATGGAGAACATGGAGCGGATGCAGGCTGGAAGGATGGCTGCCACGGCTGTACACCAGCGAGATGTAGCTGGGATCTTCCATGCCCTGCAGAACATCATCTCGCCATTGCTGCCACAGAGCCTGTCCCAGATGACTGCTGCAGGAACTTCGACACACACATCTCCGCCCCCTGATGTGTCAGTGGCACACAGTGATGCAGCCATACCACCTCCACCCCCTGATGCGTCAGTGGCACACAGTGATGCAGCCATACCACCTCCGCCCCCTGATGCGTCAGTGGCACACAGTGATGCAGCCATACCACCTCTGCCCCCTGATGCATCAGTGGCACACAGTGATGCAGCCATACCACCTCCACCCCCTGATGCGTCAGTGGCACACAGTGATGCAGCCATTACACCACCACACACACCTGACACAGAAGACATATCAGAGGACTGAGATGTGGATGGCAATGACTCTGTGTGAGTAAGGAGGTTGTAGCATTCATCCCCGCCATATGGCCTGTTCCTGCTTGGTTCAGCCCTCTGCATCATGCCCGGGAACAACACCTTCCACTGTCCCCCGAAACACTCTGCGACATTCACCTGGACCCCGACATGGACTGCCATATCTGCACTGGTTACCAATGACACAGCAATCAGGCTGCGGACTGAACTCTTCCTCTTCCGATTAAATTGTCATTCCCCAAAGGACTCTGGTTGGACCTCCACTGGGCAACCATGTAATGTGGGCTTTGCATGGCCATGTACTGCTCCAGATCCGACACTCCACAGAATGTGAATAAAACATTCATAATCACACAGATGTGTCATGTCTATGTTCAATCAAGTATAAAAGTATGGATGAATGTAGGGACATTGATTGCACAAGAAGGTACACCCTGGGAAATGACATCAATGCACATGTTTGACCCTGACCCACATGGCCAATTAGATGACTGTGAAGGTGTGAACTAGCTGTGGCCTCATTGCCCATGAACATCAATCTCGCAACCCCCCAACGTACCCCCACGTCCATGTATTAAATGGGGCTTTGTGTAAAAATGTCTAAATCGGTAGCAGGCCTAGAGTAGTGTCCCCATAACATGTGACAACAGAACATCTCATCGCATAACTACTCACACTCAACTGTGTGGACACAGCCTGTTTTGATGGATCACATTGATCCACATGGCAAGAAGTTGGACACCATACTCACATTGCTGGAGCCACGCAAGAGCACCGGTCCACCAGCAACTATCCCAACCACAATGTCTGGCTTACAGAGGTGGAGCTGGCAATAGGGACTCACCCCTAAGTGAAATGCGTCAGTCAGTCCCTCCCTGTGTACGGACAATGCTCATTGAGGCACACGATTTGTCATTCTAATCAACACTCATCACAGTTGGACACTAGTGAAGTGGCGTAGACTTTATTCGCATGTGCGTGTCAGTACGGGCAAGACAAGGGCCTCAACATGCAGAACAATGCTTCAGACACTAACAGGCAGCATGGGAACATGTAGAGGTGCAAGAACTGGGGAGGCAAAAATGAACACCAATCATTACGGATGGCAACGGTCTCAGCCCACCTTGCCTTGCTGTACGAGTCATGTGATGTTTGGCGTATGCTCATTGCCCAGTCAGGGGACACGACTCACAGCCCATGGGATCTGCATAGTGCTGTATCACCGGACTGCGTAGAATGTCTGCTCTGCTGACAGTGAGCAGGTGAAAGGGTCCGACAAGGTCACATGTAGTGCTACATTGCCATGTGTGTACACTCCCTCCAGCAGTATGTCAGAGTAAGGAACCTTGCCAAGCGACGCTGTGCAGCTCCGCCCATGGGACTGCCTCACCTTGCACAGGTGTGTGTCGACATGCGCAGGTGCACGCACATGCATTCTGAGTCCAGGAGAATGCTGCCATGTCCACTGTTGTGGTGGGATATGTGACCATTTCTCCAAGATGCAACAAGGTGTTGGGACCTGTGCTCTGGGTTACAAGCAGTTGTGGCTGCAGGAACGTAGTTACTCGTCCATGAATGCGAGCGCAGCTTCCTGGGCAATCAGTCCCAAGAGTACGTTGTTGTCAGACTCAACGAACACGGGGGCGAGCCAATCCATTAACTGGTCCGAACAGATGTGCTCCGTCAATGCAGTTTCACCAATCTGCAACACAGCCCAATGGGGGAGCGCTTCGATGTGGTCACTGCACACGAGGACTTGTGCAATCTCCCATGCACAACTGCCAGCACATACGCCACATATCAAGGCATCCCATGAACGGGTATCATGGTTACACTCCTGGTCGTGGACCAACAGGGGGCGCACACACAAGTCATAATCCAGTTCTGCTACCGTTGTGTTGGATAGGCAGACATCCATGGGCCACTCGAATATGCATGATCGGCAGTGGAACCAGGGCTGGACGCAGGTGACGTACGCAAGACGGAAGCTCAGACGGTAATTGATGCGCAACACTGCCAGTGGCAGTGCCCCCAACAAATGCAGCATACGTGCACAGTACAGTTCCACGTGACAGGGGTTGTGCATGTGCCCGGGATGTTCTGCCATTGCGTTGGTGGCTCTGGTTGAAGCGGCACTGTTCTGACCTGCGCCAGTTCTGTGGATGAAATGCCACAGCTCGGAGCAATGATTTGTTTTAGTGTGCAACGGTTGTACGCCTGGGTTAATGTGGGAGTAGGTGTGAAGGCCATTCCATGCAAGATAACTTCGGGCAAGGACTTCTGTGTGTGGGGTGTGTATACGTTGGTCTTTCGTTGGGCTGTGCGTAGTGTGGGAGTCGTCATCATCTACTGTGGTATCTCTCTCAGGGGGTGCCTGCCGCATGCAAGACCAAGGTCGGAGGTGCAGATGTCCTTCCGCCTTATGTATTGAGACAAAGGGGCTTTCATCCCTAATAATAGTCTGACTACTGCTTGCATTCTGGAAATGTGATGTGGCTTTCGCGCTGTATTTGGGGCTAGGCCTTAGGCTTATGGTGCACCAATAGCGAGACACACACAACAGTTGGCATGTATGTGCCAAGGGCCTTCCTTTCACTGTCTCTCTCTCTCCCTCTCTTTCTCTCTCTTTCTCTCTCTCTCTCCCTCTCTTCATTTCACTGTCTCTCCCTCTCCCTTTCTTTCTCTCTCTCTCTGTCCTTTGATGGGCGCATGACACACCTTCTTATCTTGAATTTTGTCTCGCAGGCTGTGTCTTACAGATTGTCCAGAGAAGACCCGCCATGTCTCTTCCGAACAGTTGTTTTGAGTTGAATTTGAATAGAATCATTTGTTTGGAATTTCTAAGATGGATGGATGATTCTCCTTTTTCTGGCCACACATGAATGTTAATTGTTGTACTTGTGCGACATCAGGCGAATTGTTTTGTTCCTGATTTCGTAGAGTTGATGTTAAATATCTTTGTCCGTGGTAGGGCCCCGGGGGGAGGAGGGGGTCCTGGATGGGGTGGCGGTGGGTGTTGTGGCCCTCTGGCTCCGAGCTGCATGATCAGTAGCTTCATGGCATCTGTTGTTCTTCAGGTGTGGCTCTGGTCTGGACTCCCTTTTGTGGTGCAGGTTGTCGTCCGACTTAACACCAGGTAAGAGCAGGTGTTAAATCCCTGCTGCTAACGCGCCTTATCGCCTGTTTTGTGATCTTATCGCCGATCTGGCTGGTCGTAGAGAATATTGCGTAGTGGTGTTGTCGCGGCTTTTTGCACAGGAACGCCTACTCCTCATCTCATTAGCGTTAGTTGGCGGTGTCATCCGTGGCGATGTTTTTTGCGGCTGCTATCGCAGGAAGACTGGCGATATCGGCTGTTAGCACCTGCTTGTGAATAGGGCGATATATCTATCGCCACTTTGGCTGCGATAAAGTGCCGCTAACTGGGCGATAGCTCCTTGAGAATATGCCCCGAAGTTTTTTAATCAGATCTCAGTTACGTTGGCCTTTCTGTCGTCAGCACATAGTCCTATAGTTCACCAAATGGAGAGGATGTTGTGTCGTAGGCCGGGCTAACCCCCACTGAAAGGGCAACATACCTGACTTGAAGAAGACATTTTGCCTTAAGAAAGCGCATCAGGTGTGTCGGCTATGGCAATATACATATAAATGCCATCATTGGGGTACATGTGAACGATAATCCACTATCACACCAACATAAGTAGTAAGGAAGCTTGCCTATGTGTTTAAACTAAACAGTAACGCTTGTCTATTCTAAAATGGCTGCTAAAACGCGGGAACTTTACTACGCATGTCTCAACCATATCACGTGGTGTGACGTCTTTCTTTGCTTGGTGGGAAACTCTTGTTTCTGCGCAGTGTGCATTAAAATGGCTGCTTCATGTTTTCACATGCTACAGCTTGCTCTTGTGTTGCAATTAAACTGTGGTATTCTAACGCTACTAATGCGGGATAGAATTTATAATTAAATGGGAATAGAGTAGAAAGAGTGGGTATACAGTGAAACATTTTATTTGTGATATTAATATTTTCTTCTTTGATTTTATTAGTTCGTAAATTGGGCCTGGGGTTGGTGAACTGAAAACTCGTGTGACAATGGTTCTGCGCATGCTCCCTGAAGGCTGCCCAGAGAGAGAAAAGGATGAAGTCAACCTGGACGTCGTCCAAAGCCGTGACCTGATGGCCAATATTGCTGTACATAAATGTCCTCACTAATATGCAACAATGTACCTGAAGAATGTATAACACTTTGTCGTGAGACGGGTGGGAAATAAAGCAAATGTATTAAAATTGATGGGCGGTATTTTAAAACAAAGGGCTTTAAGAAAAGAATTAAATCAATATGGTGTGAGGATCAACCCCCTGTCCCTGTCCAATCAGAAGTAGTGGCCCCATAATTCTGCAACATTAAGGGGAGGTACATGGGCGTAGAAGGGTATAACAGATATAGAATTAGCTAATTAGTTAGCATTGGAATTGGCCCGAGCAGAGAGGCAAGCACACAGTTCCAGCATCCATGACGAGCTGATCGATTGCAGACTGAACCGCTGTCCAGAGAGGTCCTGAGGTGGGGGCAGAGGAGCACCTTAGAAGGAAGACTCGGGAGAATTCGAGGAGAAGCGAAATACCAGAGAGGGGGAACGACGCAGGCATCGTTGATAGAGAGGTCACCGGTCCTGTCCTGATCCGGGAGGAGGTCTTTGCTCTTCATCCTTCCAGGGTCCGATCTTTCCAACTCCTTGGCCAAGGGGTTTGGTTCTCGCACTTTAGGTAAATATAAATGCAAATCTTAGTTGCACTGCTGTCTCTATCTTCTCCTTTCCTAAGGGACCGTCATTGATCGATAATTGATTAGTATGCTTCATCCTTAATATGCGATTAAGTATCGTGTGGTTCTGTATTTTACTCTGCTAAAATTTTTAGATAAACAATTTAAAACTTCATGACTCAGTGATTAATTCAGAAATTGTGAATTGTAATGAACGTCACTCATTTTAAACTTCCCAATTAGCAAAGGATTCATTGGTAAGTCATTACTCTTCAATCGGAAAAGTAATTGGTAGCAGGGATTTTGATAAAGAGTACCAACTGACCCCCCGCGGAAATTGCTAGCGTAGTATGAATGTATGGGCCCAAGTGAGTATTTTGTGTATGAATGCTCGTTGCTAGTAACCCGCTGGATCAGTTTTCTGGTTATCAGAGGATGGTTGTGCTTTGTTAATTGGGTAATGAGAATTTTATTTTTATGAACTAACATCCGTTATGTGTTTAAAGTCGTTTTATGTTGTCCAGAAATCCCCGGGGAAAATTGAATAGCGGATGGTAAGTGGAAGCCATACTGCAGTGAGGTTATCTGTCAGGCAGAAATAGTACTGAAAAGTTAAGTAGGGCTATCAGTACTTGTTAGGGACTAAATGCGTGTGAGTGACAGCTAAGGAATATGCTAGTGAAAATGTGATGTTATATCACCTAGAAAGGGTAACATTGAAGAAGTAGCAGGTATTTCTGAAGCTTGTGTGAAGAGTAAACGGAAGGGTTTTACTCGTAGTATATGTATAGTAAACGGAAAGGTTTTACTAAGTGTGAGAGAAACTATCCTTTTCAATTTAGAGAAACTGGCACGATAGCGAATGTTTTATGTTGTTACTGAATTTAATAAGAAGCGTAGAGAAAATAAAGTTTTACGTACGATTTTGTAAAGGGAGGGTCAGCTACCGGAGAGGAAGCTGACGTCACAAAACGCCGCGCTGGGATTGGTTGAAACCGCGGGCGTAGAAAGACTCTTGTAAAGGAGGGGTCAGTAGTCAGGAGTAGTACTGACGTCACAGGTACCGCGTTGGGATTGGTTGAAACAGCGAGGGACAGAGAAACGCAGATTGTAAAGGAGGGGTTGGCAGAAAAGACGTCACTAAAAGGCCGCGCTAGGATTGGTTTAGAGACAAAAGTTAGCTGGAATCTGATTGGTTTTTACCATAGAAGCTGAAATCCTACTGGATAGTGGAGATTGTATGTTAAAACGTGATCCAACTTTAATAGGAATTCGTCCGGATAAAAGATTCCTAGGCTTTGCCGAATATAAATTTACACATCGAGATTTACCCAAAATGTACGGAGAGAAGAGGAAAATGTCAGTTCTACAAAAGATTAAGAATTATTTTAAAAAGGATAAACCAATCAAAACTAGAGAAGGAATTATCATTCCACCGGCTAAAACACCTGCTTCATTCATGATGATGGAGAGAGGTTATCACACTTGTGTGTGGATAGAAAATTGGATGGAATATGCCAAAAATGATGGAATACTAGCTTTTCCCGAGAATGGTACTTTCAATGGGAGAATTCTTCAAAATTTGAGATTAAGAATGAATGACCTAGAACCAAGACCTAAATTAACTCAATACGAAGCCCTAGAGGAATGGGAAACCGAGGCATTTGAACGTGACCGATCCAGAAGTAATAGGGGTTATCGGGGATTTTTTCCCAGATACCAAAATGAGTCGAGGGACGGTCAGATGAAACAGTGGAGAAGAGCAATGCTTACAGAGGGTCTGTATCCGATATTAATGGCAGAGAATCATTAGGGAGTAAATGCACAGAAAAGACAAAGCACTTAACTAGATTTGGAGATTCCGAAGACGAATTTATGGAAGATATATTAAAGAATCCACCACCATATCAGGAAGGGACAAGTGGATGCACCCCCAGTGCACCCTTGCTAAAGACACCCTTGGTACCACAAGTATTGCATGATTCACCAGTTAGTAGAGTATTTCACGATAAGGAAAAGGAAGCAATAGATAAAAACAGAGCAGAATTAATTCAGAAAGTAACACAATTGAGTATTCATCCCGATTCATTGACCATACCTGTAACAATTGGTCCAGTGGTTCCCTTGTACGGTGACAAAGTAACTTATCCCAAGCCTCTAGTTATGCCTACACCTGTGAATGTTCCTAAACCTGAAGCAGTAGTAATGGTTGAGGATCACTTTAGTGATTGTGAGTCTATGATTTCATTAATGGACTTGCCCATTCGAGATTCTGTAAATAGTACTCCAAGAAGAGTAACACCTGGTTGCTCCAAAGATGTAAACATAATAACCTCATCAGGAACGAAAAGTGCCACAGTAGTTACCCCAGAAGACTTAGAAAGATGGGCACAAGGATCAGAAAAATAGAGTTCACCACCAAAGATCATGGACATTTATAAATTAAAAGTTGAATTAGAAGAAATGATAGCAGGAAATGTAGGAGTAGATCGCCTAAATACCTACGATGAAGAAGAATTATTGTTCGTATGCAGAAGCATCACAAGAAATGCAAAAATATTTCATGAGAAATTATCAGACTTAGCTCAACAGATGGGAATTGAAATAGGGAAATCAAAAGTATTACAAAAACCCTATAGAGCAGAATTTTCAGATAAGGATTTGGAAAACATGAATGCCTCTGGAAGAAAATTACAAGTAAAGGAATTAATGACAGTCTTGCAGAAATGGGGAGAACTAGATAAATGGAAGGTTAGATGGACAAAGAAAAAGGAAGAGGCCCGATACAATAGAACAACTTCTGAATATTTAATGAAGGAAACAGGGAAAGGAGATCAAATGTACCCGATGCGAGAAGTTCCCGGAGGGGGATATGTACATGTCCCATGGAGTAGACAGGATATTTTGTCATTTACAAATGATTTTCCAAAGTTGAGGGAAAAGCCAATTGAATGGTACAAGCAGGTTGAGAGGTTTGTGAAGGTGTCAAAGGTATTGTTGAAATACTTGGATGGATTGTTTGACATAGTGGTACCTGCCGATTAGTGGACAGATTGCAAAATCACAGTTGATTGGCCCAGTGAAGAGTATCCTAGAGATCCAAAGACAGGTGCCCCGTCAAATGATGTAATGAAAAAGTATCAGCAGGTGATAACTTACCTGAAAGGGAAAATACCACCAAAAGAAACAGATTGGGTGAAAATAGATAGAACTACCCAAGAAGCCAGTGAATCGGTACACGCCTACTATGAACGTTTATTGCAGGTATTTAAGCAGTGTAGTGGATTTGAGGATATTGGAGATAAAAACATGAGTCAGTTTGTCTACCGATTTGTTTACGGGTTGAAGCCAGAGATTTGTCAGATGATTAAAACAGCATATGTTATGTTGGCAAGGGAAGCCCATAGACGAGATTCTGAAATATGCAAAATATTGTGGAGATGACATTGAGGAAAGGCACAAGAAATTACAGGAGAAAGTAATGTGGGCTCAGGTGAAAATGGCTGAGAAACAGGGAATTAATTTGGATAATCCAAGTGATAATCAGGGAAAAGATTCTGGAACGAATGGTGACTCTGGGAATGGAGGAAAAATGAGAGGACGAATGAGCAGAGAAGAAGCTAAAAAGAAGTTTCCTTGTCACGGGTGTGGAAAATTGGGGCATTGGAAGGATGAATGTAAAAAGATTCGGAATAATAATGGCCCAAATCAAAATTTAAATCCACAGACACAGAATGACTCACAGCAGGGTGTAAATCCTCAGAGTCAGTTGCCACCTGCACCTATACAGGGTAATCTAAGCAGAGCAAAGCACGGTACAGACGTCGGATATCAAGGAGGAAGTGGTAAGAATGATTATGTAACATCACAATTTCTTTTACAGGACGACTTTTGTACCTATAACAATTGACGGTGCCTAGGAGAGGGGGAGAAGGAGTGCATACTTGGTGCATCCTTACCGGTAGATCAGTCAGGTCCATATGTTGAAGGAAATGTGAAAGGTAATGATATTACTTTCCTTTTGGACACTGGTGCTACCAGGTCTACTGTGAGAACAGCAGACATCCCAGACCTTCCTCTCTCTGGAGAAGCTATCCAAGTTGTGGGGGTGGCTAATCAAAAGATTAGAACACCTCTTACCGAACCAATGGAAGTAAAGATCGGAAACTTTAGAGAAATGCATCAATTTGTAGTATGTGATTCCAGTCCAGTAAATTTATTGGGCCGGGATTTGTTATGCAAAATGAATTGCACAATTTTCTGCACGCCAGATGGTGTGGCAGTCCAGACCCCAGATGAAGACCATGTATATAAATTTATGATTGCAAAGCAAGGTACAGAAGTAGATGAGATGTTTTCTTTGATAACAAAAGACGAGTTACCAGAAGAACTGAAAACTACAGTGAATTCCATGGTATGGGATTTCACGGGGAAGGAAGTAGGACTTATGGTCAAAATAGACCCAGTTAAGATTACTGTAAAAGAAGGTTCAATTTTCCCAAACACCAGACAGTACAAAATGAGTGCAGAAGTAAAAGCAGGAGTCATTGAAGAAATAAACAGAATGGTAAAACAGGGAATATTAAAAGAGGTAATGAGTAGCCCTTGTAACTCACCAATCATGGGTTTGAAGAAACCTAGTGGAAAGTATAGGATTGTTCAGGATCTGTGCAAAATAAATAAGATCGTGGAACCTTGTTGTCCTATAGTGCCCAAACCTGCGGTAATTTTATACCAGATACCTTGGAGTGCAGGATGGTTTATTGTGATTGATTTATGCCAAGCATTCTTTTCGATACCCTTGCATCCAGATAGCCAGTATCTATTTTCATTTAAATTTGAGAACAAAGTCTATGTATGGAATCGTGTTCCTCAGGGGTACACGGAAAGTCCTTCCATCTTCAATCAGATATTGAAAAAGTGCCTAGAGAAACTAGTGATGCCAGGAAGCTCAGTTATAGTGCAGTATATAGACGACTTACTGGTGGCATCTAACACCAGAGAGGACTGTGTTGTCGACACCATTGCATTATTAAACCATTTAGCTGAAGAAGGGCATAAAGTTTCACCTGAAAAATTGCAGTTCTGTACAACAGCAGTTAAGTATCTAGGTCACCAGATTGAGAGGGGCAAAAGGAGAATAACAGCTGAAAGAATAAAATTAATAAAGAAAATGCAAACGCCTGTTTCCCAACGAGAAGTGAGAATGTTCCTTGGAATAGTAGGGTATTGTCGACAATGGATACTAGGATTTTCACTGTTAGCAAAGCCCTTAATACAAATGACAAAAAAGAAGGCAAAGGACCCAGTTGAGTGGGATGATGAAAGCGTAGGAGCTTTTGTAAAATTAAGAAATGCTTTGTGTGCAGCACCTGCCCTAGGCATGCCTGATTATAAAAGAAAATTCGCATTATTTTGTCATGAAAGAGAAAATTGTGCACTTTCAGTCTTAACCCAGAGACATGGTTTAGACAGACGTCCTATAGCATATTTTTCTGCTACATTGGACCCAGTGGCAGCCGCATTGCCAGGCTGCTTAAAAGCAGTGGCGGCTACCTGTTTGAGTATTGAACAAAGTGAGTCAATTGTAATGGGACACCCTGTAAAAGTGTTTGTTCCACATGTGGTTGTGATATTGTTGACAAGAACCCGAACTCAGCATCTTACTCCTAGTCGGCTGACTAAATATGAAAGAATAATACTGGGTGCTGAAAATGTGACCATTGTAAGGTGCACAATAGTAAATCCTGCTACCTTACTACCAGACCCATATCATGAGGAAGTTAAAGATGATGAAGAAGAACATGATTGTTTACAAGTCACAGAATTGTGCACGAAACCACATCCTGATATTCAGGAACTGCCCCTCAGGAAATCAGACAGGGAACTGTTTGTCGATGGTTCATGCCAAAGACATGAAGATGGAAAACTAACTGCAGCGTATGCAGTGTGTGAACTAACTAGAATAGTCGAAGCATCCTATTTACCGGGAGTCAAATCTGCACAAATAGCTGAATTGATCGCATTGATAAAGGCTTGCAAAATTGGGAGGAATCAGAGAGTAACTATATTTACAGATAGCCAATATGGTTACGGGGTTGTGCATGATTTTGGCCAACTATGGATGCAGAGGGATTTCATGACTTCTTCAGGATCCCCGATTAAAAATGGACAGTTCGTAAAAGAACTACTGGAGGCAATACAATCACCAAAAGAATTGGCTGTGGTGAAATGTGCCGCACACCAGTCAGGACATGACTGGGTGGTAGTCGGCAACAGATATGCAGATCTTGTGGCTCAACATTGTGCCAAAAACAGATTGTCAGTAAATAAAAGGGTGGAAAGAATGGGAATCAGCTGCCAACTTATGCTGTATGCACCTCCAGAAACATGGAATGATGTGAAACGATTGCAAGATGATGCCGATGAGAGTGAAAGAAGTACATGGATTAAAGTGGGATGTTCTCAGAGGGCAGACGATGATGTATGGATTTGTGCCGATGGCAGACCAGTCATGCCTGACTGTCTACTGTCACAAATGGCCAGGATGTATCATGGAGACACACACGTAGGGAGAGATGCAATGATTAGGCTCTTCAGACAAAATTGGTACAATCCAAGGTTTAGGGCGGTAGCAGAGAGTCTTTGCCAGAGATGTTTAACTTGCCAAATGCATAATCCAGGAAGGAAAACAATAATTGGGTTTGGAAAAATTGGAAAGGCAGAGGGTCCATTTATGAGATTACAACTTGATTTCATCCAGTTACCACCATGTAGAGGGCTGAAATAAAGAGAAAGCGCCAACAGAGAAATCAAGAAAAGGTGATCATTGGCCAAGTGTCATTAAAAGAGTAAAATACCACATAACAACCAGAAGTGAAGATCCAGATCAAGTAAACGAAGTAACAAGCCAAACGGGACAGAAAAGTAAAACCGAAAAACGAAGAAGCAAAAGGCTAAAACTTGTGAACAATAAATTTAAAGGTCCTGATTGGACTTATATTATTCTCGAAGATTACGAAAGCTCAGAATCAAGTGAAAGTGGTGACGAAGGAACAAGTGCAGAACTGATTTATGAAAAAGAAATAGAACCACCTTGAGAACATAAAGAAACTTGAAGAAAACGATAAGAAGAGCAATCTTCCTTGTCAAAAATGCCTGACGATAGAGTTACTGGGAGACCAAAGCAGAAAGGTTGTAAAAGATGCTGTGCTATATGCATATGCAATCTGGTAGTGATGCTTATAGTATGGTTAGTTGTGATCGTAGCAATTCCTTACCTTATGATAATAGATAAAAAGATTAACAAGGAAACAAAGGAAAAGACAGATAACTTGAAAAGTAATAGAGTAGAACTAAAGGCAGAAGATGAACCAGAATTGCATCATGAGGTAACAGATAACGACACTAGTCTGAATGTTTTCACAAAATTATTATTTCAGTATGTAGACACCATGGAAGTTAGTAATTGTTATGTCTGTATGAAACTACCTGAATCAATAGTAGAAGGGTTAACGTATCATCACTTGCCATTAACCTATGGCATATCATGTAGTGTACTGACTAGTTTATTTTATAGAACAGGGCGACTGCAGTATTATTATTCAAATATAGATGTGATATTTTCTGAGGTTCCGATTCGAAAGAATATGAATCCAGTGCCTAGTAGTAAAGATGCACAGTTTATGGGAGAATTTTTCTTAACCACGAAATCAATAGATATAACACATGCACATAGAAGCAATCTAACATGTTCATTACATGAAGAAGAAAAGATATTTTTGAATTTAGTGGAGAGTAGAAGACAAGATTTTCAAAAGAAAGCTTCTGAGCATAAGGCTCATTTGCCACCTTGGGCTGAGGAAGAAGGTAGTTACAAACCTGGCAAGGCTCAAGCTGCTATGGCTCTAGATTTTGTAAAGACAGGGAAAATTTGTCTACATAGGTTAAAGACTGAGTATAACAATATTTTCATCGGTACCAGTGAATGTGAACACAATCTCTTAGGGGCCCATTAGGATGTCGGGCGGAAGCACTACCGCCGTGCTGGCGGATGCAAAAACCACCAGTTACCGCCTGCACGCAGCAGTCCACACGCCCGCCCGATTACGATGCGAAAAGTCAGCCAAACACCGCCGGCAAGCCAGCGACACCGTCCGCCATCAAAGTGCGCCCGTACACGTAGCGGCGCAGCACAATTGACACACACCGTCCGACGAAACACGTACCGCCCGGCGTACAAATTACGATGCCGCACACAAACTGAACCCACGGCTAAGAGACACCATACGTCAAACCGAAGCGGTAACACGAATGCCGAGCACGGACACCGAAGAAGCGGCACCCCGAGCATGAATCCAGCACTGCAGGCCCTCCCTATGCTCTATCTGATGCACCACCAAGGACGCAACGTACCGCGAAGACGCAGGTAGGCACACATACAACAAGTGCACGCAAACAGCGCACACAGTGCAAGGGCGGAAAAAGCGGACAACCCCCACCCCCGCGTGTACACGACACATCTACCATAGCATCCACATATGACACACAGGCCAAATTGTAACATCTCGTAACACATGTGTACACACCACCTGGGACTAGGAACCAACCACCCCGTCACGGCCCCAAAGCGGCGATGACGCTGCCACACATGCGCACAACGCAGAGGCCAACCGCAGCGCCATGCATGCGTCGCACACAGACACAGGGACACAACCAAGCAGCACACACACCAGCCCCACCCCGAACGCACATGACACGTGACAGGCCTGCCACAGACATGTCCCCAACGCCCAATTCACGGACACCACCCAACGTCACACAACCGACGCACACATGTCAGTGAAGTCACGCAACAGCAGGACACACCCCAGTGCAACAAACATGGTGAAGCACACAGCGGCGGCAACACCAACTAGGAGAAGCAGGGCCCCTTCGGGAAGAGGAACGCCAGTACCACACTGAAACACCCATACCACCCTGCACATATGAACAAGACATACAAAACGGAACACCAAAGAGCCCGGGGACCGACAACAGGTGGCCCAAGAATAACACTCACACACAAGGCCCAACGCAGAGCGGAAAGGCAGCCTGCCGCCCACACAAGGGAGAGCAGACAGCACTGAATGACCTTCCATTCCAACTCCGAAACCACAGCCCTACGAAAGAAGCCGGTGAATACAGCCATTGTCCAATAAAAGACCAACACAGGCATGCAGAGAAGACCGACCACAGGGCAGATAGCGCATATCACAGAAGAACACAACGGACGGGAAAGAATAAAGAAAACACTCCCCCATGTCGGCCCCATGCAAGTTAATTGGAAGGAGTCACACATCACTGACCTTGAACTGTCTGAGAAGCATGTGGGATGAGGGCCCGTGTCCTCCGCACAAGCCAACAGAACACAAGTCCTGTCTCCCTACGACTACACAGAGCTCACAGCAACCTCGGAGCGTGCACATTGCAGACTGCACACACAGCCGGAGCACGCCACCACAACGCACCGCTGCAAAATGGCAACCGCAACACACCTACCCAACTACGCCGGACAGGTCAAGCTGTACAAAACCAACCTGATACATATATTGGGATGCGAACTCCTGTCCCTGCTGAACGTAAGTTACCGACTGACTTACCGCATCACATTGTTCAGCTGCGTCATACCCGTCTTCTACTGTCGGAGGTGTCCCTACCAGCATCCCGTGGAGATGTGTCTCTCCAACCCGGCATGTCTAAAGGCGGACCTGCTAGCACTACTCCTCCCTCTGGACGCACACGACAGGGCCTGCTCTGCCTATGGGGGCATGGCGTATGTGGCCAACATCGCACCCGCACTGAAATGGGACCACTGTGCCTCCACACGACGGATCATCGAGCACAGCTACATCGAATGTCACCCAGCATGCCCCATCATGGTCCTCCAAGGGACAACTTACGAACAACACCTTGACAGCCACCATCCGCTACATTGGCTGGCAAACATAAACACCACCAATGACATGGAAGCCCTGCTGGACGGCATCGCATACCTGACAACCTGTAAATTCGTCGGACCCCAACGCAGGTTCCCCGATTGACCTATGATGTCCAACCCCGCACCCATGCTTAGCTTCCGCACGGACTGGCCAGTCACCACCACAACAGCCATACCAAACGACCGGCAACAATTACCACACCATCAACGACATCGCCATGACATCGGCTATGACCGGGACATGCACACTGTTCCCCATCACATCCAGGAACACCGCATGCATCGTGGGAGGCAGTGGCATGGGGTCTGTGTATCGCACCCACATGGACGGAACTGCACGAACAACCAGGACACGACATGGATCCAGCGCCCATGGACACACACACCGCTCAGTGGACATGAATAGGTCGCCTGGAGTCTGTGGGTGCTGCACCCCTCCCACCCCCGCCCCGGGAATCCCATACCAGGACCTTTGCACGGACGACAAATGCAAACAACAACAACACGACCCCAGTGACTGTGACATGTCCAGTAACCACCACATTGCAACAACAAGTGGCACGCCGCTGCATGCACGCAAGCACATGCCCTGATGTCATCTCACATGCACGCGTGCATGAGGAACAACCGCAGCAAACCTGTCACATGGAACTGAGATGGACTGTGCCCATGATGCCAAGCGGTCTGGTAGGCTACATGTATACCGTCTGTGTCAAAGTCCGCAGCTCCGCAGCTATACGTAAATGTACATTAGCACAGCCTTGGCCAAGCAGATGTAACTCTGAAGCCCACATCCCACATGCAACAGCCAATCACATGTAACCCCACACCCTATCCCATTTGTAATCATGCTCAGTATATCCTCAACATGTATTCCGCTGCCAGTAGTGTCCACTATACTGCATCACAGAGGACAGAAGACTCAATATAATGTTTGAAACCAAAACTGTCTCCGCTGACTCATTTCACAAGTACGAATGAGAGAGGATGAGAGTATGTGAAGTACACGGCAGTCGTGACATGACCATGTAGTCCACTGGTATTGGATGTCAACGCAAATGAGTAGCACAACTGTGGAAGACACACATGTGTCGTGTGAAGTCGTATGGACGCAGTGCTCAGGTGGGTGGGTGCGACGGGTAGATGCGCACATGCCAAGTTGGAGCACGCCGTGTTGGGAGGGGTCATGAACAGTACACCACCGCTTCCCTGGGCATTGTGAGAGGACACCTGTCGGGGGGAAGTGAACACGTGTGTGCACAGCAGCCGGGCACACGAACAATGCGGAACGAGGCGCACACGTCAGCCCACCCTCCGTGGACTAGCTGGATCCTGTTGTGCGCCCGCCATGCCCCTTGACAAGGCACACACAGCCCCAGTCGACCAGGTGTAACCCCAACATAGTCAATCCGCACAGGCGATACAGGGCACGGGATGGCAGTGGAGCATGGTGTGTGAGAGGTCTCCTCGCGCTCCTCCTGGTCATATCACGCAGGCAATAGAACCTCAACGTGTAGCATGGCACAAGTCAAATGGAAGTGTAGGGGGACGCACCTCAGCACGAGCAGCACTGACGTCACGGGAGGTGGCTCGCACCATCCCATCCATTGCCCATTATACCAACCACGCCACATGCCATTGCGACTAAGTGCAAGCGCGTGCGCCACCACCCCCAAGCCCTCCCCAGAGAGGCCAAAGAGTGAATGTGTGGGCCATCAGTCACAGACGGACGCGGCCTGGCCGCAAGGGCAGCCACAGCCACTGGGTGTCGCAGGTGGCGGATCCGGAAGGCGAAGACTGTGATGCATAGTCCATGCAGGCCGGGTCTCCATTTGGGGCACCACGCAGGTGGACGGCATCCCGCCACACATCATACCCTGAGACAGCCCACTCGTGCAACTGGACCCACACATACACTCCTTGCCCTCTCTGGTGCGAGCTTGGGGCTGCCTGTGCAAGCGCTAGCCTCGCAGGTGCACATGCATATTGGGGGAGCGAGGGGAGGACATGAGGGCTGGGGCGAAGATGACTGTATCACTGTCAGTGAGTACAAGGGATGACCCAGATGTGGAAAGGAAGAGACGTGTCCCGTGTGTACTGCAACTAGTCGCCAATCCAACTACCCCCCATGTCCGGAATGTAAGCCCGCACCTAGGCCCGCCCATCCGCCACATCGAATATACCACCAGCACAACAACCTTCCCATTCGAAACACTGACTGGGGGTGGCGACCAGTGAACAAACATGTGTAGCCTACCCACGCGTACATGTGGGCCCTCCATGATCCATGTCACCTGCGGCAAAGTCATGACATGCGCAATGAGGGAAGTGAGGTGAGCTGTCCGCCCCACGCACAGAAGGTGCATCAGCTCCACAGACCCAGCAGCGAGTCCAGCAGGGGTCACATGTGCAGGGGCAGCTGTGCCTGGTGTGAAGGCACATGCACATAGACAGCACATCGACCAATGTGTAGTCTGCCCACATCTACAGTCCATCATCATGCGGACATAGGAATTGTACACAGGGCAACACATCTTAGTGGGTGCACCCACTGTGACCAACAATGCGCAATCATCGACGTACCCGCCCTGTGCATGGCCCCCCACCCAACGGAGGCACATCCAGTGCCACCATCCCACACACACAAGCCTTCCACGGAACATGCTGTGTCCAATGGTCAGTACAGAGTCAGCGCCCATCTGGTGGATCCTGAACAGGAGACACATGCACACACATGATAGCTCCCACTATGTACGTCTGCCACCTGGCACGTGCAATGTAACCTCTCACCTGTGACGTGTGACTGCAAGCACACAGCCGTCTTGGCATGGGGCTGTCAATGTGGACACCTGTCAATGTTTCGGGAGGTGTGATCCATACAGTGCTGTACATAGGGTGCAGTGCTGACACCTACTACTGTCTCATATCCCCTCGTGCCACAGGTCCCACTTGTTTTGGCCGCTCAGCCTGTGCCCACATCGTCGTCGTCGTGTGCCATACTCATCCAGCCTCGGAAGCAGTGCCATGCTCAGCAGACATTCATATTGCCGTGGCGTTGCCGCTTGACGAATATGCAGTCAGTCCCCATCAGCACGCCCCGCAAGTCATTGAGGCCTAGATCCCCATGTGCATGACCATGGCAGTGGTTTGCATCACTAGCCATTGCCATTGGTGGGAGACCTGTGTAAGTGTATTGTGGCCGTGCCGTCCCTGCTTGACAGCTGGGCTGTGACTCATGTGCTTGCTCAGTCATGTCAGTGATGTGAATGCGAAATTGCTATGTGTTGTGTTGCTTTGACATGTGTCCACTGCCATCTTCCCTAGGCGGAGACCGAACATTGACCGCCCATACCAATTGCTGGCGGACATGGAGGATACTGAGGTCATAAGGAAGTTTCGGCTGGACAGGCCAACCCTGCATCGACTGTGTGCCATGTTGGAACCTCATCTCCGTCCCCGCAGGGTGTATCCGACAGCATTCACCCCCACGGCTAAGGTGATGGCCGCCATGCATTTCTTCGCCACTGGGTCATTCCAGCACACAGTGGGCAGTGGAGGAGGGATGTCCCAGCCCATGTTCAGCAAGGTGCTGAGGGATGTACTGGCAGCCATGATGCTGTACCGAAACAGGTACATCAGATTCCCCAGGGCTCGTGAATTGGCGGCAGTGAAGGGTGCATTCTATGCCCTTGGCAGGATCCCACACGTCGTTGGTGCCATTGATTGCACACATGTTGGCCTTGTTCCACCACAGGCCACTGAGCACCTGTACCGCAACAGGAAGCACACGCACTCCCTGAATGTGCAAGTGGTGTGCCTTGCGGACATGGTGATAACCCACGTGTGTGCAAAGTTCCCAGGCTCGGCCGATGACGCACACGTAATGCGCAACAGCATCTTGCCACGACTGATGTCCAATCTGCAACAGGATCGTGGCTGTATTGTCGGTGAGTATGTGGAGTGGTGTAGCGTGCTGGTTGTGCGATGCTGTCCCCTGTCCAGTTGGAATAGCAACGGTTCTCTGTGTCCCTCACACCCAGGTGACTCTGCGTACCCGAATGGGGCATGGCTGCTCAGTCCATTGAGGAATCCTCGCACCCCAGCAGACGATCGCTACAATGAGGCACATGGGAGGACCAGACGTGTGGTCGAGCGTACCTTTGGCCTCCTCAAGTCCAGGTTCAGGTGCCTGGACCGCACCGGGGTGCGCTGGCGTACTCCCCACAGAAGGTGTGCCAGATAGTGGTGGCGTGCTGCATGCTGCACAATCTGGCCATTCGGAAGCAGATCCCCCTCATTGTGGATGACGGAGATCAACCAGGGCCCCAGCCCGCAGACCAGGACAGATCGAGTGAGGAGGACAGCGGAGAGGAGGAAGCTGGGAATGTGCGCCAGCAGCTCATCGCCCGCTACTTCACTTGACGGTGAGTGTCCATGTACGACGGCTGATGTGTCTGTATTTGTGCAGGTGTGTGTGTGCTGTGTCAGGGTGGCCTTTTGTTCACTGCGTGCTGTGTGTCAACGCTCCATGCCCAGGTTAGTATGCCACTGATGGTGGCTGTGGCATTGTGCCCTATTGCTCTGTGCGATGTGTGTACATTGCTTGTAGTTGTTGACATGTACTGTGTGATGGGTGTGTGACACACTCATTGAATGTGCTCCTGTTCTGTCTCCCACCCCTAGGTCCCTACAGGCCCTCCGGTTCCATTGCCATGCCACGCATCAGGTGCCGTTCCGCTCAAGGTGGCCGTTGTATTCCGTACAATTAAAACACAGGGCACAGACAGCAGTTTGTGGAAGAGGTGCATTTATTTCAAACTGTGACATGTGATTGTGTGTAAGGTGATGACAAAAGTGGTGCGTGCAGTGACAATGAGCTGTCGGTCATGGCTGCGTGATGCTCAGGGTGTACCCACTGGTTCTATGTCCATAGTCCAACACACACATGCCATCCAGATGGCTGTGTGGAGTGGGATCGTAGTCCAAGTCAATGCAGTGGGTGGTCAAGGAAGGCTGGCTGGCTGCCTCACTTGCGTCTGGAGCGTGCGAAGTCCTCCCGGGAGATCTGTTTCCACTTCGGACGGCCCCTTCCACGTTTGCGAGGGGGGTGCCTGCTTGCGACATGCTGGTGGTTGAGGTGTGCTCACTGGCTGTGGACGCAGGGGAACTGGACACTGCTGCTCGACCCTGCGCCCCGGCAGGTGGTGGCGGAGGGGGAGCTGCTGTCCCTGGCTGTGACCTCACCGCCACCACCAGCTGGCCCATGAGGTCCACGAGTTGGCCCATACGGGCGTCCATGGACCTCAGCACCCCCAGCACCTCACGCGTGTCTGTAGCTGACCTGGCCCATTGTCCTTGGGCCTCTTCATAGGCCCCAAGGACTCTGGCCATTTGAGGCAGGGCATGGCTCCCAGGGGAGGCTGGCGTTTTCCTGACCCTGCTCCTCCTACCAGTCCTGCTGCCACCGGCCTGCCCACTATCCACATTGCTCACCACGGTCCTCGCCCTGGCTCCCAGGGTGGATCCAGTCGTCCGGGCCACCACCTGCGCTGGGGCTGGGGCCAGCGAAGACGTGGTGGCGGTTGCGGCAGTGGTAGTGGCCGCAATGACCGTGGGTGTGGCCGCAATGCCCGTGGGTGTGGCCGCAATGACCGTGGGTGTGGCCGCAATGACCGTGGGTGTGGCCGCAACGACAGTGGCAGCAGGGGGCTGGGAATGTTCAGCAGCCCTGGATGATGGGTTGGTGGGTAGGAGGGGTCCTGGGGAGCGGCTGGGCCCTGCCACACTAGATGGGCCTGCTTGGTGGTCCGTGTCCGAAGAGGAGGACAGATCCTCCACATCCGTGTGTCCTCGTTGGGGGCTTGTAGGCTGGCTGTGCTGGCTGCTGTCTCCATCCCCAGCATCCAGCAGTTCGTCACCTGTGGAGAGAATGAGATTTGTTATTGTGTTGCACCTGGCGAAGTCTGTATTGGTTGTCTGACATTCTCCGTTCGTGCACTCTCGTGCACGTGTGTCCCGGAGGCGGGTGTGTGGCTGTACAATCTGTTGTTGTGTGTGCTTGGCAATGGGACTGTGTGCTGTGCACATGTGGCATGGGACGGATTGGCTATGCCGATGGGTGTGTTGCTGTGCTCCTACTTATTGTGACTCTGGTGTATGCGGGCTCCAGGCCCATCCTGGGTCTGGTTTGTACTTTGCTTTTGGGGTGCATATGGAACGCTTAGGAACGCATTTGGCAACATGGGGGTCATGCCCCAGAAACGCATTTGGGATGGAATATGCTTTTGGGCTACATGCTGTGAGCCATGGGTGCCGAACGTGACATGTGTTGTGGCAGCATGACAGTGCATGGTCTGAGGTGTGTGCATGCCTGACATACCCTGCATATTTGCTGTCTGTTGTGATTACTGGACATGGCATTGGACGCATCGTTATGAGTGTGTGATGGTTGTGTGCCACCCGACGTATTGCAGTTGTCCCATCTCCTTGGTGTGCGTGCTGCCCTGTGCCATGTGCATCACTGCAGTGCTCGGGGGGTGTGGCCCATGTTGTGTGTTGTTGCTCACAGTGTGGCGTGCGCTTCATTGACTTCTGGCACATGGTTGGTCATGGGCATGTATCTTAGCGTGACTGCTGTATGTGTGGCAGCTGTGCGGATGACATGCCTTTCATGAGATGGGGGCTGACGGATGGGATGGATGGTATGTTGTATGTGCATGGTGTGTCTGTGTGTTTGATGGGTTCAGTGGTGTTCGTGTGCATTTATGTTGTTCCGCTCTGTTGCGTCTAGTGTTGTTTGTCTTACATAGGCGTAGTTGTGGGGTGTGTGGTTGACAGGCAGTAGGGGCTACATGGACAGGACTTCAATGGTGTTTCGGTTGTGTGTGATGGGTTGCACAGTGGCTGCCGTGTGGTACTATATTCAGTGTGGCTTGTGCATGCAGACGTGGCTCCTTGGGTGTTGCTGTGTCTGTGATGGGTCATGTGGGGTGTGAGTCTGTGGTTCATGTCCGTGTGCACATTGTTCACTTGTTCGTGACAGTGGGCGGTGCTGCGTGTTCGTCTGCTACGTAACATGTCCCATGTGTTGGTCGTGTTACGGTCCTCATGCCTCCAGTAATCCAGCCCTGTCCAGTTTCCCACCTGCAGGTTGTTCGTGCGTGCACTGTACTGGATGCCACATGGTTCTAAGCGGGGGGTGCTCCATGTTGCAGGTCTGTGGGGGTGGGGGCGGTGTTGTGGGTCGTGGTGATGGCTGGACACCCACTGACACCGATTGTTGTGGACCGTGATGTCTACCTTTTGGCTGTCGGTGTGCACTGCGGTGGCTGACACGTGGGTGTGGGGTGTGGGGGATGCTCCTCCTTGCTGTGCTGTGGGACTAGGGGCCTGGTGTGTGTTGTACTTGAGCTGTCCACCCTCCCACCCACTGCACTTTGTGTTCCTGCCACTTACCTGTTACTTGTCGGTTAGTGCAGCTATGGCGGACACATGGGTGTGGTGGGTGCTCGTTGTGGCGCTTCTGGCATACTTGGGGACCTGTTGGTGGTTACGTGGCTGGCTGAGTGTACACATGCCCCCACGTATCTTACAGTTGTTAGGTTTGGGCTGTGTGTGGTGGTGTCTGTTGCATGTGTGTGTGATGTGTTGTGTATTGTGTGCTGGACATGGGGGTGTTTGTCCCTGGGAGCTGTGGCATGGTGGTAGTGCATGTGAGTACATAGCGGTGTGCTGGTATACATTAGTTTGTACTTACCAGCCTCCACTCCCCCTGCTAATCCGGCGAGGATCTCCGGATGTATAATGACTCGCACCTTCTCCTCCCACGCTTTGAAGGTCTTGAAGAGCGCGGGATTCCCTCCGCCAGTGACGGCAGCCAGCTCTCTGTTCTTGCTCTCCTTCTTCTTGACCAGGCTCTTGACGTCATTCCACCGTTTGTTGATTTCAACTCTGTTCCTGGGCAGGGTCCCGACTGCATTGACCTGGTCTACGATCCGGTTCCACATTCTCTTTCTGGTGGCTAGTGGTGTGTGCTGGACCAGGTTCCCATAGATTTGTGGGTGCACCTTGATAATCTCGTCGACCATGACCGTCAGCTCAATGGGCGTGAACTTGGGCATTCTTTGTGGTGCCATGGTGTTTGTGGTGCTGGTGCGGTGTGTGTTGTGTAATGTGCAGGGGGTTTGTGGTGCCGGTGTTTGGTGGTGGTGGTGGTGGTGGTGGTGGTTGTGATGTGTGCGTTTCTGTGGTGTGCTGCTGTCCTTGCTGTGTCACTGTGTCCTCTCCTCTCCTCTCTAGTTTGCAATGTTGCAAGGGGTTGTGGTCTGTGGGAGTGCTGCTTTTGTACTTACCTATGTGGGTGTGTCCTCATGGTCTGTTGTTTTCAGGTGTGTTGTGTCTGGTGTTCTGGCCTTTGTATTTTTTGTTTGTCCAGGGGGTGTTTTCGGGATGTGTACTGTGCTTGTGTATTTGTGCGTGCCTTGCTGTGTGGACTTGTTGGCCATGTTGTGTGCGATTGTTTTTGTCAGCGGATGGTTTCTGTGCAGGGACGTGGGCGCCATGGCTTCTGCCGTGTCAATTCTCATCGGCGTTGTTTGCGCTGGCGGGCGGTATATTTGTGGTTTACCCGCGCTCATGGCGGTGCGATCGTAATTTCACGTGCGGTGTGTCGGCCGTGAGGGCGGGCGGTTTTGTGTTGTCGTGCGTGTTTCCGTCCGTGGCGGGCGGTTTGACTCCGACTCGGACGAGGGCGGGCGGTATCTTGTGTGGTTTTCCGCCGATGGCGGTTTTCGGTTTGTGTAATCGTAATGGCGTGGTCGGTGTTCAGACGGTGTGTGCGGGCGGATTTTTGCCGCTTTCATGCCTGGCGGATTTTTTTACGCCGGGTATCGTAATGGGCCTTTTAATTCTTGGAGGTTGGGGACTCAAAGGAGGAACAGATTCAGTTTTTCCTGGAATCTATTATGTGTGTGGGAATAAGGCTTACTTTAGGCTTCCTGCACGGTGGTATGGAAGTTATTATTTTGGAATAGTATTTCCAAAGATATACCACGTAAAAAGAAACACTGGCAGCAATGAAAATACTAGTGAATTAACACGTAAGAAAAGAGCTAGTTTTTCAGAAATTATAGGTGATATATTCGGTGCATTGATACTTTCAGTGGGAATAATTCTGAACTCAAGGAAAATATGTAAATTATCTACAGTGGTTGATCGTTTATCAACAGATACTGCTGGAGGATTTCTAATGATTAATGCGGAGATGGTTGCGATTAGATCTATGGTAATGCAAATCGACTTGCTCTTGATAGTATATTGGCAAAGGAGGGTGGAGTCTGTAAATTATTGAAGACGAAACACTGTTGCACTTATATACGTGATAAAAGTGCAGAAATTGGAACGTATATACAGAATATAACTAAACTTGAGAAGGAACTGAAACCACTGGTAGTTGATAGTGTATGGGAAAGATTGACCAATAGTATTAGGTCAATTGGTACCCGGTTTGCTAATGTAGGAAAAGGACTTATAGGTCAAATTTTAGTACCCTTAGCAGGGATAGCAATAATAGTACTGTCAATAACAATATGGTGCAAATGTTGTAGAAAGAATGAATCGTATAATGTCACAGGAAAAGGAAAGAAGAGAAAGTTTGATTAAATCGAACTTGAAGATTTAAGAAGTGAATTATACAAGAAACTGAAAGGGTATGTGAAATATAGAAAGTGTAAAAATGAAAGTGAAACTATATTATGCTAAAAGTTGGCAACTGGTTGTGGGTAGTAATTGATGGCTCAGAAACGCCATCACAGAGGGGATTGATGGAGCAAGGACTCACAAATGAGACTTGCTCGGATGCAATCTTCTTAAAAGTATTAATGTATTAAACTTGTATTGTTTGTACTAATAAATACACACACCAACATAAGTAGTAAGGAAGCTTGCCTATGTGTTTAAACTAAACAGTAACGCTTGTCTATTCTAAAATGGCCGCTAAAACGCGGGAACTTTACTACGCATGTCTCAACCATATCACGTGGTGTGACATCTTTCTTTGCTTGGTGGGAAACTCTTGCTTCTGCGCAGTGGCCATTAAAATGGCTGCTTCATGTTTTCACATGCTACAGCTTGCTCTTGTGTTGCATTTAAACTGTGGTATTCTAACGCTACTAATGCAGGATAGAATTTATAATTAAATGGGAATAGAGTAGAAAGAGTGGGTATACAGTGAAACATTTTATTTGTGATATTAATATTTTCTTCTTTGATTTTATTAGTTCGTAAATTGGGCCTGGGGTTGGTGAACTGAAAACTCGTGTGACAATGGTTCTGCGCATGCTCCCTGAAGGCTGCCCAGAGAGAGAAAAGGATGAAGTCAACCTGGACGTCGTCCAAGGCCGTGACCTGATGGCCAATATTGCTGTACATAAATGTCCTCACTAATATGCAACAATGTACCTGAAGAATGTATAACACTTTGGGCCCGATTCTGATGCGGGTTGGAAAAGCTTCCCGACCGAGGGCCTGATTCTGATGCGGGTAGGAAGGCCTCCTAACGGCATTTGCTCCTTCCAAATCGGATCGGGAACGTGTCTTCCCGACCGAGGGCCCAATTCTGATGCGGTTAGGAACAAATGTTACCATTGAAGTCAATGGGAGTTCAACCAAATCGTATCTGGAAGCATCCGGATGCATCCTACTCCGCCGGTCGGACTTTCCCGATCCGAGTGGGTCGGAAACCATTTCCCAACCGATTCGGTCGGGAAGCTTTTCCAACCCGCATCAGAATCGACCCCTTTGTCGTGAGACGGGTGGGAAATAAAGCAAATGTATTAAAATTGATGGGCGGTATTTTTAAACAAAGGGCTTTAAGAAAAGAATTAAATCAATATGGTGTGAGGATCAACCACCTGTCCCTGTCCAATCAGAAGTAGTGGCCCCATAATTCTGCAACATTAAGGGGAGGTACATGGACGTAGAAGGGTATAACAGATATAGAATTAGCTAATTAGTTAGCATTGGAATTGGCCCGAGCAGAGAGGCAAGCACACAGTTCCAGCATCCATGACGAGCTGATCGATTGCAGACTGAACCGCTGTCCAGAGAGGTCCTGAGGTGGGGGCGGAGGAGCACCTTAGAAGGAAGACTCGGGAGAATTCGAGGAGAAGCGACGTACCAGAGAGGGGGAACGACGCAGGCGTCGTTGATAGAGAGGTCACCGGTCCTGTCCTGATCCGGGAGGAGGTCTTTGCTCTTCATCCTTCCAGGGTCCGATCTTTCCAACCCCTTGGCCAAGGGGTTTGGTTCTCGCACTTTAGGTAAATATAAATGCAAATCTTAGTTGCACTCCTGTCTCTATCTTCTCCTTTCCTAAGGGACCGTCATTGATCGGTAATTGATTAGTATGCTTCATCCTTGATATGCGATTAAGTATCATGTGGTTCTGTATTTTACTCTGCTAAAATGTTTAGATAAACTATTTAAAACTTCATGACTCAGTGATTAATTCAGAAATTGTGAATTGTAATGAACGTCACTCATTTTAAACTTCCCAATTAGCAAAGGATTCATTGGTAAGTCATTACTCTTCAATCGGAAAAGTAATTGGTAGCAGGGATTTTGATAAAGAGTACCAACTGACCCCCCGCGGAAATTGCTAGCCTAGTATGTATGTATGGGCCCAAGTGAGTATTTTGTGTATGAATGCTCGTTGCTAGTAACCCGCTGGATCATAAGTATTGCATTTGTTTTTTAATTTAGGTGTTACATTTTTAGAAGTTATTAATTTTATTATAATTAAATTTTGCGTTTTAGTTCCGTAGCGGGTTGTGGGTTTATAAGGGAATAGGGTGGGAAGTAATTTAATTATAATAAATTGAATATTACTTTTTATTTATTAGTATTTATTTATTTTTGATTTTATAGTGTTAATTGTGGGAATTACTTTATAATTAATTAATTAATAATTGGCTGTTAATTTTTATTGATTAATTAATTGGTAAATATGTTAATTGTGTCATTTTTTAGGAGCTGGTTGTGGGTTTATAGGGGAATAGGGTGGAAAGTTATTTAATTATAATTATTTTTTATTAATTAATATTTATTTATTTTATATTTTATATGGTAATTGTGGGAATTAATTTATTATTAATTATGTATTAATTGGTTGTTAATTATTATTAATTAATTGGTAATTATGTTAATTGTGTTATTTTTTTAGGAGCAGGTTGTGGGTTGATAGGGGAGTAGGGTGGGAAGTAATTTAATTTTAATACATTTATTAATATTTTTATTAGAATATTTAATTAATTTTATTTTATAGTGTTAATTGTGTGGATTAATTTATTAATAATTATTTATATTTTGCTTGTTAATTGTTATTAATTAATTAATTAATTGTTAATTCATTATGTTAATTGTGTCATGTTTTACCAAATTGGTGGTGGTATTTATAGGGGAATATGGTGGGAGGTAATTTATTTATAATTAATTAATCATTTGTTAATTAATGCTAATTAATTAGTTACATTTTAAATATGCCAATTGTGTAATCATTTTGAGTTGTGAGTTGTGGGGTTTATAGTGGTAAATGGTGGGAAGTAATTTTTTTAAAATTAATTAATGATTTGTTGTTAATTGATATTAATTAATTGATTAATGTAAAATTAGTTATGGAAATTGTATAAATATTTTTAGGTGTGTGTTTTGGTGTTTTTTGGGGTATAGGGTGGAAAGTAATTTAGTTTAAATTAATTAATCATTACTTGGTCATTAATATTAATTTATTAATTGATAAATATTTTTGGTAATTGTTTAGTTTTTATTTTGTTTGGGGATTTAGGTTCAATAGCTGTAACGTTTGGTTTGTACATTAATTTTTACATTTTTAAATGTGTTTTATAATTATTAATATTTGTTAAATTGATAATTAATTGTGTTAATTATAGAGGTACACTTTTTTGTTTAATTTAGATGTGTGTTGTAAATTGTGTGGTGTTATAGGGCAGGAAAATAAATATTACATTTATGTAATTTTTTATTTTTTGATTAAGATAAATTTCTATTACAAAATATTTATTTGTTTGTAAATTGTTTGTTAAATTAAAAAAATTAATATTTTTTGTTAATTTTAGATTTTTGCTACATTAAAATATTTTTATATGTTTTGTTAATTTTTATATTTTTATATATGTTTTGTTTTTGGGTTTTTTATTATATTTTGTATTGTAGTTGATATTTTGTTTGTTTTTAAATTTGAATTTTGTTCTGTGGAAATAGTAATTTTTACCCCTCCGCTATCCAACACTTTCCCTACTGTTGCATTCGCAGGAGTGGGAATAGTAATTTATACCCCTACGCTATCCAACACTTTCCCTACTGTTGCACTTGCTGGAGTGGGAATAGTAAATTTTACCCCTCCGCTATCCAACACTTTCCCTACTGTTGCACTTGCAGGAGTGGGAATAGTATTTTTCTCCCCTCCGCTAACCAACACTTTCCCTACTGTTGCACTCATTGAAGTGGGAATAGTAAATTAATACCCTCCGCTATCCAACAGTTTCCCTACTGTTGCACTCAGTGGGGTGGGAATAGTAATTCATACCCCTGCACTATCCAACACTTTCCCTACTGTTGCACTCATTGGAGTGGGAATAGGAAATTATTCCCCTCCACTATCCAACACTTTCCCTACTGTTGCACTCATTGGAGTGGGAATAGTAAATTATTCCCCTCCACTATCCAACACTTTCTATACTGTTGCACTCGCTGGAGTGGGAATAGTCATTTTTACCCATCCGCTATCCAACACTTTCCCTACTGTTGCACTCGCTGGAGTGGGAATAGTAATTTTTATCACTCCGCTATCAAACACTTTCCCTACTGTTGCACTTGCTGGAGTGGGAATAGTAAATTATTTCCCTCCGCTATCCAACACTTTCCCTACTGTTGCACTCACTGGAGTGGGAATAGTCATTTTTAGCCCTATGCTATCCAACACTTTCCCTACTGTTGCACTTGCTGGAGTGGGAATAGTAATTTTTATCCCTCCGCTATCCAACACTTTCCCTACTGTTGCACTCGCTGGAGTGGGAATAGTAAATTATTTCCCTCCGCTATCCAACACTTTCCCTACTGTTGCACTCACTGGATGGAATAGTAATTTTTACCCCTATGCTATCCAACACTTTCCCTACTGTTGCACTTGCTGGAGTGGGAATAGTAATTTTTATCCCTCCCCTATCCAACACTTTCCCTACTGTTGCAATCGCTGGAGTGGGAATAGTAATTTTCTACCCTCTGGTATCCAACACTTTCCCTACTGTTGCACTCATTAGAGTGGGAATAGTAAATTATTTTCCTCCGCTATCCAACACTTTCACTACTGTTGCAATCACTGGAGTGGGAATAGTAATTTTTTACTCTCCGCTATCCAACACTTTCCCTACTGTTGCACTAAATGTAGTTTAAAATGTAGGTTTAAAAAATATTACATATTTTAATATTTTAATTTATATTATAATTTTTTTGTTTTTTTGTTACAGGTGTATGTATATATATATATATTTATCTTTAATTTTTAATATATTTCTAACATTTTATAATTAATTAAAATTATTATTTATTAATTATTTTTAAGTAAATATATATGTATTACATTTTATATCTGTATGTTTAATTCATTTTTAAATTACATTTATTACTTATAATTGTTAAAATTTACAAATAAATCTAAATATTTTTTTTAAGTAAAATGTATTATTTAATTTATTTTACATTATTTATAATACATATAAAAAAACGATATTTTGTACTTCAATATTTTTTTTCTCAATATTTTTGTACTTACCATTATGAAGATAGGAGGTCGATATTTTTGACAACTATATTTATGTCACAATATTTCTGTAGGTCAATATTAGTGTTGTCGATATTCTGTCAGTGATCCATACTATAGCACACAAGAGGTGGTACATCCCGGGATTTAGCATATTTAATAATCGCATTGCACGTGCAGATCTGTTCCTAAAATGTACATATTGTGGGTTCTTTGCAGCCAATGCATTCTTTGTGTTAGCCCAAGGAAGCAGAAAGTAACTGGCAGAACGATTATTGTGAAGGAAACGCATTACACCACAGGCTACACCACAGGGTGGAACACATAGGCAGGGTGGCGAAGAAGAATTAAGGTGTGGGCTTTTCAACCCAATCATGCGACTTTCTTGGAGTTTGTGCACATGCACAATGCTCGTTTAGTATTTATTTATTTTTAGAGTTTTATATAGCGCTGGTTAGACCCGGAGGTATCAGAGCGCTTTGCATAGGTGAGAACGTGATAGTTTCACAGGTTACATAAAAGTAGATACAAACAGCAATGTCCAACACTTGAGAAGTGCAGCGGAGCAAGGGATAAACAGAGGTACACGTAGCAAAGAGTAGAGGGGGATTGGGAATTAGGCAGACGGTAGTAAGAATAAGTTCAAGTCCCGCAGACCAGCACCAACTAGAGTACATCCGGGGTCAGTCCATCCCACCGGGCCCTAACAAAGGCAGACCAATTTGAGTCAGGTGTAAAACCCACAGGAGGGTTGTATTTATGGCACAGCAACGCAGCGGGACGGTTTCGCTCACTGCGCCGAAGACTAGCAGACCGCCGAGAAGGCCATCAGATGGGGGTAAAATGGCCGCCTCGCACCCACCATCTCCACCGACAGGAAGCAGACGAAAAGCGATGGGGGAGCAAGAGTGGATCTCTGCAGTCCAACGCTAGGCACAGACCAAGCCGCCGAAACCAAAACCATGGACCAGACAGGCTGCAAGCGGTGCTCCCGCCGAAAACCTTCCACCTCCAGGATGGAGGACTCCGTCAGTGATCTCCAGTCCCAAAAAACCTCAGCCAGTCAGAATTAGAGTGGAGACCCCTAGGACCCCAAATGACTCACCAGAGGAGGAAAGGCTGTCCCCACTCCTGGACCGCAAGAGGGGCCGCCAGGGGGGTGAGAGGGCTGAAGACTGGATCCAGTGCTCTCTCCCCACTCCGACCGGGGGAAATCATCTCGGGGACCGCGGCAGCCGCAGTGGGAAAACGTGCAGGACAGCCTTCTCGAAGGTAATCCAAGTGTTTATTGCCAGTGAGAAGCAGTCGTGGCGGGATGCAGAGTAATAGTGGCCGAGTCCGGAAGGTAGGTGATAGCCAAGGATTAAAACCCAAAGGGTGACCCCGAGCCCGTCTCCTCTCATCTGCATTGAGCAGCTCAACCGTGCAATCGGCCATTTTACTAGGATTCCGCTGGTCGTGTTATTTCTTGTTGTTGTGGAAGGCTACCTCAATTTAGGTGATCGCATCGCCCTGGAGGATCCCAGAAAATGATAGCCTTCAAATCCCCTGGGTGGAGGAGGATCAAAGGGGGGCATTTTCCAGGATTTTCGCCAAAAGGCGATCCCTCGCCCAGGAGCCCCCGGCCGGAGCTCCTTATCCGTCGGCCATCTTCTTCCTTTTTTTAGTAGGTTCCAGTCACTGCCACAGTTTGTGTGGTCTGTTAATTCTTTATTGTCATTTTGATATATTTTTAACTGTAAAAGAATAGATGTTTTGGTGTACACTGTTATGTGGAAGTATTCAGAAATGTTTGATGCATTAAGAATTTGACCCAGCAAGTCTAATACCTTTAGATGACTGAAGAGGGAGCATCTCAGCGACTGCTTCAGAATTGCAGGGTTGCATTTTACCCAACAATATTCACTCGTCTGATTTTACAATGAATTCTCGACCCAAGAAGGCACTCTGGGAAGCTTATGGTGGTTCAAGTGGAGTTGGCGTTTCTTCCACATTTGGAGCCGCAGGAGAGTAAAGTTGTAACAGAGATTGTTTTTTTTCAACCAGGGTTTGTACAACGTCAAACCACTGCCAGACAGCACTCATCTAATACTCATTGGAATCAATAAACCCTTGGAAAATCCAGATGGCGTGCAAGTAATCGCAGGTTGTGTGTGGCTTCAGAAGCTTCCCTTAAACCTCTTGAAAGAAAATCCTTGCGTGGGACACCAGACCCCCATATACCTCGTTCAGGCTTTTGTTACTGTGCTTATTTATTTTTCTAAAAAGCTCTGCACGGTGGTCGTGTGGGCTTTTTTTAAAATCCAAATTGGAGCGGTCAAACGAACACCTAACAAAGTGGCTTGTTGCCCTCTTTCCTCCTATATCCAACCTGCCCTAAATTACATTAATTTGAAATTTTGAAATGCACGGACACATTCTAATAGTTGGGCACTTCAGTGCCGCTCGATAGTAGAGTATTTGCATACTCCATGAACAAAACTAGTCTGTCTAGCACGTCTATGGCAGAAAGACCCTTAGGAGACCACACAATTGTGCTATTGTACTTCTTTCAGCATAAATGTAGGGAAGAGGAGGAGGCAACTGGCCGTGGCCCAAATCTCCCACATTCTGTAGACATAATAGAAAGACTATTACATCTGTAGCAGTACTCCAGTCCACCTCTATGGTAGGACTGAGGCTGTTCAGAGACCTCCTCACAACACACTAGAGCTGAACTCATTGGGACTGACCCACAATGAATTTTGCACACTACACATCAGTTTGTTTTTAAAATAACAACACAGTAAAATAACCATGCACCATCTACAGAAGTGAGAAGAGCACACACTTAGAAACATTGCCAGTGGAAGCTTAAGATATGTATTTGCCTCTGT
Source organism: Calotriton arnoldi (assembly GCA_963921515.1). NCBI lineage: Eukaryota > Metazoa > Chordata > Amphibia > Caudata > Salamandridae > Calotriton > Calotriton arnoldi. The sequence continues at coordinate 102,130 of CAWUFW010003416.1, read as the reverse complement.
AGAGACAAAGGGGCCGATTCTGATGCGGGTTGGAAAAGCTTCCCGACCGAATCGGTTGGGAAATGGTGTCCGACCCACTCGGATCGGGAAAGTCCGACCGGAGGAGTAGGATGCATCCGGATGCTTCCAGATACGATTTGGTTGAACTCCCATTGACTTCAATGGGAACATTTGTTCCTAACCGCATCAGAATTGGGCCCTCGGTCGGGAAGACACGTTCCCGATCCGATTTGGAAGGAGCAAATGCCGTTAGGAGGCCTTCCTAACCGCATCAGAATCAGGCCCTCGGTCGGGAAGCTTTTCCAACCCGCATCAGAATCGGGCCTAAATTCTGTATTTTCTGACAGGCAATGTACATGGGGAGGTCAATATTATCACAAACATGTTAGTGCGAATTTGTCTCAAAGTCTTCGGCATCCGCACAATCTAATCACGGGGAACAGCAGACATTGAGCAGTTTTTCACAACCAGAAACTCCTTACTTTATGCATCTAAGAACCATAATTTCCAGTCCATGTGAAATGCACTGTGATCCCTTCTTATGGTTATTTCCACTCTCAACATTGACACTAGGACAGGAAAATGTGGTATCTGTGACCTTGATCGTCATTGCACCTCCATGAGCCAAGCAGCCCTGGTTTTCAGACCTTGTGGAATGCCCCAATCCTCATTCTAAAGTTTTCATTCTTGGAGCAGAACTTTGGGACAGTGGTACACCCAGACCTTGGGTCACTGAAGTTGGTGATTTGCTCTTGAGGTTGAAGAATTGCACCATCCTTTTACGCTAGCTTGTTACGCAGCAAACTGGAAACTTCATTGCATTATTCAACAAATACCACTGTTACCGGGAACGTTTCACCCATAATACGCAGTTCTTGCTAACCTTGACACTTGGTTATTTAGCCTATACATCAATAACGCATGCATTTAGATATTGTATCATAAATGTGTAACAGAAAAACATGTTTTCATTTCCAGTGTCTTAATAATTTGTGCCTTCTTTGAAACCCTTTTGGGATTCAATCCTCCACATTTCCTCCCATCTTTTTAATGGCATCTGTACATGACTCTAATCGGACATTTAAGTCTACCATGTCGACCAGTACACAATGTGACCTCAATGAATGATCTTAGACGGTCAGTGTCCTTGCCATCATAAACTGCGTGCACATGACTGAGTGACTCTGCCTTCGAGTGAAGAGTCGTAGTTTGAATTACACAAGAACCTGGTGGTCCTGCATGCGCATGCCAGTACCAAATTCCTACTCACAGTTCTCCCTGCTTATGTGAATCAAAATACAGTTTCCATCGGTTGTTCAGACATGGGTGATAGAGACAGAGCGTTCCCTTCAAGTATGCAGCAGTTTTGCAGGCATTTGTGCACCGAATGGATAGAATTGAAGTGTTTAGGAAAATGCAGCTCTTGGCTGACTGACTGCCTGAGGGGTGCGCCAGGTGTACGCAGCTGCTATTACTGGGGGCAACAGGCAGCTTGCTTGTAAACCACGTGTCATTCTACTCCGTGCTTAATTTGTGAAATTATAAATGCCAAGGCCCGAGGTATTCCCAGGTCACCTCAGCTGTAGAGATAGCCCCCCCCCCGCAGTTTTAGTATTTTCTCAAGAATATGGAACACTTTTTCTTATTTATGAGCTCTGCTCCGAGTTAAACAGCGCCACCATGTAGTGGACTGTCATAAATAAATGCTGGTGTTTAGAAACCTAAGCACAGGCAAACACCGGCACAAATCAAGCAGTGACTATACTCCAAAGGAATCAGTCATTTGTGAGGCTGACAAATCAGTTTTTGTTAACACTATTCCAAAGCATTCTTATGCAGACACAGAGAAGCCCTGGTGGGTCAGTGAAACGGCACTCAATACGTTTGTTCGGTCCCCATCTGTTCCACACCCACATACCACGCAGAACCTTTTCTTAGACTCGATGCAAAGACTGTGAATCTGGAACAGATCCTGCTGGTAAAGGATATTGTATCTATCTGTAACCATTCATTTGCAGACTCTTCATTGCTGATTGGGACGAAACCTTCCTGTTTCATGCACAATATGCGCTGAATGACGTGAATAGAGCTCACGAAGAAGGGATCTCCTGCTAGATGTGTGGATCTGGCCCAGAGCTGCTTTTCTTTACATTCTGTCGATTGCAGTTTCCCTACCTCTATTGTAGGTGCAGAACTACAACAACAACATCTCAAAGAAATAGCATGTCTGGATGAACGACACCTGGCAGGAATCAAGTCAGATCTGTGCAAATGACAACTTAAAAATATTTATTGCCTTCAATCCTTGAGGCAAATGTTTGGAAAGGGTATTTGCTGCAGAACCACTTTAGGTTTTGTCCTTATAAACGTCCTTGCCAGGCTGCTCTCCAGACACAGCCTTTGAGTAATGATGCCCGTCCCAACAGGGTCGTCTTCTCCAGCGTGGAGCATCCACAACACAGGCACAAAGAGGTGTGAGGTTAGAGAAACTCCCTGTCATAGCCCAACTGAATGTGTGATCAAGGAAGACAAAAGGCTGGGCCTCCTCTAAGGGGTAAACTTCACCTTACACAGCTAATTATGCAGTCTCGTCTTTATCCCTACCACCTAACAAAGGACAGTGCTTCCAGGAAGTCTAATCAGCAGCCCCTTTCTAACAAAGACTTCATTGAATTATTAAAGCGAGCCCCCTCATCTCAGTGTCTGGATCTCCACCCACAGGAATGCAGGCGATACAATCCTACTGACTGGGGAAGCCGTGCTCCCCCTTCATCTTCTGCCATGTCAAGCCAGAGGCGCCCTAAATGGATCCCACTTTGCTTTATAATTAATACTGTGAGCCACCCCTGAGGTGCAACATCAGTAGAGATCCGCTCCAGCATTTGCAGAATCTCCTTTCAATGTGTCCGTCCAAGCCATTACTTTACGTTTCCAGCCCCTGAGCTGATCACCTCTCCATGCTGCAGCAGTTGTCTAATGGTAACGTAGAAGTGGTCAGACTGTTCATCTTACTCTAGTACCTATCAAAGTATCTAATAAAGCACTAGCATCATGTGCAAACAATCTTGTTTTTTTTATAGTCTTGGAGCCTCAAATTGTATGCTGTCTGAAATTTTGCATTATATATTCATAAAATCTGTCTTGAAAAACAGATCTTTAATTAAACATCAGATAGCCACCTCTATGTTTTCCCTTTCAAATGTCTTTCTCTTTCCTTTCCATCTTCTTCATGCTTTTATTTCCTATGAACACAACCTTCTCTAAGTCACATGCATGTTTACCTTGCTCTCCATTAATGTGTTTCTGTAAATTTCTCACAAAAATCATTTTAAAGATCACAACCTCTCCACTTTTGGAAAGTGATACCCCTGCAACCTAACTCTACTTAATCTCCTCTAGCTCATCTATTAACCCCACCAAACATCTGCATGGACTCACATTTGCCCCTTTCACCCCACTGATGACCATACCTAACTTCTATTACTTTAATCTACCACAAAGAAACTGAAGAAAATGTATTGATTGGTATGGAAAAGTCTAATCCCATTAACCAACAATTACCAATAATATTGGACCAACCACTAACTTTGGGTTTCGGAGCAACGTGATGCCCAGCATAAAGTGGTTCGATGCCTTGTCAGGAGTAGTCAGTATTATATAGATTCAATTACAATTAAGATAACAATTACAATTACACTGACTTTGATAACCATCATAAAAAAAACTGTTATGGGTCTTATTTAGAGTTTGTTTGACAGGATACTCCATCACAAATGTGGCAGATATCTCATCCGCTGTATTACGAGTGTCATAGCTTATAATGCACTTGTAATACAGTGGATTGGATATCTGGCACGTTTTTAGAGGAGTATCCTGGTCACCAAACTCTACATAAGGGGTATGTCTTTAGAGGGAGATCAGATAGCTGTCAGCGGACTCACTTCAGCTCCGCAACTGTAAATGGTGACAGAAGGAGGACCAGAACAGCTATCAGCTGCCCCTGGCTCCGCCCTTCTATATTGATGGCATATAGATTATTATGTCTACAGTAGATGCTGCCTCAAGCAGATGTAAGCTGTTTCAATCTGCCTCAGTTAGAGACATAATAGATAGAACATGATGTATCTAGTGAAGCAGTCCTTCTATAGACATAATACTCTGTCTGTTATGTTCTAAGGGGGTAGGCTGGATCAAACACTGTCAAGGGGGGAGCCTAGCTTGATCTGCAGGACTTTCCCTTTTAAATAGATGGCACTGCCCTACGGAGGGCTGCCCTTCCCTGAAGCCTGAAGGATTGTGTTTCACAAAGAAACACTGCATTACTCTGTTAAAGCATAACCTCCCCTGCAGATATTTGAAAAAATAATCTCATACTACTTCGTCGGACTTTGTAGCTCTCCTGCAGGGCATATATGTGTGATCCTCTGCCCACCAACTCAGCTCACTAAAGCAGGTAAAAGTTCAGCAGGCTTGCTCAAGCTCCACATAACCTGAAAATCGTTTAATAAAAGAGATATCAGTACCAGCTGGAATGGTATTGCTGCGGATCAGAAAAAATGGCTGATAATGAGTTGGACCTTGAGAATTCACTTAGCAATGGAGATACACTGCAGAAACGGAGTTTACATATCTTTTTCCCCTTTGTTTTTTAGGTCAAGCCTAGGCAGCGCATGTGCTGTCTCTCGACATGCTGTTATCTACTCTGTGGGCTTTCACCATGCCCACTGCTTTTCACTGATTTCTTTGTCTGCCTTTCACAATTCCTTTGGTGAATAGTTCACATTTGTCCCGCCTTTTGGCTGTTTTGTTCAGCACTGGAGACTGACCCTGTCACATGGATTAATTTCCTTCTGGCCATTTATGTAGGTTTGGTGCACTACTTTTTCTTTTGCCTTAGCTTGCGGTGGCGTCCTCCCACCACCTCCCACCTGTCGCTGCTTGTTATGTTTCTTCGAAATTTTATTGGTGCCCCTTTCATCGTGAAAAAGGCGCCAATGCATCCCTTTTCGAACTTCCTACACAGTGGTGTGAAGAGTGGGGGGCGGGGTTTAACGCAGTGCGAGTACAGCCAGCAGGGGCAGCCCTTCAGAGGGCTGTGGTCCTTGTTTCTTTCAGCATCTAATGGCAAGCATAACATCAATCACTCCTTAACAGCTTTCTAGAAAGATTAAACTTCTAGTTGAAATCTTCCAGATAAAAACTTTCTTCAAAGTTCAATAGACTTAAGTAGAGCAATGGAAAAAGACGCAAAGGAGAAAGAAAGTTAAACGCTTTCTCCTCTTTGGAAAGAGTACAGCAAGAAACAGAATGGCGGGCTCAGCAGAGTTGTTTAGAAAGACGAAAGCACTCCCACAGGTCTGGGTGCAGCTGCTTACATTTTCTGGGACTGCTGCTGCGCCCCCTTTACTAAATACGCCCTCTCGTGAGAGGACACAATAGTTTCATTTTCAGATAGATTCGACAATTGCTACGTCTGGACTTGTAGTCTCCCTTTCTTCGCTTTGGTGGAGCAGAAAAGAGGCTGAGTAATGACATCGTATTTGTGTTTTCATGCCAGCCCTCTGCGCATTCAAGTGCGCATGTGTTTTAAATCTTGTAAAATGCCTTGTTTTTTTCCCCTTGATTACCCAACACTAACAAATACAGCAGACATTCATATGCAAGCACCATGTTCACTACAAACTCACAAAGACACAGCACAGCTTCTACTCTGACATTCAGCTTGTACGCAACCAAGCACACCTCATCCTGCACTCAGTGACACCTCTCACACTACACTCACATAGGCATACATATAACCCTGCAGTCATATAGGCACATCTCTGACCCTGCACTCAATTAGGTACAATGCCCACCAGGCATGCACACAGGCACAATGCTCCCCCTACACCAGTACAGGCACAATGTTCACCCATGCATTCACAAAGGCAAAATGCTCAGTCTGCACTCGTACAGGCACAATGCTCACCCGTGCATTCACACAGGCACAATGCTCACACTACACTTACACTCCACATACTGTCACTCATCACCACATAATTCAACTCCACCTAATTACACACTACTCAATATCACATAAATACACCCCACATAAATCTACTCTATGCCACATAACAATCGACATGAATACACTCTACACCATGCCACATAATTCCACGCAACATAATTTCACTCAACGCCACACTGTTCCATGCCACACTATTAAACTCCACACAAATCCATTCCACGTCACATAATTCCACACCAAACCACATGATTCCACAACACAATTCCACTACACACCACATGTATCCAATTCACAACATATAATTCAACATAATACAACCAAATTCAGCTGCACACCACATAATTAAACTCCACTAAATAACACTCCACAACACAAAATACCATTACACATAATTACACTCCATGACACACAATTCCACTCCACATAATTCCAATACACTCAAAAACACCTAATCACTATCCACATATTACCACTGCACACCATGCCACATAATTCCATTACACAAATCCACTTCACACCACATAAGTCCACGCCGCACAATGCCGTAACTAGCAATTTCAATCCAACCCACATAATTCCAATACACACCACATACATCCACTCCACTCCATAACACATAGATATGAGACATTTACAACACCATTAGCTCTAACTCTCCTTTTTGTTTTTACCACCCAAACACACAGATCTGGAGCTTAGCTCCTACCTATTTGTGTTTTTTCATCATCAAAAAGGCAAAGCTCTCCACACAGTTCACACCACACAATTCAACTCCACATATTTCCAATCCTCACCACATAATTCAACACCAAACCACATAATAAAACTCAACAACACAATTTCACAACACACCACACCACACACTACCACATCATGCCACAAAATTCAACAGCACATCAAAAAATTAAATTCCACTACATACCACTTCACAACACAAAATTCCATTCCACATTATTACACACCATAACACACAACCCCGCTCCACATAGTTCCAGTACTCTCAAAACCACATATTTGCTATCCACATAATTCCACAGCACTCCATGCCACATAATTCCACTACACAAATCCATTCCACACCACACAATTCCATGGCACACAATTACACAACTAACTAACCCAATTCAACCCACCTAATTCCACTACACACCACATACATACACTCCATAACACATAGGTAAAAGACATTGCCATTCACAATGCCAATAGCTCTAACTCAAACAAATGCGAGACCTATTGAATTTCCAATGCTTGTCCTCATTCCTGAAAGTATTTTCACCTGAGGGTTTCCATTGAAGATTAGAAGTAACTCATAACCAGAAACGTAGTACTGAGAAAGGCCTACAGCGATAAAAAGAGCGATAGAAGAGAGGGGTCGACAGAGAGGTATAAAGTGTGACAGGAAGAGAGACAGTGTGCCAAAGAAAGAGTGGAAGAAAAAGAGAGTGATCAGAGGAATAGAATATTATGGTATGCTATTGGTACTTGAATTACCATTCTAAAGCAAAGTCCTGATAGTCAGGGGCACACATAAATTAATTTGGGCTGGTTCTGGTTCCCACTCACTTCGAACTGTGAACAAGTTCCAGAACATGTCTACCATGGCGAAGACTCAGCACCTAGCACATGGAGATGCCCCCTTGTGGGCTGCATCCCAGGCGCTTGAGCCTGGACTTTGTATGTTAAATACACCAGCACTCTAGAGTCTCCAGCCCAAGCCATGCTGGGGATCCCGGCACACAAGTTATTCAAGTATTGTCCGGATAGATGTATATGTATGTTTCCTTCTGTTATGCTGCAGAGTAATTATTTTCTGTGCATGATGAATACATTATATATTTTCACATACATTCATTTTTTCCCCACAAATTACTTTCCTGGATTGCAATGACATCTATTTAAGGTGACCACCAACACTAGGGATCTGGTGCTACAATCTGTGGCATATCTGGCCTCTGGGTGTGTTGGTATACATTTAAAAGTCACAATTCCACTTAATTACTGCTTCCTTTCTCTGGCTTCCACTGTCCCCTCACTCCCCACCCCGACACAATCCTTCACTCACTAGATTATCAACCTAAAATTGAGGGAAGAATGTAAATATAACCTGCACGTGTTTGAGCTGACCATGGCTGATCTTATTCTCACACTGTACCCAATTGGCGCCACTACCCTGATCTCTTATTTCCATGTCCCTATTCCTCGTCCCAGTGCTTACATATACCATGTGCTCCACCTGCCAGACTGGAATGTATAGCATCTGACAAACAAAAATGTAGATCCACCCAGCCTTCAGTGTGTGCCCAAACACATACCTATCTCATAGAGCCATTGCAAATGTTCCTGTGTCTTGGAGATAGGGTGCTCTATGCACTACCCTGAAGGCCTGTCCACCTTGATTGTGTCTGGCTGAGGAAGAGAGGAAATTCGGAGAGCGCCATGGCTGATTTTTTTCCTGGACCCAGCAACTGGTCTGGATGGGCCGTGGTGAACCAGATTCCAGCCGCCATGAGACCTCCCAGGAGCCTTTATCAGCTGATGCCAGCAGCTGTCTGTTTAAGAAGAGTTGGCCTTGCTTGGAATCTCTGCTCTTGGCAGACCAAGCAGGTAGAAAGGCTCCATATTGGGGCTTGTATTTCCTCATGATTGGCTTGTTTTTAGACCGTTCTCTGGTTCTAATTGTGTGCCCGTGCTGTTGTGGTTGTGTGGGAGCACACCGACACCGGGGATCAGTAAGGGGATCCATGCACACTGCCAGCAGGCGTGGTGCCCCTTCTTAGACAATTGTTTGAGACTTTGACCACTGACTACGATATCCAAACGTCGAATTGCCAGCATTTGTCAGCCCTCAAGTCAGCTGCTTAGCACAGTCATCTCAGGGAACCAGCTACCTCTACAGACTTCTCTTCTTGTTTTGCTGCTTCTAATGGTAATTGTGGGAGGCGCTGCAGGGGGAGCATTCCCCAGTCTGCACTCTCTGAGAACAGGATAAGAGAGATTGTTCTGCAAGTTCGTGTCCTAAGTAGAGCAGAAATATTGGGCAGAGGATCTTTCTCACTTCATCTGACTTGCCCTGTGATCCTGGGATATCTTGGCATGATGACCAGGTGAGTGCTGATACATCTGAGACTGAGCCAAATGATCAAATTACCCTGAAGCACACTATGCCCCAAGTTTTGGTTCAAATTGGTGAAAATATGTCATTCCCAATCACGTAGGTACTTCCCCATAACCAATGATGAGATAATAAATGGGGCCAAGCAAGACAGGGTTCCTTCCTTGGCTGTCACAAGCTTCGCTGGATCCCGGAGAACTACAAGAATAATGTCAATATCCCCGTCGTAAGTTGTGGGATATTCCTTTGATTGACTGCCACAAAGCAGCTTCTTGGCCTCTTTCTCACACACACCTAGTGAAGCTTGCAGGTGCAAGAGCCACATTTCTCTTGCTTTGTAGTCAGTGTACTCTGGATGATTGAAGTGTGAATTTTGTTTTTCTGGGAATAAAACTCCAATGTGTGCATGCGTTATATTCAGCTGGAGCCCGCTCTTGCTCTATTACACCTCGCAAGCAAGGACAGTGATGGGAAAGAGGGATATGGAGGTGGTGGTCAGTTTCAGGTGTTCTAGTGCTTTTCTTTCTCATATCAGACTATTCGTCCCTTGTAACCCCTCGTGCTTGCAGTGGGTCTGGCTACCTCCAAAGCTTGGATGAGATGCCAGGGGTATGATGCCTGGATATGTGTACACATCCCTGGGAGGAGGAGAGGAGCAGAGATAGCTCTTTTGATTGGCAGCTGTACTAGGGTACAGATTTGGGAGGTGGACTCTCCTCAAAAGGAAAGACTCTGGTGAGGACGAGTGGAACAAGGAGCACTGAGGGCTGCCGGTGAGTAATCTAGGCTTGATATAATAATGACTGCTCTGGCTTATTTCAATGGTTGAGGAAGACACATTGTGAAAAGTGAGGATCCCCATTGTATGTGATGGAAATAAAACTTTTCCAACATGCCCGCTTACCACTGAAACGTCACATTCCGACTGGGTATGAACGGACACGAGAGGAACATTTGATCTTTTCTCCGAAAGGCACCTTCCAGAGACGACAGACGAGGATACAATAAAAGGTTTAACTGCTAAATAAAATGTCTTTCCTGCCGGCGATAAAACTGGTTTAGCCTCACGTGAAGTAATACTGAGACGAGCTGCTGAATATTATGGTGTGTGTCTGATCAAATTAACTCTATATCCAGGGCCACTAGAATTATGCGATTCGGCGGCAGCCACTTTTTTGTAGCATATTTATTGATTTGCCGCATTTGCCACATAATCCATTATCTGCTCCATAATCTCCCTATTTTAACAAAAGAATTGTTTCTTGCTCAAAAGGACAAAAATGTACTAAAAGGGTGGCAACGGCGGTTCGCACCGAGTGGAAGGCCCTTTGAAAACATTAAGGGGCATATGTACAAGCCCCTATCCCCACCACAACGTCACTTTTACAGACGTTTTGGTGGCGATAGGGGCTGCGCCTTATGTACAAGGCAGCGTTAAGCCACTTAACTTAACGTGGCTTAACTCTGCCTTGTACATAAGGCACCCTTTCACGCTACGGTTAGCGTGAAAGGGGCATGCAGTCGGTGTTGTGGTGGGCGTTCCACCGCAAAACCCATTGTATTTGACGCTGCCCCCTATGTACAAGGGTGGCATACATAGGAGGCAGCGCCAAAATTAAGACCAGGAAAACCCTGGCCTTAAGTTGGCAAAATGTGGAGAAATGCATTATTTCTCCTCGTTTTTGCTTTTGCCATGTGTGCTGCCTTGTGCCGCACACATGGAAAAGGCAAAATGCCATGGTTTGTTTATGTATAGGAAGGTGTCCCTTTCTGTACATAAACAAACCTTTTAAAAAAATGCCATTTTGTCACTTTCATGTGTGCTGCATGAAGCAGCACACATGAAAGTGACAGAATTGCATTTTAGGATTGTTTATGTGCAGGAAGGGACACCTTCCTATACATAAACAATACTCCCCTGCACGCAGACATAGGGTGCCTGCGTTGGCGCTAAGTTGTTAAACTTAGCGCTATCGCAGGGGGAAACGCAAGGCTGCACCACATTCTTGTAAATATGGTGCAGCCTTGCATTTCAGAAGTGGTGGAGCGTGTCGTTAAGCCAAGGAGGCTAACGACACGCTCCGCCACTTCCTAGTACATATCCCCCTAACTGTCCATTTTTGGTTGCTTTTTTCTGTATTTGGTTGCTAAACTGTCACTAATGAGGTGAAATCTTTGCTCAGACTTACAAAATAATGAAGTAATAGTCAACCCTGATGCATATTTTGGTGGCCCCCTGCTGCATAATTCCAATAGCCCTGCCTATATCTGCAAAAAAGACAAGAATTGGCAATGCCCATTGTTTAGTCTTTATAATAGCGAAAAGGTTTCTTCCTAAGCTTCTCTAACACACAACACGGATACAGGTTAGAGAGTACTGTGCAAACTCCCCTCCTTGATCCGGATATAGCACAGACAGCAGCAGCACAAGCTTGTCTTTCATAGAACAGGCACAGCATGCTAGCAATGACTGCTCTTCTATGGGAGACAAAAGAGGTACAACAGAGTTGCATCAGTCAGGGCTTCATGATTACAGGAAAACATTTGCCATAGTGTGTTATGCAACAGTAATTTGTAGTCACATTTGAGCCAATGGGTCGTGATTGTGTAGTACAAACTACAAAAGCATGCAGGCCATCCATTATGCATTGCATTTTCTACTTGGCATCCACATTCCATTCTGTAACGATAAACAATACGTTAATTTATTTATGCCCCTCTCATTTCATTGTTTGTCTATGATATGCTCCAAATATAATCATGCAGCACAACATGTCCGCTTGGTAATGTACTGTGATGGTTTAAATGCATTTTATATGTAATGTGTGCACATGATTACCATTTGCTTTGGCCTAATATTTTGAGAGTGCAACTTCTTATTTTAAGAAAGTTCGCTGTTTGCGACTGCATAGTACATTGATGATATGCTGGCTGGTAATCACAATTTAAATTCGCATTTTGCGATTACCGAAACTATTCAGTTTGATATGCAATTTGTTTTACAACTGACACAATTTAAGTCCTTTGTACATTGCCACGTGCTGTTTTGCGATTCCCAAACCAGTTTACAACTGGTTTGGGAATCGCAAAATGTATGTACATCAGGCCCATAGTTATATCAGAGCAGAGCATCTTTGTCAGTAGAAATAAGGCACCCTGTACACACCTCTGTAAGTGCAAAATGTAAACAGCAGCAGGTAGAGGTTATTACAGAGAGTTATCAGTATGAAATCTTGGTGGTCTGTAGGAAAAATAAACTGCCCATCACATTGCTCTTTCAGTGAATCCACATTCATACATAACAACCAGCTATGCCTTTCAATGGCTCTATCAGCAGCAGCAAGCAGAAGCCAGCAACAAGCTCTATCATTATGCTTCTATCACAGCAGTATCGACTAGGTACTGCCCAGCATCCAACACAACACTGTGAGCCACATCACTTGCTAAGAATGCTGCTCGATAACACTAACCCTGAGGCAATAAACAACCCCCTGTCCCATTGCGTGAATTACAGAACAAATTCATAGGGCACACACACACCTATGCACACTGTACACCATCACTACAATACACTGAACATTCCCGACCTAGATATGGCTGGAAAAATACAATGACACCAGACCCCAATGGCACTTGTCAATGAGAAAACCCAGAATCATCCATAATGGTTTCCCTAATGTAACATAAGATGAGATAATATACACAATGTGAGATAACAAAACATGCTTGTGTTAATTGAAAAAGTATGTGAATTTGTGTAATTTTGCCCGCCATTAACCAAACTTTAACTGCTGCTAGATTCTGTTTTTCTCCTCCCACCACCATTTCCCTCTTCCTACCTGCTCTCCAGGACACAGCTTGTAGATTAGAAAGCTGACCACACCCCTCCTCCAGGTGCACTCATTTGGGGGTTGCTGGACAACTACTTGGTTGGGCCTGCAGCTGAGCTTAAGAGGTTGAGAAATGGTCAGCAGACATCCCCACCAGTCTTTACAAGCACTCCACAGTGCATCTCAGCCCGGGCGTCAAGGCTAAGGGCGAAGAGGACAAGGGCCATTGCCTGTATGGGTCCATTTGGGTTGGTAAGGGCTGAGGGACAGAGATGCTGCCCGTTTCATAATCTACAACCACACTCCAGGAAACATTTACAAATACAGCAATATATTCAAGCTGACAACAAAAACACACCACTTTCTACCAACAAACAAGGTTAACCCTCTCTTCAATCACTCACCAAGCTCGACAGTTGTATAACACACTTCTATATACCCATCTACCTCTACACCCACACACTCCTATGCAAACCACAACTCTGTATGACAACGCAACCAAATACACATTGTGCTTACATACCAATAAAACACAAAACTCACACCTTTAATCTTGCAAACTTCCACTCCTTCCAAACAAAACTCTGTCACTACTCTCTGCCTAATTATAGCATTGCCCTTGTCTCCCCTCTGAGCCCTTTCTTTAAACATCTCTCAGGCCACTTAACCACACCACCTTCCTCTTCTTCCCACACAAGACCAATGACAACACTCTTTCAACACTCTCCTCCACCAATGAGGCAACTAATTCTCTACTCAGCCTACAGTCATCTCTCAAAACAACTACTTACCCACTCTCACACTACACAGTGACTATTCTCACACACAAGTCCACCCCCTCCAATATACATGACTCACCAGTCCTTCACACTCAAAGCCTACACCTCAGGTCACTAACAAACTACCAGATAAATCTACCACAAAATAACAAACCTAAACACACATACTTTATCTGAACAAAATCTCACACCTTCAAAACTCTCCACCCTCCCAACATACCTGCATGCATCCAATGTTCTCTGAATACCAGCATAAATAACACACATTTAAACCCATCTCTACATCACACTCTCCATGCAACAAATATACCAATCGTTAAATCCACAAACAAATGACAACATTCAGTCACATGTCTATCATCCATTGCTAAATTTAGACCCTTGTGCCTCATCACCACCTTTCACCCATACATCTTCCACCTCCAAGATAAGCAAAGGAAAGCAACTCAAATGAGTCTTCATAAACCTGCGTCCCTTTATCTATCACAAAACAAGCCTAGCTTTAACACACAACTCCCCAACCCAAGCTCTTAAATTTCAACCTGGCACACCATCACCCATACAACAAGACTCAAGAAATATCTTCTAAGCCTTTTGGAGGAAGATAATGGTAACAAAAAAACACACTTTCTCTGTCCACCATCAGTTAGCAACACCAACAATAGAACACCACCCACAACTTCAAATAACAATTGTTGGACCTGGCCCTCTCTGCAGGGTCACCCCCAGACGTTTTGCCTTTTCCCTTCACTTTTTGCTGAATTTGTTTTTGTTGGCTTTAGGACTCTGTGCACTTTATCACTGCTGACCAGTGCTAAAGTGCTTGTGCTCTCTCATTTAAACATGGTTTGAGTGGCACACACCTGTTTGTCATATTTAATTTACTTATAAGTCCTTTGTAGAGTGGTATACCATTTACCCACGGCCTGTAAATTAAGCCCTACATCTTCACCTGACCCCAGGACTACCAGAGTGACTCCAAGGGCTAGTTTGCTGGCCTCCTGTTCAGAGCCACAGGGACATAAAAGGCTCCCACCATCTTGAACCCACACCTGGACCCAGCCTGAGTGAGTCCTGAACGCCCAAGATGTGTCCCACCAGTCCAGGACCCTTGGTTGTGGTACTAAATGTGCCCAGATGGCTAAATCCCAAAACTGAGGACTTGGAAAAAGTTTCACCCAAAACTGCTCTGAGAACCCGGAGGAGAGTGAGACCAACCTTCTCGCCAATCCGCCGAAGTGCATTACCGGTCAGACTGACTTCACGACTTCTCTCGCTATGTTGATCTACATAGCAGCAAATTCTTTTCAGCGATCCTTCGCCAAAGGGGTATCCAATCTTGTGAAACTGTCTTCAGCTACAGCCCTCTGTCTGGTCCCGTTGGAGAATTTTGACTTTTATTTCGATGACTAGGTACAAACATAGAAACCTTCACCGCAGCTTCGACTAACAAGGGCATCCAATGATGCTGTTCACTCTTCGGACACATCCTGCAACCTTGCCCTGCAGAACTTTACCTTCTTAGACACTATTTCTCAGAATCTCTTTTAAGTCCGAAGGTAAGCACTGACCGTGTCCAATCCACTTCTTGTATCCGAAACGTGCTAAATCGCGGTCGGCCAGATTTTTTGACTTCGATCCAGTCTCACGCGACAAGATGCCCACACTTGGTGCTTTGATCTTTTAGGCTCTAGTTTTTAATAAAAACATTTAAAAATTCATAATTCTGATTCTATTGATTGGATTTTTATCATTTTTATGTCAAATAATTTATTAAAAATGTACTCTATTTTCTAAATTGGTTTGGGATTTTTCTTGTGTTGTGTTTTCACTTTATTAATGTTTGTGTGCTGCATAAATACTTTACACATTGCCTCTAAGTTAAGCCTGACTGCTGTTTGTGCGAAGCTACCCAGAGTTAAGCACAGGTTAATTTAGTGACTTTCTGTGGTTCACCTTGCCAAGATTTTGGATGTTGCTTGACCATGGCTCACAGCCCAATCAACCAACAACCCAATTTCTCACATTGGTGTTCAGCGATGTGGATTAGGACTTGTGTTTGTGCTGTACCATACAGTGATTTGCATTACAGAAAAATCTAAAAATAAATAATTTGACACTAGAGTTGACCTGTTTTAAATTGTCCTTTATTGGCCATATTTTTGCCTTGTTGCAAATTTGATTTCTGCCTTACATTTTGTGTGCCTGTGACTCTTGCCTGCCAAGATGGAGTTGGATATCGACGCCATTGATAGCTACAGCATGGCGAAGCTGTGTAGGGAGAGGGGACTGAAATTCCCTAAGTGTTATCCAAAGTTTGAGTATAAGATAGTCCATAGAGCCTTGTAGGAGGTCTGCAGAATGCAATATGCAGCACAGGAGGATGAGGAGGATGCACTGGATGAGGAGGAGGAGGAAATAGAGGCTAAGGAGGACTTCTTTGCAACAGTTCTAGAGATCGAGAAAGAGGGGCTTCTTTTTCCCTTTGCCCCAGAACCAAAAGAAAGTGGGAGACCCAGAGGAGTGAGGTCCCCTACTGGACCCAGCACAGAAATCAGTGTGTGTTCCTCAGCCCTGGTCCCTAAGGCCCTGGGGGACAGGAGGGCTGAGGGGGAGTGCCAGCTGACCCAACTGGAACTGACTGCACAAGCAGCAAGGGCAGAGACAGAGAAGGAGAAACAACTGCTCTTGAGGAAAATAAACTGTTGTGGGCACATTATCTGAGTTTCAAAGAGCTGGAACTGAAGCTGAAACAAGCCTCAGAATCCAGCAGAAATGGTGGCAGCGTTACTCCAGTGTCCACTGGAGAGGTGGGAGTCTACATACCACCGGGTCTGGTGCCCAATTACGTGGTGGGAGATGACATAACCTGATGGTTTTCTGCATCTGCATTTGAGGTAGCCCTGAGGATGCCCAAGGTCGCAGAGGAGTACGGGGGGCGGGAGGGGAGGGGGCTTATGGAAACACATGTCCATAATGGAGAGGAACACACTTCTCAAACTTGATGTGGGTGACCAGAAAAAATATGCCCCAATGAAAGCCATACTTGCTGCTACATTTGGGCTGCCCCTGAGAGGTACCTTTCCAAGGTACCGGATGGTTGGGTGAAGGGTAGTAAGGTAAGCACTTTTAAAGGGCTGTACAATTTAACTGCAAGATAGCACATGTTCAGTCATTGTTTTTCAGAGCTATGCCAACACTTGGTTGACTGAAAGCTTACTGACCCCAGGGAGTATGTAAGGGAGGCAGACCTCTGGGAGAGTACCAGAGTGTCTGAGAAGGTACCGTGGAGTGATCCTAATGAGGGTGGTTCAGGGACCCCCCAACAGAGTGAGGGGGGCACACAGTGACCCAGACAAGTGGCAATCTAGAGTAGGGGGGAAGGGTTCCCATGCCCCTCTTAAGAATAGGGGGAGGTTCTGGTGTGAGGAGGCCCAGGGCACCCATTCACAACCGTGGTGCTTTGATTGCACCCAGTTGAGGGACAGGGAAGGGGACCTGGTCCCTGCCAAGAACCCACCCGCTGGTGGGAGCTCCACGGGAAAGGCCCATGTGGCTTAAGGGGAAGGTAGTAGAACATGCCCCAGTCTCTCTTAATTGGTAGATAGACTCAGAAAGTAGACTGGTGATCCCTGAGGGTGGGAGTGCTCATCTCCATCAGGTCAAAGTGAATGGGGTCCCAGTCACTGCTCTGAGGGACACCGGGGCCAGCCAGATCATGGTAGTCAAAAGGGTGGTTTCTCCAGCGCAGTCCACCGGTCAGGTGTGCAGAATAACCCAGGTCCAGGTCCTTGTATGTCCCACGGGCATAGTATCCATGGAGTGGGATGGGGAGGTGGCCCAAAGGGGGTTCATAGTTAATCCCCCGATGTACATAGACTGCCTCCTGGGGAATGAGTTGCTACTAGGGTCAGTGGAGCAGATAGGAGCGACCAAACAGGGCTCCCTGAAAGTAGAGACACCTGGGTTGTACCACTGCCAAACGGAGGGTACAGAAGCCCAGATAGGGGAAGGTGGAGGAAGGACTCACCCCTGACCCCTGTTCAGCCTCAGGTTACAGACCCTGGGCTGGGTGACCCGTGTCAGGCTACCACCACTGGACTGGTGGGAAGAAGAGTAAAAACAGGGTGTCTAACAACTAGGGCTGTTGCTCTCCACTCTGAGAGACCACAGAGGACAGAGGCCCCTGGAAGGCCTGGGGCATAGCTCATGACACTGACAGTTGTCAGTGGCCTCTGTTGGTTGATGTCCTTATGGGCAGAGCTTTCCCTGGGTTGGGTGCAGAAATTATGATTCAAGGGGTGGAATCTGTGGGTAAATCAAGGGTTGGGGCGCAGATGGGGTTGCAAGGTGAGTAGAAGGGTTCCCCCATAGGTCAATCCAGTGGCTCAGGAGAGTGTAAACAGAGGGATCCAACTGAATTCAGATGGGTGTCGAACTAACCAGTGCCTCTGCAGTAAAGTGCTAGTGCCCAAGTTCTATTGCCTAAGCAGGTAAGTCCATCAAGGTATTGAATAGTCTTCCCTGGCTTTAGGTGGAGGGGGTTTGTGTTGGACCTGGCCCTCTCTGCAGGGTCACTCCCAACCATTTTGCCTTTTTGCCTCCGCTTTTTGCTGAACTTGTTTTTGTTGGCATTAGAGGTCTGCGCACTTTACCACTGCTAAAGTGCTTGTGCTGTCTTCTTTAAACATGGTTTGATTGGCACACACCTGTTTGGCATATTTCATTTTATAAATTATAAGTTGGCGTTGTCTGGCCCCCTCAGACCACGCCAAAAACCTCGGCATCGTACTCGACTCATCACTCACCATGAACCGGCAGGTCAACGCCGTCACCTCCAGCTGCTTCAACACCCTCCGCATCCTTCGCAAGACCTTCAAATGGATCCCCCCTGAGTCAAGGAAGACAGTCACCCACGCACTCATCACCAGCATTCTGGACTATGGAAACGCACTCTACGTCGGCATCAACAAGTCCCTACTCCGCAAACTCCAAACAATACAGAACACCGCCGCCAGACTCGTCCTCGGCATCCCCCGGCACGAACACATCAGCCAACACCTACGAAGACTCCACTGGCTCCCCGTGGAGAAAAGAGTCACCTTCAAAATCCTCACTCACGCTTACAAATGCCTACACAACAACGGACCCAAATACCTCAACAACAGAATCAACTTCCACGTACCCAAAAGAAACCTCCGATCTTCCAACCTCACACTGGCCGAAACCCCGCGCATCCACAGAGCCAGAGCAGGTGGAAGATCCTTCTCTCACATTGCAGCCAAGACCTGGAATGAGCTACCGGCAGACATCAGACGCGCCCCCTCCCTGAACACCTTCAGAAAGACTCTCAAGACCTGGCTCTTCGGCTAGACAGATCTGCAGACCCCCACACCCCCCCATAGCGCCTTGAGACCCTCACGGGTGAGTAGCGCGCTTACAATTCCCCTGATTGATTGATTGATTAATTGAGTGGTATACTATATAACCATGGCCTGTAAATTAAATGCTACTAGTGGGCCTGCAGTACTTATTGTGCCACCCACTTAAGTAGCACCTTAAAACTTGTGCCAGGCCTGCCACTGGAGCTTGAATGCAGTTATAAACTGCCATGACGACTTGGCATTAAAAATTCTCTTGCAAAGACTTATACTCCCTTTTTATTACATATAAGTCACCCCTATGGCTGGCCCTAGGTAGCCCATAGGGGAGGGTGATGTGTAATTAAAGGGTTGGTCATGTACTTTTAAGCTTTACATGGCATGGTAGGAAAAAAACGACTATATTAATTTTTCACTACTGTGAGGCCTACCCCTCCAAAGGATAACATTAGGGATTCTTTATTACATTTAATGAGATGTAATTCCAAATTTGGAGCAGGGAGCTATTTCATGTTTGGTATCTATGAAATTGTAATGATAAACCCTCTTTAATGGTGAAGTCGGATTTGTCATTACAATTTTGAAAATGCCACTTTTAGAAAGTTCGCACTTTCCTGCCCTTAGCCATTTGTGCCCGTAGCCTGTCTTGGGTCACATGAATGGGTGTATATGACAGTTAGACTTCGTGAATTCTTCCCAGTCACACAATAGAGGGATTAGGTGTGCCTCAATGGGGCAGCTGCTGGCAGGATGGTGGGGTGGGTGGAGTTGAGCACAGCCCCACTTGCAACTAGCCAGTGGTCTATCTTCACACAAAGGGCCTAAGGACATTTTCACTGCAGCCAACTTGGAGCCAGGGAAGGGGAGTCAGGAAATGCCATGAACTTCAAAGAACCTTTCTAGAAGCTTTTCCCACCTTCCAGAAGGACACCAGGGTATACAAATAGTGCCTTCAGACCCACTCTTCAGTTCACTACTGGACCTGCTGAAGGACTCTCAGAGGGCTGCCTGCTGCCGTGACCTGCTCTGCACTTTGCCAGGCTGCTGCTGTACCTGGAAGGACTACTTTATTGCCTGGAGACTGCCTTGAACCCTCATAGGCCAGCCCTGCTGTTGAGCTCTACATCTTCACCTGTTCCCCAGAACTACTAGAGTGAGTACAAAGGGCTAGTTCGCTGGCCTGCTGTTCAGAGCCACTGGGACATAAGGGGCTCCCACCATCTTGAACTTGCTCCTGGACCCAGCCGGAGTGAGTCCTAAATGCCTAAAAGGTGTCCCACCAGTCCTGGGCCCTTGATTGTAGTGCTAAATGTGCTCAGATGGCCAAATCCCAAAACTGAGGACCAGGAGGAGACTGGGATCAACCTGCTCGCTTATCTGCCCGAGGTGCATTGCCGGTCGGATGGACTTTGCGGTTCTCCCGCTGCGTTCTTCTCTGTAACAGCAAATCCTTTTCAGCTGACCTTTGCAAAAGGGTTCTCTGACCTCGTGGAACAGTCTTTAGCTACAGCCCTCTCTCTGGTCCTGCTGGGGATTCTTGACTTCCATTTCAACGGCTATGTTTGATTGAAGAAATCTTCATGGCAGCTTCTTCAGCCAACAAGCTGCAGCGCAGCCAGCGCATTTCACCTTAACAAAGGCTTCCTCACTGCAATTTCATCCATCCCATTATATCTTCTACAGATTCACAATGTACAATCAAGAAGACAATGGTCCATTCTTAAAGTAGACTTCTAAGCCGGACGTACGTATTCAAAGTTGTGCGATTAAACATTCACACAAAACTTGTGGCCATTCTCCATTAGTTGAATCCCTAAGATTCTTCCTAATGACCAAACTTGTAAAAGGAATCCAGAGGCACCTTGCTTCAAGGCTTAAGGGATTATGGGCCAGATGTACGACCAAGCAATTTACGACTCGCAAATTGCGTCGCAATAGCGACTCGCAATTTGCGACTCGCAAATTGGGATGTACAACAGTGTCTGAGACACTGTTAGCGATTCCCAATGGGGTCGCAAATTGCATGCCTCATTAATATTAATGAGGCTGTCGCAATTTGCGACCCCATTGGGAATGACGGGCACTCCCTGGGATGGTGGCCTGCTGGGGTCAGCAGACCTCCATGTCTGGGACTGCTTTTAAATAAAGCAGTTTTTTTGTTAAATGCAGCCCGTTTTCCTTGAAGGAAAACGGGATGCATTTAAAAAATAAAAATGAAACTTTTCAGTTTTATTTTATAAGGGCAGGTAGTGGTCCCTGGGACACCTGCCAACCCATAAAATTATTATTAGAGCCAGTCACAAAGGGGAAGAGGTCCCCTGGGGACCCCTTCCCGTTTGCGAGTGGTTTACCACCTCTCTGTGAAGGGTGGTAAACTGCTACTGTTTTGCAACCGCAATTGCGGTTGCAAAACAGTCATACATGGCATTTGGGGTCGCTATTAGGAAGGGAACGCCCCTTCCTAATAGCGAGTCGCAAAACACTATTTTGCGAGTCGCACATTTTTGCGACTCGCAAAATAGGGTTTATACATGGCCAACAGGATTTTTGCATGCGCAAACGGGTCTATGCAAAATCCATCGTACATCTGGCCCTATATATATATATACGCTGTGTGCAGCGCAAACAGTCTCACTTCATAACCTCAAAGAAACAGGTTTAAGGTTTTCATTGGAAGAGAAGGACTGATTGAAACCGGCTTAGAACTCTACCATAAGAATGGACCATTGTTTTCTTGATTGTACACTGTGAATCTGTAGAAGATACAAGTGGATGGATGAAATTGCCATGAGGAAGCCTTTGTTAAGGTGAAATGCATTGGCTGCGCTGTAGCTTGTTGGATGAAGACCCTGAATTAAAAGATTAAACACATGAAAAGGATCTACTAGTCGTATCTTGGACTGTTGTGTATACATACATGTTTGAGTGTCTCCTCTCTTTCTCAATGTTGCATATCGCAAAGATATCATAAATTCATTAAACTCATAAGATTCATAAGAGGATTTGAAGAGAGCTGCGGCAAGCTGCTGGGAAAGGGTTTTGGGACAACAGATTGGGGGAATGTGAAGTGGCTTGGTGCCTATGCTACTCGCTTTGAACCTTTTGACTTTAAGGCTCAGAAATCAGATTTTCCAGCACTGTAGCGACGTCCGAGTCTAGTGTCTGGTGTCGGCCAGGGCTGGACTGGCAGTAGCGGGCACCGGGCGTTTCCCCGGTGGGCCGCCAGGGTTGAGGCTGGTTGTGGGCCCCTGGGGGCCAATTTTGTTACCGGGGCCGCAATATCGGGGCAGGCTGAGCAGTTTGCCAGGGCCCGTTTCTGTTCCCAGTCCGGCCCTGGTGTCGGCCTGTGACTGTTTTCATGAGAAGCACTGGGGCAAAAGTGTAAAGTGGAGATGACATCCTTAAGATTACATCTTTAATAAGGGGAGGCACTAGTGAGCATAGCGTGACTTTAGGGTTCCCCTCTAAAGGGTTGAGCCCAGGAGTTGTGGAGATGTCTGAGCTAGGTCAGCTTCACTGGCGTGCTACCCCACATCCCAGCATTACCCTCTGGACACTCAGGGGCCGATTCCGATTCGGGCCGGAATTCTCTCCGACCGAGCCGGACTCGGAGAGATTTCCGACCGAATCGGACCCGTGCAGCCCAACCGAACGAGTACGATGCGTCCGTATGCTATCGTACTCGAGTCGGTCGGACTCCCATTGAAGTCAATGGGAGCCGGTCGTACAAGGCGTACGCAGGCTCCCATTGCCTCAATGGGTGCGAGGCGAACAAGGGCGCCCCCTACAGCGGGTGCGCGGCGAGCGACTCGCGCCGTACACGCACAGGTAGGGGGGACCCATGGGTCCCCCTGTGTGCGACTCGCGCGGCTACGCATACAGGGGGTCCGACGCGGACCCCGAGTTCAGCTCCGACTGCTCTTTCGAGCCGGACGGCGCGTGTCGGTCGGACTGCTCGCGGCACGCATCGTACTTACCCGGCCGGGAACGTCTCCATTGCGCGGTGCGAGTCGTGTCCGAGCGAGTCGGTCGGTGTGGTTAGACCCGGGGAACGAGTCGGTCGGAGCGGTTGGGACGCCCGAACGAGTCGGTCGGCGAATTCGCATCGTACTCGCTCGTCCGGACGCGCGTACGAATCGGTCGGGAAATAGGGCTCCGAATCGGATCCGGTTATGCCAAATCCGATTCGGAGCCCTACCGGCCGAGATCGGAATCGGCCCCTCAGTCTCAAACAACGATAAATTGCAAAGTGAACTCAGAAGCAAGTGAATTAACCATATAATAAAGGTCCATCAAGCACTTGTGAACAATTTCAGGAAGGACAATGAGAATGCACAGTTCTCTCTTGCTACAGACTCCATCAAGAAAAAAGAAAATTAAAACCGTAAAAAAGAGTACAAGGAAAGTGAATGCCAGCAGCATTATCAATGTAATGAATGTGCAAAGCAGGGCCCTATTAACTCTGAAAGGTCCTAGAAGCAGTGATGCTTTTAATGTGCTGCAATTCAGCAATATTCAAATAACCCAACAACAACTAAGCACTTTGACTCAAAGCCATTCTAAAGATTTCTGAAACTATTTGACGGATGACAAAATAACCACGCCCTCACCTTCTCCGAAAGTCATGGTTAAGTGTGAGGGTCTGGATGGCACCTTCGATGACATTGCATGGGCTGATGTCATAGTT
Organism: Calotriton arnoldi; assembly: GCA_963921515.1. Taxonomy (NCBI): domain Eukaryota; kingdom Metazoa; phylum Chordata; class Amphibia; order Caudata; family Salamandridae; genus Calotriton; species Calotriton arnoldi. Next base: position 78,331 of record CAWUFW010003416.1, on the reverse strand, counting down.
CAAGAAGGATGCTTGTTTCCGGTCCAGGGAGGACCTGGCTTGGAAGTTCGGGCTGGACTGTTCCCACAAGGAACAGGGTCAAGACTGATTTGCATATGGCTGGGTCCTAACTGGGGTGGTGTGGTGAGCAAAAGAATGATGGATTTAACCCAGATCCTTGTGACTGGGGGTGAATGTTTGCATTATCCAGCATTCCATCCATCAATTGTTTCTTTTGCATTTGTCGCCCTAAGTGGGAAGGTATGGCCAGACGTGGGTCCCGTGCTCACTACACCACTGGATTCAAGCTAGCCTGGCTGATGAAGGGTGATGCCCTGAAACCGGTCCCAGGATGCTTGTTTCCGGTCCAGGGAGGACCTAGCTTGGCAGTTCGGGCTGGACTGTTCCCACAAGGAACAGGGTCAAGACTGATTTGCATATGGCTGGGTCCAAACTGGGGTGGTGTGGTGAGCAAAAGAATGATGGATTTAACCCAGATCCTTGTGACTGGGAGTGAATGTTTGTATTGTCCAGCATTCCATCCATCCATCAATTGTTTCTTTTGCATTTGTCGCCCTAAGTGGGAAGGGTATGCCCAGACGTGGGTCCCGTGCTCACTACACCACTGGATTCAAGCTAGCCTGGCTGATGAAGGGTGATGCCCTGAAACCGGTCCCAGGATCCTTGTTTCCGGTCCAGGGAGGACCTGGCTTGGCAGTTCGGGCTGGACTGTTCCCACAAAGAACAGGGTCAAGACTGATTTGCATATGGCTGGGTCCAAACTGGGGTGGTGTGATGAGCAAAAGAATGATGGATTTAACCCAGATCCTTGTGACTGGGGGTGAATGCTTGCATTGTCCAGCATTCCATCCATCAATTGTTTCTTTTGCATAGTTCAAGAAGGGGGCATGCCCCAGGTGGCAGTTGAGGATCATTTAGTCCAACAGCAAGTAGAACTGAGGTCCAAGAATGCACCAGAACCAACTGTCAATAGACGAATAGTAACACCACAGTACCCTTTGTCACCAATTGTAAAGATCAATAACAACCAAATAAAGAAAGGCCAAGAAGCCAGTTTTGAGATGCTTGACGGTCTGGATGTAGGAACACTCCCTTCCTTTAGTGTTATGACCGCTTGTCACTCCTCATTCCGAATATCTGATATTTCTCCATGGCCAGCTCAGACAAGTCCTGTGAAAGCGGGGAGGATGGGATCCAATAACAACAACTTGGAAACAAAGAAGTTCTTTTCTTTATAATACCCAAAAAAACTACCAATTTGGAAAACATGCAAAAATCCTTTATTAAAGCAGGAACAGAGTGTGCTGAAAACGCGATCCCCACAGCTCCAGCGGATCTGTGCATAGTCCCAGAAATTCCAAAACAGATCACCAAACGAGCCAATCCCCCGCCGTTGTGGTGGGAACTAATTGAAAAGGTGATGTGAAAGAGAAAGCGGCCATTATGCATGCAGATAAACTAGATGTTGACATTTCGGTGCTGAAACTCACACAATGGGCATAGTTTCTAAACTAGACAAGTCAAACGATCAAATCACAAAAGCTCAACTAGCGGCCAAGGAAACTGAAATGCCTTGCTACTTTCTTCACTTAATGGAAAAGCTGGCCACCCTTCCAGAGATAATAACATATTTAATACATGACCGAAACAGTACAGCGACGGATCCATTATCCATCTCAAAACGACAAGTAAAGTAAAACTAGGATTTAGTCACATTGTCCAACCTTACTCAACATACGGAGGCGATTGAGAATAAGATAGCTATGGAAACACCTAAGAAGCTGGCGGAGTTACCAGCCCAACCAAGTAAAAATGACACATCAGAGAGAACACCACTAGATCCTAAACTCTCAAGGAAAAAATTAAATACGTCTCAAAAAATTGAATAAGAAAACAAAAATTCTGCCGCCCCCAGCGCAAAGATTCTATTCTGTTTTCAAACTCAATAAGGGCTACGAGAAGCCCCATCGGACAGTAGATAATGAAGTAGAGGGCAGTAGTACCGAATGCAAAGAGAGATCAAATCCAACCACTAAAAAAGAAAAGGAGCCCGAAAACACTGTGATAGCCACCAACACAACCATTTTAATTTGCACTCTTAGGCTGACCGAGGACACAAAAGCCGATGTACAAGAACTAGAGAGCTGCCCACCACGAGTATCTGAATCCATGCAAATAGAGAAAGCAGAAAGGACCATCAATAACATAAGTAACAAAAAGCAGGCCCCCCAGAATGTTAGCGCTCTCATTAAATCGAGCCTTGTCACCTCGTGGGAGGATAATAATCCTGCAGAAATTGAGCCAAAAGCTCCTGTTTCCCAACAGCTAGAGCAAGCAGGCTCCCATTTTCTATATTCCAATCTTTAATCCAAATCAAATACAATTGCAGTTGAAACAGCACCAAATATTAACGGAGACTCAACTAGAGCTGGGCAAGCAACAGATTTCTTGCATTTGCACGCAAAGGCATTGCAATCACAGAGCATAGCTAAGCCCCATTTCAACTCTTTGCTCAATGATAAAGATCGGGCCCCTCTTATTTTTTACCCAGAATACACTTCAAGAGGCCACATTGACATTTTAAATAGGGGAAATCTATTATTGCTTCTTTCAACCCTCCCAGGCCTGGAGAGGATTTCCACAGCTGACATAGATTCAGTGGCATTTAGACCAGGCCAAAACCAAGAAGTGAACGAACGGACAAAGATAGTTCTTAGAAGTAGAGAAATTAAATCAAAAATACTGTCACATAAAGCAACCCTGGAGGGTTGGGGCATTCAAGTACTTGATCCTCCATTCACAAAAGATCCTAAAGTGTTTTCTCAAATGGTCCAAAGGAAATCAGCAAATCATTTGGTAGCTGAACGTTTGTTAGAGAAAAGGTCCATTCTTAAAAATGCTAGAGGAGCAGAGCTTATAGATAATCCCTTTCATGGGATTTCGATCTCTAAAAAGCTTCTCCAGTGAATCATTGCAAGCCTGTCTAGAAGCCGGAACAAACAATCATAAAAGAATTCTCCAAACGGATAACTATCAGCATCCCTAAAATCACACCGGAGGCCTTAACATACTCACTAGACCAGAAGTAATGGAGGATTTATACCAAAATGATATAATTTGCCTTCCGGAGACCTGGCAGACAACAGGTAGCTTCTGGCAAGATTTCAACAAAATATGTGCTCCTTCCCTGTCATCAACAAAAAGGGGGCTTTCTTCCGGTGGAGTGGACATGCATATAAAGTAAAACATTGGGGGCAAATATAACCCCACTCTACATAGGCATAAATACCAAGTCAACAATGATCATCAGCAATATTTACATCCACCCACTATTGGCGAAAAGGAAATGACAGCTCATTAGTATAGTGGCAATAGTGAGAGACCGGTGGTTGAATTTTCTAGATGCCATGTGGATGTTGGCAGGCGATTTTAATTCAAAGTTACTGGATAGGGCAAATATACCAATTTGGTAACAAACAGATGATACAGAATGGGGAATTTCACCATTGAAATCAAATACCAGCAAATCCGATGAGGTTGGCGCAGTAGCAGCATCTCTCATGAAGAATTAGGCTTCCATAACATCAATGCTAGAATTACGCTTGACCAACCGACCTCATATACCCGAATCTTCCAAAACCAGATGTCAATCCTGGATTATATTTGGATCTCAGGGCAACATTTTTCGAGAATCAAAACCTTCACTGTGCGACACACGGTGATCATGCTAGTCTAACGTGTCATTTAGATTATGGAGATCATCGTAAAGAGCCATTAACTCTACTAGGGTCCCAGGAGGAAGTAACACTAGTCAATAAAATCAAATGTTATCCCCAGTACCATGAGGATGAGTGTGAGAAACCCAAATATTGTCTTCGGAGGATCTCGATCGAGTTTAGTGGTATGGCTAATAGCTGGCAGATTGCATTCGGAACTATACAGGGCAACCTGCAATACTCAAGAGGATGACAAAAAAAGTCGCTTTACAATACATTTCAAGAAGGTGAAGAAATTAGACTGCTGAAAAGAAAGCTACAGAAAACTGGCTGGTGATGGCGCAAAGAAACAAACAGGAATGACACTAATCCAAATAAGGAAACAGTACAGTAGAAAGATCTGGAAACTCAAACAACATTGGCAGGAGAAACAATAGGTAAAATTGTTTGAGGCTTCAAAGTCCTCAAACCCACAAACATTTAGGCTCCTTGTCCATCAACTACTGAGGCCAAACAGGCCTCTAGTCCATTACAGTAGCAACTTGGGGGAAGAGTTACAAAAAACTGACGCATCTGTAGAGATGCGTCAGTTTCCCTGTGCTAGCCTGCGATACCCTTACGCCATCATGGATGCGCCGTATTCTCAATACGGCGCACCATGGTGCAAGGATTGACAGATGCGTTGGAAATTCTGACGCATCTGTTGCCCCAAAAGTCACGCTTTGCTGGAGTTGTGTTGCAAGCATGACGCAACTCCAACAATGCATGTTGAGGCCTATTCTCACTACACTGCGTCACTCCTTACGCCTGCTTCAAGCAGGCGTAAGGTTTTGATGCAGTGGCGTCCTAGAAGTGGCGCCGTGAAATCTTGTAGATTTCACTGCGTCACTTCTACGAAGCTTTCCTGCTTGGGAATGCCCACCCTACATTCATTATACCTGACGCAGGTCTAATGTGACGCAGGGCTTTACAACGTGACGCATCTCCCTAGATGCGTCATGTTGTAAATTGGCCGCATTTTTTACGCCGCCGCTGCGTCACAAAAGTGACGCAACGGCAGCGCAAAAGTGTGGTAAGGGGCTTGTAAATCTACCCCTTGATTTAGATATATAGCGACCCTAACTGCAGCAGACGAGGAAACAGCTCCAGAGGAGCACACACACCAGGAAGTTGATTGCAACCGAGTCATAGAGCATGTGTTGAGCCTGACCTATGACACTGTGTTCCTTGGAATCAAGCCAATACGTGCTGGGGCCGAATGGGCTCCCAGCGAATATATTAAAGCGGGTAGTGGCGAATGGACGGATTTGATGTTCCTACTATTTGTGAACTGCCTATTATTCAACACCATACCAGTCAGTTTGAGAGGATCCATCCTGATCCCTGTACACAAGAAGGGCCCAGAGACTGGCCAGAAAACCACAGGCTCATAGCCCTGTTGGTTGTTGATGGAAAAGCTTTTGCAAAAGTACTCTTCAAAGAGCTAGAGCAATGGGCAACGGCAAAACACCTCATACCAAGCTTCCAGGCGGGCTTCAGAAAAGGATGCAGGACTGAGGATAATTTGATAGCAGTTGCTGTCCTGTCAGAAGCAGCAATGGAAAGAGGTGCCACTCCTCTGTACGCAGCTTTCATAGATTCCCCCTCTGCTTTTGAATGAGTGAACAGAGTTCTATTGTGTGCTAAGCTGCAAAATTGGGGATTGCCGGCGCCTTTTCTAAATTCCATCATCAATCTCTACTCAAAAACGTGGGTGCGGACACAAATAACGTTCAGTTGGGTTATGAGGGATAAAAGTGAAACATCAAGGGGAGTGAAGCAAGGCTGTATCCTTGCTCCCTTACTCTTCCTCCTGTACCTAGCCGACATTAATGAACACTCATCAAAAGCACAAGTATTTCCACTGAGATTGACAGGCCTGAAAATTCAACTTCTTCAATATGCTTATGATGCCATTTCTGACCATATACCGATTGGTCAACAACGTTCCCCGAGTGCTCCGGAGGTTTATAGCAAGGCGAATGATATTCAAATTAACAGCGCTGAAAGTAAAATCTTAGTAATAAGCTGGAAGCTTTATAACAAAGGGTCTCGGTAACTGTCGAAAAAGAAGCTGGAGAGAGTAAGAACAATCAAATATTTGGCCATGTGTCTAAACGTACGGGCCAAATATTCTTATCACTAAACAGACAGTCACAAGTTCAGTTATATAGAAAGCACTAGGGTCATGATTTCAATAGTGCAGCAGGTGCAGTGGCACCGGGATCAAAAGCTCCAGTCACCCCACTAAACACCGATTATTTCTATATTATACAACTAAATAGGCAGTCACAAGTGTAGAAATCGTTCCGGCCCTAAGGTCATGATTTGAATGGTGCAGCAAATGCAGTGGCATGGGGCCAAAAAGTTGTCAGAACTCCTCTAAACATGCAATATTTCTGTATTTTACTACTAAATAGGCAGTCACAATTGCAGTAACCTTGCAGTTGAAACAAGTTTGATTTAAATGGTGCAGCAGGTGCAGTGGCACTGGGGCCAAAAGTTGTCATAACTCCACTAAACACCAAATATTGCTATATTTTGCTACTAAACAGGCAGTCACAAGTGCAGTTATCTTACAGGCAACAGGGTCATTAATTGAATGGTGAAGCAGGTGCAGTGGCATTGGGCCCAAAACTTGTCAGAACATCTCTAAACACCTAATATTGCTAAATTTTATTCCTAAACAGGCAACCAAAAGTGCAGTTACCTTGCAGACAACAGGGTCATGGTTTGCATGGCGCAGAAGGTGCAGTGTCACCTGGCCCAAAAGTCGTCAGAACTCCTTTAAATACATAATATTGCTATAGTTGACTACTAAAAAGATCATCACAATTGCAGTTACCTTGCAGTTAAAAGGAACTTGCTTTGCATGGTGCAGCAGGTGCGGTGGCACTGAGGTCAAAAGCTCTACTAAACCCAAATTATTGCTAAATTTTACTACTAAACAAGACAGTCACAAGTGCATTTATCTAGCAGGCAATAGGGTCATGATTTGAATGGTGCAGCGGGTGCAGTAGCACCAGGACCAAAAGCTCTAGGCACCCCACTAAATACCTAATATTGCTGTATTTTACTATTAAGCAGGCAGTCACAAGTGCAGTTACCTTGCAGACAGCAGGGTAATGATTTAAATGGTACAGCAGGTGCAGTGGCACCGGGCCCAAAATTTGTCATGACCTCCTCGAAACACCCATTATCGCTACATTTTATTATTATAGAGGCAGACACAAATGCAGTTATCTTGCAGTTAGAAGGCGCTTGGTTTAAATGGTGAAGCAGGTGCAGTGGCACAGGGGCCAACAGCTCTAGGGACCCCACTAAGTGCATGTCATCGGTGGTTGCGATCAGGGCTGTCTCTGTGCTGTGGTTGGCTCGGAATCCAGATAGAGAGGGTTCTAGGAGGTTGTTCTGTTCCAGGTGTTCAGTGAATTACTGGTTGATAGACTACTCAAAAACATTCACTGGAAAGGGGAGCAGGGAGATGAGTTGGTAGTTCTTTGGTTCTGCTGGGTCGGTGGATGTTTTTTTCAGAGGGGGCCTCACTTCAGCGTGTTTCTAGTCCTCAGGGAAGGAGGCCGAGGTGATGGAGGCATTCAGGACTTTTTGAGCTTGTTGCCAATAGTTTTGCTCCTGAGGTTGAAGATGTGGTGGGGACAGAGTTCAGTGGGTGCTCCAGACTGCACGAAGTTCACGATGTTGATTGTGTCTTGCGTTGTGAGAGGGTGCCAGTATGTGAGCCGGTGTTTGGGGTTTGTGTGCACAGGTGTGAGAAGGTTGGTTCTGTCAGCGGTGAGGGGTTGGGGTTTGAAGTGCTCGTAGATGACTGAGATCTTGTCATGAAAGAAGTCCACAGGGTGTAAATATGGTTGTTGCTATTGCATGCTATTATTTCTCTCTAGAAGTGTCTCTGTAACTGGGGCAGTAAGTGGCTACCATACACAATTAATAAGTGCTCACCACACGTGTTTCCCAAGACATTAGACACAACTGCACTCAGTCAAATCAGGCTATTCCATTTGAACACTTGATTTTTCAGTAGTAGTGAGGACAAGTAGAGGAGAAGTATCTCAAGAGGTTGCGGATGGTTGGGAACTTCAATATTGTATGAAACAAATAATAGTGTTTAGATACAAATAGGACAAGAGGTCAGTTAAAATAAGCATGCACACAGAAAACGAGGTCCAAGCATCTGATGGAGTGTAAATACTGTCCAAACACATGCTTATGTGGCAAACAGAATGGCCTTGATGTGTAATTAATATGTAAAGAAGTCTTAATGACCAAGCCACAGACTTGTTGCGCTACATCTCTCTCAAGGAGTCAGTGTCACCAATGCAGCAGGCTTTGTATTGTTGGACTAGGACCAGCATAATACAAAACTTTCTTTCCTCTCACTCCAGAACCTCATCAATGAAATCCTGGAGGTTGGGATATTTCAGCCTTTACTGTTATCTATTCTCACTTTGCATTGTTACCATGGACACACTGACTTCTTAAATGTTGGTCCATTCACACCTCAGCACTACTACCAGTAAACTATTGAAGCAGTGTTTTATTTTTCAAAAGATGAATATCACAGCATGAAGTACCTGGGTGCGCATATCCTTATTTTGCTGAATGAGTGGTCAGCATGGTGGGCTGAGGATGGTTCAGTTAAGCCCAGTTTCACCGGAACTAGTATGGAGGCCATGGTAGGGAAGGAATTGAACCACAAGTGACCCTTTTTCTCAGCGTTTAACAACAGGTGTGCCGTGACCCATATGGTGAGTATTGGATTAGTGCTGGATAGAGACTCGCCGTAAAGGCAGGCTCAGTCTGACTTAACTACAACTCAGTCGCCTCGCAGCTTCTCTAGTGTGATCGGCCCCCAGGAACCTCTAGATCTAACTGTGTTCCACGCCCATCCCATCCTCGACTTCTGGCCCTTTCAAGTCTTTCCTACATCGGTGCTTAGAATTTGTACCCCTTTCCCATTGCCCTGCTCATCTCTCATTCCATATTCCCTTTTTTCCTCCTGTGTTGTGTTTGGGATTCCCATGCCTCCCCTTTCTCTTCAGGTTCCAAAGATCTTCCAAAGGTTGAATTGGTAATCCACCAGCTCCCCGGAGCCTATCCCAGTCCATTGTACCTTGTTTCCTTGTTTCTGCAGCCAGAGCGGCACCTGATCACAACAGTCAACACAAGGATTGACCCAACTGTATCCAGGCACAAAGCATTGTTTGCTGCCCGCAAGATACATAGAGGTAATCAGAGTCCGCATATAGCCTGCATGCTGGCGCTTGTCAGATCAGAGCTTTCTTCACCTGGACTGGCTTGGATGCCTTTGATGCCTGGCTTGAGACTCATTCCCCGCACAACTAAACATAACACACCCGGGTTGCAGAAGAGGCTTTTACTAGGCAGCACCTTTGCAGCCTTGAAAGTCCAGGCCACACCCTACATACATGGTGGTGTACACCACATACTAAGTTGCACAGGCCTGCAGTACTCTGCCTGTCTCCCCAACCCTCTGTTATTCCACCTTCATCCTCCTCAGTTCATGATATGCTTTGCCCTGATACTCTCCACACCTCGATGCTTTGTCTCTCTAGTCATATTGCTGTGCTTATATCTTTATCTAGTTGCATTGACCTCTGCTACTTTTTCCCATTTACCCAAATCCTAATCTCCAAGCTTGTTGCTTTTCCTGCTTCCTTTTGCACTGCAACTTCCTTCTCCAGTTGCCAGGGTGCATGGAACTGGCAAGGTACAACAACCTGTCAAAGCTCCTTGCTCTCTGCCTCTATCCTGAATCCTTTGTTGCTGCACCCCAGAAGCATGTCATGCCATATTAAGCTATCTCATATTTTTTTATGTTATTTCATGTTATCCTAACTCATAATATGATATCTCGTGTTATTCTAATTGTAAACTGTATTTATATAGCACTTACTACCCCTGATGAGGCATTGAAGCGCTTTGCACCGAGTATCAAGCTAATCCGGAACCCAAGAATGCAGTTTGCGTTCAATAGTTAGTAGATTAGTAATCTTTTTTTTCCTTGAGCATCAGTTGTGTTTAGTTTGTGCTCTTGATTTCTTGTGTATTTTGAAAAGTTTAGAGTAGGGGTAGAATGATGCGAATGGATTCAAAAAGGGGAATTAGTAAGTTGGTTTTGTAACTAGTGGTCGCGTGTGCCTGTTAGTTGGATAAATTGGCTAAAATGGAGGGGGAATTTTGAAAAAGATGTTTAGGAATTAATAGTAGTCAGAAAGGTTTAGGGTGAGTCAGAGGAGGGATGAAAAAAAGGTTGAAGGAAGTATTTTTTTGTTACAACAAAACTGAAATTAACTTACACATATGTATATACACATGACTCTTGGTAACGGTTTAGTGGCTGGAGTAAACTCTATATAAATAGCAAAATGAACTTGGAAGCAGCAATATTTACAAGGTCTCATGTGTACAACTGTCTTGTGATGAAGTAGGCAATTTCTTTTAAATAACTGTAAGCACCTTCTACATACACATTTGTACATAGAAGCAGCAATATTGACATGGTGTTATATACACATGTATCTTGTGGCGTAATATAAATTTTCCCCTTATATAAAGGAATTCTCTTATAGCAGGAAGCATAGTTCAATGTACAATGACACATGCATAATGACAACCTCATCTCCATACCATGAGAATCACAGTTTGTCATATATTCTGTTGTGGTGCATTGTTGTGTTGTAAGTCATCATGTAGGGAAGAGCCATCTCTTGACTAATCTTCTGAAGCTGAGATGGTAGTAGATCTTATGTCTGTGGGTACCAAATTCCATAGTTTGTCTCCTTGAACAGAGAAAGATGTTCCACCCAGGGTTTATTTCTTGTGTGCAGGAATTTTGAGGTGAAGAGCCATTCTTGAGCGTAGGTTCCTTTGTTGATTTTCTGCCTGATGAAGAGTGGTCCTTTGCTGTGTATTGTTTTGTGCGTGATATAAAGCAGCTTGAAGGTGGCTCTTGTGACAACTGGCAACCAGTGTTGGGCACTCCAGGCAGGGAAGATGTGTGCTTGTGGCTTTACATGTAGAAGGAGTCTAGCACCAGTGTTCTGAATTCTCTGTCCTTTTCTCATAGTTGACAAAGGTGAGTCATGATATAGATCAATAGCAGACTCCAGGTTTGATAGGAAAAGAGAGATGGTAGCTTGAACCTTGTGGTGGAATGTAAAGGTGTGGGCAGATGTGTGGCAGTGTTTTCATTGTAAGAAAGCTTGATACCTTATCCACTTGTGCATTCGTTGACAGCTTAAACACACAACAGGGCAACCCAATCTTCTTTCAGGCGATGTGTACACAATGCAAACAACACAAAATCTCCTAAAGGAATTGTTTTAGAAAACCTTTCAAACATACATTAGATGATTTGTCCAATAGATTCAATCAAGGGAGTCAATCAAAATATAAAAAATATAAACAATGGTAGAAAACAGTAAATAGTAAGAAGCATACTCAATGCTCGGATTCCAATAAAAATATTTAGATTTGACGTGTACTGTCTTTGAAAGCCAATGACATATATAATACATTAGAGTCATACCTAGTCCTTTTAAAAATGTTTTGGGGACTGCGCCCACAACTCATGTCCATGAAATATTTGATTTTTGCGCAGACCTAAGGTACTAGTTTTGCGCCACATTTTTTGTACTTGCATGTACCTCTATATTGCTACTTAAACTTTCCTCTTGTTTGGAACTATGTAATTAGTTCACAGCACATTTTCTGAGATAGCACTATGCATGTGCATTGCCCAATATATATGTTTTACAGTGCTTCATGGGTTGTGGTTTGGGGTACTCTAATGCACTCTACATCTTTTTACAGTTTTTACTGTCTTTACAAACTCTTTTCCATTTGCATTTTATGCCTTTTTGATTTTCTACAATAATCCTATCCAATTTCTTCTGTCCTGAAGATGACCTCATGGTTTTGATCCACTAGGAGTCCGAAATGTTGAACTTTTCCTCCCACATTAACCTAGGTAAATAATACCACATGTACTCTAGGCTAAGAGTCTTTTCTGATTTGTTTGAATGGTTGTCCTCAATAATGCAAGGCCTACTACTTGTGGAAATACTTTACAACCTTGTTGTGTAACAAATGTGTATGTGACCCTATAAGGAAATTGTACTCAACTGTTTGATAAGATTTGTTATTTTTCTATTGAAAAAACATCATTGAAAAACCAACTGCTTGTAATTTTGATTTATATTATTGGCTTTTAAAGACTGTACACTTACATTAATATATATTAAAAAACATTTATAGAATCCCATCATTGAGTACACCTCCTACTATATTCTATTTTTTTATTTGGTTTTGGATTTACTTTGATTCCCTTGATTGAATGTATTCGACCAACTATCTAATGCAAGTTTGAAAGGTTTTCTCAAACAATTCATTCAGGAGATTTTTCATTGGCAGCTTGGCGTCCATGATATTTACGAGGTTTCTTACCTACTTAGATATCTTGGCAGTGGTCCTAGATCGTCAGGCCATGTGCAGAGAGTCAAAGGATTACCAATAGCCACAGATAAGTATTTTGTTTTTGGAGGCATTTCAATTTGAGATGGCTTCATGTCATCATTTGGGCAAGGCCTGGAAGCAATTAAAGATTTTTGCTGTTCCAATGTTCTTTGGGTGGTACAATTTCAGAAGTATCTGCGTGTCATCTGTTTAGTTATAGCAAGTGAAGTCAAAACCATTGATCAGATCTTGTCATTTTTTCATGTAGATGTTGAAGAGCTTGGGTGAGATGATTGAGCCTTGGGACTCCTGCTTTAATGCTGCTGGGTTTAGAAGAGAATGGAGGAGTATGCATAATATTTGCCCTATTGTGTAGATAGGATGTGATCCAAGTGAGAGCTGTGCTTTCTATTCTGGCCTCCTCAAGTCTTTGTATTAGTATGGCATGATCCACTTTGTTAAAGGCCACTGAAAGGCCCAAGCGTCTTAGTTTTTGGTTTAAGGTTTAGTATACAGTTATTTAAATCAATAAAATAAATTCAAATGTACGTATCAATAAGATAAAGACTAGGCTAGTTAAAACATACAATAAAATAGTTTTTCGATTTTTTCTCATTAGTCTAGGTCGTGAGTAAGGATAAAAACTGCTCAACAGGGGAAAGCTGACATGCTGCAGGGACCCAACCACTAGCTTCAACCCCCAAAATAAAAACTACAATAGACAGTATAGATTACATCACTGGGGATTAGTTATGTCACAATTGTTCAAGAAAGTACAGTGACAGTGCATTACAACTTTACAGTTCTTTTTCCGGCAAGTTTATAGAATGATTATTCTCTACAGTTTTTAGATCAGCACGTTGATTGAAGCACCCCACTATTTTCCCAACTCAGCATCACCAGCCAGCGGTAGAATATTGCAAGTGATTAACAGTCCCGGTAATGCTGCAGTTCAATGAGGTGGTCTTATATTTAGAGTCACTGACTGTGACCTATGTTAATTTGAAGCAGCGTTCAGCAACTTTATTGCATACTGTATGAATTTCATGAATTAGCTGCAAGCTGGGATGATTGCGGCGATAAGCAGGCTGTAATTGCTTCCCTGCTTGACTTTATCTGTAACTGTGAGAAAATCGGGCACAGCCAGTAACATCTCTTGACCAACAATGGCTCGCAAATACAGATAATGTGAATTAAGGCCTCCAATGCAGCCCCACAAATTCTACAGGCCTGATCCGTCGTACCAGTTATGCAGCCATTTCGATAATCTTTGCGAGGAATTATACCACTCCTCAGTTGTAATAACTGTTTTTTCATGTAGAGTTTCAACGGATAATCCAAAAAACTCATAATGCTGCCAGCATTAGATTGGAATGGAACAGTGCTTATAAAGCCACGTTTTTTAACAGATTCAGGGCCAGATGTACGACCATTCACTTTTGCGAGTCGCAAATTGCGTCGAATTGCGACTCGCAATTTGCGACTCGCAAAAGTGAATGTACAACAGTGTCTCAGATACTGTTTGTGATTCCCAATGGGGTCGCAAATTGCATGCCTCATTAATATTCATGAGGCAAGCACAATTTGCGACCCCATTGGGAATGCCTAGCACTCCCAGGGATGGTGACCACCATGTCTGTGACTGCTTTTTCAATAAAGCACTTTTTTTAAAATGCAGCCAGTTTTCCTTAAAGGAAAACGAGATGCACTCAAAAAAGAAAAACAAAACTTTTCAGTTTCATTTTTTAAGGGTATGCAGTGGTCCCAAGCTGCCTGCTCTTAAAAAATATTTTTGCACACACTCACTAAGGGGAAGGGGTTTTGAGGCCGCAAATACGGTCGAAAAACAATAGTATATGGCATTGAGACTCGCGATTAGGAAGGGACGCCCCTTCCTAATACGAGAGTCGCAAACGCTATTTTGCGAGTCAGTGACTCGCAAAATAGCATTTGTACATGCCATGACCCTTTTTTGCGGTCGCAAACGGGCCGATCTCCCGTTTGCAAGTAAAAAAAAGGGTCGTACATCTGGCCCTCAGGGCATATTTACAAGAAGTGGCGCAGTGCGGTGCTGCAAGCAATTTAGCAGCGCCGCACAGTGTCATTTCAAAAACGTAGGGATGCGCCGTATTTACAAGAATACGGTGCACCCCTGTGTTTTCCATTGCGCTGGCACTAAAAAAAGCTGCCTAGCACCAACGCAGACACCCTTGCGCTATGGTGCAAGGGTACCTGCATTGCAGGGATTTATCCCTGCAATGCAGGCACCCTTGCACCATTGTGCAAGAGTGTCTGTTTTGCAGGGATGATTGTTTATGTGCAGGAAGGGACACCTTCCAGCACATAAATAATCTTTCAAGGTGATTTGCTCCTTCTATGTGTGCTCCAGAATGCAGCACACATAGAAAGAGCAAAAACAAGGAGAAATATAAAAGTATTTCTCCTCGTTGCACCAATCTAATGCCTGCTATTCAGTGGCATTAGTTTTTGATGCTGCCTCAGATTTACAGATCCTTATAAATCTTGGGCAGCATCATACTGGGTGTTGCTGTAGAATGCCCACAGCAACACCCATTGCACGCCCCTTTCACTCAGATACTTGTGTGAAAGGGTACGAAATTTATAAATGGGCGTTAAGCCATGCAAACTGGCTTAACACCACTTTGTAAATATGGTGCAGGGCATTGCGTTACCTGAGCGTCCTAAAAAAGTGACATCAAGTGGCGCAATCCCCTTGTAAATATGCCTCTCAATTTTAAGATCTCTTGATATTAACTTTACCTGTTTCATCAGAATTCTGCCTAGTATTTTAGGTGGTAGTGCACTTTACCAGAAATCCTTTGCCTTCAAGGTTTCGATGAAAGCTCTCAAATATTTATGACACTTTAGTTTTTCATCTGAACAAAATTGCCAGATTGTATATTTCAGTGTTCCACTAGTTGCATTCTTGGCTTTCAATCCATATGACAAGAAGCATGCTTTTGCCATCAGGGTTTGCCTAGTTAAATTAAATTATAATCGCAAACAAGACACTTGTGAGGAGTTTGGCATGGCGAACACCGAATGGTAGCATTTACTTACTGCCTGGTCCAGCCAAGTCTTAAGGCGGTCTCTAAATGTCAATGTTCCCTACATCAAGGTTGACATAAGCCTATTATTAATGACCTTGCAAGTCACAGACAAATTGGGGCAATTCATTTTTTTCAGCAGCTTGCAGAACGTCGTTATCAATGCTGAATGAGCACGTTTCTGAGATGTCAGGTACTAAAATATAGCAATATTTGGTGTTTAGTGGAGTTATGACAACTTTTGGCCCGGTGCCACTGCGCCTGCTGCACCATTTAAATCAAGCTCCCTTCAACTGCAAAGTAACTGCAATTGTGACTACCTGTATAGAAGTAAAATATAGCAATATTTGGTGTTTAGAGGAGTTCTGACAACTTTTGGGCCCAGTGCCACTGATGCACCTTTCAAATCATGACCCTATTGTCTGCAATGGAACTGCGTGGTGACTGCCTGTTCAGTAGTAAAATACAGAAATTTTAGGTGTTTTGTGGGTTGCCTAGAGCTTTTGGTCCTATTGTCACTACAGCTGCATTGAATTCATGACCTTGTTGTCTGCAAGGCAACTGCACTTGTGACTTCCTGTTTAGTTTTACATTTTAGCAATAATCTGGGCTTAGTGGGGTCCCTGGAGCTTTTGGCCCCGGTGTCATTGTACCTCCTGCACCATTCAAATCAAGTCCCTTTAACTGCAAGGTAACTGCAATTATAACTGCCTGTTTAGTAGTCCAACATAGCAATATTATGTGTTTAGAGGAGTTCTGACAACTTTTTGGCCCGGTGTTACTGCACCTGCTACACCATTCAAATCATGACCCTGTTGACTGCATGGTAACTGCACTTGTGGCTGCCTGTTTAGTAGTAAAATATAGAAGAGCTCTTGTAACTTCACTTTATTTTTTATGTGCATTGTCTATTACAACGTTTAGAATTTGATCATAATGACCCAATATATTACGTTGAAGAAATCAATCCGATAATACCTACAAAATACAAAAAAAGGTACTGAGGCATAAATAGGAAATGCCACAAACATTTTAAGGTTATAGCATCTGCTTTACACAACTAAGTAATAAAAAGCAAGCATTCCAGCATACTGTTAGAAGCTGTGTGCCTTTTCAGTGGGAAGAGATCTTATCTTGACAGTGAATGGGGCTTAAAAAGTGTGACCAGCTTGAGTAGAAGTATTGTAAATGCGTGCAACTGGGGGAAGTTAACAAAGAAAAAAGTTCCTCACAAAAGCGAATGAACACAGTAATTCGGTATTGGGAACTGTTAAGAGCCCCCTTTTGAGATATATTAAATACAAGAGATTTCACAAGCACAGCGCAAGCGCTGTGCTTGTGAAAATGGGAAAATGTGTGTTTCCACACAGGGCTCCGTTCCCCTCTGCATACTTCTTCACTATGGTAAACTCCGCACGAAGGAATAGGTAACTTTACCTTTTTAAAAACTCACCTAACATCCCTAATAGTACATCTAAAAAGCAGCGCTTGTGTCGGTGAATATGTGCGCAAGGCAAATTTCCCCCAAGTGTCGCAGAAAAACTGCTTAATGGTGCTGTTTAAGTGTAATGAATTAAATTGCACGTGTGCACAAGCACAAATTAAATGCACTAGTGCATTTTGCAAAGTCATGACTGCAGAAGAGCAAAACAATTTGCTTGACCTGCATTAATACTGCTCCACTAAAAACAAAGTGTAATTGCTCTAGAAAAACGTATTTTCAGTAATTACATACTGAGCCGCTCCTCCACTAATATGTAATAAGCAAATGCACAAAACAGATGTGCTGCCACATACAGATAGTAGAAAATCAGAGACGTAGGCACCAACCGCAAACATAGACATCAATCAACAACCCGTGATGTGGATTGGTGAAAAAGTAGGTACATAAACTGTCACATGAAGCTTTTGCCGGTGTGTTCTTATTTCGACACTGGTGTCCTGCCAATAAGTTGCAATCAAACACTCTCACATATAAAGGCACAGGATTATGTATGCCCCAAAACCTTTGCTTAGTTGAAAGTGGTCTCTGATAATGTGGTGTCCCATATTCCGAGAAGCACAGTTGCATTTTTCAGTACCGAGGTATGTTGTTCAATTGAATTGCAGAAGTTATGGGACATTACTTCTACTGGCACACAATTCCTCGGGTGGCAGCACTTGATAAAGGACAGAGGGGCATATTCTCAAGGACTCATCGCCGATTTATCGGCACTTTAGCCCCGCAAAAGTGGCGTTAGAGTCATCACCCTATTCCCAAACTGGTGCAAACTGCCGATATCGCCAGTTTCCCAGCGATAGCTGCAGCAAAAAACATCGCCACGGATGAAAGCGACAACTATCAATCAATCAGGGGTTTATAAAGCGCGCTACTCACCCGTGAGGGTCTCAAGGCGCTTGGGGGGGGGGGGGCAGCTCCGGATCAGTCGAAGAGCCAGGTCTTGAGGTCCTTCCTGAACGTGTGCAGGGTCGGGGAGCGTCTGATGTTCACGGGGAGCTCGTTCCAGGTCTTGGCTGCGATGTAGGAGAAGGCTCTCCCGCCAGTTCTGTTTTTGCGGATGCGGGGGACCTCTGCCAGGGCGAGGTCGGCGGAGCGGAGGTTCCTCTTGGGTGCGTGGAAGGAGATTCTCTCGTTGAGGTATTTGGGTCCGATGTTGTTGAGGGATTTGTAGGCGTGGGTGAGGAGTTTGAAGGTGACCCTCTTCTCGACGGGGAGCCAGTGGAGGTCTCGTAGGTGTTGGGTCATGTGTTCGTGACGCGGTGTTCCGGGGGCGAGTCTGGCTGCGGCGTTCTGGATGGTTTGGAGTTTGTGTAGAAGAGTTCTGTTGATTCCGGCGTATAGTGCGTTGCCGTAGTCCAGTCTGCTGGTTATTAGCGCGTGGGTGACAGTCCTTCTGCAGTCGGGGGGATCCATTTGAAGGTCTTGCGGAGGATGCGCAGGCAGTTGAAACTGGTGGAGGCAACGGCGTTGATCTGGCGGTTCATGGAGAGGGAGGAGTCGAGGATGATGCCGAAGTTCGTGCGTGGTCTGTAGGGGTGGGTGGATTCCCGAGGGCGGAGGGCCACCAGGTGTTGTCCCAGGCTGACGTGCAGGGTCCGAGGATGAGGACCTCGGTTTTCTCTGAGTTGAGCTTCAAGCAGCTGTCTTTCATCCAGGCTGCGACATTCTTCATTCCTCCCTGGAAGCAGAGTCTGGTGTCTTCGGGATTCTTTGTGAGTGAGAGGATGAGCTGGGTGTCGTCGGCGTAGGATACAATGCTGAGCCCATGCTGTCTGACGATGGCGGCGAGGGGGGCCATGTAGATGTTGAAGAGCGTGGGGCTGAGCGATGATCCTTGGGGTACTCTGCAGTTGATATCGGTGGGTTCGGAGAGGAAGGGAGAGAGTCTGATCCTCTGGGTTCTACCGGAGAGAAAGGATTGGATCCAGTCGAGGGCGGCTCCTCGTATCCCCGCGTCGTGAAGTCTGGCTGCGAGCGTGCGATGTGAGACGGTGTTGAAGGCTGCGGAGAGGTCTAGGAGGATGAGGGCCGCAGTGTGTCTCTGGTCGAGTAGCATGCGGATGTCGTCAGTGGCGGCGAGGAGGGCGGTCTCAGTGCTGTGGTTGCTGCGGAATCCCGACTGGGAGGCATCTAGGATGGAGTTCTCTTCGATGAAAGCGGTCAGCTGGGCGTTTATGAGTCTCTCGGTGACTTTGGCCGCGAAGGGGAGGAGAGAGATGGGCCGGTAGCTTTTCAGGTCCTTTGGGTCGGCCGATGGTGTCTTGAGGAGGGGTTTAACCTCCGCCCGCTTCCAGTTGTCAGGGAAGATGCCGGATCCGAAGGAGGCATTGATGGTCCGTCCTAGTTCAGGTGCGATGGCGGCGGCGGCCCTGTGGAATATGTGCGGTGGGCGAGGGTCCGTTGGGACTCCTGAGAGGGTTTTCTTCATGGTCGCGGTGATGTGTTCGACGGTGGGGGGATTCCAGGTCATGACGGTTGACTTGTCGGCGGTGGTGGGGAGGGGGTGGTGTCCGGCGTCTGTTCGCTGAAGTTGTCGTAGAGGGCCTTGATCTTCAGATGGAAGTAGGAGCTGAGCTTGTTGCAGAGTTCCTGGGAAGGTGTGACTTCGGTGGCTTCGCTGGGGGGTTTGGTGAACTGCTGTATGACGTTGAACAGTTCCTTGACGTTGGTCGCCTTGGTCTGGACTTTGTCTCTTATGAAGGTCCGTTTGGTGTCTCTTATGCGCTGGTGGTATTCCTTCAGGGCGCTCCTGTGGTTGTTCTGTGCTTCCGTGGTTTCCTGGTTTCGCCAGGTTTTCTCTAGACATCTGCAGGAGTGCCTGGCTTCTTGTAGTTCTGTGGTGAACCAGGTGGCCTTCAGAGGGCGTTGTTTGGCGGGGTGGCGGAGGGGTGCGAGCTTGTCGGCGCAGCAGGAGATCCAGCGGTGAAGTTCTTTGGCTGCGGAGTTGGTGTCGGTCGTGGCGCTGGGGGGGGTCTTGGAGGAGGGTGGTGTTGAGGTGTTCCTCTGTGATCTTGCTCCAGTTCCTTCATGGCGGGCGCGGTGGGGTTTGGGTGCGGTGGTGGTGTTGAAGGTGAAATGGATGCAGTGGTGGTCCGCCCAGAGGGGCTGGGTGGTGTGGCTGAAGTGGATGTTTGTCCCTCCTGCGAAGATGGGGTCGAGGGTGTGTCCAGCCCTGTGAGTGGGCGTGTTGACCAGCTGCTTCAGTCAGAGGTTGGCGAGGTTGTCTAGGAGAGCGGTGGAATCGGGGTCGTTGTAGTTGTCGAGGTAGAAGTTCAGGTCCCCGAGTAGAATGTAGTCTGTAGAGGTGATGGCGTGGGGTGCAGCGAGCTTGGCGATAGTAGCAGCGGGCTGGGTGCGAGGTCCCGGCGGTCTGTAGATGAGGGTGCCGCGTAGCGTGGTCCTGGGGTTGGTCTGAATCTGGAAGTGGAGGTGGAGGTGTTGGAGTGGGGGTCACTCGTGCTGGAGGTGGAGAGTCGGAGGGGGGTCTTGTGTGCTATGGCGAGTCCTCCTCCTGGGTGGGGGGGGGGGCGGTCCGTTCTCTGGATCTTGTAGCCGTCGGGGATGGCCGTGGTGATGTCGGGGCCGGAGGTGGCGTTGGTCCAGGTTTCCGTGAAGAAGGCGACGTCGGGCGAGAGGGTGTCGATCAAGTCCCAGATCTCTACGGCATGTCGGTGCAGGGAGCGCACGTTGAGGAGGATGCATGTCAGGGTTTCGGTGGTGCGAGCATCAGGCGGGACTTCGGCGGTGGAGGGGGCTTTGTTGATGGTGAAGGATCTATGGCAGGGTCTGCACAAGAACTGTCCGTGGGTGGTGCTCAGCGAGGATATTTCGCAGTCGGTGTGTCTTCCGGGATTGAGTGCGTGGAGGGTGGTGGAGTCGTAGCGGTGGGGCCTAAGAGAACCAGGGTTCCTGGTGCTGGCCGTGGTCGGGACGCGGACGGGCGCAGACAGGCTTGCCTTAGGCGTGCCAGCAGCAAGCCAGCAGCGCGCCCACTGTGCGCATCTTTAAGTAGGGGAGGGGGTGCGGGAGCGGGGCTGTGTCAGGGGAGGGGCCGCAGGGGCAGCAGCGGCGTGAAAGTGAGTGATCAGCACAGCGGAGCAAATGTGAAAACACAGAGAACAAAACAGAATCACACAGAGAACAAAACAGAATCACAGTAAATAAATCAAAAGTGGTATCAGCAAGATCAAGAAGTGGAAACAGCCGGCAAGTATGGAGACACCTGAGCGCTGGGTCGGGCTGCCGGCGCGAACACTGCACCAGGAGGGGCTCTGTACCTGGGGCGGTCCGGCGGTGAGGCAGAGCTGCTGGGGAGAGTGCTGGCCTGGACCACAGGTCAAGGCTTCACACCCTAATGATATGCAGAGTAGGCGTACCCGTGCAAAAACACACGAAAACACCACTTCGCGATATTCACAACGACCAGCCAGATCCGCGATGCGACCCAAAAACAGGCGATAAGGCGCGTTAGCAGCAGGGATTTAACACCTGCCTTTCACTGATGTAAAGCCGGACGACAACCTGCAGCATGAAAGGGAGCCCAGCCCAGAGCCACATCTGAAGACCAACACATGTCATTGAGCTACTGACCATGCAGCTCGGAGACCCAAGAGGGCCACAACACCCACTGCCATCACCCCCAGACACCCCCCACCCCCGGACCACCACCGAGGCAGCGCAGAACAAGACAGCTGACCTTCCCAAAATGGCATGGCTCCACAGCCACACAATTGCAGAATGTGGGGAGAGGTGGGAACCAAGTATGTGTGAAGGAGGCAAGTCACCCATGAATAAAAATGTACACAATGCCAAGTGTGGCTGCGAGTTTCAGCTTGGTTTTGCGCTTCACATCAGTCCAGCGCTTCTTGCAGTCGTCCACTTCCCTTCTCTTCACTCCGACTGCATTCCCCTTTGCCAAGATGGACTGCCATATTGTATTTTTAGTTGCCAATGTCACAGTGGAGGTGATGGACAGTTGGTGGTGGTGTTCTGTCACCTCCGTAATGAGGATCTGGTTTTCCTGCGTACTGAAACGCGGGTTCCTCTTATTCTTCTCCTTGCCCTTCCCTGTCCCCGAGGTCCCAGGCTGGTCCTCCGTGGGGCTTGTGGGGTTCTAGTTGTCCTCTGTACTTGCTCCGGCTCCCTCCATGGTGCTTCGCAGTTGTTTGTGTTTTGTAGGTGGGTTTTTGTGCCGCTTTTATAGTGATTGTTCCCGCCTTACTTGTGGGACTTCCGGCCTGGCGCTGCTTTTCGCTGGATTTTTATCGCAGTTGGGCCCATCGCAACTTTTTTCACGTTCGGGTTTCCCTTTTTTATCGCCGTCGCGGTAGTTGTATCGCGGACATTTGAGGCGTTCTCGGGAAACTATCGCATGTTACCGTTGTGTTGGGAATACGACGTTGACACAGAGTTATTTTCCCGCGATAGACGGCGATATGGAAAATTGCGTTAGCCTATTTTGGCGATGTTTATCGCACGTTCTTGTGAATATCCCCCAGAGTTGCCTTAATTAATGCTCCTGACAGTTTGAAGCACTGAATGCAGAAACATGGATACTGCTGGCATACAAAGAATCCAGTTAAGAATTATCGGGTTTTTAATTATGTGATGGCGGGCAACAATGAAGATGTTAAGGTTTTTCTTCACACGTTTGTTAAAGAGGTTCTACAGTGCTACACTTGGCATAGGAAATAATAGCATTAGGGATTCAGACCTAAGATGGCCACATGACTGGCATAGGAGGCGCATTGAAGACTTACAGGTTACTTCCCCTGTGCTAGAGGTGGATGAGCCCCACGATAAAGCGTGTGACACTGTGTGACAGAGGTGTCTATCGCCTGTGTGACTAAGAGCACATGAGCCGTAACGCATAACCTCAACAAAGGGTTTCACAGCTCAATTGGACTATTTAAGATGTCACGTGACAATACATTGTTTTGTTGGGAGAGAACCTAATTATCTGGAGAAGAAGGCTCATAGAACAGTGTTAATTTGTGTCAACAAAAAGACTCCTCAGATTTTTCTTTAAAACAGACAACAGTAAGTTAGGAGAAGCAATAAAGACGTCACTCTGCCCCAATCAAAACTGAGTTTGTGTTTCAGAGGTTGTTTCTGATGATTTAGTTACACAAGATGCCATTTTAATGGCGAATGTGCTTCCTATAAATGACTACTACATTTTGCATATACAGTTTGGCCATATATTTATGAAATGTGCTCCAAAGTTCACCACTGCAGCCCGAAGCTAAACTATCCCACCCTCTCACTGACAGAGAGAGAGAGAAAACTTTGTTTATTTAGACCACAGTCTTTAAACAGTACACAATACACAAAACACATTAGGGATCCAGGTGCTGGAGTCAGTATAAATTCTATACAAATAAATACTAATTGTAAAAAACATCTAAGTCCATAAAAACTCTTAGTTGATGGGAGGACACTAAAATACATTTAAAACATTTAAAAACAGTGCCCCTCCTGTAAATTCTCCCTTACAAAAATTTTAATAGCTTTCAAAAATGTTCCCATTGCAATTGCGATGCCTAACGTTGGCATTTCGGTAAGTAGACATACAGCTTGGGCACGAGAGCTTACCTCATTTAAAAAAAATATTGGGCGTAAAAACAATTTGCGTAAAGCTAGAACCAATGTGCAATCGAGCAATATATGCAAAATATCATTTCTTATTCCTAACCCACATTTACAAATGCCATCTGTTTGAATCAGAGCTGCCTTTATTTTTTCTTCCAATTTCCAAGGGTTAATACCAGCTCGTATCCTTAAAATTTCATATCTTAGCCCTTGGCTTGGCAGAATATCCAAATACGGGAACCAGGCTTCGTTTGCCCATGAGCTTTTTAACCACTGAACTGATTTTTTCTCTTTCATATAATCTAGGTCCAGTGATCTTGAATATATCAGCCCTTGCTCTCTAAGCATTCTCTTTGTGAAATCTATTTCCAGGGATGGGTGCGAAAGTCTCACCTTTAGGCGCACTGCTATTTTCTGGAGGTTTCTTCTTACATCCTTTGCCCAACTAAGATTACTTAATTGAATCTCCTCTCTGCACCATTGTGAGACCTTCTGCACACCACCTGGATCCTGGCGTTTCCAAAATCTCACCAGGGACATTTGTGTCTGTACGGTCCATGCTATTGACCCTCCATTCTAATAGCTTGAATCATTGTGCAGCTTGGTAGTGACAATAGCATTTTTAAAATCTTGCCTTCTTCCCGATCCCACCCGCATTTACCACTCAGGTAAAGAACTTCTGCCCCGTACAGTACTTGCGGGGGGATCATTGCTTCAAACGCCTTTAACATAGGTCTATGTGACATATCGCCGTATTCCTTATTACATTTTTTTAGGCCACAGACTGACGAGAAAGCTTTAGCTTTTTGGGCCTCCAGGTGGGTACCCCATTTTAGCGCACTATCAAACCAGAGGCCCAAATATCTATACTCTGTAACTGTCTCCAGTTTGTCTTGACCTAAAAATCAGTTAAAATTCTTACCTCTCTTCCCAAAGCATAAAACCTTTGTCTTTTCCATATTAACTTTTAAAAACTTTCTATCACAATAATTCTTAAAAGCATTTAGTTTCCTTTGGAGTCCTACCTCTGTTTGATCAAGAATCACGAGATCATCCGCATATAAAAGGCAGGACACTTTATTTCCGCTCATTCTAGGGCTTGCACTTCTTTCTACTTCTAAAACTGCGGGAGGTCTGCTAAGAAAATTGCAAATAACATAGGGGCCAAAACACACCCCTGTCTGAGGCCATTCCCTACCATCATCTTATGAGTCAGTGACCCTTGCGTATCTCTAATTACCTGGGCCCAATTCCCTTTGTGTTGCTCTTTTAATATCAATAATATGCCTTCCGGGATGCCATATTTTTCCAAGTCCTCCCAGAGGCACTTACGATCCACAGAATCAAAAGCTGCCCGAAAATCGACAAAGCAACAAAACAACTTTCCATTTTGCTCTATCGATTTTCTGGCCAATGCCCATAAGGCAAAGCAATGGTCTATGGTGGAGTGTCCTTCTTTGAATCCCCCTTGTTCAACTGGTACAATAGATCTCTGTTCTGCCCAGTCTTTTAATTTCCCTAATATTATTTTAGCAAAGATCTTTTCTCCGATATCTAATAAGTTAATTAATCTATAATTCTTTGGGGCATAAATATCCCCTTTCTTATGAATCGGCCTTATTATCGCTCCTTCCAGTTTAGAGGGATCGTCCCAGATTCTAAAATTACTAAAAACATACCTGAGAAAAATTCAGCCCACCAGGACCGGTTCAATTTTATTATCACGGCTGGTAGGTTATCCGGACCTGCTGCTCTTGATAGGTTCAGGGTCTTTATCGTTCTAAGCACACTTGCTACTGAACAGTCCGGTTTTAGATCTTCTACCAGACCACTCCAGACCCGTGATACCTCCTCTTCAATTACTCTCCCCGGACTATATAAATCCTGCAGGTAATCCTCCCATGCACCCTCCTCCACCACGCAGTTCATTGAGGCAACCAAAGGTTCTGATGCTGAATGTACCAGCTTCCAGAACTGTCGTATATTCTTAGATTCGATTGCCTCCAACAATTTTCCCCAACAGGTTTCCTTGTAGACTCTTTTAGTACTAGAAATTAGCATGGTATAATCTCTCTTTAACTTAACGAGATTATCGGCCCTGGACTGATCAAATTTTTACGCAGACTACGCTCTTCTCCTTAGTTCTCTTTTCTTATTTAGGCAGTCAATATTAAACCATTTACCTTGGCTAATCTGAGTGTTTTGCTTGCTCTTTCTAAGCCTTATGTCAATGTTGATTTCTACACGAAGGCTTTGTACCACTTGGTTTAATTTCTCAACATACCAAGCCAAATTTAGGCCACTCACACATCCTAGGTCAATATTTTGTTGCAGCCTAGTTAGCCTTTCTATATACTCCTCAGTTAGCCGTGTTGTTATACGCCTAGGGTAGTCCATCTGCTGTGTAACTACTTTGTCACGGGCAGGCTGGTGAAAATTTACCAGCTCCAATTCCATTATATTATGATCACTGCCTTCTATATTACTAATCCTAAAACCCTGTACTAAAGCAAAATTCCAAGCTGACATAAAAACATAGTCTATGGGGCAAATTTGTGCCCCCGGTTTAAATGTTTTCTTTGCCGGACAATCTTGAGCTGACCTGCCATTTAGACAAAAAAGACTTTTTGTCGCTAGGTAGTTTCCTAACTTTACATCATGTGTTGAACAGAGACTTACAGGAAACTTTGCTTGATTTATGCCATAGGCCTCCCAAATTTCCATAAACCAAATGTCTACCTGCTTTGGGTTTAATTTATGATTAAAATCTCCCACCAACAAGAATATATCCGAATCATACATTTCACACAATAAGTCTATATCATTCTTAAAATGACCCATTTCGACCCCATATTCCTCCTGGGTACCCCATTGCATATATACATTTAAAATCAGCATGTTTTCATTGTTTTTATCTGTGACCATCAGGGCTATCATACAACCCAGCAACCATTTACATGTTACAGTAAGGTGACATACATTTTTCACTAATTTAGTCGATAATAGTGTCATTAAGCCACCTGCTGGTCGAACAGACCTTGATTTAGTTGCCGGGCGGCAAAGTTGGCGGAAGCCATCAACTACAGGGGTATTACCACATAGCCAAGTCTCTTGGATACAAATAATCTCATTATCTTTTGCAAGGTTTTTTATAAAATCTTGCTTTATCTGATTTCCTAATCCATTTATGTTCCAAGAGATCAATTTTATGCCATGTGGCAACCCCATTACCTATTCTACGTCACTAAGAAGCCCATTTTCATCAATTTCCTCCAAAAATTGCCGAGAAGGCCCTGCGGGACTTGTGCAGTGGCTCCAGTTCTTCCAGGATTCCTCTATATCTGAGTTATTTATTACTATATTTAGATCACCCAAATCTAATCCTACTTCTCTTTCTATTAATCTCACTTGCCTTTTACCAAGTCCTGCATGATACTTTAAAAAACTTTCTTTTGCGGGACTTTGTATTCTGTCACTACTTCTTCTTTAGATACTAACCGAATACCTTCTTTTAAGATCTCTCTCTCTGACTTCTCTATGGCGATTTTTACCAGGTCTGAATAAACCTGCACCCTGGTAAACTCTTTACCATCAATAGATAATTGGAAGCCCACCTGTCGAAGGTCTTTGGATCCTATCCCTTTCAGGTTCGGACAATGGGCAAATGAGTTGAGGAGATGGGACCTATTTAAGTACGACCACTTCTTCGTTTTTTTCCCACCCCTTCCCGTTTTCACATGTTCAAAGTACAGCCACCTATTGCCTTTGTCCTCGGATTCTAACTGTGTGGGCATACTCATTGATTGTCGGATATTATTTCTTACCCCTTCCTCTAATTTGTTACCCTGGTTTAGCCTCTCTTTAAGGGGGCTAATTATTCCAGGTGTACTAGTGTATTGGATGCTATGTGTCTTATATGCTTTCTTTGCTTCTCCTGGTAAATTTGTTTACTACTATCAGTCCCCTTTTTTACTTGGTTCTTTACTTGTTTCTCGGGACTCACCAATCGTACCTTTCTCGCTCTTTCTCTCTGGATTTTAAGAGATTTTGATTTTAACTCACACACAGCTAATCCTGGTAGTTCCTTCAATTCCCTTTTTTTCGCAGCTCTGCCTTTGCCCTCTCTTTGGTCTGCTCTTCCTACGGGTCTCCCCTGTTTTAATAAGCCACCTCTAGTAAAGGCACCACCCCTTCTCTTTACCAACATCGGCCATCTCGAGATGTAAACTTCATGATTATCGATTGGGGGTTCTGCATTCCCAGCCTCCTCCCCTACCCCAGCCGGGGCGGGAGGCTGTGGATCAGGGACAGATCTTAGCATTGATGGCATTTGGCCCCTGATACCTTGTAGCTCCCCCTCAATCTTAGAGAGATGCAAGTTCTGTATTTTTAAAATGTCATGGTTTAACATTGTAACTTCCAAGAGCCCCTTAAGCGATTTCTGCAACAGTATCATAAGTTCCAACATTGAAGAAGCTGGTGTTACTGCGGAGTCTAAATTTAGCTCTGAAAATTGAGTACAGTCATTAAATGCTGGGTTCTGGGCACCATGCGAATCTTGTCTTTCTGTTTCTTTTGGGCTTACAACCAAGGCTGGGACTTCTTCCTCATCTTGCTTTAAGACCCCGCTATTTGTTTCCTGGGTAGACCGAAGTCCACACTGAGGTGACAACCTCGGGGAAGAGGACAGGCGGGGTGACATTAATAGTCCATTATAACCTGTTATGGTCAGAAGGCATTGATTAGCCGAGTTTACAGAATCCATTATTTGTTCATCAAGGATTAAGGAGGACCCCCCTTTCCATGATTCCTCCCCTACTAATTCTACTTCGGCGGCTGGAGACTTTGCAGGTGAAAAGACCCTTTTAAAATGCTTCCCCACAAAGTCTTTTAGGGAGCTTGATGCTGTACCCCCCTTACGTCCCATTTGTGATGGCTCCTTAAATATTTTCTCTTTTCTCTTCTGGACACGCTTTGATTTTTGTTTTCCCCCTGGGCACACTAAACTTTCTCCTGTAGCTTTTTGATCTGTAGGGGGCTCTCTTTGCTTTAGATTAGGTCCCAGTGTGCTTTTATTCTTCCTGGGAGCCATCTTTAAACTCTTCAAGTTTATATATGATGACTACTTCTCTGAGATCCAATGCGTGTGTCCCACCTGACACGGCCCCCCCTGATTTCCAACTCAGATCTTTTGGCAGGGGTGGCTACCAAGTTCTGCCTATTGAGAGAGGAGGGAACTTTTCACTTACCTCTGTTGTGCCTTATGCGTATCCCTGCTATATGCTACGCACCACAGAGTCTGCACTGGTTCCCAATAAACACAGAGTCCTTCACCTCAGGAACTTTCTCCAGCAAATACGAATACAGATAATTATTTTGCGGCTCCGGCCGCAACGGGGCGTGTCTCGCGGCTCCTGCTGCGTATATCTAATTATTTCGCGGCTCCGGCCGCAGCTGAACTTGTCTCGCGGCACCTGCCGCGTTTAGCTAACTCCGGTTGCAGCTGAGCTTGTCCCGCGGTTCCTGCCGCATACAGATTGTTATTTAGCGGCACTGGCCGCTGCTGAACTTATCTCGCGGCTCCAGCCGCAGCTGAACTTGTCTCGCTGCTCCTGCCACGTTTAACTAACTGTTTAGCGGCTCCGGCCGCAGCTGAGCTTATCTCGCGGCTCCTGCCGCGTTTAACTAACTGTTTTGCGGCTCCGGCCGCAGCTGCCCTCGTCCCGCGGCTCCTGCCGCACACAGACAGATATTTAGCGGCTCCGGCCGCTGCTGAACTTATCTCACGGCTCCTGCCGGGTAGACAAATCTGCCACCGCGGCTCTCATAGGCTTCACTTCACTTCGGCCCACGGAGTTCCAAAGCACCGCTGCTGCCGCTCTCCTACGATACGCGCCTCTCCTCGTCTGCCACAAAAACCACTGACTGGGTTTGGCTCATTTGATACACTAGGTAGCAATTGGTTCTTTTATAGCCCACTATCTTTACGAAAAGGAAATCATTGGCCAGAACCTTCTGTATGAATGTGGTTTCCCAGTACCACTGTAGCTGATACTAAACCGAAAAGCCCAAGAAGGCTGTTATCCTCAGAGGATAACAACAGTTTAAGCACCCAGGGGCATATGTACAAGGAGTTAACGCCGTGTTAGCGGCACTTTTCCGTCGGTTTTGCAGCAATATTTTTATCGCCATATGTAAAAGCTGTCGCTGACCTCTGTTAGCGGCAGTTTTCTGGCGAAAACGTCCATTATAAAGATTGCCACGTCTGTTAGCGATAATGACATGCAACGGAGGCGTTCCCGTGCAAAAACAGTCGCTAACCCCACTTCGCGATATTTACAAGGGGATTCTTTAAGTTTGAAGGACCAAAAAAACTGCAGTTTTTTAAGACCAGAAAATAGCTGGTCTTAAAAATGGAGATAACACTTGGGGCCTCATTTCAGCAGGTTTTGTTGCTGGACTGCGCTGCAAGCAATGTTGCTGCGCTGCCCTGCAACAAAACTACAGGGCAGGACTGCCCACCATCAATAAGATAGTGCGCATTCCTGGGCCTCACTCATGAAAAGTGTTGCAGCGCTGCAACAAGACAGCGTTGCAACACTTTTCACTACCTCCCTTCTTGCGACACCACGGATGCGCTGTATTCACTGGACAGCGCTCCATGACGCAAGTAATGACAGATACGTCTGGAATCCTGACATATCTGTCTGCGCTAAAGTCACGCATTGCTGTAGTCGTGTCACAACCATGACACAACTCCAGCAATGCATGGGGCCAGCCTATCCCTGTGGCACTGCGTCACCCTTACGCCTGCCATCATGCAGGCGTAAAGTACTGACGCAGTGCCGTTCTTGAGGGGTGCCCGGGTGTCGGTGCAGTTGGAGATCCATCGGTGGCGGTTGCGCGCTCTGGTATCATCGTCTGTAAGCGTTGGTGGAGTGGTGGTGCTGAGGGAGTTGACAAGACGTACTTCGGTGGCCTTGATCCAGCTGCGAGGGGGGCGATGATGGCGGTTGTGTACGGTGGGCATGGTGAAGACGTGATGTATACATTGATGGTCGGTCCAGGAGAGTCCGGTGGTGTGGCTGTAGTTGAAGGTCCCGCTGGCGGAGGAGAAGTGCTGGACCGTGTGTCCTGCTATGTGGCTTGCTGCGGTGACTAGCTGCTTGAGTCTGATGTTGGGGAGCTACCCCAGGAGGGGGTGGTGTTCTGGTCACTGGGGTTGTCCAGGTGGAACTTGAGTTCGCCGAGTAGGATGTCGTCGGTGGATGGGAGAGCCTGGTGTGCAATGAGGTCTACAATGGTATTTGAGAATGGGTGTCCATGGCCCGGGGGGCCTGCAGATGAGGGTGCCGCAGAGGATGGGGTTGGGGTTGGTCCTGTTCTGGAAGTTAAGGTGTTCCATGGTCACCGTTGGGTCATTAGAGTGCGTGGTCAGTCGGACTGTGCTTCTGTAGGTGATGGCAATGCCTCCTCCTGGACGGTCGGGGTGGTCCTTGCGGGTGATTCAGTAGCAGTCAGTGACGGCAATGGCGATGTCCGGTCCGGAGCAGATGTTGGTCCTGGCAGGCGATGTGGCGTCCAGGGTTGATGGCGAGGAGGGTGCTGGCGCCGTAGGGGTGGAGTGTCCGAGAGGAAGGCTCCTTGGTGCTGAGCGCGGTCCAGGGGCAGTCGGACGCAGACGGGCTTGCCTATGGCTTGCCTTTGGCACGGAGCCGTCCATTACAACGCAGGCATTACATCGTAATGCCCTTTTCAACGTAAATCCAACAACGCAGGTGCCTTTACGTCGCATTCCATTACAACGCATTGTGAGGTCAGTAATGGGGTATTTTTAATTTTTAGGGTGGGTATGGGTTTCGGGTGTCGGAGATGAAATGTGGGGTGTATTATGGGGTAATATTTGAAAATTGGGGTGTGCATTTGGGTCAAATATGATTTTTAGGGTGTGTTTTGGGGGCTCAAAGATGAATTTTAGGGTTCAGGGTTTGCTTTGGGGTGCAAGGGTCAGTTTTAGGGTTGCACTCACTGAAGTGGGAATAGTAATGTTTACATCTCCGCAATCCAACACCTTCCCTACTGTTGCAATATGCCTAGTATTACTATGCATTGTAATGGAATGCGATATGATGGTATGCGTCGTAACTCCATATATGCCTTTGGCACACCAGTGGTATGCCCGCTGCGCAAGGCCGCACAGCGGCCGACATTGAGAAGTGCTGTGAGGGGGACTAGACAGCTGGGAGGTGGGAAACGCCGGAAAGAACACTGGATGGGGCGTGGACGCGGGGGTGTGTGTGAGCGGGTGTCGTAAATATTTACATGAGAGAAATCTTACCTCGAGGCCGGGTCCCGTGTCTTCGTTGCTCCTGCTCTCCTGAGTCTGCTTCCAGGAACAGGACGTAGGCAGCCAGGCTCCCTCCCCTAAGCCAATAACAACGTTGCAATGCAGCGTTGGGATTGGTCATTGGCGCCGGGACGAGGCGTTCAGCCAGGGGCTGGAGGTGTGGGCATGTTCTCCATGCAGGCTGTAATGCAGCCTGCATTGCGAACAGGACAGTGCGCATGACTGCTTTGTGTGGCCTGAGCCGGCCGACCAAACAGTCACTGCACACTTGAGTGGGCATGCCACTCCGCCCCTGCCCTGCTCAGTGAGTGGAGCAGCCCTACCCACCCTCCATCCCGCAACGGAAACATGGCACCATAACATCAGGACGTTATCATCATGAAATGATTGTTCCTCTTCTTGCACTGCTTGGAAGCAGTGGGGCAACGCTCTTCCGCCATAGCGAATGAGCCGACACTGGGGGTGCGTCATCCATTGGTGCTAGGCCTGGACGACTCGACCCCCGGGCCTCCTCCACTACGTGTCCCACCTTCTCCTTACCTGGATATTGACACTGTGGCGCAATCCGCTAAACTCTCTCCAAATCTGTGACTCACCCAGCAGGAGCCTCAGCCAGGTGGAATTTCACAAGCGTGGGTACAGCAGTCGCCGCCAAGTCTGCTGGTGAACCTCCCAATGCAGTTGATGCAGCAGTGCCCCCTTAGGCGTGAACTTGCAGCGCTCCCGCAACACAAGTTTGGTGCAGCTCAGGGGCCTCACCCTCCACAGCGTCCGGCCAGCGCAACCTCATCCGGCCTGTGATGCAGAGAGATGCCGCCCACCGTTGGTAATCCTCTCTGTGCACCCCGGTGTAGTGGTGGATCGCAGTATGCGATACAGACTTCCCTACGTTGGTGGGCAGAAGCCTCTACCATTCACAGCTCCAAGGTGCGCAAGGCGGTCTTTTCACACAGGTCAGCAACGTGTCTCCATGCGACCGACCAGACTTCACCACCAGGTACGGGCAATCGCCGTGCCTCAATGTCTACCGCCACGGCTCATCGACTCCACAGCTCCTCCGCATCCCACTCCAGGCTCCAGAAGCAGGTCCAGCGAGGCATCCAGGCTCAGGTCCAGCGAGGCATCCAGGCTCCAGACGCAGGTCCAGCGAGGCATCGAGGCTCCAGACGCAGGTCCAGCGACGCATCCAGGCTCCAGACGCAGGTCCAGCGAGGCATCCAGGATCTCATCCTGGTCATCCTGGATGTTGGGTGGCTTGAGGGGGTTGTTGATGTGTGCTGCACTTGGCCCTGGCTGCTCCATTCTGCTTTCATTGTTTTTTTTGCCTATTTTCTATTGGAGGTCGACTGATAGGCTATTTTTTCCATTAGAGGCAAAAAAAACTCACATTGGGCTGACTAACGTGCGTTTTTTTGCCGCTAATGGGCCTTTTGTTGGTTTTCGCCCGCTAATGCCGGAATTCCTATCGCCATCATGCTGATGTTAGCGGCAGTTTTCACCGCTGATCCCTGAAGCTATCGCCATGTAACGACGTCTTGTACATACGTCGCTAACAAGGCGATAGTTTTCCGCGGTACACGGCGATATAAAAACTGCAGCTAACTAGCGTTAGCGATAGTTATCGCCATTTCTTGTACATATGCCCCCCAGTCTACTTATTGTGTAGCCCCTTAATGCATAAACATTGTAATGATGTTTGGGGTGATATTTTGGCCCCAGAAGGTGTTTGGACCTTCTGGTCTTCTCAGTCCTTTCATAATCTAACTGTCCTGTTTCCCTGTTTGTAAATAAAATACTATATATTTGCAAAGTTAAAGACCTGACTGAACATTGAATTTATTGACTATAAATATTGTGGGGCTTATATACGAGCCCCGTAAGACATTTTTTGCCCCTCCATTGCATCACTTTTCGTGATGCAGCACCAGCATAAACAATGCGCCACGTCGCGCCATATTTACAAGGTGACGCATCTAGGCAGATGCGTCACCTTGTAAAGCCCTGTGCCACATAATACCTACGTCAGGTATAATGTATGCAGGGTGGTCGTTCGCACGCAAGAAAGCCTTGTAGGAGTGGCACAGTGAAATCTATCAGATTTCACTGTGCCACTTCTAGGACGCCAGTGTGTCAAAACCTTATGCCTGCCTCATAGCAGGTGGACGGGTGATGCAGTGCTATGCGTGTGGGCCTGCCTCATGCATTGCTGGAGTTGGTCATGCTTGCGACACCACTCCAGCAATGCGTGACTTTTGCACAGACAGATACGTCAGGATTCCTGACACATCTGTCACTCCTTGCGACATGGAGCGCCGTTCAGTAAATACGGCACATCCATTGTGTCGCAAGGAGGGCGCAGTGAAAACTGTTGCATCGCTGTTTTCACGCAGCGATGCAACAGTTTTCATAAATAAGCCCCTGAATCCATAGAGTTGGAAACTCCCTACGACCTCCTAGAGATAGCTATGACTGCTTTCACTTGATACCTTTGGAGATTCAGGTGTATGCCGGGAATCATCCGGCTGTGCAGTTGTAGTGCAGTAGGACCTGTGGCCCAATGGGAAATGCCAGAACCCGGAAATGAAAAGGATATGGATCTTCTGTTGCTTCAGCAGTGTGATTGTAGTAGCATTCTGGATATTCCATAAACAGTGAAACACTCTTTCAGTGGTGCATTTGCACACTTTAATAAGGTAGCATAGCAAGATGGTGTGATCGATCGTCTGTGATGGGTCATGAAATGCAGTCTACGTAACACTCTTCAAGGAAAGGGTGCCTTTGAAATGAAGTGGTTTGATCACACCACTTCTTTAAGTATTTTTCCTGATTGATTAGCAGGCCAGTAATTTGTTTTCAGCCAGGAAGAGTATGACGATGCATGCCAAAGGCAGGATGGAGCATATTAGGTGCAGTTCAAAAATTGTATTCTTGAAGTTTATCAACAGGAGCAACATTTTGGCAAAAGATAGGCACAGCAAAATGTCCATGCTGTTCTGTGAAACTTTTTGGAACTAAATCTAACTTTGAATCTTTAATTTAGTTCAAACTCTCTTTGACAACAATTTCCCATGTATTTAGTCTAATAATCTCATGAGAGATCAAATATCTGCAGTGAATTTGTGTGTGCCATGCTGTGTCCAATCCCACCGTACTGTCTGTGCAGTTCTAGGGCGTGCTATCAGACAAGCTATTCTCTGCAGTAGAGTGGGTCGAGGGTTCAACGCTGTCTTACAGTGTCAAGCCCCCTGGGACAGAACATAAGCGAGCTCCGCGAATACCTATCCCTCAGGGAAATGTGTCTGCAAACAGAATACAGATGTATATGCAAACACAGGACCATCTAGAAAAAACAGTAAAATTCATCCGATCACCAGGTTTACTGAGAGTTGTTGTGTACATATTGATGCTTATCCAAACTGTGAACACTAGCTGGCCTAGCTGGGAGTGGTCAACAAGAAAACAAGGAGAAATGCCTAACAAAAATGAATGTGTCCATCTGTAACAAAACTGGTACTCATGTAAAGCGCTCTGATACCTGATATCTTCGGGTCTAGTTCGCGCTATATAAAACACTAAAAAACAAAAAACAACAGTGGATGTTCCCTTTCACCTTTATTTGTTTCTTATGGCAGGAAGAAGACAGACGAAGCGCCCAGAAGAGAGGTTGCTTTCCTGATTCAAGATGTCTAGCACTGGGATGTCTTCCTTTCCGTTTCTCAAGAGGCAGGCCTCCACAGTTCTGCCTGCAAATCAAAGAGACCCTGGTCAGGTTTGGTAAGAAATTTTGTAGAGAAACCAGTGATTAATTTGTGCCGATGGTTTCTGGTGCTCGGCACCGGCACTTAATTGTCAACATCGGCTCTTGTGACAGTCTGCCAAATGGGGGCTGTCTGTCTAATTTAGAGATATACATAAACAAGCATTGGCATAGCCAATAGGTCTCGCCTTTGGGACCTTATGTGTTTAGCCAGAACTTTTGGCTATGTTGTAGAGCATTGTGGCTGCTGTGCATCATGTTGAAAAGTTATAATAAAAAGTGTTAAGCATTTTTGTTACCTTTATACAAACCAAGACGACATTATATACAACTGAACAACCTGATTAAAAAGATTTTAACATAAAAAATGTCTTCTAGTTTTTTTGTACTTGCACTGCTGGCAACTTCTTCCTGCCTGTTCTCATGCTTGTTTGTTATAATTTTTTTTGTTATGGGGGAGCGGGACATAAATAACGGGGGAGTGGAGGTTGGAAAACAGTAATTTAATTAGAACACGAGCAGCGGACGGACACTAGGGGAGAATCAACAGATGCCAGATTCCGAGGGCAGACTGACGTGATGCTTAGGTGATGCTTAGGTGATGCAAAATGGTGGTGGTGAGTGATGTTTGGTGCTCAGGTGGTGCCACTATATGGTGAGGATTGGAGGGACGTTGTGGAGTTGAAATATGTTTGGTGTGTAATTATGTGGTGTGTATTGGAAATATGTGGAGTTGAATTGTGTGGCCGTGAACTGAGGTGTGGAGTGAAATTATGCTTAGTGAAATTGTGTCATGGTGTGGAGTGCATTTATGTTGATTGGTGGTATGTGGCATAGAGTGCATTTATGTGGAGTGTATTTATGTTGCATTGAGTAGAGTGCAATTATGTGGCGTGTAATTATGTGGCACTGAGTGGTATTATGTGGAGTGTATTTATGTTGCATTGAGTAGAGTGTAATTATGTGGCGTGTAATTATGTGGTACTGAGTGGTATGTGGAGTGTATTTATGTTGCATTGAGTAGAGTGTAATTATGTGGCGTGTAACTATATAGCACTGAGTGGTATTTTCTGGAGTGTATTTATGTTGCATTGAGTAGAGTGTAAATATGTGGCGTGTAATTATGTGGCACTGAGTGGTATTATATGAGTGTATTTACGTTGCATTGAGTAGAGTAATTATGTGGCGTGTAATTATGTGGCACTGAGTGGTAGTATGTGGAGTGTATTTATGTTGCATTGAGTAGAGTAATTATGTGGCTTGTAATTATGTGGTACTGAGTGGTATGTGGGGTGTATTTATGTTGCATGGAGTAGAGTGTAATTATGTGACGTGTAATTATGTGGTAATGAGTGGTATTATGTTGAGTGTATTTATGTTGCATTGAGTAGAGTGTAATTATGTGGCGTGTAATTATGTGGCACAATGTTATTATGTGGAGTGTATTTATGTTGCATTGAATAGAGGGTAATTATGTGATGTGTAGTTATGTGGTACTGAGTGGTATTATGTGGAGTGTATTTATGTTGCATTGAGTAGATTAATTATGTGGCGTGTAATTATGTGGCACTGAGTGGTATTATGTGGAGTGTATTTATGTTGCATTGAATAGAGTGTAATTGTGACGTGTGATTATATGGTACTGAGTGGTATTATGTGGAGTGTATTTATGTTGCATTGAGTAGAGTGTAATTACGTGGTGTGTAATTATGTGGCACTGAATGGTATTAAGTGGAGTGTATTTATATTGCATTGAGTAGAGTGTAATTATGTGGCATGTTATCACGTGGCACTGAGTGGTATTATGTGGAGTGTATTTATGTTGCATTCAGTAGAGTAATTATGTGGCGTGTAATTATGTGGCACTGAGTAGTATTATGTGGAGTGTATGTTGCATTCAGTAGAGTGTAATTATGTGGCGTGTAATTATGTGGCACTGAGTGGTATGTGGAGTGTATTTATGTTGCATTGAGTAGAGTGTAATTATGTGGCGTGTAACTATAGCACTGAGTGGTATTTTCTGGAGTGTATTTATGTTGCATTGAGTAGAGTGTAATTATGTGGCATGTAATTATGTGGCACAGTGCTATTATGTGGAGTGTATTTATGTTGCATTGAATAGAGTGTAATTATGTGACGTGTAATTATGTGGTACTGAGTGGTATTATGTTTAGTGTATTTATGTTGCATTGAGTAGAGTGTAATTATGTGGCCTGTAATTATGTGGCACAGTGTTATGTGGAGTGTATTTATGTTGCATTGAATAGAGTAATTATGTGGCATGTAATTATGTGGCACTGAGTGGTATGTGGAGTGTATTTATGTTGCATTGAGTAGAGTGTAATTATGTGGCGTGTAATTATGTGGCACAGTGTTATGTGGAGTGTATTTATGTTGCATTGAATAGAGTAATTATGTGGCATGTAATTATGTGGCACTCAGTGGTATGTGGAGTGTATTTATGTTGCATTGAGTAGAGTGTAATTATGTGGCGTGTAACTATATAGCACCGAGTGGTATTTTCTGGAGTGTATTTATGTTGCAATGAGTAGAGTGTAATTATGTGGCATGTAATTAAGTGGCACAGTGGTATTATGTGGTGTATTTATGTTGCATTGAATAGAGTGTAATTATGTGACGTGTAATTATGTGGTACTGAGTGGTATGTTGAGTGTATTTATGTTGCATTGAGTAGAGTGTAAATATGTGGCGAGTAATTATGTGGCACTGAGTGGTATTATATGGAGTGTATTTACGTTGCATTGAGTAGAGTAATTATGTGGCGTGTAATTATGTGGCACTGATTGGTAGTATGTGGAGTGTATATATGTTGCATTGAGTAGAGTGTAATTATGTGGCTTGTAATTATGTGGTACTGAGTGGTATGTGGGGTGTATTTATGTTGCATTGAGTAGAGTGTAATAATGTGACGTGTAATTATGTGGTAATGAGTGGTATGTTGAGTGTATTTATGTTGCATTGAGTAGAGTGTAATTATGTGGCATGTAATTATGTGGCACAATGTTATTATGTGGAGTGTATTTATGTTGCATTGAATAGAGGGTAATTATGTGACGTGTAGTTATGTGGTACTGAGTGGTATTATGTGGAGTGTATTTATGTTGCATTGAGTAGAGTAATTATGTGGCACTGAGTGGTATTATGTGGAGTGTATTTATGTTGCATTGAATAGAGTGTAATTGTGACGTGTGATTATGAGGTACTGAGTGGTATTATGTGGAGTGTATTTATGTTGCATTGAGTAGAGTGTAATTACGTGGTGTGTAATTATGTGGTACTGAGTGGTATTAAGTGGAGTGTATTTATATTGCATTGAGTAGAGTGTAACTATGTGGCGTGTTATCACGTGGCACTGAGTGGTATTATGTGAAGTGTATTTATGTTGCATTCAGTAGAGTAATTATGTTGCGTGTAATTATGTGGCACTGAGTGGTATTATGTGGAGTGTATGTTGCATTCAGTAGAGTGTAATTATGTGGCGTGCAATGTGGCACAGTGTTATGTGAAGTGTATTTATGTTGCATTGAATACAGTGTAATTATGTGGCGTGTAATTATGTGGCACTGAGTGGTATTATGAGTGTATTTATGTTGCATTGAGTAGAGTGTAATTATGTGGCTAGTAATTATGTGGTACTGACTGGTATGTGTGGTATATTTATGTTGAATTGAGTAGAGTGTAATTGTGATGTGTGATTATGTGGTATTGAGTGGTATTATGTGGAGTGTATTTATGTTGCATTGAGTAGAGTGTAATTACATGGTGTGTAATTATGTGGTACTGAGTGGTATTATGTGGAGTGTATTTATATTGCATTGAGTAGAGTGTAATTATGTGGCGCGTTATTACGTGGCACTGAGTGGTATTATGTGGAGTGTATTTATGTTGCATTGAGTAGAGTGTAATTATGTGGCACTGAGGGGTATTATGTGGAGTGTTTTTATGTTGCATTCAGTAGAGTGTAATTATGTGGCACAGTGTTATTATGTGGGGTGTATTTATGTTGCATTGAATAGAGTGTAATTATGTGATGTGTAATTATGTGGTACTGAGTGGTATTATGTGGAGTGTATTTATGTTACATTGATGTGAGGAAAGCTGACAAGTGACTGCACAGCCCTTCCCCGGGCTGTGGCAGGGAGGGAGGCTCGTGCCAAAACGTGCCTGGAGCACCCACACATCTGCCTGTACGGGGCACGCACACATTGGCCGGTGCCATCATGGTGAAGACAGACACATCTGCCGGTGCCCTCCTAGAAAAGACGGGTCTCCTGGTGCAGCAGCCGGCAGCGGACCTTGCTCCCCTGTGTACAAGTGATGGCGAGCTGAGTGCGACGGGATTAACCTTCTAAGTGGCGAACATGGGCCTCTGCCATCCAATCTCACAAAGCAGGAGTGGGCGTGGGGCGACTACTGAGAGAGCAGCCTGTCCACGGCACGTGTGCCCAGAGTCCGTGCCCTATCCAGGGACACGCAGCGTGCCACGCTCACCCACAGCACACACCGGGCGTGTGGAGACTCGGGTGCCCTACTGAGACAGCAGCCTGTCCACGGCACTTGTGCCCAGAGTCCGTGCCCTACCAGGGACACGCAGCGTTCCATGCTCACCCACAGAACACAACTGGCCTGGGCGACTCTAAAGGTGCCCTACTGAGACCGCAGCCTATCCACGCACGGCACGTGCGCCCAGAGTCCGTGCCCTATCCAGGAACACAGTGCGTGCCACTCTCACCCACAGCACACACCTGGCGTGGGCGACTCTAGAGGTGCTCTACTGATACAGCAGCCTGTCCATGGCACGTGTGCCCATTCCGTGCCCTATCCAGGGTCACAGAGCGAGCCACGCTCACCAACAGCCCCGAGCAGGGTGGGAGCAGGCGGGGGCGTGGCGTGGTTAGTGGAGAGATCCTCGGAGTCTCCGCTGTCTAGGAATAGCGCCTAGAGGGCTGCGCTCTACCAGAGCCGAGAGAAGTTGTGGGGGAGGGTGGCATGGGCAATTTGTGTGCAGGGATATCAGGGGTTAGGGGAAGTGTACCAGTACCCACTCCAGGGCACCCAGCAGAGATCGCAGCCGGTGTGGTCACTCTCGGGCAAGCAGTGACTCCGGGTGTCTCCCGCGGACACAGCGCATATAATAGGAATAGCGCCCAATGCGGTGCTCACCGAAGCAGAGAGCAGGCGATGTGAGAGGCTGAGGCAGGGTAGGGTGGGTGAGTACTCTCCAGTAGAGCGAGGGGCCAGGAATGCAACCCTAGCATCCGAGGAGGCAGTACCCGATGCGTAGATAGCGCCCAGAGTAGTGGATGCTCAGGGAGAGCGGGCGCACAGCACTATTTAACCCCCCTCCCCTCCACCCGGAGATGTCGAGGAAGGCAGAGGATGTTAGAAGGACACATCTAACACCCGCCCCTCACCACAAGCATATCTAATCCACCCATAGCGCTGCATTTCCACGCCGGTGGGGGAGAGGCGGGGGCATGGCTGAATGTTGGAAAGAAGCCACGAAACAGACGTATCTGTGTGTCGGAGGCTGAGCCCATTAATGTTTTATCACTAATTGGAACAATGATCAAGGGACCAGCTAGAAAGCACTCTGACACCTGACCTTTGA
Source organism: Calotriton arnoldi (assembly GCA_963921515.1). NCBI lineage: Eukaryota > Metazoa > Chordata > Amphibia > Caudata > Salamandridae > Calotriton > Calotriton arnoldi. Next base: position 37,184 of record CAWUFW010003416.1, on the reverse strand, counting down.
CCTGATTACACACGCCATTCTCTGCACGTTATTTATCATGGTCAGACTAATTTACCTTCACGGCGTGCTGAATCCATATGCTGCAAAAATCCCCCGTTTTGGAGGAAATATCAGGCCCAAAAGAAACAAGAGGAGCGGGGCGAGGGCGAGCGAGCGCGGCAGCCTGCTCCAGCTGACCAAACGCTCGTGCGTCATGGCCTTTTCCCCGCACGGCCGGCATATGTTTCCAATTATCGCGCACGCGTCTGGGCACGATAATTGGAAACACATGTTTGCCGCGCGTACCCATCCCAAAAAGGCCAGCCACGACGCACGAGCGTTTTTGGGACTGCTTTTCAAACTCGCTTACTAAAAGTCTTCGCCTCTAAGCAGCGCTTGCGCGCTACTCGAGGCTCGACCTAAAAATGACCATTACCTGTTGCCTAAACCATTCTTTTTGCTTTGGGGGCCTTGAATAGTCTGAATAGTCTCACTTGTAGGCTGTGATGGTTAGTAGTTGTGTTGGCAGTGTCTTTGGCCGCCCTGGCAGGTGCAATATGTCATGCAAGCTGTAGTGGCCTCCTGACGAGGGCCCTGGCACTTATTTTGTTTCAAATTAAGCACTGAGAGAAACCCCCCTCATCCTTCTTGATGTTTCTCCAATACTTGTCATTTGTTAGTCAGATTAGTTTGGGGTGTCTTCCTTAGATGCGTCATGTTGAGTGCACCCCACTTGAGTTGGTGCTAGTGGTGAGGGACGATGCACTGACAAGTCTCATAGATATGGTCCAGGCATAGGGTCTCTCTTTTTATTGGAAAATACCACTAGAATCTCTCTCTCTCTCTCTCCCTCTCTCTCTCTCTCTCTCTCCCCCTCCCCACAGCCACCCCCCCTTCCACCCTCCCCCCGACCTCAGGGAAAACCTTCACAGGCCGCACAATGCTCCCACCCCATCTTGGCTTCACTGCCCTAGAGCAATCCCTCATGTTCCTGCCCTTTCCTGAAACTCACCCTAGTAATCACTCTCTATCCTCACTCCCTATCCTCACTGCTGCAGGTCAGTGCATACCCGGATTAGGATTAGTTAAGTGCCCTGCATAGAGCCAATGATGTGCTGTTCAGTGGCACTTCATCATACAAACCGTTTTCTTTTCCTTACTGAGTTTACTTCACCTTCTTTCTCCTCACTAAAACATTTGCACAGTTCTAGTCCTCAAAACAACTGTACAGAGCTAGTGAAGCTAATTCACCCAAATGAAAAAGTAAGTGACGTTACGTGCCATTACATCCTCTCATGATGTGACAGACGCATACATAAGTATTATGGAAGTGGCCTTCAAAGTAAAGAAAGCACACACAAATGGAAATGTCCAGTGTTTCACTTGTTTCTTAATTAAGTTTTACCCACAATCTCATCCATCCTTCTATCTAAAAAAATATTTTGTTTTTGGAATGCATTTGAATAATTTTTTAAAGAGCTAAACATGATATTAATAATGGAAATAATATTATAACTCCATTTTGATCATTGAACTTAATTCATCAACCTACATCAAATGCCTGAATTCACTACTTCACAAGACAGACAAATGTCTTAATTCTGCCGTAAATAAAAACAGAAAACATATTTCCATGTCACTCACACCACTTTCCTCTCTTGTTCTCTTTCACTACCAAACCGGAAATTATCTCAGTGCATTCTATCAGGCATAAATCTGACGCTCTCAGGGTCTTTCTGCCACTTTTATTATTAAACAAACTTCATAGAATAATGTTTGCATTCAAACCAAAAGGATACACCCTATTTAAATAATGCATACACTGGGCTTCATCCAAATCACCTTTCTATATCTCCACTATGAGGAGGTAACGTCACAACTTCACAAATCTGTTTTTCTATAATGTATTTTGTTTAATTCATTCGAATTCTGTCACTCGCTACATCCGTATTTCTTGTAAAACATTTTAAAGAGCAGAAGGATGTATTGATTGCCAGAAAGGCGGGGTCACTAGAAGGATGCCAATTGTTTCCAGCAGAAACAATGAGACAGCAGCTATTACACCTTGCAACTGCTTACTGATGTCCATGTATTAGGCATTCTGATGCCAAAGGGCTTAGTTTGTGTTTATAAAATTAATATAGGTAAATAAATAACCTTATGACTTAATAGATAGATTTTTTGTATATTTTAGGTAATGCATCTGTGGCTGAAGATTGGGCTCTCCCTTGGAGGTATTAATTACTTTATCTGCCATTTGCTAATTAAACGGGGGACGTCTATTCCTTATTTGGGGTTTAAGACCTCCAGGGAGGTTAGTTACTGCATATTCTCCTGTTTAGCATCCACAATCCAGAAATCAGGAAAATTACCTGTTAGCTTTTTTCCATTTGGAGGGACCACTGATGCCTGTGGTAGATACACCAACAGCCAGAAATATGGGTTGAAGAAGAAGTATACCCTTCCGACAGATGGTATGACTGTGGGAGTTATTCTAGTTCAGGCCTCCAAGACACAGACACGAAAAAGATTGGGAATCCTAGCAGATGGAGTTTGAAAGTATCTTATTAAGTATGTGAACAAAGCAATGGCATGCCAACTGCACCAGCCACGTAGACCACATTATAAATCTGGTCTATGTTTAAACCAGGTTGTAAGCCTCGTCGATGTAGCAGCGCATGGTAGAAATCTGACCAAGCTCAGCAGAAGAGCTGAACCAGAGATAGAGGGAAAGAATTTTGAGTACATTAATCTCAAGAACAACACCTCTATCTGTCAAACGAAAAGAAGTCAAGCAGAGGCATCACTGTAGATACTGGAACTTGCTATAGTGCCTTTCCCATTACATGTATCGACCTACAAGTTTCAAAACATTTACGAGTTTTTGCCATAGGGCAGCACAGCAGGAAGGCCTATGGCAAAATAAAAGGGCATTCTTGTCGGTTTCCCCTGTGCTGGTGCACAATGGGCTGCCGCGCGTCAACGTGGGCACCTTTGCACCATGGTGCAGGGTGCCTGCGCTGTGGGGATGGTTATTTTTGTGCAGGAAGGGAAACCTTCCTGCACCAAAACAATCACAAGAGGCTTTTTCCACTTTCTATGTGTGCTGCAGAATGGAAAAAAGGAAAAACAAGGAGAAATAAAGATATTTGTCCTCATTGTGCCTCCCTTACGCCTCCCCTACGCCTCCCCTGGGGAGGCGTACATTTTTGGTGCTGTCTTGGAGTTACGATTTCTTATAAATCTGGGGCAGTGTCAAAAAACCATGGATGTTGCTGGCAACGCCCCCAGCAACACCCATTGCACGCCCCTTTAACGCAGAAAACTGTGTTAAAGGGAATAACATTTACAAAGCATCATTAAGCCAAAAAAGTGGCTTAGTGCTGCCTGGTAAATATGGAGCAGGCTCCTGCGCCACGGAACGTCACAAAAAGTGATACACTGGCGGCGCAAGGGGCTTAGAAATAAGCCCCATGATGTGTAATTTTCTTAATTTCCTAACATTTCTGAACAATAAACATAAAAATACAAAAAACACTGGAAGCTATTCGGAATGTTTAGAGGTAAATAGAGAGGGTAGGAGTAACTAGTATTTAGTAATTAATAAAGTTGAAGATAAATGTTGAAGGAAGAGACATGAGTCTCTCCCATAAATTAATGTACTATACAATGCTAATACTGAGGTTTACCTAGGAATTCCTCAAAAAAATAACCTCAAGCTATTGTAAAAATATTGGGAAAATAACTCTAAACATTATTCACTCTTACATTGAACACGTGAGAGTTATTTGGAAGTGATTAATGATTCTAAAAAGAACACATGGAAGTGTTGCACCATGCGGGGTACTTTTGGCATAAAACACTGGTTGGAGACCTTATTTACAACATGCTCTTGTGCTCTGGTGTGTGTACAGATAATACCTACAAATAAGGCTTCATTACTAATGTTGTGGTTGTTTGTCAGAACATCATACACAGAAATCTCCTTGGACATGAATAGCATGCCCTTAATATTGTTTACAAAAATAATGTTCCACTGGGTGTAACTTTTCTGTTATTAATTCCAATAGGGCAATATTTCTGCACATTTTCATAAACAATATCTAGGACAAGATACCCTGACTATAATATTCTGGTACCCAACCGCTGTTGTTCCCGAATCAGTCTGTGCAAACCTTTGCTTTACGTTATGATTATCCTTGGGTGAGTTCGAGCTTGGCCAGAGTCAGGCTGGGACTGAAGAGCAGAGGTGGCAAAAATGCTCTTTGTAGTCCCTCATACACCTTTCGAAGAAGTGCAACAAGTGAGCATGATTTGATGCAGGAGAATTGCTTAGAGGGAGGATTCCCTGTTTAATATCCTCATGGGGAAAACTTAGCCATAATGGTATGTTTTAGAGGAAAACTCAGTGGCGTACCTAGGCCTTGTGCTGCCTGTGGCAGTCCCTGCTTTTGCCACCCGCAGTGGCCAAATTTAGGAGCGGGAAGGGGGGGGGGGGAGGTGCTGGCGTTTCCTGCGTTTTCCGACCGATGGCCGCAGGTAAGAGGCTGCCGCCCCCTAAACTCATGCTGACTGAGGGAGACCGCCCTCACTGCCCCCCTTGCCTTGCTACGCCACTGGGAAAACGACTTAATATATTGGGTAAAAAGATGTAATGCAGAGTAGTAGTGAGTGCACAAGTCTCGTTGAGCATGGCCTTAAGCTGCGCTCAGTGGGGGTTGGCAACAGGTCAGGCCAATGGCTACTAACACAACACTAGTTGTCAACCCCTGACACATATGTCCTTTAGCTAGGCACAGAGTTTCCCCCCCTATTTGTTATGGGAAAATTATATACGTTTTTTTCATTTTTAGTGAACATTTACGGTTTTAATGAAAAATAACATTTTTCAGCACAAAATGGTGCCTTTTTGCTGCTCCCAAAATGGCATCTGAAAGATTGTAATTTCCATAAAAATTATGATTTCATCGCAGTGTACACTTTTTTTTGTTCCATTTTTCCATTCCTCTGTGTGCTCACTAGCAGTACCTTGCGGTCAGGCACATCAACTGGTGCCCCTCCCTCCTCTTCTTTAATAACTTTTATACACAGTGTGCAATCTGATTAACAATTGTGATTTTCATGAAGGTGGAAAAAAAATAATCCTCTTTATCAACCAATCACATTTAAAGAAAAAATTAAATGTCATCGAAATGTTCACGATTTTCCGAATCGCAGATTTAGACAGCAGAGAACTACAAAAGCGTAAACCTTTTTTTAAAATGCTTATATATCAAAAGCTACTGAACTAATTCACACCAAACCAATGAAAGCACTCTTTCCTTGCAAAGATTTACATTCATTCAAGTTTGGTGTAAATCAGTTTAGCGGTTTTTGCTGTAGTGGTGAACAAAATTTCCTACACATTTTTTTATTCTACCCCCTTAATTTCACCCCCCCCCAACAGAACTACACAAAAATTGTAATGCTGCATCTTGGCGACTTATATCAGCAAGAGCAACAATTAAATTCAGTTAAAACCATAAAATTGCGCATTAAAATGAGAAGCCGCAATTTTTTTAACCCAAACCGGATTCTAAAGTGCATTCTAGAGTATCATGTGACCATAATTCAAACGTCCAGGTTTTAATGAATCAGAATTTACCTACCAGCATTGATTGTAAAGTGCTTCGGTTAAAGTGCAGCAACATCTTTAAAAGAATCCTATACTGCTCATGTAAAACTAGAAATGTTAATCTGAAAGACTTAAAAAACCACTCTGCGCTTGCCATATATTTGATTAATGTGGTCACGAACTTAGGGTGATCATCTCTAAAGCTGAAGGTTAGGGAGTGACGACAGCCATGGATTTGATCCTAATTAAAAATGCGCCTTGCCATTTTCTACGTTCTGACGTTAAGGCTGGTCATCCAAAAAGAACCGACGGAATGCTGAATTGATCAAACATTCACCCCCAATCACAGATCTGGGTTAAATCCATTGTTTTTTTTACACGCCACGCCATTGCAGTTTAGACCCAGCTATACGCAAATCAGTCTTGACCTTGCTCCCCTGGGAACAGTCCAGCCCGAACTGCCAGGCCAGGTCCTCCCTGGACCAGAAACAAGCATCCTGGGACTGGTTTCGGGGTAACACCCCTCATCAGCCAAGCTTGAATTTGGTGGCATAGCGAGCAGGGGACCCACGTCTGGGCATACCTTTCCCACTTAGGGTGACAAATGCAAAAAGTACAGATAATGGACGGAATGCTGAATTAATCAAACCTTCACCCCCAGTCACAGATCTGGGTTAAATCCATCATTTTTTTTGCACGTCACGGATTCCAGTTTAGACCCAGCCATATGATAATCAGTCTTGACCCTGCTTCCCATGGGAACAGTCCAGCCCGAACTGCCAGGCCAGGTCCTCCCTGGACCAGATACAAGCATCCTGGGACCGGTTTTGGGGTAACACCCCTCATCAGCCAGGCTAGTTTGAATCTGGTGGTGTAGCTAGCACAGGACCCACGTCTGGGCATACCCTTCCCACTTACAGCGACAAATGCAAAAAGAATACATGATGGATGGAATGCTGAATTAATCAAACATTCAGTGAAGGCTGGTCGTGTGCACACAATGTGGGCCAATGGCTCTGTTTTATATTCACAGAGTCTGCATTCCTTGGACCTAGGGGCTTATATCCAACTTGGAAAAACAATCCATAGTGAAAATCTGGCCGAACCGAAGGTGCATGAGTTTCAGTTTGTAGTACGCCGGGTAGGAGTTCTGCCAAATTGTTTTTGTGGGCGATATTGTCTGTAGATGTTTATGACCAATCAGGCGTGGATTTTTTTTTTGTGGTTCTGAATGATTGATCATTCATGTTCCTATTTATTGCCCTTGTAAAAATGGGAAACGATTGAGTGGTTTCTCAAAATCTGCACATGTAGTGGTGTCTGGAACGCAGGGATGAAATGAAGTTGCCATAGATTTTGCTGTGAGCGACCTTCTAAGTTCATTTCTGCCCAGATGTGTGCTTTTAGAGAAGAGTCTTCATCTCTCTTGAGTTTGAAACAGTACTTGGGGAAGCTCGCCTTCAGGGCCAGTTGTTCGTCTCGTAGCCCACATTTGATTCCAATTTGCGCTTGAGAGGAATCAGGGCCGGCTTTTGGCGTGGGCAAGCTGAGCCTAGGGTGCCAATATTCAGAGGGGTAAAAAGAACTGTCTGCACAGAGGGCCTGCACACAGCAACAGAAACAGTAGCGGCTGGCAGAGCGGGGGTGGCGGGGTTGGGGGGTTTGGAAAAAAAACAAAAAACTTTTTCACGGCCGCCGTCTCTCCTCCGTCATTTGCTTCTCTTCCTGGCGAGTCCCGGAAGCAAAATGCAGCGTTGTGATTGGCCTGAGGGCGCTCAGAGGGGGACTGGGAACCTGTACATGGTCTCCACCCAGGTTGTGCATTACAGCCCAGTGGAGAACATGCAAAGTGCGCATGGCTGTTTGGCCGGCCCAAGATGGCTGGCCAAACCGTCATGCACACTTAGAGAGTGCCCACCACTCCTCCTCCATGACACCAGCCCCGCCCTAACGGTGTTATTATCATTTTATTTTTCATTTTTCCACTTCTCTGAGAGCAGTGGTGCCATGCTCCTCCGCCTTATAGGAGGAGAAGCCCCTGCACAGCAACGCTTCTCTTCCTTGGCTCCAGTGATTCTGTTTAGAGCTCTTCTAATCATTCTTAATGGGATGTAGTCACGTTTTTTAGCACCCTGTCAGCCCCCTACCTTTCCCTCCCCTCTACCTCTGACTCCCTGCCGCCACACATCAACATCCCCTCCCCAACCCAACAAACAACTTGGAGGGAACTACATTGGGGTGATTCAGGTGAGTTGGGGGAAGGTGCCGAGATCTGTGTTCTGAGGCAAGTCGCTGCTAGATGTAGCCAGTCAGGGACTAGCCTGTGAATAGGGGCTGCTGCCTCATTTTAAAATTTCTTTCTGCCCAGGTCACTATTCAGTGCCGTCTTAACGCATGGGCACGCTGGGCAGTTGCCTGGGGGCCCCACGATCATAGGGGCCCCATGCAGACCAGAATTTAACACTAATTTTCCGTTAAACATTTTCATTCCTGTGAGTGGTTGTGTTGGCAGGGCCCAGTGCACTGCTTTGTCCGGGGGCCTGCAATGCTGGTAAGATGGCCCTGGCACTATTGGAACAAGGGCCGACTCTGAGAGCTATGCTTAGAATGTTTGAAAAGGTGTCGACAAATATTACATTGCATAATATTACAGGCTTCGCTGATCTTTCATGGCAGGGGTTCAACACTATACATTAGTGTTGATGTTAGTCTCTCCTTTTAACTCTGATTACGGGAGGTAGGGAGGGATTTTTTGTAGTTTTTAATGAAGAATTGAAGGCAATAATTAATGATGCCACTTTTGGTTTTATTGATTCTTGCTGTTGTCAATGACCTCCTCTGGCTTCAAGTCATATTCCAAAATATTTCTATTTCTATTTCTGTTGGTTTCTTGTAGAGCTGCCCAGTTGCCATCTGTTAAAGACCCTACTTTAGTTTTATCATAGTTGATAGTCAACTAATTTGCCTGGCAATAAAGTGCTATGGTATTTAGTAACTTCTGTAGCCCGTGTGGTTTAATAAAATGACATTGTTGGCAGAAGAGAGGAAGTTGATCGGCAGCCTATTTTAGGTGGGTGAGCCACAACAGCATTTAATTCACGGGGGAGATTAGTAGTGTACAAATTAAATAGGGGTGGAACTAGCACGCATCCTTGCTTCAGGCCAGTAGTTGTATAAAACTTGAGAGAAAGAAACTTATTTGTTCCCACCTTTAAATCATCCAGATTGCTAAGTAAAGGAGTTGGATGGCTCACAGGAGATGTTCTGGGATTTTCCAGTGGCCAGTTTTTGACACAGGAGTTCTCTATTGACTCAGTCTAATGCTTCACTAAGTCAACAAAGCAGGTATATGACAGTAGTTTCCTGGGTCTTGTCTTAATAATAAAAATAGCAAGGCTAACCAGGTTGTCCATAGTGCTCACTAAAGCGCGGAAATCTGATTGGTTGAAGGGAATTAAGTTTAATTTGGTGGCCCAGGCTTCCAGATCTTTCAGCAGTAGGCCGGCTAATATTTTTGATTCAACGTCCAAGAGGGCTATGAGCCTATAGCTTCTTGGATCTGCAGTAAGGACCATCTTACTACTAGGTTGGGATTGTCATGGTTGCCAGGCCAATAACAATTTGGAGAGCTGGAAGTCCAGAACTCTTTATCGTGCTTGAAGAGGGCAACTGGTAGGCCGTTTGTCCTGCTATTCCGTAGAATTACCCTTACTTGTTGAGTGCTGCACTCCACCGTGTGGAGAAAAGCATTCGATCTGATGGCAGTGGGCTCCTCTTGTTGGAAGGACAAGCCTCCGTAAAGGATGGAAATAGGGCTAGTCCAAATCTTAGGTGGCACATTCATTATTGTTTTGAAGTGCGGTCAGGATTTTTTACTTTCGGTTAATTAGCTGCCAAAAGTTCCTTTGATTGCAAATGAGGGAATCCCTTTGCCTCTGCGCCCACGTCGTATTACCGACGTGGGCGAAGAGGCAAAGAAACCCTCAGGAGGTGCACTGACAGTGCACCACCTCAAAGGTATTATAAGGAACAATGGTCCCTAGGAATTCTACAGTTGTAAGACATTGAATACAAATATAGACCCAATCAGTACTATATCGGTAAGTGACATGTCCAGCCGGACAGAGGCCCAATATTTAATAACAAAGCAATTAAATGAATAAATTTGTAACAATACAAGTGAGTGAGGCACAGGCCTGTGACCTCACTACATAAACGACAAAGAAAGAAGTGAACAACATATACACTATAACAACAAGTTCAGGCAGGGCTATTGATTTGTTAAATTGTTAAATGTATACACAATGGGTCCAACAAATCATATTAGTACACCTTTACACAACAGTAAACACTTCAAAGTAGTGTATAAGGTGTTTTGTGTGTCGACGGCGTTTCGATCCATACATTAAATACATGGATCATCATCAGGACTAAAACATAAGCTAGCCTGAAAATAGTGCCTGGATTTAAAAAATAAAGGGGAAGGAAGAAAAGCAGGAAAAAACTGGTTAGATATTCAGATATGCAACACAAGGGGTATATACATAAGATATTGTTTCATATAATCATTGTCCTAAACACCTGTAATTAACACGAGAAATGAGTGACCTGTGGGAAGGGAAAAGGTGCTGTGAAAATAATCAGAGGTGAAAAAGTGGAAACGAAGTCAGTCGAAGTCTTGGTCCATCACTGATAGAAGAAGTACTGAAAAGGAATGGAGTAGAAAGAACCATGGAAGGGAATTAAACAATTACATATAATAGCGCTGGGGTGAGGTTCTACAAAAAAGAGGAAGGGGGTGGTGGCGTAGATTAAAAAGGAACCAACAATTAGCGGCTTACCGGTCTCTCAAGAATGGGAGACCCCGGTATCAAGCGTCAGGCGCGAGTGTCTGAGCAAATGAAGGGAAGCTGCCGAGAAATAATAGAAGAATTTAGAAGGAATAGGAGTAAGAAAGAACAGAGAGGAAGGATGTGGGGAAGTTGAGCTTACCAATTTAAGAGGGAAAATGGAGGTATCCTCTGGGCTGTGTGATAACAAGTGGATAACCTGGATAGAAGGGAAAAAAATGAGTGGAGGAAAGGTTTAAGAAGAAAGGGGGAGAGATATAGCGTGCAATGAACCGAGGCTCACCGGTATAAGGGGAGCCGTGCGCCGGGCTGAAGGGACCAGGCAACGTATTTGCCAGTTAACCCACGGCGGTCATTCAGGATCCGCTCGGGAATTCCTGTCAAAGAAGCAATTAGGAAGAACCTCAGAGTATGCGCAGGGAATATGAAAGGGGAAGAGATATGGCGTGCAGATAAAAGAGGCTCACCGGTATCATAAAAAGCCGTGCATCGGGCTGAAGAGTACAGGCAACTTGTTGCCAATTATACGCGGCGGTCCTTAAATTACGGGATCCGCTCGGGAATTCCTGTCAGGGAAGCAAAAGGAGAGGGCCTCAGGGTGTGCGCGAACAGGTCGCTGGAAAGCTGTTATGGCGGTAGTCAGGATAGTGTGGACGCTTACCTCAATGGGAGCTGATGCGTGTAAGGTCCCGGCTCTGTGTATGCGGCTTGGTATATGTATTAGATAGAGTTGGGGAACATGCTTATAATAGGTGGAGCAGAGGTCAGCTGACAGTGTAAACAAAGAAAAGGGACGGTGAAAAAATAGTGAAAAGAAAGGAAGGACTGAGGCAATGGCAGACATATTGGAGCATTACAAAAGCAAGCCAATGAGTCGGTGAAGGTAGTGAAAAGAAAATAAATAAAGGACTGAGAGTAAGGGAATGGCAGACATCTTGGAGCATTATAGCATGGAAGGGAGTAATTAATAATTGGTCATGGAGGACCATTAATGAATATACATAGTGTAAAACAATACAATGGAGGATGTAATTTTGCTAGCAACATGTGACAATATGGTCAGCATTTACAATTAAAATTAATTTTAAATTTTAATAAAAATAAAAATAATGACCAACAGGTTTAGTGCAGAGATTAGACAGGGAGAATACTTGACTGGCTATATTTATACAAGTGTTGTCCAATCTTCAAGTCTGTTCAGTCCGGTGTGTAGGCTATTGGTTTTCAAGATCCATTTGAGCTCTTCTTTATTTAGAATTTTGGACATGTCTCCTCCTCTGGATGGTAGTTTAATTACGCTTATCACAGTCCAGCGTATCTCGTCCTCAGAATGTCCAATTTCTGTGAAATGATCCACTAATGGGGCGGTTTGTGTTTTAAATCTTATTCTGCTCCGATGCTGGCAAATTCTCATGCAGATTTTTTGGGTTGTTTGTCCTATGTAGATTTTATTACATGGGCAGAAAATGGCATATATAACATTTTGCGTGTTGCAGTTAGAAAATGACTGCAATGTTATTTTAATTTTGTCAAACACAAATTCTTTACATTCAATCGTGTATTCACATACGCTGCAATTGCCACATTTTGCATGACCTACTAACGGTGCAAGTCCCCAGTGGTCGTTAAGGTTGGTGGGGGGTCTGTTAGTGGGAAGAGCTGCACGGACAAGATGATCCTTGATATTTTTATTTTTATTGAATGCAAACAGGGGGCGTTCGAGATTGAGGGATCCCGCATTTAGCACATCCCAGTGTCTTATAATAGTTTTCCTGACGATATTGGAGACAGGAGAGAAAGTGGTAACACATACAAGTCGGTTCTGGGTGGATTTTTCTCTGGGTTCTAATAGAACTTCTCTAGGGCAGTACCATGCTCTTTTCATTGCATTGCGCACTAATCTGCGTGGGTAGCCCCTACTTGTGAGCTTATTGTTTAATATTTTAGCCTCTTGGAAATAGTCCTCTTTTAGTGAACAGTTCCTCCTGATACGGAGGAATTGGGAATAAGGCAATGAATCCCGCAGGGCACGGGGATGGTGGCTATCATACCTAAGTAGTGTGTTTCTTTCTGTTGGTTTGCGAAACAGACTTGTAATAAGTATTCCTTCTTTGTGGCAGATATTGAGGTCAAGGAAGGGAATCGATTCTTTACTATGTGAAAGTGTAAATTTAAGCCCATCACAATTATTATTTAGCCAATACAAAAATGAGTATAGAGTACTTTCAGTGTTGTTCCAAATAATGAAGATGTCATCTATGTATCTTTTCCATGTAACAATCCCATCGTTAAATGGATTGTTAGGGGTAAGGATACGATTCCTTTCTAGCGAGTCCATATAGAGAATGGCTAGGTTGGGGGCAAAAACAGCCCCCATTGAAGTTCCCTTCACCTGTTGGTAGAATTGTTCATCAAATAAGAAAAAGTTCCTAGTAAGGCATATCTCTAGGAGCTGGAGTATGAACAGTGTTGGTACATTGTGTGGGCGTGGGCGGGTATTAAGAATGGTTTCCATCACCAACAGTGATGCATTTTGTGGAATATTAGTGTACAGGGATTCCACATCCAAAGTACACAAATATTCAGATTCAGGGTTAAAAGAGTGGTTCTCAATGATGTTGATCATGGACATACTGTCCCGAATATAACAGTCAGTGAGGGGCACAAAGTCTTTAATAAAAAAGTCAACATATCGGCCAAGGGGTTCTAAAATAGAACCACAACCAGACACTATGGGGCGTCCTGGAGGGGTGTCCATACTCTTATGCATCTTAGGCAGAGTGTACAGTACAGGGGTGCGTGGAGTTTTGATATTCAGAAATTGATATTCATGTTTACTAAGAAAGCCTTGTTCTAAAGCTACAGTGGTGACTTCTTTAATAAGATTTTGTAGTTCTCTGGTGGGATTAGTGGGAAGTCTACAATAATGGTCAGTGTTGGTTAGTTGCTTATTAATTTCAGTTTTGTAAGCATCAATTTCCTGTAGGACAATTCCGCCGCCCTTGTCTGCCTCAAAGGTGGCGCACTGTCAGTTCGCCCCTTGATGGCAGCCCTCTGGCGGGGAGAAAGGGGGTCCCATGGACTCCGCAGACATCCCCTTCAAAAGTGCAGGCGTGTTGCCGCCTGCACTGTGAAAACACAGAGCTGCTGCTTGCAGCCGCTCCGGTTTTCACATGAATGCGCTGCCCTCAGGGCAGCGCGAGTTCCCGGCTACCCTGGGGACAGCGCAATCACCATAATGCGGCGAATAACCCTTCATTGCGCTGGGCGCACCTTTAAAAAGGTGCGCCCAGCGCAATGAAGGGAAATGCACTGCATCTATAATGCAGCCCCTGGAGTTGTAAAAGGCTTTTGTCATTTTACATGTCAGCATGAATAGCACTAGCTAATCCTATGCTTAAAGAGTTTGCTGTATAAATGGCAAAAAATGTTGTCCCTTTAATCCTATGCTTAAAAATTTTGCTTGAAAAACAGACATTTGAGGTGAGCAAATTTAGAGTATTGCTGGTGTTGTAGGGTGCTCTATATAGGGGCTGCTCTTCACCTAAACTTGGAAACTACCCAGGGGCATATTCACAAGGAGCTATCGCCGAATTAACTGCACTTTATCGCAGCCAAAGTCATGATAAATGTACCCCCCCATTCACAAGCCGGTGTTAACATCCCACAGCACCAGTTTACCCGCCTTAGCAGCCGCAAAAAACATCGCCACAGAGGACCCGCGCAACTATCGCTAATGAGATGCAGAGTGGGCGTTCCCGTGCCAAAAGGCGAGACAACATCACACCTCAACATTCACAACGACCAGCCACATCGGCGATAAAAACACAAAACAGGCGATAAGGCGCGTTAGCACCAGGAAATCTACACCTGCTCTGGCCTGGTGTAAAGTCGGACAGCAGCCAGCACCACAAAAGGGAGCACAGCCCAGGGCCACAACCGAAAAGGCAACAGATGCCATGGAGCACTCATCATGCGGCCCGGACACCCAAGAGGGCCACAACACGCACCGCCACCACCCCCAGGACCACCCCTCCCTGGCACCCCCCGACCAAAGACATGCCACATCAGCCACACCTAAACATGTACAAAATATTCCGCTTGATGCCGCACCATCACAACTGGTGACATGCATGTGTCGTCACAGAAATGAGCAGCACACATTCACTTTCGAAGCAACAAATGAAACTTTATTAAAATGAACAACGAAATGAAATGAAGACACATGGCAGCTCCCCTCGGGACAATACGGAGGTCACAGCCTGTAAGACAAAAAACATGATGAGAAGGTGTGTCCTGCGCACATCAGAGGACAGAGAGAGAGCGAAGGAGAGAGAGAGGAAGAGAGGGAGGGAGAGAGAGAGAAGAGGAGAGAGAGAGGAAGAGAGGGTGAGAGAGAAGAGGAGAGAGAGAGGAAGAGAGGGAGAGAGAGAGGAAGAGAGTGAGAGAGAGAGAAGAGGAGAGAGAGAGGAAGAGAGGGAGAGAGGGAGAGAGGGGAAGAGAGGGAGAGAGAGAGAAGAGGAGAGAGAGAGGAAGAGAGGGAGAGAGAGAGGGAGAGAGGAAGAGAGGGAGAGAGAGAGAAGAGGAGAGAGAGAGGAAGAGAGGGAGAGAGAGAGAGGAAGAGAGGGAGAGAGAGAGAAGAGGAGAGAGAGAGGAAGAGAGGGAGAGAGAGAGAGAACGTGCCGCCCCTGCGCAACAAGGCCACACTGCTCACCTGCTGCCACCAGTGTGTCCCCAACCACGTGCCGGAATGCATAGCAGGACACCAGGTCACACATCTGAGTCAGAGCCGTCAGCTGAAACAGAGCCCAGATACATGACTGGCACATTACACACACTTGCACAAGACAACATCGCCTGCCCGCCCATGCACACCCAGGCAGAGGCACCCCAACCCCTCCCGCCGCCCATCGGAGCATGCACGCCCATGCACACCCAGGCCTCAATGCTCACCTTCCGCCACCGGCGCGTAGACAGGAGGTCCCACCACGTGCCGCTGCAAGCCACAAGCCCGGGGCCCGCGGACATGGCACCCTCCACATCATGCAGCCCCGCTCCGCAGGCCACCAGGTCTCACGTTTGGTGCTGGGTCTTGATTACTCCATGGCAGAGGACATACCAGTGCACCCGGCACCATCGCAGGCTGCACACCCGCTCAGCCCAATGGGTGCCACCAACTCTGGGATCCCGAAAGCGACGCCACGGGGCGGTAGGCCCGCGCTGCCCTTTGGCTCTGGCCTACACTGCGGTCCAGCAGGGCACACAAAACCTGAGCTGTCCGGACCGCTGGGACGGGGCATCATCGGAGGCTGCACACTCGCTCAGCAGCTCAAGGTGCCACTGACTCAGTGCAACCAAAGTCACCGTCCCGTGGCGGGGTGCCTGTGCCGTCCGCAAGGCCTCGGATGCCACTAACCCTGTGCAACCCCAGTCTGCGCCACGTGGTGGTAGGCCCGTGCCGTACTCAAGGCCTCGGATGCCACTAACCCTGTGCAACCCCAGTCTGCGCCACGTGGTGGTAGGCCCATGCCGTACTCAAGGCCTCGGATGCCACTGACCCTGTGCGCATCAACTCATGGGCCCTATATGAGTGCAAACCGTGGAGCGTCCGTCATCCAGTCACCACCGGAAGAGGGGAATATGATGTCGTTGGCCCCTTATATTGGCGGAGTCACATGCCCTGTGACACCTGTGCCGGATGGGTGTGGTGTGTGTGCAAACCTGCCCTCAGGGAGTGGCTGTGACATGCTGACAACTAGACCAGTGACCTGCACACCACCAACGAGTACAGCTGCGATGGGTAGCAATGAGGGCCCCCCCTCGGGGCGTAAGCGGAGTGGTCTGGCCTGCCGTACGCCGGACCAGCGCAGTGCTTGCAACAATGACTCGTGGGATCTGGGCGTGGTCCAGTCCATGTCCGGACAAGGAAGTGACTGATGCGTGTGTCCCTGTTGTAGTGTTCACGGGACCCGGTACACAAAATGCAATGTCACACCCTCTGACTGGCATCCCACAGGATGAACATCATTGACGCAAGGGAAGGCACTTACCTCACATTCATCCACACATCCATACATGAATGACGTAAGACATTACACAGCAGTGCGTCACTGGATGATTATTTGCACATCCAGTGCAGTCATGCAGCTGGAGCGGTACAGGGCAATGCCGAGCACACTACACAATATGGGCCCGTGGAGGGCCAGCCAGTGTACATCCGGGGATGACCTGTACTGCGGAAGGGGAAGGGTACAGTCCACAGTCTGTCCGCCGTGTCAATGGCCGTCACACAGGATGTGGCAGTCCATGTCGCTGTCCAATGTGAGTGCATCGGAGTGTATCGGGGGTCAGTGGTAGGTCTTGAGGCCATGTGCGGCACCAATCAGAAACAGGCAAGGTGGCGGACATGAATGCTAGTACCTCCTTCTGATCTCAATCCCATCCACGTCCTCGTCCCCGGATGTGTGCTCTGCCCCACCTGTGGGTGTTGCAGTACCTGCTGCGGCACTGTGTGCCACGGACACATCAGGGGCTGGAGGAGGATTGTCGGCCGCACTGTGTGGCAGTGACACATCAGGTGCCTGAGTGGATACGCCTGCCACACTGGGAGGCACTGACACACCAGGGGGCAGAGATGTGGATGATGTGGGGGCAGCAGCATTAATCATCACCACGCCTTTTGGCAGCAATGCCATGATGGAGACATGCAGGGCCTGGTAGATCCCAGCTACATTTCGCTGATGTGCAGCAGTGGCTGCCATCCTTTCCGCCTCCATCCGCACCATGTCCTCCATGAGCCTCCGCATGTGTGTCAGCTCACGGCTGGCATCGCTGGGGCCACTCTGAGCGGATAGGTATTCCTCCCTCCGCGTCATGACTCCAGCGATGCCAGTCAGGGCTTGTTGGAGACCATGGGGCGGACATAGACACCCAAGGATGGCGTCCAGTTTGGTAGCCATGATGTCGAACCCCACCCGCACCTGCTCGGCCGTCTCCCTCTGGCCCTCCAGCACACGGCGTTAGAAGGCCATGTGTTGTTCCTGGGGGTCTTGGGAGAGTGCCGGGGCTGTGGGTGCCTCCTGCTGGGTGGTTTGGGTGGTGGGTGGGGTCTCATCGTTGTAGCTGGGCTGCCCTGATCCTGGAGGTTGCTGGCGGATGAGGTCAATGATGTCTTGGATGGTTTGGGTGTCGATGCTGGTGTTGTCATCCTCCTCGTCATCATTGAAGAGTGGCTGTGACTGCTCTGCAGGAGGTGTTGACGGTGCCCCTGCGATGTGAAGGGGAGACGGTGTATTACAATGTGTCCACATGTATGTAGCTGCATGGTACAGGTTGACATTCAGACAGCATGGCATTGTACATTGTGACAGTCTGTGGGTCTGGGCGAGGACCCAGGGTCATTGTGGGTGTGCACTGTGCCCTGCTTGCTTGTGCATGTGTGCCATTGTGGCCATCTCCCCCGTCCCCCCAGTACCTGGTGGTCACTCACCCTGTTGCGGTTGTGTTGTGTCCTGTCGAGCAGTGTCCGGTCCCCCAACTCCGGCCACAGCATCCATACTGATGACTGACGACACCAGCTCCTCCATGTCATCCAGCTCCAGCTGTGGCGCTGGGCCCCCACCTCCGGTCTGCGTTGCTGCCTTCTGGTTGGCGCTGAGTTTCTCCTTGGTCTTCCGCTTGATGTCATTCCATCGCCTCTTGACCTCGTCCATTGTCCGCTTGTGCTCCCCGACGGCATTCACCTTGTCGACGATGTCCCGCCATATTCCATTTTTGGTGCCCAATGACACGTTGGAGGTGACGAAGAGTTGTTGATGGTGTTCCATCACCTCCGTGACTATGATCCTGTTCGCCTGCGGACTGAACTTGGTCTTCCTGGTCTTCTTGTCCTTGCCCTTCCCTGTCCCCGAGGTCCCAGGCTGGTCGTCCGGGGTGCTTGTGGGGTTGCGCTCGTCCTCTGCGCCTGCTCCAGAAGCCTCCATGGTGCTTGGGTGTTGGTCAGTTTGTGTGTGGGTGTATTTTCTACTTTTATGGTGATTTTTGACACCTGCCAGGTGTGTGTTGCAGGCCTGGCGCTGCTTGTCGCTGATTTCCGCATCGCGCTTTGGCCCATCGCGTGTTTTTTGGTGTTGTGGTTTGTGTTTTTATCTCCATCGTGGTGGTTGTATCGCGGACATTGTCAGCGGTTTCGGCCGACTATCGCATGTTACCGCCTTGTTGTGAATTCCACGTTGACACAGGGTTATTTTCCCGCGATGGGCTGCGTTATTGGAAGTTGCGTTACGCTACCCTTGCGGTAGTTATCACACGTTCTTGTGAATATACCCCCCCGAGTAATCTGCTTCTTGTTTGCATAATGTACACGGCACTCTAAGCCTGAAAGGGATTAAATAAATAAATATATATATATATATATATATATATATATATATATATATATATATATATATATATATATATATATATTCTCCAACCACTCTCCTTTTTCCTCAAAAAGAAGTGCACCGGCACACGTCGTGTCATTAAAACTTGTTTAATTCATGGAATCTCACCAGCGCAGGAGACACACACTCCCAACGTTTCTGCTCACACAGGAGCCTTGATCACGGGACTGGTTTTCTGCATTTGAATGTCCCACATGGTCTTTAGAATCACGCAGGTCGTATTTCTTATACAGAAGGCACCATGAGAAAGTTCAACAACTTTGCAAAACCGGAGAATGGCGCTGTGAAATATCCATGCGCTTAGTAGCGCTATAAATGTCAATGCGCTATGTATTAATCGTCCGTTGCACGTAATTCTCTTAGGTGCCACATAAGGTGTGCCTCAAATGCGCATCCAGTTTTAAAGTTCCACTTACTCATTAAAACGGCAACAACCAGCAGTGAAGGAAATCTTCCTCTGCATCCCTTGCTTTCCACACACAGAAAAACTTCACTTTCTCCGGGGGCAAGCAGGTCCGGCTCCCATATATTAACTCCATCCCAAATTTGCCTCGAGAGAGCCCGACCTTCACAGGGCAGCCAGTACATCAGGACGAGGCATCCTGAACATATCCAACCACTCTCCTTTTTCCTCAAAAAGAACTTCTTTTTGAGGAAAAAGGAGAGTGGTTGGATATGTTCAGGATGCCTCGTCCTGATGTACTGGCTGCCCTGTGAAGGTCGGGCTCTCTCGAGGCAAATTTGGGATGGAATATATATATATATATATGGGATGGAATGTATATATATATACATTACAAAGTACTACCTAAAGCAAGAGAGGACTAAAGCAACAAGAACATACATCGAAAAAAGAAATATCTGCTGACGAAACAAATTCTACTTATTAGCTTTGACTTTTTTGCGTCTTCGACACTAATATTGACTGGTGAGAGTTTGCAGTAGAAGAGTGAAGTGATGCAGAATTTTTCTGTTGGTAAAGGAGCACGTTTGTTTTTACCGAGCAGGACAGTATTATTGTCTGCGATGCTGGGGCAGGTGCAGTCACATCTGGATACAGTCACGAGCTCGTGCTGGATGCTGGCTGTGCCAGTGGGAACAGGCTGTTATCATTAGATGTTCCTGTGGTTTCCTCTGAAAAATGCAAGCGTTCTCTGGCCCATTCTCGGCTACTTTCATATGATTTCAGCAGTGATGCAAAAGCACACAGCTTGTCACTTAAGGAGGAAGGAGCTGCTCTTGGTTTTAGGTTCAGTGTCTGCACTCTGGGGACTATGCGAATGGTATATGTGCAGTCTCCATAAGCACACTGTGCAAATCTGAAAATAGGGGACATCAACCCCATCCATAGGCCTCTCCTTGTCCTCGTAGAGCTAGGAACAGAGGGGCTTATTTACAAGCCCCCTGTGCCGCCCGTACGTCACTTTTTCCCATGTTAAAAGTGATGCATCAGCAGCGCAAGGAGCTTGTAAATAAGCCCCAGAAAGCTTCCAAAAGGCTGCCATTGCCACGTACATAGGCAGAAGCAGTGCACTGCGGCTCAGAGAAGAGGGCTCACGCAACACCCATTTAGTATTGTCTCCAAAGCACACAATATGGCTGATTCACAAACGTATTTGGCAGTACAGGAAGTAGTACTACAGGAGACAGGAGCACTCTTTGACATACTTTAAAACCAGCCCTGGTACGCCCAAGTCCTTATTCTTAAATGTGCAAAGAGGGCACTGCCCTTTCTATTTGTGCGAACCGTATTAAAATGTTCCCTCCACACTCCCATTTATTCCAATTTTAGATGTTTTGGGACCAATTCACAAAAGCATGTTGTGGTGAATGCGATTCAAGGGGTGGATTCAGTCTGATAAAGAGTAAGCGCGTCCTCCAGAATTGAGCATATATTCTGAGAAGCTGCACACACAATGTCCTATTTATAAAGACATTTTGGAGTGCATAAAGGGGTACTCCTGTAGTACTTGTTTAACGTACTCCAGGAGTACTCCTGTATGTACTCCAAAATGTCTTTATACATAGGGCAATGTGTGTGTGGCTTCTCAGAGTATCCGCTCTATTCTGGAGGAAGTGCTAATTTTATACCAGACTGAATCCGCCCGTTGAATTGCATTCACCATATGTGGTGGATTCCTGCTACGAAACCTTGCTTAACAACATATGTAGTGGGATTACCTTGAGTGTTTATCAAGACTACAAGTCACAGACTATGCTGGATTGTTACACAAAAATTCAGTATTGGAAAGAAGGTGAGCAGATGACTTACAGGAAGGTGTTGCTCAAATAATTTAGAAATAATAAGGACTACACTTATCTGGCATTAGTCACTATCAGCAGCCAATGTCCCATGTCCCTAGCAGTAACAGTAAATAGCTGCTGAGGTTGTTCCCCTAGGAAGGGAAACACTGAAAGTGACCAACAGAGCACATCGCATGTTTGACACTCATTGTGCCAGGAAGGGGAGAACAGACTCATTTTAGGCCACCGCCTCACCAATGCATACAGTATCTCCAACCAAAACATCACATACAAACATATCTCCTAATAACAGTAACATTGACTATGAAAGGAATCTTCGCAGCATCTGTGTTTAATTTTGTCACAGTCAACCTTCTTTATTAATTAAGGGATTTTAAGAAACATACTCTACGATTTTTATTGCTTGCTTGTTGAAGTTTATTTAATGTCGGTAACTGCTCACGAAGCTTGCTATTATGGCCATCGTGCTGTGCTATAGTCAGCAGTCTTCACTGCTCCCCCATCTTGTAAAAGGTGATGATTATTACCGTGCTGCCCTCCAGGTAATCGGCGGTAGTGCCAAGTGACAAGCTGCTCCTATTCCCGCCTAAGGCTCCATGGCTGCGCCAAAACAAAAGAGATGAGCCTTTATTTCAGGGGGACAGGGGCCAACAAAAAGAACACAAGACTAGAGTTCCCTGGTCTACCGTCACATGAAAATCTCTATCCGTGGGTCCCTACCAATACCACACAAAAATAAAAGTGAAAAATATATGCATGGTCTGGTCCAGGTTTTCTTCCGCAGTATCTAGTCTGGAAAATTGCTTTGTCTGCTCACTGGTCACCAACTTCTTTCTCCTTCTTGTCTGTTGCACAACTGCAGTGAGTCTCTGTGCCAGTGCATGCTCTCACATCCTGACTTGGGGCTCCCATCTTAGTTCTCCATTCCTGTCATCATCTCTTCCTGACAGAGTTCACACAGGTTTTAGCCCGACCCTTAGGGCCACATTTCCATTTTCAAAAAAGCTTTCAGCTGCACAGGATTTGGCTATACCCCACCGTGTTCAGCACAGAGACCTTGGAATCATTCACTCCAGGCACATAGGTTACAATGTGCATTGGCAGTGCCAATAGGTCTGGTTTGAAAGAAATGCTGTATGGTATGTGAAGCATTACAAGTAAATAGCATGTGAATTAATATAAAAATCCATATAGGTTGATGTCTGCCCTCCTCCTATTTGTGATGTTGCCAGAGAAAAATGTAGTAAATTATCTAGTAATGTATTATTATATTATATTAGTATTAGTCACCGTATCCTGCAGGGGAAGGGGCCCAAATACCTACACAATCTTCTTACCCCTTACATTCCGTCCCGACATCTGAGGTCATCTGGAACCGGTCGAGTCAAGATTCCTAGGGCAAAAAGAGCGAGAATGGGAGCTAGCTACTTTAGCTATCTGGCCTCTAGGCACTGGAACGCACTCCCTCTCTTTCTGCGTAATGAACCATCGGAGGTACTCTTTCGGAAGAGGCTGAAAACCTGGCTCTTCCGCATATAGGGTCTTCGGGACGCTGATTCCTACCAATGCTCTTGTGACGAGGCTGTGCCGCAGCACGGGGACACACTAGTGAGTGTAACCAGGCGCTTTATAAGCTTGCTTGAAAAAAAAAAAAAAGTAATGAAAGACACTTTAATAGCATTATATGTGTGGGCCACTATAAGTTCATGAACAAATTATCACAGCTGTGTGGAATGCAAGCACTTTTTTTGTGGAACCACACAACTTCTGCCCAATCAAAACATGTACTCTTGGCTCCCAACATGTGGGCTGAGTCAAAGTCCCTCTGCAGTATTCCTAAAATAATTGTCTAGTGACAGCTGTGCTGTCAAGCCAGACCATAAAAAGCGCATTAACCTGTGCAAGTGGGAAGACGGGGGACTTATGTTTAGCCTTTTCCTGAGTGGCCCTGAGTCAATACAGTGATCAGGGCACCTTTTGTCTTCGCATCACCGCTGTCCCGCTGAATTCTTTTTCACATCGTTTAATCTGAGCGCGAGCACTTCTGCTTTTTACCCCCTCGCAACACCTCTTTAGAAAAAAAACATCAGCAGTGCTGCACTATATACTCCTAGGACACTTCATATTGAAAAGAAACAGTGCAACAAAGTAGGAAGTGCCTCGAAGAGGGCTCATAAGTCTGTTAAATCACAGTCAAATGCACGTTAAAACTTACATTTAATTGGGCTTCACATGCATTTCCGTAGCTTCTTCGCTCCCAAAGAACGCCTGTCTGACTACACAGGTGAGTCCGGAAAAACACAAAAAGGGTCTACGATAGGCGACCACATTTAAGAGAGGTATTGTTTTGGGCACATCATTATTTAAAAATGTTGCTTGATACCAAAAGAGCAGAAGGTCGGAATTCCTCATTGGATATTTTCAATTTTTAAATAAAAGCAAGCATTGACTGAGGTTTTTCTCATTCTCGAGAACAGGGATTCAATAGTGTCAATCTTCGTTATTGGAATTCCAAGTTCCAGCTGACCCAGGGAGGCACATACATGTGATGTAATACAATGTGATCTTGCACAATGGGGTGCTGGATTAAATGGAGGAATAACTAGGCATAGGAGGTAAACAAACCTCCAATACCCTCTCATGGTTCCACTCCGTAATAAACTGGACATGAACTAAAAACACACACACACCCACCCCACCCCACAGAAATGACAGAGCAAAAGGCGAGATCCAACACCGAATCCAATGGTAGATTCAGATATAAATTAGCAAAGGCTGTGGTAGCTTCACAGCCTGCATTGCTAGACATAGGAAGGGGTGATCATATGAGATCCAAGTGGTAGGCCCCAGCAGGTCTTGAGGAGAATCTATGGTCACAGTATAAAAATCTCCACAGGATGCAAATAGAAATGGGCTCCCTGCTAACAAAGAATCTTTAATGTTATAAGCCGTGTTTCCAACAGACAGGTAATTGATTTAGATTACACAGGGGCCCACCCTTCAGGAATAAGCAAGGATTCCGCAGCTAAGAGTCAATCGCCTACAAAAGAAGCCATCATTGCTTGACCTAGGAATGAATGGTCATTAAATCTGAACTAACTTCAAAGACCCCAATGGAAGACCCAGGCAGGACCTGATTCACAGCAAGTGTGAGAATCTCTCGTCATACAAAAAAACTTTCACAGAACACAGAGAAGTGGAATTCTCCACCAAGACAGAATCACAAAGTATAAAGTCACACATTCAACAGTGACCAAGACCTTTGCAGCTAAAACAAGACATGGTATATTGATCTCCTCCAGTCTCCATGCAACCCTCCATGGTTCCAACAGTATGAGGAAAACAGCTCTAATGACAACAGAAGTGAGCATTATGTGAACAAGCCTGACACAGAGGCACACATCTCCAATGGCAGCAGCCAGCAACCAAAGAACCCAACACATGGACAGCATGTTTGAGAACATGAATGGCTGCGATTCACCACAACATCGTCAATGACACTCAGAGACACCCTAGGCACACAACGCAAGTCCATCATGTGACAAAGCATTTCTGTATTATATACAACAAATCCTGATTGCACCACACTTGATTTTATGGAGCATTTGCTGCCACAGGTGTTCAGTTTCTCACCTGTATCAGCTGAGATTATCAATACCAAATTCAATAACAGTCATTATTTATGTCAGATGGATGAAAGACCGAATCAGCTTGGTGGGATTCAGATCTGTGTCTCAACCCACTAAAATATGTTGTTCTTGCTGGAATGACTGCTCAGCTGAAATACTTGTTGGCTTTTGTTTTAAGCAGAGAAAATCAAATGGATCTTTTATTTCTAAAGGAACCACCACATGCTAGGTACTAATAGGGGTTACAGCGAAATCGACTATCCATGCTAATGGATACCCAAGTACAGTAGTTGTACAATGGAATACAAATTATTCTTGGAACTCTGAACCATTCTATCCTTTTGTGTGAACCCCGTGTGTTGTACGGCTCACTGAAGCCTGCCAGTGTTAAGCTCATTCTATATAAATGAAATGTAAATAAAATAAAAAATACAGTTGTAAGACGTGTAACAGACGTGAAGTAGTTTCACTTACCACAATGTCAAAAGCAGACATGAATAGGCAAAGGGTGCAAAGCCGCCTCACATATTCACTTCAGAAATGAGGTGCAGAGAATCATTTTTAAACACTTTATTTAAAGTGTGTAAATACACCAGTCGAGATTTCTCATTATAACAACATCACTTAAAGGGACAAGCGAAAAGAACAAGTGGTAGTCAGCATCACAAATATACTGCCCTTTCAGTAAAATCAAGCATAAATGGGTTAAATTCAATCAGAAGATTTCTATAATTGTAGCACCCTTTCACAACTACCCCCTCACAAACCTATTTAATCAAACAGTTCACTGGGAGCCTGCATCCAGTCCTGTGATTAGTGATGGAGGAGGAAGTGCCCGCGCCCTGCAGTGCGCCTTCTATGATAAGTAAGAAAGATGGTCCAAAGTCTATCAACTCATGCTACCCTATCTCGAAGTATCTGCCAACTTTTCCATAGGATAGAGATTCCAGGTTCTAGTCCATTGTAAACCTTTTCTATATTTCAGCATCAGATAGTTAAAAGCGGTCTGTAGGTGAGACTTAATTATTTAAAGCTACTATGGAGAGCTATTGGTGTTGGTGTGGATGTTTTTTTGCTTTTTATTTTTTTATTAATTTACTTCCCCAGACTCAAGCTCCTCTGTTGCCTTCTCCCCAACAGCTCCTCCATTGCACCCCCCACTCTTCCTGTGGCAGTCCTTTAAGATAAACAGATAGTATTTTGGAGTGCCTGGAAGCTACCATTTGCTGCCTGGTTGCTCCGTCTTGTAAATGTGCTTCAGGCCATGTTTAAACTTTTTTGTGATTTACTGCTAAAGTGTAATCCACCACCTTGAAAGGGTAAATAAAAAAAAGATACAAAATGGTGGCTGCCTGATGACATGAGCATGCATATATACGGACGCATGCGTGCACATGCATCATCATGCTGGGCTGCCATAGTAACATGATGCATACTTGTGCATGGCTGCTTCCAAGTCGTGCTGCTTCGTGGAGTCGTGGAGAGGTGTGGTGCAGCGGCCAGGGCAGCTGATTTCGGAGCACAAGGTTCACGGTTCGATCCCCGGCTCCGGCAGCAGCTCAGCTCAGCACCATGTGACTCTGGGCAATAGCTCACTTTTTCCACTCCGGCCCCCAGCGCCTTGAGACCTGTAAGGGTGAGTAGCTGCGCTATATAAAAACGGACTTACATTTACTGCTTCTTATGCCAATGCTGTATTGCATTGGCAAAAAACGTTTATCAATGTCAATAGGTTCAAAAGGCGAGACATATTGGCTTTGCCAATGCTTGTTTTGATAATACAGCAATACGACTTGTGCGCTTGGAGCACTGGTCAATCTATAAACAGAGACTTTTCATTTCTAGCTATGTCGACTTTTCAAAATACTAATATTTCACCCATCGAATCCAAAACTATCGCCATTGGTGCCTTCTCTCTCCGGAAAGGCCTCTCAGCATATTCAAAAACACACTCAGAGAGTGTGACGCTCACACTGCTGCTGCCAGAGGTGTGCCTATAGTTCCCTACAGCCTAAAGAGCAGGCTTTAAGGCACGCTTCAAAGCACCCGGAACACATAATTAATAGATGAGCACACTAGCTGCCGACACACGTTCTGAAGGAATGGGGAAGGCTATTTAGACTTTTTTGCACAATCTTTAATTTGCTATCAAATGTACACAAAATAATGATTCACTCTAATTTTTGCTTCCTTGAAGTCAATTAAATGATAACCACGTTTGAGGCCGACTACACAAAACACCAATATTTACAAGCTGATAAAACTTCAAATAGGGCTGTCTTGTTATCTATGGCACTAAGTGTGTTCCTCTGAATTGCTTCCTTTCCCATGCTTCTTCCTTCTTCTCATGTAGATACTCATTGTAACGGCAAAAATGTATGAAAGTCAGAAGGCAGAGAGCTCAAGCGGCGTGACAAGAACCTCAATTCAACAAAATACCAAATAAAGCTAGAGTGACTTCGCAGAGTTTTCTCCCTGATTCCACCACAGGGAACCGTCCCCTAAGCCCTCCATAGCCTCTTTGTTGCTACTAAAGGGTTAAGGGAAGGTGTACGAGGAGAAACACCATAAAGTAAATCCCGATTTTAAAGCCCTGTTTCCTTTTTGTCTGTTCCTGTTGCTGACTTCATGAGCCCTGAAGACAAAAGGAAGCATGACACTGCCCAGGCCACGGATAGGCAAGACACCTGCAAACCCTGCTTACCTAAACTTTGGGACTGAGCGCCATGGGATTGTCAAGCACTGTCCCTTGCTTCCTCGAGGAATCTTTTTAAGTTCAGGAACTTGACTCACAATAATGTGTTTATTGTGCCAAATGCATTTGGCTACATTCTGGCAAAAAGTCAAAGTATCACTATTAATATGTGGGCGATCTAGCTATTAAGGCAACCTCTGTCTACTATTTTAATCAAAAGGAAACACCATGTGTTTGACAGACATTTTGGCAAAGCATCCTTAGACTGGCTCACAGTTCTCTTTGATCGCTGTGGTGGTCAAAGTTAGATCAATCGAAAATTCTGTCCCACAGTTTCAGCGTCAAACACATAACACTTACAACCACACATATCACACTTAGAGCCACACTAGGGGTCAGGAAGTCACTGAAGTGCTGGACACTTCACACCTAATAGTAAACCGTCTCTTCAGAGTTAAAAAAAACTAGGCACTTTGATGAAATCTAGAAAATGAGCCAAGTCTTTTTTTCAAGATCTTGTATAAACAAGTGGGTTCGGCTTCCATTCCCTTTCGCAACAAGTATTCTCCAGAAACAACTATCCGACTATATGTGTGAACTCAAGACCCAGCTCTTACAAAAACAGGGAGGGCGGTAACTCGAGAAAAGCTCTAAAGGTGGGGATCACATACCTGGTACCTTATGCAGAGTTCGATGCAGCTTTGAAAACAGCTCTGAAGCCACCTCAAAGAGAGAAGAGTTTCAATGCCATTGCTGTCCTCAGAAGAAGAAGCCTTTGGAATAATGAGCACATATTTCAGCCGTGACAGCCGCTCAGAAATATGAGCATCTTGAAAGAGGGAAGCATCCCAAGCTTCCAGGAGCCCCATAAATTCATCAAACACCCCTGTCCGTGGTGCGCGTGCAGTCCTTGACAAGGACTGCTGCTCAAGGGCTTGGAGGAAGTCAGAAAATGCCTGAAAATGCCTGCGCGCTCGCAAAAGTCACCAGCTTTCAAACAGGTAAGGTGTCATTGAAATATTGAATATGGAACATGATTATTTTTAATTTGTTGACGTGGTGGTGACCTACAAAGAGACATGCCTACTAAGTTATGTTGGAAGAAGTACTCCTGGCCCATCAGATTCTTTCATTCCTCAACTTGTTTTTTGACTGTCTACCTTTGGCGGTGCCAGTGGTCTGGGAAAATGGTGGAAGGAAGGCCTCTGGCACCACAGTCACTGCTTTTCTAGCCTCGAGCAACCTTGAATTTCATAACATCTTTTGTTCACCCTTAAATCGGAATTTGTTACCCTCCAAGAAATCTTCAGTGCACTGCAAGAGAAAGTGATGGCAACGCTTACGATCGTCACCTTTCCACATTTTTGTCAATGCTGGTAGAGTAGATATTTTAAGGAGGCAATGGGCCTTTACTTAGCAAATGTATTATTACCCGCCACTAACACAAGGGTTCGAAAATGTGTGGCGTGAGGTTGATCACATTTTCTGACAATAAATATGTTATATTTATTGTAACAACTACTAAGCTGACACCTTCTTGTGGTTGTGTGTTATTGCCTCTATAAGTTCCCCTCACAATGAATGTTCGTGGAGCCTTTAGTGACGATTCCGAACCTGGGATTTTTTACACTTACAACTCAGAGGCGCTCAGGGGGGGCCGGTACAGTTTGTGGGTGGGGGGGGCTGCTTTAAAAAAAAAAAAAAAAAAAAACTTTTCTTGCCGCCGTTGGGTCCTGCGTCTTCTCTCCTGCTCGCCTGTGTCCGACTCCAGGTCGGAACAGGAACAGGAAGCAGGCAGTGACACTTCGCTCAGCCAGGGGCTGGAGGGGGGGGGCATATTCTCCATGCAGGCTGTAATGCAGCCTGCATGGACAACAGGGAAGAGCGCATGACTGTTTTGGGCGGCCTGAAAGGGCCTACCAAACAGTCATTGCGCATAGGAGTGTTCTACCACTCCTACCCTGCAGCTCCGCCCCGCCCCCTCACGCACTGCCGCAGCAGGAGGAAAAAATAAAATGATAATAACATTCCGTTATTATCATTTTATTTTTACCTTTCTTTGCTGCTCCTGGCAGTGGGGCGTCACTCCTCCGCCTTAGCGGAGGCGCCACCACTGGAGGCGCTTTAGCTTGCATTGACAGTGTGGAGATGGCACTCATGGGACAAAGTTTTGATACTCTCACAACTTTTCTCTTGCTGAATACATGCATCTGAAACCTCCAATGAAGGATTTGGTTTTGTACCCAGGGGAAGTCGGATAGATAGGGGGCTGTTCATAAAGACTTTTTGAAATAAATAAATAGTACTTCTGTAGTACTCATTACATACTCTAACATGCCTTTGTGAATTGGACTCAAAACATCTAAAATTGGAGTAAAATGGGAATATTTATCTACAGGTAGTACAAAAAGAAAGGATTATGCCGTCTTTGCAATTTTACTAACAAGGGGCCCGATTCACAGAACTAACTTACTACAAAATCCTAAACTTACTACCATTTTGGCATTCACAGAATGCACTTACTCATTTTGGTATTCACAGAATGCACTTACTCATACTAACTTTATGTCCGCACTCGGGCCGGAGATTCCGGCCCAGTGGTGGAGATTCCGGCCCAGAGGTGGAGATTCCGGCCCGGAGGTGGAGATTCCGCCACCGGCCGAAATCCCCACCAGCGGGCCGGAATCTCCAGCCCGAGTGCGGACATAAAGTTAGTATGAGTAAGTGCATTCTGTGAATACCAAAATGAGTAAGTGCATTCTGTGAATACCAAAATGAGTAAGTGCCTTCTGTGAATACCAAAATGGTAGTAAGTTTAGGATTTTGTAGTAAGTTAGTTCTGTGAATCGGGCCCAAGGAGTTGAATGTACCTGGGCCGATTCACAAAGAGTATGTAAACGAGTGCTCCTGTCACCTGTAGTACTACTTCCTGTACTGCTAAATGCTTTTGTGAATCAGGTATAATTTTTTTAATTTTATTTCAGGCAATATTATTGGTAACACTAATTTTGTTTTTGATATTTTATATGTATTTAATCCCTTAACCCCTGAAGCTTTTCCACCCCAGTGCTGAGCCCTTTTTTAACTATTTGGTGTACTTCACGCCTACATCTCCATAACCTTTTTTCCACATAAGGTATCCATGCCAAATTTTGCACTTTTCCCCCAACATCATGGGGATTCTAAGGGTATCCAGGATTTGTGGATTAATTGTAAGGTACTTATTTAGTTGGGAAACATGGGGGAACGCTGGGTGGTAGGAAATATGTGGTTCTCCGCAGATTACATACCTTTCTGGCACAGAAGTGGGAGAAAAATGTGTGTTTTAGCCAAAGTTTCCTTGGTGTCTATTTTTCAGACTTGTTTCCCTGGGTAATGGCCGATCACAGGCCAAAATCAACAGGTACTCAAACTAAAAAACCACAAGCGAACTGTACGCAGAACTTCAACCCCCGACATCACGCCCTAAGGATATATGGCAGCCTCTGAGGGAATATCTAAGGCAGCAGGGAGAACATGACACACAATCCAGTCAGGGGAGACGGCCTGCAGAGCAGGGTTCACAAGAGCACAAGTAGTAACTCCAGGAACCATATGAGTGGGCAATTTTAAGAAGACTGTGTTGGGACTTGCGACTAGTTGTAACGGGCATTGGAGGTAAATAGGGGATGACAAAGGTATCGTGCATAAGTAACACAATGTAACGGCAAAGAGATGACTGTTAAAATGTGCCACACAAGAAGTTGATTGTAGGTTCGAGGGGTAACATGCAACTGTATTATCAATGTCTTTTTTGCCTACTGTTTAACAAAAATGATAAATAAAGTTAAAAAAAAACTTTCAAGTATTTTTCTTCATCGATGTTCTGAGTGAAACCGAATGTATGCCAAGTGACCCTATATTAACAGCTCCTATGACAGCCACATGACGTTCAGGAAGACATGTCTTTTAGTGCACTCTCTGTGCTAAATCCAAGTCCTCTGTGCTAAATCCAACTCCTTCCAGTTTGTGGCTATGAATTGGGGGATATTTGACGATGCCTCAGGACTAAATTCCTCGAACTGAGTGAGCATATCTAGCTTTGAAAGTAAGGTAAGATAGCTGGGGAAGACTGTACTAAGTTCCCTAAAGAGCATTTCAAATACTGCTAAAGGCTTCTGGTATTGCCGCACAGGGTACTCCATGACAGCATGGCTTATATTCCCTCCACCAATATGTGCAGTACTGTGACTAATGCACTTGCCATTCGGCTAACCGAACATCTACCACGTTCTGGTAAACGTTCTGGTAATTGTAAGCAAGTCCAATTTTTTTTCAGCTAGAGGAAACAATTGGAAACGCTGTTTGCCTAGTGAAGTAATGGCCCGTGGGAGGTTTGTATCCATGCACAGCCATTGAAAAGTATATAAGAGGGCAGCTCCTCCTCAGTCAATCAATCAATCAGGGGCTTTTAGAGCGCACTACTCACCCACAAGGGTCTCAAGGCGCTGGGTGGGGGGGGGTGAAGCTCCGGGTCAGTCGAAAAACCAGGTCTTGAGGCTCTTCCTGGAGGTGTGCAGTGTGCGGGAGCGTCTGATGTTGACTGGGAGCTCGTTCCAGGCCTTGGCTGTGACGTAGGAGAAGGCTCGTCCAACCTGCTCTGGTTCTGAGGATGCGCGGGGTCTCTTCTAGGGCGAGGTCGGCAGAGCGGAGGTTCCTTTTGGGTGTGTGGAATGAGATTCTTTCGTTGAGGTATTTGGGTCCGATGTTGTGGAGGGATTTGTAGACGTGGGTGAGTAGTTTGAAGGTTATTCTCGACGGGGAGCCAGTGGAGGTCTCGCAGGTGTTGGGTCATGTGGTGGGGTGCCGAGGACAAGTCTGGCTGCGGTTTTCTGGATGGTGTAGAGTTTGTGTAGCAGGGATTTGTTGATTCCAGCATAGAGGGCGTTTCCGTAGTCCAGTCTGCTAGTTATGTGTGTGCGGGTGACAGTCTTTCTGGCTTCAGGGGGGATCCACTTGAAGGTCTTGCGGAGGATGCGAAGGTATTTGAAGCAGGTGGAGGCGACAGCATTGACCTGGCGAGCCATGGTGAGGGAGGAGTCTAGAATGACGCCGAGGTTCCGGGCGTGGTCCGTCAGGGTGGGTGGGCTTCCGAGGGTGGAGGGCCACCAGGTGTTGTCCCAGGCAGTGGGTGAGGGTCCAAGGACGAGGACTTCTGTCGTCTCCGAGTTGAGCTTTAGGCAGCTGATGCTCATCCAGGCTGTGACATCTTTCATTCCTTCCTGGAAGCTGAGTATGGTGTCATCGGGGTTCTTCGTGAGGGAGAGGATGAGCTGGGTGTCGTCGGCATAGGATACTATGCTGAGCCCATGCTGTCTGATGATGGTGGCGAGGGGGGCCATGTAGATGTTGAAGAGCATGGGGCTGAGTGATGATCCCTGGGTTACTCCGCAGTTGATCTCTGTGGGTTTGGAGAGGAAGGGGGGAGTCTGATCCTCTGGGTTCTGCCGGCGAGAAAGGAGCAGATCCAGTCGAGGGCGGTTCCCCGAATGCCAGCGTCATGGAGTCTAGCTGCCAGGGTGCGATGTGAGACGGCGTCGAAGGCTGCTGAGAGGGCTAGCAGGATGAAGGCCGCAATGTGGTCCTGGTCGAGTAACATGCGGATGCCGTCGGTGGCGGCGAGGATGGAGGTTTCAGTGCTGTGGTTGCTGCGTAATCCAGACTGGGAGGAGTTGAGGATGGCGTTCTCTTCGATGAAGGTGGTCAGCTGGGCGTTGACGAATTTCTCCGTGACTTTGGCTGCGAAGGGTAGGAGAGATATGGGTCGGTAGTTTTTCAGGTCTGTCAGGTCAGCTGAGGGTTTCATGAGGAGGGACTTGACCTCTGCCTCAGCAAATTTCCCAATACATCACTTTTGCATGGTACCACGTAAAGTGCGGTGGAAAACATATGCCCAGCTGAGATGGGCACTGGGGGCAGTAATACAGACTCCCCTGCCTCTCAGCTTGCTTAGAGCATACTCGGCAGTGACAACATGGTTGAGTCTTTCTCTATGCAGGAACGCAGAAAGCAAAGTGCTGCTCCTGCAGACTTGCAATGTCCTCGACAGCAGATGAGGTAGAGGCTACTGCATCTGCAGCAGTAAGACTTTCAATGACGGTCAACAGACTGCAAGAGAAAGACATTGGCCTTCCTGAAGTGGTCTGATGATAAACAACATGCACACTGCATGTTGCCAACTGGATCAGATGGCTAAACAACTTCTTATTCTACATGGAAGTTTTTATATGGCTGAAGTACCTGGTCACTCTTATCCACTTCGCTCATGTACTTGTTGCACTCAAGTATACAAGTGGGCTTGTGAACTTCGGCCAACTGACCAAAACCATGACTGGCGGAGTGCTCACATCATGGGTTGAATTGAGCACAAACACAACGTGTGAGAAGTTGGCCTGGTATATGCTGTTCACTAATTAAAGTGGACACCTTGCACCAGGGCAAATCGACTCTTATGGTAGATAGGTTTAAGACAACCTTTTAAAGAAAGCTATCCTAGTGGTAGCTGTGGAGAGCAGCCTTCAGGCTAAGTCTCGGAGGAATGTAAAGCAGCTTGTTTTACCATATAATCTCTTGAATCACCAAATGAAAAGACACCACACAGGTATATATATCAAATATATATGTATTTATTTCTAAATAACTCTCTACTAATCTCTTTATGAGATTAGAAGACAACATATGCACAAATCAACGTTTCACAATAAGTTAAGCACAAAATATGGCTGGGGCCCTAGGGGCGTACCAGACCATATACTAAGTAAGAGACTTAGAAACAACGACTTGCAGGGAGACAAGGCCTAGGGCCTTCAGAAGTGCTGGGGCCTCACAAAACCACCCAAGGCAGGTAAGTAAAGGACCCACGGGGGACGCGTGCAGTGTGGATACACAGGCGCGAATCGCCGTTAACTTCAATGGGGCAAGTCGCGGTTGGAAATAAAGAGTTTTAGGATACTTCGGGAGAACCTACAAGCAAGTCACTTACAGGGTAAGTAGTTCTAGGGCCCACACCCACAGGAGCACCGTAGTGCTGGAGTTACCTCACCCAGGGAAGCCGGGTGCACAGGTGTCCTTTGGTGTCGGGTCGCGGCGTCGTTTTCAATGGCGAACAAAGAAGACTTGCTGCTTGCGGGAGCTGAAGAAGTGTCCGGTGGAATCCAAGCCTGGATTCTGAAGAAGGATGACCTGAAAGCAGAGGGGACAGTGTTCAAAGTCACTTGGCAGTGACCCGGGGCAAGGAAGATGGATGCCCACCGTCGTCGGTCGCTTCAGGTCGGTTGCGGGTGCCTTGACTCTTCAGCCACGTGGTCCAGGAGGCGTCGACGACGACCAGGAGCTGGATTCGGTGTGTACCTTGACGTTTGCAGCTGACTGCGGTGTCGGCAACTCGATCGGAGCCAACAAGCCTTGGCAGCCGCAAGTCTCGGGGAGATGGAGAAAAGTCGATGGTGCAGACCAGCAAGGTCTGTGGAACTCACCCAGCGAGGGTAAGTCAGGGCAGGCCTGGAGCAACCAGGGGAGCCCTTTGGTTTCTTTAAGAAGTCTTCTGGGGACCCACAAGCCAGCAGGCAAGGGATCGCAAAGACACCTCGGGCGGAATCACTCAACAGGGGCCCACGGTCACTCGGGACGGTGTAGGCCTCTGATCTTCGGAGGGATTCCTGCTGGAGGTCGGGACCACACGTGGTCCAAAGCACAAGTTCGTAGAACGTTGTGAAGGGGTTGCACTCGACAATAGTGCACGGTACCCAGGGGTCGCGGTTCCTCGTTACTCGTGGGGTCCACTTGCCTCAGCTTCGCTGGGGACTCACGATGGCCTGGGAGAGGTCAGGAAATCCACTTCTTGGGCTGCAGGGACTTCGGACTCCGGCGGGAGCGGCGTAGTTTGCGACCGTCGTTGTCGTTTTTGGTGCCTGCCAAGCAGGGGAGTCACTCCTTGACTCCAAGGGAGATTCTTCTGTCTTCCAAAGGTAGTGGAACGTCGAAGGGCCAGGATTCTTCTGTAGAGCGTCGTCCAGGGGTTATCTGCTTTGCAATGGCAAGGTTCCCCTCTTATACTAAAAGAGGGGATGGACTAGCTCTATGACCCCACCTATGGGAGGGTCAAGGGAGGGGTGGCTACACCCACTTCCCTTTGTCCAGTTTCGCGCCAGAGCAGGGGCAGGTAGCCCCTGAGCTGGTTTGAACTGGCATATGCACAGAGGAGCCTTCTGCTCCCCCAGTGCAGGACTTCAAAGCACTCTAAGAGTGCACCCACCCAGCCCCAATACACTAAACCCTGTCTGGAAGGTGGTTACACCTCCCTGTGACAGGATGCCTATTGTTGGGCTTCCTCCACTGCGAGTTTCGGTCATCAGCAGGAGGGCAGCCCAGTGTCTGTGACTGGTGGCATCCATTTTGTGATGCCAGGGCTCTTTAGGATTCTACCGCGTTTCCACAGCAGGTACATGTCTTATCCCTCTAGAAGGGTGGAATGCTACCCCCGCCGCCAAGATTGGCGGGGGTAGTATTCCAAGATGTTTGACACCAAACACGACATGTTTTGATGCAGCCATTCCAAAGTT
Organism: Calotriton arnoldi; assembly: GCA_963921515.1. Taxonomy (NCBI): domain Eukaryota; kingdom Metazoa; phylum Chordata; class Amphibia; order Caudata; family Salamandridae; genus Calotriton; species Calotriton arnoldi. Next base: position 1,108 of record CAWUFW010003416.1, on the reverse strand, counting down.
AGCATTTACCGCGAGGATATAATGCACTTAAATAGTATATGGTTTAACCGCATCCACAAACAGCACCAGAGAATAGACTCTGAGAGCTGCAGAGGGGCCCTGCTCAGGCAGAGGCACCCCCTCACATAGAAGCCAAGCACCCTGCCCTCAGGATTGATAGGGCCTGCCTTAGGGGTGACTGATAGGTTTATATGTGTGTGCAGGAGAGATATAGGAAACCTATATCTCAGTGAGGGGTGCTAGCACCACCTCACCCAGGCTGCAGTAGCAGGCCTGTGGTGTCAGATTTAGACTGCTTCCCAGGGGTGGCATAATATATGCTGCAGCCCCTGGTAGGCCTGTGAAGTACCTATGCCCTTGGCACCTAAGGTACCATATACTAGGGACTCATAAGGCACCACAGTATCCAATCACTAGTGCACCTAGAGTGCACTCCATGTCGTTTAGAGAGAACAGAGAGGCTGGGGCCCTGATTGGCAGGGACCCAGCCAGACTATAGCCAGAAACCAGTGCTAACATCAGAAAAAAAGTGGGGGCAACATAAGAGGCAGATCCTACTCTCCTACACAACCCCCCAAACGTAGGGACACTAAACTAACCTTGACCAGTTGAGTCTTCGTGTTCAAAGTGGAAATACCTTGAGAGTCCATCTGCATTGGCATGTTGGGTCCCAGGCCTATGTTCCACTGTATAGTCCATCCCCTGTAGGGAAATGGACCACCTCAAAAGTTTTGGGTTTTCACCTTTCATCTGCTTTAGCCATAGGAGGGGCTTGTGGTCAGTCTGAACTATGAAGTGAGTGCCAAACAAGTATGGCCTCAGCTTCTTCAGGGCCCAAACCACAGCAAAGGCCTCCTCTCTATAGCTGACCAACGTTTCTCTCTAGGGGTCAGCCTTCTGCTAATAAAAGCTACTGGCTGGTCTTGACCTTCATCATTCAGTTGAGACAGTACAGCTCCCACACCCAGCTCAGAAGCATCTGTTTGGACAATTAACTTTTTGGTGTAGTCTGGACTCTGTAAGATGGGGGCAGTGCACATGGCCTGCTTTAGGTCTTCAAATGCCTTTTGACAGCTAGCTGTCCACTGAACCTTTTTGGCATTTTCTT